>CAVLJG010000001.1:33933010-34533010 GCA_963669975.1 Acanthoscelides obtectus
CTGGTATCTGATGTCTGGTATCTGTATCTGGTGGTCTGGCATCTGGTATTGTATCTGATCTGGTATCGGTATCTGGTGTCTGGTATCTGGTATCTGGTGTCTGGTAGCTGGGTCTGATGTCTGGTATCCGGTATCTGGTGTCTGGCATCTGGTATCTGGTATTCGTGTTGTCTGGTATCTGATGTCTGGTATCTGGTGTCTGGTGTCTGGTATCTGGTATCTGGTATCTGGTGTCTGGTATCTGGTATCTGGTATTTGGTATCTGTTATCTCTTATCTGGTATCTGGTTTCTGGTGCTGGTATCTGGTATCTGGTATCTCGTATCTGGTGTTTGGTATCTGGTATCTAGTGGCTGGTATCTGGTATCTGGTATCTCGTATCTGGTATCTGGTTCCTGGTGTCTGGTATCTGATGTCTGGTATCTGGTATCTGGTGTCTGGTGTCTGGTATCTGGTATCTGGTGTCTGGTATCTGGTGTCTGGTGTCTGGTATCTGGTATCTGGTATCTCGTATCTGGTATCTGGTTTCTGGTATCTGATGTCTGGTAACTGGTGTCTGGTGTCTGGTATCTGGTATCTGGTATCTGGTATCTGGTGTCTGGTATCTGGTGTCTAGTATCTGGTTTCTGGTATCTGTTATCTTTTATAAGTTATCAGTTTTCATTTTCATTTTTATTTTAATTTTTTAATTTTTCATTTTTAATTTTTCTATTTTAATTTTAATTTTTTTTTTAATTTTTAATTTTATTTTCATTTTCATTTTTATTTATTTTTTTTATTTTTAATTTTTATTTTCGATTTTTCGATTTTTCGATTTTTCGATTTTTCGATTTTTCGATTTCGATTTTTCGATTTTTCGATTTTTCGATTTTTCGATTTTTCGATTTTTCGATTTTTCGATTTTTTCGATTTTTCGATTTTTCGATTTTTCGATTTTTCGATTTTTCGATTTTTCGATTTTCGATTTTTCGATTTTTCGATTTTTCGATTTTTCGATTTTTCGATTTTTCGATTTTTCGATTTTTCGATTTTTCGATTTTTCGATTTTTCGATTTTTCGATTTTTCGATTTTTCGATTTTTCGATTTTTCGATTTTTCGATTTTTCGATTTTCGATTTTTCGATTTTTTTTCGATTTTCGATTTTTCGATTTGATTTTTTTTGATTTTTGATTTTTGATTTTTTGATTTTGATTTTTGATTTTTGATTTTTCATTTTTCATTTTTCATTTTTCATTTTTCATTTTTCATTCTTCAGATTTCAGTTTCATTTTTTAGTTTTCAGTTATCAGTTATTTGTTATCTGTTATCTGTTTTCTTTTATCTGTTACTTTTTATCTGTTATCTGTCATCTTTTATCTGTTATAAGTTATCTGTTATCTGTTATATGTTACCACCTGTTACCTGTTACCACCTTTTACCTGTTATCTGTTATTTTCCATATAGCATTGAAAATATCCTGTATACAATTGTATAACAGACTCAGATTTATGTGAGATGCCGGCAACGTCGCATGTGTTGTTGTTAATACCATACATGGCGTTATAAAATCTTCCATGTAGCAAATTGTATAGCAGACTTAGATTTATATGAGGATCGTCGCATAAATCTAGCTATAACACGACTTGCAAAAAAATGGCGCTTGACACTGACATATGTCAACCGTGTTCGTCTATGGATAGCAGTGGACTATGCTTTCTTCAGTGTATATGTTTTCTGTTTTGTAATGTCAATGTCATTGTCATAGGTAATTTTTTTAACCTGGAAAATGAAATGTATTTTGTTTAAAATTAAAATTCAATAACTCCTATTGTGAGATGTGTGCATCTACAACATAATGAAAGGAAAAATTAAGATTCTGAAAGTTAATTCCTAAATATCATAGTAAGGAAATCCGTAAA
The DNA here is from genome assembly GCA_963669975.1 of Acanthoscelides obtectus. Classification (NCBI taxonomy): domain Eukaryota; kingdom Metazoa; phylum Arthropoda; class Insecta; order Coleoptera; family Chrysomelidae; genus Acanthoscelides; species Acanthoscelides obtectus. Next base: position 33,934,909 of record CAVLJG010000001.1, read on the forward strand.
ACTAAAAAAAAAGTAAACATAAACACCTTGAGAAAACTTCTTCCGTATCAAGTGGTTAAAGTGGAGTTTTAAAACAATTTTTGTTGAAAATAAGGCCGTTAGTTTACAAGCAGGTATGTAACTGAGCGATCCGCTAATGTGTGTGTATCTTGCTTATAAAAAATGCTGTATTTAGATATTGCTATTCACACATGAGCTACCGTTCTTTGATAGGATATTTTCAAATTGAACTTTTGTCTTATTTTTACTATTTATTGCAGGAGAACAGTTGTTGAACCAGGTCCTGGTGCATACTTATGTAGTTGTCACTTTGTGGATGGGAAAAAAGAAAATAGACCTACATTGTTTAGGTATAATAGGGAGAAGCAATTGAACTTTCCATCGTCAGAAAGAAGAACCCGTAAAAATAACAACAATGTGAAAATTGAACTCTATAATATGTTACTTCAAATTGGGCCCTTTTAAGGGATGTATGTAATAATTATGTGATCTGCAGAAATAAAAATAGTTTAGATACAACACATGGCATCATAAATTATTTTAATGTAGAGTTCAGTACTCGTATAGGTAACTTTCACTCCCCTGGCAGGCTTAATCTAAGCGATATCACAAATATGTCTATACCAAGTTACGATTATACTGTGCAAGAGTACTTATCTTACAAATTTTGACAAGTAATGGTGTCTGTTGTTTTGACAAGTCTTGGAAGTCACAAGTTCTTAAAGCAGCTACATTCTAAATCGATTTAGATCAAAATAAACAACTGCAGTGGCTGTGAAAGTCTTAGTAATTTTGAAAACTTTGGTAGTAGATATGATTATCAATGCTATTTTTCAGCGCTTTGCATATTCCTTCATCTGCTTGATAATATTTGCCAATCGAAGGGATAGATGACAAGTTTGTTTACTTATTTTCCATTTATACATACTACTCAGGTGAGATACTACTACTACAAGGTTTTTACAATATTTATGAGTTTGTTGGTGGTAAAGTTCTTCGTTTGGGAAAAATTCAACAGAAGCAGATGAACAATGCTCGCTTTATGATCTGGAGAAAAATGTGCTATCGCTTTAAACTAAAATTTCCTCTATTTTTTTTAATGTTGTATGATTATGATCAATCAATTAGAAACATGACATATAATAATAACATCTCAAAAAATTAGACCGGAAGCTTGAAATTATTAAGTACTATAGTTGTTGGACAGTAAGTAATAGTATCGCTTGAAAATCAAATTTTGTAATCTGTTTCCTCGATTCAATAATGAATTTTTCTGTAATCTATGATTAAGATCAGTCTTAGAAACAGGACAGATGTGAGTATCCTTGAAATTAGACATATAATAATAACATCTTTAAAAACAGAATAGAAATTTGAAATCATCAAGTGCTATAGTTTTTTGACAAGTAATGGTGTCTGTTGTTTTGACAAGTCTTGGAAGTGACAAGTCCTTAAAGCAGCTACATTCTAAATCGAAGTACATACATTCTGCATTGAGATCAAAATAAACAACTGCAGTGGCTGTGAAAGTCTTAGTAATTTTGAAAACTTTGGTAGTAGATATGATTATCAATGCTATTTTTCAGCGCTTTGCATATTCCTTCATCTGCTTGATAATATGTATGTGCCACTGTTAGCCAGCTAATAGGTCTACATATTAAATAAATTGAACTGAGGGTCAAGACTGAACTCTTACTGAACTTCATAGAAGTGACTGACTACTTACGTTTGCAATAGAAACACATAAACTGTAAACACTTCACACAACACTTTCACTATTTGTAGCTGCGATTGCTTGTTCTAAGCTTCTAATTAATCCTTATTAACGGGAGCCTCATTATTAAGATTTCGATAATGTTTACATTCATACATTGTAGGTTAGAAATCGGAGGTGATGCAATCAGACATACGCTTTATATCAATCGGTTGGAAAAGCGGAGCTTTATGCCATATTGTAAAATTATAACATGAATAGGGGCTTACAATCATATTTTTATCGTATTTATAAACCGATGATGATTTCAATAAATTGATGAACGTCAAAGAATAATTGCAGCCTTTGGCGGTAGACATCGCAATCTGTAAACATAAAAAACTACTAGATTCATCCGATTTTAATGGCTCTAGTCCGGTCCGTTTAGACAATGGAATATAGAAATTTTGAATCTTTTCGAAAATGTTGATTTTCACGCGCAAAAAAGGACAATTCTATTTGGCGTGATCCAATATTGGATGAAGCGATAGTCATGAAGCCGAAAATGGCACGTTTTTGACGTTCCGCTCGCACTCGCTCGCTTTCGTAATACGATCGTATCTACAATACCCCGCCTAACAGGAATCCGGGGATCTGGAGGGGAAATTCAAAATTGAAACGTCAAACTAAAATATCTGCATATCTTTAAATTTTGTAATCTGCCGAGTTTAAAAAATGCGATCGGGTAACGTGTCGTATGTCGGTTTAATCAGGAGACTTTGGCCTTTCGTTTTGCGAAAAAAAATCGTAGCTACGTCGCTCCGTAACGCAGGTCCGTATCGACGAAGACAAAGTACGCCGAAAAACGGTTGTCATCGGTACTTTTGAGGCGCTCAAAGTTTACTTTTTCGAAATTTGACGGTAATTCTGACGGTCAGAATCGTTTCGTCAGCTCATTATCGTTATTTTTCGATAGCTGTATAATTTTTACTCGCTCACGTACGGTAGTAATAAGCGAGGACAGAGCCGGATGACAAGGTGACTTTTTCACGCGTCGAAAAGTAGCGTATTGTCGAGGAATTTTTAAATAATCGAAACTTTTCAACGTAAACGAATGGAGAAACGGATAAAATTGCGATCCCGTATTCGAAGTACGGGCTTTCTTATGCGACAGTCGCCAGGTCCGTATCTTCGTTATCTTCGGAGGAGATAGACCGTGGACGGCGATAAGCGCGTTTCATAAGCAAAAAAGTCATTCTTGACGACGTTCGAGGTTCGTTTATTCGAAACGGGTGCCGTAAACGGAAAAAAGTCTCTCCGCGTAATTCGTAGCGCTAGTCGAGATGTACGAAACGCGGCGCGCGAAATTTCTTTTCTCTTCGGCGTAAAGGAGATATCGAAGTTTTTACACGCGACTTGCCGTTTTTCTCGCGTTTTCTTTAACATATTTCTTAAAAAAAAACTAAGACGCGGACCGCGATCGGTTCCGCCCTAAAGTGTGCGCCCGTCGTTTAGCTATCGAACGAGACCGATCTCGAGTCGATATTTCGATAAACGGCGAAACGAGGTGTGAAATAACGCCGCGTACCGTCCGAAAAACGGTCGATTTTTCGACTTTACCGGCCGATTTTCGATCCGATCCGTTCCTCTCGCCGCGACGGCTCTCGCCCGCCCGTAAAGCGCCGAGTTTCTAGTTTCCGAAACGGTACCTCCTTCCTTCCGAACGTTTCGCGAACCGGGAAAAAACCGAAAAAACCGCGTTCGACGTCGCCCCCGCCCAAAATTTCTAACGTCACGTGACCTCTTCCTTAAAACAATCGATCACCGCTTAATATAGTCGACTAGCGCAGTTTCTTGTCATGCTAACGCTATGCCAAATATTGTACGTTGATGTCTTTATTTAAAAACCTCACGTAGCGCAGTTGCTGGTATGCTAATGCAATGCTAGCGATATATACTTTATCCTATCTCTAATCATTTTCTATCCTTTGACATGTTTGATCTGGTATCTGGTCTCTGATGTCTGGTGTCTGGTATCTGATGTCTGGTATCTGGTGTCTGGTATCTGGTATCTGGTATCTGGTGTCTTGGATCTGGTGTCTGGTATCTGGTATCTGGTGTCTGGTGTCTAGTATCTGGCGTCTGGTATCTGGTATCTGATGTGTGGTGTCTGGTGTCTGGTATCTGGTATCTGATGTCTGGTATCTGGTATCTGGTGTCTGGTATCTGGTATCTGGTGTCTGGTATCAGGTATCTGGTATCTGGTATCTGGTATATGGTATCTGGTGTCTGGCATCTGGTATCTGGTATCTGGTGTGTGGATCTGGTATCTGGTATCCGGTGTCTGGTGTCTGGTGTCTGGCATCTGGTATCTGCTATCTGGTATCTGGTGTCTGGTATCTGGTGTCTGGTATCTGGTGTCTGGTATCTGGTGTCTGGTCTCTGGTATCTGGTATCTGGCATCTCGTATTTGGTATCTGGTGTCTGGTATCTGGTATCTGGTATCTGGAATCATATATCTGGTATCTGGTATCTGATGTCTGGTATCTGGTATCTGGAATCTGGTATCTGGTATCTGGTGTCTGGTATCTGGTATCTGGTATTTGTATCTGTTATCTCTTTATCTGGTATCTGGTTTCTGGTGTCTGGTATCTGGTATCTGGTGTCTGGTGTCTGGTATCTGGTATCTGGTATCTCGTATCTGGTATCTGGTATCTGGTATCAGGTATCTGATGTTTGGTATCTGGTGTTCTGGTATCTGAATGTCTGGTATCTGGTGTCTGGTATCTGGTGTCTGGTATCTGGTGTCTGGTATCTGGTGTCTGGTATCTGGTATTTGGTATCTGTTATCTCTTTATCTGGTATCTGTGGCTGGTATCTGGTATCTGGTATCTCGTATCTGGTGTTTGGTATCTGGTACCTGGTATCTGGTATCTGGTGTCTGGTGTCTGGTATCTGGTATCTATTATCTGGTATCTCGTATCTGGTATCTGGTATCTGGTTTCTGGTGTCTGGTATCTGGTATCTGGTGTCTGGTATCTGGTTTCTGGTGTCTGGTGTCTGGTATCTGGTGTCTGGTGTCTGGTATCTGATGTCTGGTATCTGATGTCTGGTATCTGGTGTCTGGTGTCTGGTATCTGGTTGTCTGGTGTCTGGTATCTGATGTCTGGTATCCGATGTCTGGTATCTGGTGTCTGGTGTCTGGTATCTGGTGTCTGGTATCGGTATCTGGTATCTTGTGGTCTAGTATCTGGTTTCTGGTATTTGCTATCTGGTATCTGTTATCTTTTATAAGTTATCAGTTTTTCATTTTTCATTTTCTATTTTAATCTTTAATTTTTTAATTTTTAATTTTTAATTTTTAATTTTTAATTTTAATTTTAATTTTTAATTTTAATTTTTAATTTTTAATTTTTAATTTTTAATTTTTAATTTTAATTTTTAATTTTTATTTTAATTTTTAATTTTTAATTTTTAATTTTTAATTTTTAATTTTTTAATTTTAATTTTTAATTTTCGATTTTCGATTTTTCGATTTTTCGATTTTTCGATTTTTCGATTTTTCGATATTTTTCGATTTTTCGTTTTATGATTTTTCGATTTTATGATTTTCGATTTTTCGATTTTACGATTTTCGATTTTTCGTATTTTTCGATTTTTCGATTTTCGATTTTTCGATTTTTCGATTTTTCGATTTTTCGATTTTTCGATTTGATTTTTTGATTTTTGATCTTTGATTTTTGATTTTTGATTTTTGATTTTTGATTTTAGATTTTTGATTTTTGATTTTTGAGTTTTGATTTTTGATTTTTGATTTTGATTTTTGATTTTTGATTTTCAATTTTCAATTTTTCATTTTCATTTTTCATTTTTCATTCTTCAGATTTCAGTTTTCATTTTTAGTTTTCAGTTATCAGTTATTTGTTATCTGTTACCTGTTTTCTTCTATCTGTTACTTTTTATCTGTTATCTGTCATATTTTATCTTTTATCTGTTATAAGTTATCTGTTATATGTTACCACCTGTTACCTGTTACCACCTTTTACCTGTTATCTGTTGTCTGTATCTTCCATATAGCATTGAAAATATCCTGTATACAATTGTATAACAGACTCAGATTTATGTGAGATGCCGGCAACGTCGCATGTGTTGTTGTTAATACCATACATGGCGTTATAAAATCTTCCATGTAGCAAATTGTATAGCAGACTTAGATTTATATGAGGATCGTCGCATAAATCTAGCTATAACACGACTTGCAGAAAAATGGCGCTTGACACTGACATATGTCAACCGTGTTCGTCTATGGATAGCAGTGGACTATGCTTTCTTCAGTGTATATGTTTTCTGTTTTGTAATGTCAATGTCATTGTCATAGGTAATTTTTCTAACCTGGAAAATGAAATGTATTTTGTTTAAAATTAAAATTCAATAACTCCTATTGTGAGATGTGTGCATCTACAACATAATGAAAGGAAAAATTAAGATTCTGAAAGTTAATTCCTAAATATCATAGTAAGGAAATCCGTAAAACTAAAAAAAAAAAGTAAACATAAACACCTTGAGAAAACTTCTTCCGTATCAAGTGGTTAAAGTGGAGTTTTAAAACAATTTTTGTTGAAAATAAGGCCGTTAGTTTACAAGCAGGTATGTAACTGAGCGATCCGCTAATGTGTGTGTATCTTGCTTATAAAAAATAGGATATTGATAGGATATTTTCAATTGAACTTTTGTCTTATTTTTACTATTTATTGCAGGGGAACAGTTGTTGAACCAGGTCCTGGTGCATACTTATGTAGTTGTCACTTTGTGGATGGGAAAAAAGAAAATAGACCTACATTGTTTAGGTATAATAGGGAGAAGCAATTGAACTTTCCATCGCCAGAAAGAAGAACCCGTAAAAATAACAACAATGTGAAAATTGAACTCTATAATATGTTACTTCAAATTGGGCCCTTTTAAGGGATGTATGTAATAATTATGTGATCTGCAAAAATAAAAATAGTTTAGATACAACACATGGCATCATAAATTATTTTAATGTAGAGTTCAGTACTCGTATAGGTAACTTTCACTCCCCTGGCAGGCTTAATCTAAGCGATATCACAAATATGTCTATACCAAGTTACGATTATACTGTGCAAGAGTACTTATCTTACAAATTTTGACAAGTAATGGTGTCTGTTGTTTTGACAAGTCTTGGAAGTCACAAGTTCTTAAAGCAGCTACATTCTAAATCGATTTAGATCAAAATAAACAACTGCAGTGGCTGTGAAAGTCTTAGTAATTTTGAAAACTTTGGTAGTAGATATGATTATCAATGCTATTTTTCAGCGCTTTGCATATTCCTTCATCTGCTTGATAATATTTGCCAATCGAAGGGATAGATGACAAGTTTGTTTACTTATTTTCCATTTATACATACTACTCAGGTGAGATACTACTACTACAAGGTTTTTACAATATTTATGAGTTTGTTGGTGGTAAAGTTCTTCGTTTGGGAAAAATTCAACAGAAGCAGATGAACAATGCTCGCTTTATGATCTGGAGAAAAATGTGCTATCGCCTTAAAATAAAATTTCCTCTATTTTTTTTAATGTTGTATGATTATGATCAAATCAATTAGAAACATGACATATAATAATAACATCTCAAAAAATTAGACCAGAAGCTTGAAATTATTAAGTACTATAGTTGTTGGACAGTAAGTAATAGTATCGCTTGAAAATCAAATTTGTAATCTGTTTCCTCTGATTCAATAATGAATTTTTCTGTAATCTATGATTAAGATCAGTCTTAGAAACAGGACAGATGTGAGTATCCTTGAAATTAGACATATAATAATAACATCTTTAAAAACAGAATAGAAATCTGAAATCATCAAGTGCTATAGTTTTTTGACAAGTAATGGTGTCTGTTGTTTTGACAAGTCTTGGAAGTGACAAGTCTCCTTAAAGCAGCTACATTCTAAATCGAAGTACATACATTCTGCATTGAGATCAAAATAAACAACTGCAGTGGCTGTGAAAGTCTTAGTAATTTTGAAAACTTTGGTAGTAGATATGATTATCAATGCTATTTTTCAGCGCTTTGCATATTCCTTCATCTGCTTGATAATATGTGCCACTGTTAGCCAGCTAATAGGTCTACATATTTAGATACATTGAACTGAGGGTCAAGACTGAACTCTTACTGAACTTCATAGAAGTGACTGACTACTTACGTTTGCAATAGAAACACATAAACTGTAAACACTTCACACAACACTTTCACTATTTGTAGCTGCGATTGCTTGTTCTAAGCTTCTAATTAATCCTTATTAACGGGAGCCTCATTATTAAGATTTCGATAATGTTTACATTCATATACGTTGTAGGTTAGAAATCGGAGGTGATGCAATCGGACATTCGCTGTATATCAATCGGTTGGAAAAGCGGAGCTTTATGCCATATTGTAAAATTATAACATGAATAGGGGCTTACAATCATATTTTTATCGTATTTATAAACCGATGATGATTTCAATAAATTGATGAACGTCAAAGAATAATTGCAGCCTTTGGCGGTTGACATCGCAATCTGTAAACATAGAAAACTACTAGATTCATACGATTTTAATGGCTCTAGTCCGGTCCGTTTAGACAATGGAATATAGAAATTTTGAATCTTTTCGAAAATGTTTATTTTCACGCTTAAAAAAGGACAATGGTATTCGGCGTGATCCTATATTCGATGAAGCGACCAACATAAAGCCGAAAATGGCACGTTTTTGACGTTCCGCTCGCACTCGCTCGCTTTCGAAATACGATCGCATCTACAATACCCCGCCTAACAGGAATCCGGGGATCTGGAGGGGAAATTCAAAATTGAAACTTCAAACTAAAAATGTGTGCATATCTTTGAATTTTCTAATCTGCCGAGTTTAAAAAATGCGATCGGGTAACGTGTCGTATGTCGGTTTAATCAGGAGACTTTGGTCTTTCGTTTTGCGAAAAAAAAAATCGTAGCTACGTCGCTCCGTAACGCAGGTCCGTATCGACGAAGACAAAGTACGCCGAAAAAAACGGTTGTCATCGGTACTTTTGAGGCGCTCAAAGTTTACTTTTTCGAAATTTGACGGTAATTCTGACGGTCAGAATCGTTTCGTCAGCTCATTATCGTTATTTTTCGATAGCTGTATAATTTTTTACTCGCTCACGTACGGTAGTAATAAGCGAGGACAGAGCCGGATGACAAGGTGACTTTTTCACGCGTCGAAAAGTAGCGTATTGTCGAGGAATTTTTAAAAAATCGAAACTTTTCAACGTAAACGAATAATGATGATGAAAATAGTATTAAAAGAGTGTCCGAAGCATGGGCTTTCTCACGCAAAAATCGTCAGGTTCGTAGCTCCTTTATCTTCGGAGGAGATAGCTGATTTACGATGAAGCAGCGCGCTTTATACGCAAAAAAGTCATTCTTGACGACGTTCGAGGTTCGTTTATTCGAAACGGGTACCGTAAACGAAAAAACGTCTCTCCGCATAATTTGTAGCGCTCGCCGAGATGTACGAAACGCGGCGCGCGAAATTCCTTTTCTCTTCGGCATAAGGGAGATATCGTAGTTTTCTAGGCGATTCGTCGTTTTTGTCGCTTTTTTTTCGAACATTTCTAGAAAAAAACCGAGACACGGAACCGAACAGATTTAGCTAATAGGCACGTATTTTTCGTTTAGCTATCGAACGAGACCGATCTCGAGTCGATATTTCGATAAACGGCGAAACCAGTCTGAAATAACGCCGCGTACCGTCCGGAAAACGGTCGATTTTTCGACTTTACCGGCCGTTTTCGATCCGATCCGTTCCTCTCGCCGCGACGGCTCTCGCCCGCCCGTAAGCGCCGAGTTTCTACTTTCCGAAACGGTACCTCTTTCCCTCCGAACGTACCGCGAACCTCCTAAAAAACCGCGAAAACCGCGTCGACGTCGCACGGCCTGACTCTAACGTCACGTGACCTTCCAAGAAAAAACAATCGATCACCGCTTAATATAGTCGACTAGCGCAGTTGCTGGCACGCTAACGCTATGCAAAATATTGCACGTTGATGTCTTTATTTAAAACCTCACGTAGCGCAGTTGCTGGTATGCTAATGCAATGCTAGCGATAACTTTATCCCTATCTCTAATCATTTTTTATCCTTTGGCATCTTTGATCTGGTATCTGGTATCAGGTATCTGGTATCTGGTATTTGGTATCTGGTGTCTGGTATCTGGTATCTGGTATCCGGTGTCTGGTATCTGGTATCTGGTGTCTGGTATCTGGTATTTGGTATCTGTTATCTCTTTATCTGGTATCTGGTATCAGGTATCTGGTATCAGGTATCTGGTATCTGGTATCTGGTATTTGGTATCTGGTGTCTGGTATCTGGTATCTGGTATCCGGTATCTGGTATCCGATGTCTGGTATCTGGTATCTGATGTCTGGTATCTGGTATCTGGTGTCTGGTGTCTGGTATCTGGTGTCTGGTATCTGGTATCTGGTGTCTGGTGTGTGGTATCTGGTATCTGGAATCTGGTATTTGGTATCTGTTATCTCTTTATCTGGTATCTGGTGTCTGGTATCTGATATCTGGTGTCTGGTATCTGGTATCTGGTGTGTGGTATCTGGTATCTGGTGTCTGGTGTCTGGGATCTGGTGTCTGGGATCTGGTGTCTGGTGTCTGGTGTCTGTTGTCTGGTGTCTGGTATCTGGTGTCTGATGTCTGGTGTTTGGTATCTGGTATCTGGTGTCTGGTATCAGGTATCTGGTATCTGGTGTCTAGTATCTGGTGTCTGGTATCTGGTGTCTCGTATCTAGTGTCTGGTGTCTGGTATCTGGTGTCTGGTATCAGGTATCAGGTATCTGGTATCTGGTACTTGGTATTTGGTATCTGATATCTGGTGTCTGGTATCCGGTGTCTGGTTTCTGGTATCTGGTATCTGGTATCTGGTGTCTGGTATCTGGTGTCTGGTATCTGGTGTCTGGTATCTGGTATCTCGTATGTGGTGTCTGGTATCTGGTGTCTGGTATCTGGTATTTGGTATTTGGTATCTGTTATCTCTTTATTTGGTATCTGGTATCTCATTTCTGGTATCTGCTATCTGGTGTCTGGTATCTGGTGTCTGGTGTCTGGTATCTGGTATCTGGTGCCTGGTGTCTGGTGTCTGGTATCTAGTATCTGGTGTCTGGTATCTGGTATCTGGTATATGGATCTGGTATCTGGTATCTGGTGTCTAGTATCTGGTATCTGATATCTGATATCTGGTGTCTGGTGTCTGGTATCTGGTATCTGGTGTCTGGTATCTGGTGTCTGGTATCTGGTGTCTGGTATCTGGTATCTGGTATCTGGTGTCTGGTATCTGGTATCTGGTATCTCGTATGTGGTGTCTGGTATCTGGTGTGTGGTATCTGGTATCTGGTATTTGGTATTTGGTATCTGTTATCTTTTTATCTGGTATCTGGTGTCTGGTATCTGGTATCTCGTTTCTGGTATCTGCTATCTGGTATCTGGTGTCTGGTATCTGGTGTCTGGTATCTAGTATCTGGTATCTGGTATCTGGTGTCTGGTGTCTGGTATCTGGTATCTGGTTTCTGGTATCTGGTATCCGGTGTCTAGTATCTGGTATCTAGTATCTGGTATGTGGATCTGGTATCTGGTTTCTGGTATCTGGTATCTGGTGTCTGGTGTCTGGTATCTGGTGTCTGGTATCTGGTATCCGGTGTCTGGTGTCTGGTAACTGGTGTCTGGTATCTGGTATCTGGTTTCTGGTATCTGGTATCTGGTATCTGGTACCTGTCATCTTTATAAGTTTTCATTTTTCGTTTTCCGTTTCCGTTTTCCGTTGTCCGTTGTCCGTTTTTCGTTCTTCGTTTTTTCGTTTTTTGGTTTTCGTTTTTCATTTTTCATTTTTCGTTTTTCATTTTTCATTCTTCGTATTTCATTTTTATATTTCATTTTTCATTTTTCATTTTGCATTTTTCATTATTCATTCATTTTTCATTTTTAATGTCGCATGTGTCACCATTAATAGCACACAATGGCATTATAAAATCTTCGATATAGCATTAATGCCCTCTATAAAATTGTATGACAAACTCAGATTTATGTGAGGAGCCGGCAACGTCGCATGTGTCACCATAAATAACACACAATTGGCATTATAAAATCTTCGATATAGCATTAATGCCCTCTATAAATTTTATGACAAACTCAGATTTATGTGAGGAGTCGGCAACGTCGCATGTGTCACCATCAATAGCACACAATGGCCTTATAAAATCTTCGATATAGCATTAATGCCCTCTATAAAATTGTATGACAAACTCAGATTTATGTGAGGAGCCGGCAACGTCGCATGTGTCACCATAAATAACACACAATGGCATTATAAAATGTTCGATATAGCATTAATGCCCTCTATAAAATTGTATGACAAACTCCGAGTTATGTGAGGATCCGGCAACGTCGCATGTCTAGCTACCGCACTTACAAAAAATGGCGCTTGACACTTGACATATGTGAACCGTGTTCGCCTAAGGATAGCACGTTCTTTCTTCAGTGTAAATGTTTTATGATTTGACAGGAATGAAAATTATGTTTACCTTTTTTAAATCTGCTGACGATTAATAAGGGTACCTCTCAAACTTCTTCAAGGATGAAATACATTATCACGATAGATATACACTGAGGCACTTCGTCTAACCGAAAACTGTAAACACTAGGCACCGGGTATCACTAGACTGTTGTTATTTGTTATTATATTATGCTATAAGCACAAAGTCTTGCTCAAATGTTGTGGATTTCTGGTCTCTTCAGGAATTGATCTTTGGCAACTAATTAGGTCTTACAATCATATTTGTCGTATTTAAGCTGATGATGACTTCTACAAATTGCTAACCGTCCACACCCGATTCCACTACATAGTTGGGGGTAAAAGACAGGAATGAAAATTGTTTACCTCATTTAAATTTGCTGACGATTAATAAGGCTACCTTTTAAACCGGTCTCAAACGTCTTGAAAGATGAACTAAATTATCTATAGATACACTGCGGTACGTCGTCTGAACCGAAAAACACTCTGCACCACTAGACACTTGCAAGACACACTGCTATAAGCACAAAGTTTTGCTATATTGTGGACTTGTTGCCTTTTTTAGGATGGATCCATATAACGTTCATCTAAAATATTATGCCACTCATTAGGGTTTACAATCATATTTATCGTATTGAAAGTGATGATGACTTTTGTAAACAAATCGCTAAACGTCAAAGCCTAAATGCTTAGCTGCCGGTAAAATTACATCGTTGCCAAGGCATACTGATTATCATTATAATAATGGCTAGAGTCCGGTCCGTTTAGACTATGAAATATAGAAATTTTGAATCTTTTCGAAAATGTTTGATTTCACGCGTAAAAAGGACAATTCTATTTGGCGTGATCCAATATTCGATGAAGCGACCAACATAAAACCGAAATGGCACGTTTCGGACGTTCCGCTCGCACTCGCCTCGCTTTCGTAATACGATTATACCTACATTACCCCGCCTAACAGGAATCGCGAATCTGGAGGGAAATTCAAAATTGAAACTTCAAACTAAAAATATCTGCATATCTTTGAATTTTCTAATCTGCCGAGTTTAAAAAATGCGATCGGGTAACGTGTCATATGTCGGTTTAATCAGGAGACTTTGGTCTTTCGTTTTGCGAAAAAAAAATCGTAGCTACGTCGCTCCGTAACGCAGGTCCGTATCGACGAAGACAAAGTACGCCGAAAAAACGGCTGTCATCGGTACTTTTGAGGCGCTCAAAGTTTACTTTTTCGAAATTTGACGGTAATTCTAACGGTCAGAATCGTTTCCTCAGCTCATTATCGTTATATTTCGATAGCTGTATAATTTTTACTCGCCCACGTACGGTGAGTAATAGGCGAGGACAGAGCCGGATGACAAAGTGACTTTTTCGCGCGTCGAAAAGTAGCGTGTTGTCGGGCAATTTTTAAAAATCGAAACTTTCGACCAACAAGGGATAAAGGAAAAAAAAAAAAAAAAAAGACGCTATCTTTGAGTCCGATGTCCGGGCTTTCTCACGCAAAAATCGTCAGGTTCGTTAGCTCCTTTATCTTCGGAGGAGATAAGAAAAAGCGCGTCGAACGGCACGAAAATCTACCGATTTTTCAACTTTACCGGCCCTTTTCGATCGCGTTCGTTCCTCCTACCGCGACAACTCTCGCTCCACCGTAAAGCGCCGAGTTTCTAGTTTCCGAAAACGGTATCGTTTTCCTTCCGAACGTTCCGCGAACCCGGAAAAAAACCGGAAAAATCGGAAAGTAGCGCGTAGTCGAGGAAGAATCAAAAAAAATCGAAATTTCGAACGAAACGGCATAAAGAAAAAAAAAGAAAGCCGCTATCTTTGAGCCCGAAGCCGGGGCTTTCTCGCGCAAAAATCGGCCAGGTTCGCAGCTCCTTTATCTTCGGCGGAAACCTATGTTGAACGTCGGACAGAACGAAAATCTACCGGTTTTTTCCACTTTACGGGCCGTTTTCGATCCGATCCGTTCCTCTCACCGCGACGGCTCCCGCTTCCGGTAAAGCGCCGAGTTTCTAGTTTCCGAAACGGTATCGCTTTCCTTCCGAACGTTTCGCGAACCGGGAAAAAAAGGAAAAACCGCGTCGACGTCATACGACAATTTCCGAATCCCTACCAATTATACCAATCACTACCCAATCGAAACAATCGAAACAAAAGATCACCGCTAATATTATCGACTAGCGCAGTTTCTGGCATGCTAACGCTATGCCAAATATTGTACGTTGATGTCTTTATTTAAACCCTCACGTAGCGCAGTTGCTGGTATGCTAATGCAATGCTAGCGATAACTATCTCTAATCATTTTTTATCCTTTGGCATCTTTGATCTGGTATCTGGAATCTGGTATCTGGTGTCTGGTATCTGGTATCTGGTATCTGGTATTTGGTTATCTGTTATCTCTTTATCTGGTATCTGGTTTCTGGTGTCTGGTATCTGGTGTCTGGTATCTGGTATCTCGTATCTGGTATCTGGTATCTGATGTTTGGTATCTGGTATCTGGTGTCTGGTATCTGATGTCTGGTATCTGGTGTCTGGTATCTGGTGTCTGGTATCTGGTGTCTGGTATCTGGTGTCTGGTATCTGGGTTGTCTGGTATCTGGTATTTGGTATCTGTTATCTCTTATCTGGTATCTGGTTTCTGGTGTCTGGTATCTGGTGTTCGGGGTATCTGGTGGCTGGTATCTGGTATCTGGTATCTGTATCCTCGTATCTGGTGTTTGGTATCTGGTGTCTGGTATATGGTATCTGGTAGCTGGTATCTCGTATCTGGTAGCTGGGTTCTGGTGTCTGGTATCTGATGTCTGGTATCTGGTATCTGGTGTCTCGGTATCTGATACTGGCTATCTGGTGTCTGGTGTCTGGTGTCTGGTGTCTGGTATCTGGTATCTCGTATCTGGTTACTGGTTCTGGTGTCTGGTATCTGGTGTCTGGTGTCTGGTATCTGGTATTGGTATCTGTTAGCTCTTTATCTGCGTACTCTGGTTTCTGGTGTCTGGTATCTGGTGTCTGGTATCTTGTGTTGGTTGTCTGGTATCTGGTATCTGGTATCCTCGTATCTGGTATCTGGTATCTGGTATCAGGTTATCTGATGTTTTGTATCTGGTATCTGTGTCTGGTATCTGATGTCTGTATCTGGTGTCTGGTATCTGGTATCTGGTATCTGGTGTCTGGCATCTGGTGTCTGGTATCTGGTGTCTGGTATCTGGTGGCTGGTATTCTGGTATCTGGTATCTGGTATCTCGTATCTGGTGTTTGGTATCTGGTATCTGGTATCTGGAATCTCGTATCTCGTTTCTGGTGTCTGGTGTCTGGTATCTGGTATCTGGTGTCTGGTATCTGGTATCTGGTATCAGGTATCTGGTATCAGGTATCTGATGTTGGTATCTGGTATCTGGTGTCTGGTATCTGATGTCTGGTATCTGGTGTCTGGTGTCTGGTATCTGGTATCTGGGGTCTGGTATCTGGTGTCTGGCATCTGGTGTCTGGTATCTGGTGTCTGGTATCTGGTGGCTGGTATCTGGTATCTGGTATCTCGTATCTGGTGTTTGGTATCTGGTATCTGGTGTCTGGTGTCTGGTATCTGGTATCTGGTATCTGGTATCTCGTATCTCGTTTCTGGTGTCTGGTGTCTGGTATCCGGTGTCTGGTGTCTGGTATTGATGTCTGGTATCTGATGTCTGGTGTCTGGCATCTGGTATCTGGTATCTGGTGTTTGGTATCTGGTATCTGGTGTCTGGTATCTGGTGTCTAGTATCTGGTTTCTGGTATCTGCTATTTGGTATCTGTTATCTTTATAAGTTATCAGTTTCATTTTTCATTTTTCTATTTTAATTTTAATTTTTCATTTTAATTTTTCATTTTTAATTTTTCTATTTAATTTTTAATTTTAATTTTTAATTTTTATTTTCGATTTTCTATTTTTCGATTTTTCGATTTTTCGATTTTTCGATTTTCGATTTTTCGATTTTTCGATTTTTCGATTTTTCGATTTTTCGATTTTTCGATTTTTCGATTTTCGATTTTCGATTTTCGATTTTTCGATTTTCGATTTTCGATTTTTCGATTTTCGATTTTCGATTTTTCGATTTTTCGATTTTTCGATTTTTCGATTTTTCGATTTTTCGATTTTTTCGATTTTTCGATTTTCGATTTTTCGATTTTTCGATTTTCGATTTTTCGATTTTTCGATTTTCGATTTTCGATTTTTCGATTTTCGATTTTCGATTTTTCGATTTTTGATTTTTGATTTTTGATTTTTGATTTTTGATTTTTGATTTTTGATTTTGATTTTTGATTTTTGATTTTCAATTTTCAATTTTTCATTTTTCATTTTTTCATTTTTCATTTTTCATTTTTCATTTTTTCATTCTTCAGATTTCAGTTTTCATTTTTTAGTTTTCAGTTATCAGTTATTTGTTATCTGTTACCTGTTTTCTTTTATCTGTTACTTTTTATCTGTTATCTGTCATCTTTTATCTTTTATCTGTTATAAGTTATCTGTTATATGTTACCACCTGTTTACCTGTTACCACCTTTTACCTGTTATCTGTTGTCTGTTATCTTCCATATAGCATTGAAAATATCCTGTATACAATTGTATAACAGACTCAGATTTATGTGAGATGCCGGCAACGTCGCATGTGTTGTTGTTAATACCATACATGGCGTTATAAAATCTTCCATGTAGCAAATTGTATAGCAGACTTAGATTTTATATGAGGATCGTCGCATAAATCTAGCTATAACACGACTTGCAAAAAATGGCGCTTGACACTGACATATGTCAACCGTGTTCGTCTACGGATAGCAGTGGACTATGCTTTCTTCAGTGTATATGTTTTCTGTTTTGTAATGTCAATGTCATTGTCATAGGTAATTTTTTCTAACCTGGAAAATGAAATGTATTTTGTTTAAAATTAAAATTCAATAACTCCTATTGTGAGATGTGTGCATCTACAACATAATGAAAGGAAAAATTAAGATTCTGAAAGTTAATCCTAAATATCATAGTAAGGAAATCCGTAAACAAAAAAAAGTAAACATAAACACCTTGAGAAAACTTCTTCCGTATCAAGTGGTTAAAGTGGAGTTTTAAAACAATTTTTGTTGAAAATAAGGCCGTTAGTTTACAGCAGGTATGTAACTGAGCGATCCGCTAATGTGTGTGTATCTTGCTTATAAAAAAATGCTGTATTTAGATATTGCTATTCATATGAGCTACCGTTCTTTGATAGGATATTTTCAAATTGAACTTTTGTCTTATTTTTACTATTTATTGCAGGAGAACAGTTGTTGAACCAGGTCCTGGTGCATACTTATGTAGTTGTCACTTTGTGGATGGGAAAAAAGAAAATAGACCTACATTGTTTAGGTATAATAGGGAGAAGCAATTGAACTTTCCATCGCCAGAAAGAAGAACCCGTAAAATAACAACAATGTGAAAATTGAACTCTATAATATGTTACTTCAAATTGGGCCCTTTTAAGGGATGTATGTAATAATTATGTGATCTGCAGAAATAAAAATAGTTTAAATACAACACATGGCATCATAAATTATTTTAATGTAGAGTCAGTACTCGTATAGGTAACTTTCACTCCCCTGGCAGGCTTAATCTAAGCGATATCACAAATATGTCTATACCAAGTTACGATTATACTGTGCAAGAGTACTTATCTTACAAATTTTGACAAGTAATGGTGTCTGTTGTTTTGACAAGTCTTGGAAGTCACAAGTTCTTAAACAGCTACATTCTAAATTGATTTAGATCAAAATAAACAACTGCAGTGGCTGTGAAAGTCTTAGTAATTTTGAAAACTTTGGTAGTAGATATGATTATCAATACTATTTTTCAGCGCTTTGCATATTCCTTCATCTGCTTGATAATATTTGCCAATCGAAGGGATAGATGACAAGTTTGTTTACTTATTTTCCATTTATACATACTACTCAGGTGAGATACTACTACTACAAGGTTTTTACAATATTTATGAGTTTGTTGGTGGTAAAGTTCTTCGTTTGGGAAAAATTCAACAGAAGCAGATGAACAATGCTCGCTTTATGATCTGGAGAAAAATGTGCTATCGCCTTAAAATAAAATTTCCTCTATTTTTTTTAATGTTGTATGATTATGATCAATCAATTAGAAACATGACATATAATAATAACATCTCAAAAATTAGACCAGAAGCTTGAAATTATTAAGTACTATAGTTGTTGGACAGTAAGTAATAGTATCGCTTGAAAATCAAATTTTGTAATCTGTTTCCTCTGATTCAATAATGAATTTTTTTGTAATCTATGATTAAGATCAGTCTTAGAAACAGGACAGATGTGAGTATCCTTGAAATTAGACATATAATAATAACATCTTTAAAAACAGAATAGAAATTTGAAATCATCAAGTGCTATAGTTTTTTGATAAGTAATGGTGTCTGTTGTTTTGACAAGTCTTGGAAGTGACAAGTCCTTAAAGCAGCTACATTCTAAATCGAAGTACATACATTCTGCATTGAGATCAAAATAAACAACTGCAGTGGCTGTGAAAGTCTTAGTAATTTTGAAAACTTTGGTAGTAGATATGATTATCAATGCTATTTTTCAGCGCTTTGCATATTTCTTCACCTGCTTGATAATATGTGCCACTGTTAGCCAGCTAATAGGTCTACATATTTACATAAATTGAACTGAGGGTCAAGACTGAACTCTTACTGAACTTCATAGAAGTAGTCACAAACTTCAAACCGTGCACTGACATAATCTCACACCTAACACAAATGCCTATGTAAAAGTGAGCAATGATTCCATTTGCATTCAAAACATGAAAGTAATCAACAATTTTCATCACTTGTACAGAAATTTGAATGATTACTCTTAGGTGTAGTTAAAGACTAATTAGATCTTCTAATTCTGACAAGTTTGTTTACTTATTTTCCATTTATACATACTACTCAGGTGAGATACTACTACTACAAGGTTTTTACAATATTTATGAGTTTGTTGGTGGTAAAGTTCTTCGTTTGGGAAAAATTCAACAGAAGCAGATGAACAATGCTCGCTTTATGATCTGGAGAAAAATGTGCTATCGCCTTAAAATAAAATTTCCTCTATTTTTTTTAATGTTGTATGATTATGATCAAACAATTAGAAACATGACATATAATAATAACATCTCTAAAAATTAGACCAGAAGCTTGAAATTATTAAGTACTATAGTTGTTGGACAGTAAGTAATAGTATCGCTTGAAAATCAAATTTTGTAATCTGTTTCCTCTGATTCAATAATGAATTTTTCTGTAATCTATGATTAAGATCAGTCTTAGAAACAGGACAGATGTGAGTATCCTTGAAATTAGACATATAATAATAACATCTTTAAAAACAGAATAGAAATTTGAAATCATCAAGTGCTATAGTTTTTTGACAAGTAATGGTGTCTGTTGTTTTGACAAGTCTTGGAAGTGACAAGTCCTTAAAGCAGCTACATTCTAAATCGAAGTACATACATTCTGCATTGAGATCAAAATAAACAACTGCAGTGGCTGTGAAAGTCTTAGTAATTTTGAAAACTTTGGTAGTAGATATGATTATCAATGCTATTTTTCAGCGCTTTGCATATTCCTTCATCTGCTTGATAATATGTGCCACTGTTAGCCAGCTAATAAGTCTACATATTTAAATAAATTGAACTGAGGGTCAAGACTGAACTCTTACTGAACTTCATAGAAGTAGTCACAAACTTCAAACCGTGCACTGACAGAATCTCACACCTAACACAAATGCCTATGTAAAAGTGAGCAATGATTCCATTTGCATTCAAAACATGAGAGTAATCAACAATTTTCATCACTTGTACAGAAATTTGTTAGTGTAGTTAAAGACTAATTAGATCTTCTAATTCTGACAAGTTTGTTTACTTATTTTCCATTTATACATACTACTCAGGTGAGATACTACTACTACAAGGTTTTTACAATATTTATGAGTTTGTTGGTGGTAAATTTCTTCGTTTGGGAAAAATTCAACAGAAGCAGATGAACAATGCTCGCTTTATGATCTGGAGAAAAATGTGCTATCGCTTTAAAATAAAGTTTCCTCTATTTTTTTTAATGTTGTATGATTATGATCAATCAATTAGAAACATGACATATAATAATAACATCTCAAAAAATTAGACCAGAAGCTTGAAATTATTAAGTACTATAGTTGTTGGACAGTAAGTAATAGTATCGCTTGAAAATCAATTTTTGTAATCTGTTTCCTCTGATTCAATAATGAATTTTTTTGTAATCTATGATTAAGATCAGTCTTAGAAACAGGACAGATGTGAGTATCCTTGAAATTAGACATATAATAATAACATCTTTAAAAACAGAATAGAAATTTGAAATCATCAAGTGCTATAGTTTTTTGATAAGTAATGGTGTCTGTTGTTTTGACAAGTCTTGGAAGTGACAAGTCCTTAAAGCAGCTACATTCTAAATCGAAGTACATACATTCTGCATTGAGATCAAAATAAACAACTGCAGTGGCTGTGAAAGTCTTAGTAATTTTGAAAACTTTGGTAGTAGATATGATTATCAATGCTATTTTTCAGCGCTTTGCATATTCCTTCATCTGCTTGATAATATGTGCCACTGTTAGCCAGCTAATAGGTCTACATATTTAGATAAATTGAACCGAGGGTCAAGACTGAACTCTTACTGAACTTCATAGAAGTGACTGACTACTTACGTTTGCAATAGAAACACATAACTGTAAACACTTCACACAACACTTTCACTATTTGTAGCTGCGATTGCTTGTTCTAAGCTTCTAATTAATCCTTATTAACGGGAGCCTCATTATTAAGATTTCGATAATGTTTACATTCATACATTGTAGGTTAGAAATCGGAGGTGATGCAATCAGACATACGCTTTATATCAATCGGTTAGAAAAGCGGAGCTTTATGCCATATTGTAAAATTATAACATGAATAGGGGCTTACAATCATATTTTTATAGTATTTATAAACCGATGATGATTTCAATAAATTGATGAACGTCAAAGAATAATTGCAGCCTTTGGCGGTAGACATCGCAATCTGTCAAAATAAAAAACTACTAGATTCCTACGATTTTAATGGCTCTAGTCCGGTCCGTTTAGACAATGGAATATAGAAATTTTGAATCTTTTCGAAAATGTTGATTTTCACGCGCAAAAAAGGACAATTCTATTTGGCGTGATCCAATATTGGATGAAGCGATAGTCATGAAGCCGAAAATGGCACGTTTTTGACGTTCCGCTCGCACTCGCTCGCTTTCGTAATACGATCGCATCTACAATACCCCGCCTAACAGGAATCCGGGGATCTGGAGGGGAAATTCAAAATTGAAACTTCAAACTAAAAATGTGTGCATATCTTTGAATTTTCTAATCTGCCGAGTTTAAAAAATGCGATCGGGTAACGTGTCGTATGTCGGTTTAATCAGGAGACTTTGGTCTTTCGTTTTGCGAAAAAAAATCGTAGCTACGTCGCTCCGTAACGCAGGTCCGTATCGACGAAGACAAAGTACGCCGAAAAAACGGTTGTCATCGGTACTTTTGAGGCGCTCAAAGTTTACTTTTTCGAAATTTGACGGTAATTCTGACGGTCAGAATCGTTTCGTCAGCTCATTATCGTTATTTTTCGATAGCTGTATAATTTTTACTCGCTCACGTACGGTAGTAATAAGCGAGGACAGAGCCGGATGACAAGGTGACTTTTTCACGCGTCGAAAAGTAGCGTATTGTCGAGGAATTTTTAAAAATCGAAACTTTTCAACGTAAACGAATAATAATGATGAAAATAGTATTAAAAGAGTGTCCGAAGCATGGACTTTCTCAGGCAAAAATCGTCAGGTTCGTAGCTCCTTTATCTTCGGAGGAGATAGCTGATATACGGTGAAGCAGCGCGCTTTATACGCAAAAAAGTCATTCTTGACGACGTTCGAGGTTCGTTTACTCGAAACGGGTACCGTAAACGAAAAAACGTCTCTCCGCGTAATTTGTAGCGCTCGCCGAGATGTACGAAACGCGGCACGCGAAATTCCTTTTCTCTTCGGCATAAGGGAGATATCGTAGTTTTCAAGGCGATTCGTCATTTTTGTCGCTTTTTTTTCGAACATTTCTAGAAAAAAAACCGAGACGCGGAACCGAACAGATTTAGCTTATTGGTACGTATTTCTCGTTTAGCTATCGAACGAGACCGATCTCGAGTCGATATTTCGATAAACGGCGAAACGAGTGTGAAATAACGCCGCGTACCGTCCGAAAAACGGTCGATTTTTCGACTTTACCGGCCGTTTTCGATCCGATCCGTTCGTCTCGCCGCGACGGCTCTCGCCCGCCCGTAAAGCGCCGACCGTCTACTTTCCGAAACGGTACCTCTTTCCTTCCGGACGTACCGCGAACCTCCTAAAAAACCGCGAAAACCGCGTCGACGTCATACAATTTCCGAACCACTACCAATCACTGCCAATTCAAAAACAATCGATCACCGCTTAATATAGTCGATACATCGAGTTTGCCAAACATCAGTTATTCTAGAAAAATAGAGGTTCCTAAATAGGCCTTGAAATTATCAGATAGTGATTTGTTTCGTATACCAGACCAGGCCTCAAATTGAACATAGTAACAGAATTTGGAAGACTGAGAAGAAAGAAAATGAATCGAGCAGTAAACAATTCACAGAGAATAGTCAGATTTTGCCTACAAGATAATGGACACCATTTTAGACATCAGTTATGATTTATCTCTGCTTACTTATGATTATTATTGTTATTACCGTCAACAAAATGTCATTTTTATGTCATTTTTGTGCTCATGTTTCATCATATCTTTTTATTTCCTAATAAATTTCATCCAACAATAAGTCAAACTAAGGAAATACATTACTGAATTTCGGATTGAAAAGTATACTAAAGGTTTGTACCAACATCGTCTATTTGCACCGTCACTTGAACCACCACGAAACTGTTGGTCTCCGACAGCGTGCGCATGCGTCAATTGAGGACGATACCGTGATCGTACGAATTAAATCTCTTGGTACAGTTGTTCATCAATCAGCCTTCATCCTCATCCCTACTGTCTCGTGTACTGTGGTTCCGTGGCTCCTGTCACCATAGAAGTTAACCTCGATTTTGTGTGTCGTTTTCGTTTGCTGCATTTTTCTGCCTTATAAGTTTACAACCTATTTTTCTATTTTAGTTTGAAAGCGTTTTAACTAAGATCAAGTTGAGTGACGACGGATTCAGCGACTTTGCATCGGAGGAGTCTTCTTCGGATGATGACTTAGAATTTATGCAAGACTCGAAAGTAAAAAACGAAGACTATTTGGGTAATTTTGAAAGTTAATAACGAGGAACATAGCATAATGAGAATATTCACTTTTCAGAGACAACTGTCCCACAATATTCTGATGAAACATTTTTCGAGCATTTCCGCGTGTCGAGAAATGTGGTCAACGAAATAAGCGGCATGTTCCAGAACAGTGAATACTACAGAAGCAAATCTGGCCCATATGGCAAACTGTTATCCGGTGACCAGGTATTCACTTATTATTAATTTGTAGGATATAGTAGTAGCAACATATATATATATATATATATATATATATATATATGTATATATATACATAATTTATTTGTTTATCAATTGAACATACAAAACTGCTTAAAGTACTTACACAAAATAATATTTCTAATAAGATTCCTGCTGACAAGTCAGTATTTTGTGTAAGTACTATATAATATAATAAATAATATATATATAAAGATATTATACTTACTTAGAAACCAATTGTAGGTACTGGTCTATTTATGGTACGTTGGGCATGAGACTGCAGGATTCAGGGATGTAGCAGATAGATATAATATTTCTATAAGCTCAGTGACAAGAATTTTAAAGAGACTGACACTGTTCCTTAGCAATTTATCACCAACAGTAATTCAATGGCCTGATGACAGTGAAAAAGAACAAATTGAAGCACATTTCAGGAATAATGGGTTTCCAAGAGTCATCGGTTGTATAGATGGATCGCACATAAAACTTGATAAACCAGAAAATGACCCTGAATCATACATAAACAGAAAAGGCTTTTACTCTATTCAAGTAAGTGTAGTAATTGATCATGTATAATACATATAATGTCAAAAGAAATGATATATTTGCAATTATATGGGCTACATTTATTTGTATACAGCTATTGAAATTCTTTTGAACAATACATATACATTAAAATGCTTCACTGCAATATAAAGATGCAAAATATCAGATTTATTCAACATCTCTTGTCTTCTGCACTGCTACTGTATGTCATGCATTTTCAGAAACTTGATGTCTAAGTTTTTTAGTGAGATTTATATAATAGAAAGTTATTTCATGTTTATTTTTCTTCATTTTAGATCCAGGCTGTGTGTGATCATCAGAGAAGGTTTAAAGATTTATTTGTAGGGTATCCAGGATCAGTTCATGACAGTCGAGTTTTTCGGACTTCTCCTCTAAGTCAGACATTAGAACAAAAATGTGGGACCTATTTTATACTGGGAGACAGTGGATACCCTCTTCAAAAAAATCTGCTAACACCCTACAAAGATCGAGGGACTCTAACTCAACAACAGATAAATTACAATATAAAGTTATCTAAAAATAGATGCATTATTGAACATTCTTTTGGTATGCTGAAGCAAAAATTCCGTCAACTCTATCACATCAAGTTACGGAAGATACCATTGATAGTCCATTTTGTAAGAGCAGTCTGTGTTCTCCATAATATTGCTATCAAGGATGAACTTCCTGATGCTAATTTAATAGAGACAATCGAGGCTGAGAATGCTGCAGTAGCCATTGGTGATGATAATGAGGATATAGAAGATGATGGTAGTGCTGTTGCTATTAGGGACCACATTGCAGCTATATTATGAAGTGGGACAGCTAATAATTTCATAAAAATATGGGTCCACAAATGCTCCATTTTTATGATAAATGGTAGCTTTCCATCTTTCACAGTTTATTTTACATTCATCAAAAAACTGTGGGGGTATTTGTATGAATATTAAAAACTTGAGCATCGAATCTATTCAATCACAGGTTTTTGATAAATGTAAAATAGAAAATTAAAGGTGGAAAACATTTAACACATGCACACATATGAATAGAGCATGACTGGGTCCATTGTCATGTGAACTTTTCTTTACATTTTACAATATTTTATCTGACCTTAAATGTCTGTCACTACATTTTGTAACACCTTGTATAATATCATTTAAATAGTTTGTGTTAATTTTAAAGAAACTCATGTGCATAATGAGGTGAAAGTATTTATTACTGCTTTGTAAAATCTATACATGTACATTTCTCTTGTTTTATGTTGATAGATTGTCTTTTATTGCAGTCTTTCCCCAAATCACAAATGTATTTGTAGTGTTTAGGATCTAATAAATGTGTTGCATTATATGACTATGTGTATGAATCAAGAGCTGTAGCAGAAGGTATCCAGTATATGGAT
Source organism: Acanthoscelides obtectus (assembly GCA_963669975.1). Classification (NCBI taxonomy): domain Eukaryota; kingdom Metazoa; phylum Arthropoda; class Insecta; order Coleoptera; family Chrysomelidae; genus Acanthoscelides; species Acanthoscelides obtectus. Next base: position 33,960,734 of record CAVLJG010000001.1, read on the forward strand.
GGTCATGACAATACAATATGTGATCTCCTTGTTAACTAATAACTGAAAATAAATTGTCAAGATAGATGTCAATGAAATAGTAATGCGAATTAATTGCTTTTTCCTTGTAGCGTTAATAACAGAATAATAAAGGAGCACCAACAATTTAAATAAAAGAGAAGTATGAAAATCAAAAAAATATATTTCCATATATTTAACATTTAAAAAATCAGTCTTCATGTTGCATAAAGTATTAATCAACAATTAAAATCACTTGAAACTTATCACATGGTTCTATGCTAGATTAGTTTTATTCATCCATGGGCAGTCAGTTAAACCACATGAATTAAATGAACTTATTTACTACTTTATGTGACAGCAGCATTTTAAAAGTACACAATAAGAATAGACAGTTAAGAGTTACACTGACGATCTATATTGATATGAATTTAGAATCAGAGCTATTTAATAGAAAACCCTTCATAATGTTACTGTAACTTTCAACATTTCGTGTCTTTTTTTTCTTATTTTGCACTATGATAAAGGCTGCCAGGGCAGCTGAAATGTCCATAAATAAGTCCACTCATGTGTTTGATTCACCAGCCAGTGATGAGGTAGACAAATAAATTATGAATTCTTTGTACCATCACAACATAAATGACACACTTGAAAGCTAATTAGAGATACTGCAACAAAACATAAATCAGTCTATCCAAAAGGAATTGCACAACTGAAAACTAATCAAAAACAAGCAGAGTACACCCTGTTCAAATGACACTTGCACCTATTTCAGCCTACCAAATAAGCTTATAAGTAACTTTAAAATAAACTAATTCCATAACACTTTTCAGTATGTGGTAGGGGAAGGTTTTAACTTTGATTTAGACACCTGTCAATGCAAACCATAAGTTTCAACACAGAAAATGCTTATTTGTAGAGATGTTCAGACATAAATTGCTTATAACTCGGAAATGCTCAACTTTAAATAATTTACAGAGTTTTGGGCTGTGTCCATTTTGTTGAGAATACTGGGATCACTTGACACATAGGTCACTACTAACTTGTTTCTGACGTTATGTTAAGCATTCAAGTTATGAACGAGTTAATGTCTGCATACCCATTATTTTCAAAACTGTTGAGTATCTAATTAAGGTTAAGACCTTCCTCTACAAGGTCCTAAAGAGTACTGGAAAAAGAGTGCATACCCATTTGTTTGAACTTTATGTACTCATTTGCAATAATATAAAACTAGAACACAAATCAAATTTGAACATAACATAATATAAAATTAATATTTCAATACTGAACACAACAACACTAATAAACTATGACTTAACTTTAATGGCAAAATACAGTAAAGCTAGGAGCTTGTTTGGTGACAGTTACACTGCTTTTCTTTGAGGATGTTGTTTCGTTCCTCAATCAGTTGGTTCCTTTTTTTCATTTCTTCTAATTTTAAGTTTTCTATGTGCAGTTTTTCCTCATAATACGTTTTGCGGTCACTTCTTATTTTTTCCATAATACCTTGTCTTTTTCGAATTATCTGACTTTTCTTCTGTGGTATCACTGCTTGCAATGATTTTGGGCTGCTTACGCTTTTAGATGGTGAAGAGACATCTGGTGCAGCTGTAGTGATAGCATTATCACTGTTCATATCTATTTGATCGCTTGCTAGCAGCAATTCAGGATGGATATTTTTTTTCTTGAGAAATACCTCCTCCATTTCATGCTTATACTCAAAAAATGTTCTTCCCCTACCTAAAATTACAGGAAAAAATTAAATTACATCCTGCCAAGCATATGCAAAGTTGCCTTAGCTTTTACATCTAACTATGGTGTATCTCATTGGATTCATAATTAAAAGGCAATTTCAATTACTTCTCAGCTTTAGGAGTCCTCTTACCTGTTTGCCTTTGGTTATCAACATATTTTTTATAGTTCCGCTCCAGTACCCTCCATCTATTCATGCAATTGTTTGGCGTTACCTTAATATTATAGTCTAGTAAAGCCTGTGATATTTTCCACCACATCATCTTTGAATTTTTGACGTCGAAGGAACCTAGCTTCCTTTTAAAGGTTCCATAAACTTCAATGAGAATTTTGGTTGCCTGATGACTCCATCTAAATTCTGGTGCTCGTGCCGTGGTACTCTCGCTCTGCAGAGCACTTGTATTTGGCATAACAAGAAACTCGTTTAGTTCTGTAAACAGAAGGCAGTTAGCTCCATACGTCCCGACCCCATAGTCGTCAAACTTACCATAAGCTGGGATATTTTGATTCTCCATGGCAAAACAACATTCCTTATCCTTATAACCTTCAAATTTCAACATTCTAATTTCTATTCAATGCGCATGTGTGGACTCACAGTCCTCGCTACGGACCAGGTACTGTTTTGACGGTCCAAAAACCGTTCGTTGAACTGTCGGAGATCTGTTGGAACAGTGTATCAAGCGTCCCATGAACCGTCATAGGTTTGTGTTGGAACACTTCAAGCGGACTGCGCACGTGCGTGACGGTACAATGTACGGTACGCAGCGTTGTTGGTACAAACCCTAAGTGACATATAAATCCGAACACCCAGTTTAAATGGTTTTATTTTAATAAAAGTTGGTGAATGTATTTATCTTACTGTAAATAACAAGTGAACAAACTTTCAGCCTTATCAGTTGGACATTCCGGTTTTTATACTGCTTTTTTTAATTCACTAACGCTCTAAAAGGGACCTCGGTTGGCCGCGTGGGTCAGAGTGCCGTGCTACTGACCAGCCGGCCGGCCGGGTCGCGAGTTCGAATCTCGCCTTCGCCATGGATGTTGTGACGTCGTGTGTTTGTTCATAATTAGATATATTCTATATACCAACCTAGTTTCTGGCTGCATCGCTTAGTCCTAAAGCCAAAAAAAAAAAAACGCTCTAAAAATGAATATTTCAGCCGCAGTAAAGAATCAACGTTGGCGGATTTTGGTTCTTGACATCCTTTAGGATCGGTTACGATGCCTAGAGTACGGAGACCTGTACGATTTCGTCAACTTAGTGAGTTTGATAGGGGCCGTATAGTGGGACTTCGGGAAGCTGGACTTTCTTTTCGGGCAATTGCAGTTAGAGTGCAAAGAAGTGTAGACACTGTGGTTAGGTGTTGTCAGGCATGGCTTCGAGAAGGCCGTACGCAAAGAGCAAGGGGCACTGGACGCCGCCGTAGAACAACAGACCGTGAAGATCGCCGCCTGAGATTATTGGCCTTAAGGGACCGTTTCTCCACTACCAGGTCCATTGCAAATGAATGGTTTGCAGAACACGGAAGACCTATTGGCATGCGAAGTGTTTACCGACGAATGAGAAGTTTTGGCTTGTTTTTATACCGGCCACACTGGGTCCTCCCTGTAACTCGAGAACATCGACGTAATCGCCTTGAGTGGTGCAGACAACGGTCACTCTGGAATCAGGAATGGAACAGTATTGTCTTGAGTGACGAGTCTCGATTTTGTTTAAGCATGCACGATGGTCGTGGCAGGGTTAAAAGGCGACGTGGTGAAAGGAGGAATCCACAGTTTTTTTGTTGAAAGACATGTTCATCACACTGTTAGAGTTATGGTTTGGGGTGCTATAGCTTATGGTTCCAGGTCACCTTTAATCTTCATCAGAGGTAACATGAACGCGCGGCGTTATATCCACGAAGTTCTAGAACCCCATCTTTTACCCTATCTTGACACCCTGGCAGATCCAACTTTCCAACAAGCTGATGCCGGACCACATGTTGCAAGAGTCACAATAGACTTCTTTCAACATAATGATGTCACATTGTTACCATGGCCGCCAAGATCTCCCGACTTATCCCCAATTGAGCACGTGTGGGATATGATGGGTAGGAGATTGCTCAATTTGCAACGTCCTCCTCAGACTCTAGAAGCACTTCGAGAGGAGTTGGTGGTTGCCTGGAATGAGATACCACAGGAGAACATTGACCACCTGATCATAAGCATGCCTAGGCGCGTTGGAGAATGCGTAGCACATCAGGGTGCATCCACACATTATTAAAGGTCAAAGGGCTTTAAAGCAGTGCAATCATTTTGAAATTTTTATCATTTACTTATTATGCTTCATTAAGTACTTATACAAAATTTTATTAAAATAAAACCATTTAAACTGGGTGTTCGGATTTATATGTCACTTAGTATATATTTAAACGTATAAAATTCCAATATAGTGTCCATATGAAAAAACAAAGTGAGTGATGGAATTCGAAAGAAGAAAGAAGCTTGCATTGATAGTTTGACTACCATCTTGTAGAGAAGAATAAGTAACGTGCCATTTATTTTGGAATCTCGTCTGAAGTCAGGAAACAACAAAAATGATTTTTTGGTATGCCAAACAAATGATTATCTGATAATTTCGATGCCTACGTAAGGAATTTTGCTGTTTTGGAATAACTAAGGCTTGGCAATACTAAAAACTGTATTTATATGTGCAAAAATTTAATATGGCATTTATAATAACAAATAAAGTTGATGGTGGAAAATACAATACACGTTGTGGACTTCGTGTGTTACTTTTTCCCTCTCCATCCTAGTTTCTCAGGTTACACCCGTATTCGGATGTATGGGCATGTGTATCTACTTTTTTAGTTGCATATGTGCATTCATTTCGGGCCTGATGAAGCCAACCGACAGAAATACGTATCGCTCGGGTTACCTATCCTATTTTCTGCTCGAATCCACTTTCCTTCTTTTTGCGGATTGCGCCCATTATTTTCCTATATATATATATATATATGTCAGGATAAAAAATTAAAACGAAAAATTTAAGCGATTTCGTATGTCTTACAGGTTCCGAGATCCCAGTTATGTGTGTCGGATTTTAAACACCCGGGATGTTAGAAAAAAGACAAGGCTGTATTTTAATTTCATTACCATTTAAAAAGTAACAACCATTGGCAGCGCAAATAAAAAGTTAATATGCCTGTGATCTGTTTTATTAATTTTAATTAAAAGTACTTGCGTGCACAATACTATCATCGTTAATACGTATGTAACGCTCAACAATTTTCACAATGACAATGCTTCCTCGATTATGAGTGAAGCTTTATTACGATTATTAGCCTGGGATTAAAATCATCTCAAAACAAGCAGAGTAAAGTGAAAGGAGTCCATGAATAACAAATATAACATTTTGGAAGTAACACCGACAAACAGAATGCATGCCGCATAAAATTGCTTCAATTCGCAATTTTGAAGGTAAAGTTTATTTTCCTTTATCATTCGCACTTTTATTTATACGCAGCATTTTATACTTTTTGGTATTCAAATACTTTGTTAGGGGGAGTGGAAACTTTACAAACCAAACACATCGTTAGGGTGGCTTTTTTCTGACTTCATTCAAGGCAGTTTCCTTTTCAGGGAGTTTCCAGAGCATTGTTTGTGTTACGGTATGGGGAGAATATAATGTTTGCAAATATACGTTTTTTACGAATAAGGGAGAATCGCTGACATGAAAAAAGTCAGAATGGTGTAGACTTTTTCCACAGATAAGCATTGTGGCGTGATATACAAATATGATTTTTTGAAAGACGGGCTTATTATTTATTCAACCCAAGGCAGCAGTACTGACTGACGTAACGTATCCGTTATATTTGACATCTTCTTCATTTCACAATTTCTAAGGATATGTGTTCCCCAGCGCTTGGCTTGAGTCCTAGAACTATTGCCTCTAGATATATACTAACGGTGTTCTCTTCTGACGAAAAATGTTTTACATCGGTGCAAAATCTTCTTTGCTTTTAAGGCAGGGCAATTAAGCTAGAGCGGCTTGAATATTTGAATTTTCCGATAAATTTATGAGATGAAAGTTCATAACTTTGAGATTTAATCATTTTGCTTGACCTCACCTTCAATCTACCCTTCGATCTCCACAAAGTGGTATCTCAAGTTCAACGAGTGTACCTCTATAAATATACAGGGTATCCAAAACGTAAGGTTATATCAAAATACTAGGGCATAAATTGTCCGCATTTTGCAAATCAGGAATTGAATTGAATGTAGATAATTTTCCTTAAAAATTAATTTCATTTTCAAATGACCTTTAGGCTCACAGTCAAGGTCACGGCACTATTGGAACATAAAGTGCACTCTACATTTCCCGTGTCAAAACTAAGAGTTTCCATTTGAGGACTTTTAAATGACGGTCATAGCCCAGGTCACGTTCAAGGTCACCATTTTTAAATATTTTGTCCTTTAGATACCCTCAAATATCCAAGTAGGTTGCGGTCAAGGTCATGGACAAAAATGTACTTGAATGTAGAATTTCCAACTCTACATTCCCGGTGTCAAAAATTGGTATGTTCACCGTATTCTGCCATTGTTTAAAATCTGCCCCAATCGAATGTCTAGACTGAAGTATATCCTTTTGTTTCAGGTATCTTTAGCAGTGTTCCCGCCTCCACCCGAGTTCTCAACAGGCCCCGCCAGCCTAGGCGTGGGGGTCCCACCCTTCGGCAACATCTTCATCGCCGTCTCAGTAGGCCGGGATCCAAACACTGACCACGCCCACGGTAGGCGTGATCTAATAGACGTAAGTGGGCGGCCCGATCTTTTGGATTTGTCCCACAGAAGCGTGGGGACAGCTACCTTGCCCCGACGGAGGCCTCCTTCGACGGTGCAGTTGCCCCATTACGATAACATGGGACCCCGGGTCACTGCAGGAGGTAACTCCACCCTCTCGTTGCCAGATTGTGACCAGGAGGTGCTACCGCCACCAGTACCCCCACCAGTTGATGCTTCAACCGTACGTGGCGCCTCCTCAAAGAAGTTCAGAGTTTGTTTCTCTTTAAGATACGGTTTACACGAGCGGTTTACTGTAGATTGCGAGTCCCTTTTCGAATATAGGAGCTATTTGTTATCGGTAGACATTAACGGAGTTGAACGGTGGGTAACCACGAGCGAGTAAGCAAATTGCCGATATATCAAGTTGAGGGTAATTGGGAAGGGTAGTATACGGGGTCATTTAAATGGCACTCCCACGAAGGGGATATTAGAACCATAACAAGTATAGTTTGCTAAATCGGAGAAAGATGCCTTACTGCGGTGCTTTCTTCCCTACCTCGACTTTTATTGATATTTATACATAGATAGACGGAGCTCAAGCTGAATCATGCCCGATCGGAATTAGTGGGACCTTGAAGGAATTTAATCACAGTCTAGCCCTCCTCGATGACAGTGAGGTAAAAATATTTCTTCTTCCTCGTGGTTGACAACGAGTAAGCAAAGATCTTGAAGCATGCGTTTGTTTCACATCGCGATGACATCGAGGTAGCGAAGTATCGCAGCAGTGTTGCCAAACTTATTAATTTTTCTGCATTTTTATCAAAATGAGACCTTATTTAACGAACTCACTTTCCAGAATTCTTCAAGATAATTCAGATTTTTTATGCTAAAAGAGTTGGAACAAAAATTAGCCTAATGAATTTTCGGGAAGCCGGGCACACGAGGGACCTAGATTTGGGTTGCCTTTAATTATGTACGCAGATCCCGTACTCCGTTGCTCCTGTATTGATTTTTGTACGTGCAACAGGTACAGGTCGTAGATCGCCGTCATTACCGCGTTACCGGACAAGCAATAAGGAAACCAAAGCTCGTCTGTTTTTAGTTAAATATTAATTTGGAATGTTAGGGGACAAGATTCACGTTCAGGGGTGAAACAGAAAAATATACTGGAGAGCATAACTCTAGCCCCACCAACACTTTTCAGTTTTTCTGTAGTTGATTCAAATGTAACTTAGTGTTATAAATTGTTTGTTGAGTAAACTGCATATACAGGGTGACTTCGAAGTTGAGTCATTTATTTTAACAGTGAGTAGATCTGATCAAAAGAAATGTTTTTTTCCTTTACCATTTTTCTGGTAAAATTAAAGTAACAAAGTTATAGCCCTTTGGAAGTTTGAGTACCGCCCTGCCTATTATATGCTCGTGTTTGGCGACAACGGATATAATCCGCCTGACCGGTTCATCGCATCGGAAACAAAAAAGCGAAAGAATTTGAAACGTTTATCACGATGTTTTTCGTCAGTCGATAACGTGTAAGTGAATAGTAGTGTGTTGCGTGGTTCAAACGAAATCAAAAATGGCACATGTTTACGAAAATGCTGAACTTGTGGACATGATTCTTATTTACGGGGGGTCAGTCTTTACAAAATGCTCCCGGATGCATCACGGATTTATGCGAATCGGTTTCCCAATCGAGTGCAACCAACCCCTCGTGCCTTTGTTAATGTAGTACAAAGGGCTCGTGAATCAGGTGACTTAAGACCTCACAGGTGAGGGCATGCTGCTCCAAGACCGCACGATCAAATACAGGTCCGCACTGAAATACTTGTCGGGAGGATACTTTATTAAACAAGGTAACATTTTTTTTTATTTTTTTTTATTTTTACACACATATTTTGGTTTATCTTCCTTCTACAATCATTATCTGAAAATTAATGACTCAACTTCAAAGTCACCCTGTATATTCCTTTTGTTTGTTCGATTATCCCTGTAAATTATACTAAGTTACAATTGATTGAGCAAAAGAAAGCTGAATGGTGTTGGTGGGGCTATAGTTATGTTTATTTACGATACTCTAAACAAAAATGCGAAAAGAAGAGAGGACAGAGAGAGCAAAGATAGTTGCAGACGAGTTTGAAGAGCGACCAGTACGCTCATTGTACAAGTTGTAATAAAAAAGTTATTATTTTATCGGGATGCTTTAAAAAAACATGTGCCGTGTGAGCTCGCGTAATGCAAAAATATTCTTTTTTCGTAGACAGCGGTGCCGGCAAAGGCCCTTGATCTACCACTGATCCTGCACTGGCCTTGATCTGTCTTCCTACTTGTCCTTAAATTCACCGAATTTCAACGACACTGTCTACCAATTTCGACCTTATTATACGAACGTAAAACGTCGCGCTAGCGTCGGTCTAAAGGCCGGATCAGACGCTACGTTTTGCACAATCTTTCGTCTGCGCAGTCTTAGGACGCAATGGAAACGTTACAATTTTAGAGCGTCTTCATGCTGCAGATATATCTGTATATTTCGCTCAGTTCTGTGTGATATCGTCATGGAAGAGGTACTGTGGTGAATTTCGGCATGGTGTCTCATTAAAAAAAAGATAAGATTGGAACGTCTCAGAAGCACCAGGCATTCAAAGTCGTCGCGTGTTTGCAGTTGCATTAATTTCTTTGAATTTTTGCACTAAGCTTTCATAAGTGTCCCCTTTTTTATCCCTGACACCATACTTCTTGGATTTGATACGCCAAATGCATGTGAATCTTTTGTATGTTGCAATAAATTCTGTGAGAAACTCGCGAGAACATTGCTGAGGGTCAGCCATTATCGCCTGACGAATTGAAACTGAGGAACGAAATGAATCGGAAGACGGTGCTACCGTCTACGTGCGCCAACTTGTACGCACAGTTCAAGGATACGTATGCTCTTTCGCTCAGTTATCGCTGCAACTGTACCGTCTTCGCGCCGGATTCAAATCTGCACACTTTTTCCATTTACACGCAACGTTTTATCTGCCACGTATTGAACTGTGCAGACAAAAGGTTGTGCAAAACGTAGCGTCTAGACCTGGCTTAACGACTAACTGGCATTCCTATAGGACAAACTGCACAAACGACAATTTCTAATGGAGATTGACGTACACGATTCCCAATAGGACAATCACGTTTATGTGTAAATGCCAAAATGGAGCGGTCGATTAAAGGCCGACATTCAGCGATGTTCCAAATGTTTTAGCGTCACATACACCTATCTTTCTTGCGTATGACAATTCTGATAATCCTAATTGAGTAAGATCCCAGAGCTGTCAGATATCAATTGTTTTCTGAAGCCAACACGTGGACCACTGCTTCTGTTTGGACGTACCTTCAACGCATAGACACTCGCTAAGTTGGGTAATAGTTCGATTTGCTGGTGCCAGGTGAGAAAGGTGAAGTAAAAATAAGTAACTTCAATTTATATGACTGGTGTTTATACCTATTTTGTAAAATATTATTACAAAGCAATATTTAGCACTGCCGGACACTTGCCATCAGTCATAACTGCTAGACGCTTTAAACAAGGTGTCATATCGAATATTTTTTTAACGGGACACTATTTGATAGCAATGACACGATATAGACGAAAAATACATTGCATGAAAAAATTAATATTAGATTCTATAACTTATGTATGGAACATCTTTTTTTTATAAACGCTTATGAATACAAGAAAATTAGAGGGAAGAAAGACAATTTATATTGCGATAGCGTCTGGCAGAAGGTATAGCCAGCCACAAGTATCTGGTAGTGCTGGATATTACCTGTTAAAGTTTAACAAAGTCATAAGACTTTGTAAAGCTGTTCTTATTTTTCCTTAACATTTCTCACCTGGTACCAGAAAATCGGACCAATATACAACTTAGCAGGTAGACAGTTAAAGTGCGTATACACCCAGTTTGATGCCTCACGACGTGTTTCAGAAAATAAGAAATGTCTGGTAGCCCTGGTATCTTAGACTATAATTTGGATCTCCAAGTTCAATAACTCTAGGTTATGGGTGCCGATTGTAAATGAAGAGCTTAGCGTGATGGTCATGATGTTGAGCAGCAGTGATATCGAATTCGTCATCCAACCGTCGTGCTTAAAGCAAGCGCTTTAAAAGCGCGTTAACTTCGTATGTTAAGAATCCGTCAACATAAAAAGACGCGCTACTTTTAGTGCTATGATAACATCTAACTGACATATTGGGTCTCATGAATAAAACGTATCAAATGCTTTCACTTCAAATTCATGAACCAAAACCTTCAAAGTATATGATAAATAAAGTTAGAGCACATACTTTACCACCGAAGGAAAAGCATTTGCTGCACCATAAGCAAATACTTCAGTTTGTATGAATAAAATCAAGCTTTTGCTAGGGATCTATAGCACAGACTTCATTTTTCTGAAGGTATCTCCACTCAGCTCCAGTGCAGACTTAGCGTTCAGGTAAGAGACACGTCTGTGGTAATTATGGCGTTTCTAAATAATCTAAGAGCCGTAAAACGTTACAAAAGACGCGTAGAAACACCACCTAATGATTTTAAGTGCCTTTATCGTTTCAGTGAAGCAAACGTGCATTGGTTAGCCAACCATTTCTTTGGTGACGAGACGGAGACACGTGGTGGTGCATTACCACCGTTTCTGAAAATGAAAGTGTTTTTGCGGTATATCGCTGATCCGGTTTACCAAAACGGCGTGGGGGAAAACATTGGAATTCACCAAAGTATTGTGTCGAAAACAATAGCTGAAGTAACGGAAAAAGTCTGGCAGAAAGCAAATCTGTGGATCAAGTTTCCATCTTCCAATGAGGAATGACGTGAAGCCCAGCGTCGTTGGAAGAAGTGCAGCTTAATAATGAGATAAATAACCATGTTGAACAAAATGCGGACGACGACTTTAACAACATTAAGAGAATTGGAATGCGAAGACGGGAGGAAATTGCCCATCTCATTTTTCAACAGGGTAATTTGAAAGTTATACTTGGACGGTTTTTTTGCAGAAAGGAACTAACCCACAACACAAACCTTATTGAGTAATTAGGCTTTGACAATATTAAAAAATTCATCATAATTTAAAAACAATTTTAATCAATGCCATCTTAAAGGTGTATACATATAATATAACTAAAATCTTTAAAGGATATAATGCATTATTTTTATGAAATTTGGATTTCGTATTCTTAGTAGGTTGGTTTCTTCCTGCAAAGAGCCGTCCAATTATAATCCAAGACCTGGAACACAAAACTTATTAAAAATATATACAAATATCATAAATACAAAACTTAAGCATAATATGAGAGAAGGAATACAGATTTTATGTACATTTACTAATGAAGAACAAATATTTCAACATAAATATCGCACTCTCAAAGTACGGTGTATACACGTTATCATGTTCTGTAACTAACTCCTTCTCAGGCTCATTCTCTTCTAACTCTCTCATCAATTTTGTATTCTTTAACATCAAGACTTCCAATTGTCCTAACAAAACTAATCTCTGTAATTCAGCCGTTGATAGGTTTTGTGTTTCCGATGTCTCTGGAAGACAAGCTTTCCAAATGCTCCATTTTTATTCATCAGACTCATTATTCGAATGCTATAGATGCTACGCGTTAAAAATGTCTAGAAAAAGGCGCATTTTTTTGTTATTGTACGGTATAGTACGAAACGCTGTTGTGGAGGCTGCTATATACATGAAGTTTTGATGACGAATACGATGACGCAGTCGATCAACATCATAGCGGCCGCGATGAGCTCGTCATACAGAATCGTTTCACAACCGCAATTGATGAAGAATGTAGAGGCTCATACCTCGATGTGGGTGGTTATACAGAATTAAAGCAACTAAGAAATGAATTTTCCCGGATTTAATTTGGTTGACGTATTCAGGCAACTACCGTTCGTGTTTGTACTACACAAACCTTAAAAGCGCGATACTTTTAGCGTTAATTTGGCATTTCATTACAACGTCGACATGGGAAGAATTTGAAATTTTAAGCGTTTCCGGCGATAAAAAGCCGGAACTTACTCATATCGTTTTCTGTTTTCATACTTTATCATTTCGGAGGGGAGCAACCAGTGATGGCACATCATGTAAAATATTCATCATTGTATACGAGTATCCAGTGTATGTCTTGATATTCATGTACAGACTGTATAAACAATGTAGACAATGTATAAGATAGCAAATAAGTGTTCTGTTAGGTTGCTTGCACATATGCAACGGCTTTACATGTGATTTTTGAATAATTAGAAAATATATCTATTCATTATATATACAGGGTCGTTACAGTTTCAAATGAAACATGAACATTTCTCAAATATAATAAATTATTAAATAATTCTGGAAACAAAACTCAGTCATTTGACTGGTTTCACTTAGCACCGTCAGCATCGTCAGGTCAATATTTAGATTGGCAAGGTCGTTGTTTGGTCAATCAATCAAGAGTAACACATACTTGTTACCATATTTTCTGATTTGATTTTGTGCTCATATTAGGTAAGTACAACTCGGTAAAATATTACGAGTACGTCGATAGCCGAATACTACGATACAAGAAAAAAATTAACTTACCTGTACGAATTTAAGTGACATCTGAATTAGACAACTTGTTCCTACAGATGCAGTACTCGACAGTATATTTTCTTAAATCGTTGAGAAAAATGAGCCATAGTTCATATTTTTAAATGTAAATGTAAATGTTTATTATTATTCTTAGCCCTAAAGCTACTTCCTATAGTTTATAATAGTGTCTTACTCCAGTAATAAACAAAAAAACAGTAATTCTAGATTCCCTTAAAATCATAGTAACTGCAACCACAGTAAATGCAACAATAGCAAATGCGAGATAATGACATACAGTTATCTTAACACAGAAAGTACATATATTATGCCATTTTATCTAAATACAATTGCTTAACCTTACGAATAAATATATTTACAGACGTCGCTTCTCTAATTTCTGTAGGTAATGCATTAAAAAGTCTCAAACCATCACTAAAAAGACATTTTTGCATATGGGATGTTCTAGCGAATTCTATGTCAAAAGTGTTACGTGACCTGATATTATATGCATGCCTCTCGGACCTCGGTATTAGATATTCCTGCAAGTATTCAGGCAATAAATGATTTTTTGTTTTAAAAATAAATAACACATTTGACATTTCAACCTTTTGCTGTATTGAAAGCCATCCGAGGGTTTTTAACATTAAATTAATAGGCGTATAACGTGTACAAAATAATATAGTGCGCATAGCCTTATTTTGTAGTAACTGGAGCCTTTGAATATCAGTTTTTTTGCATGATAGTAACAATGAAAAACAATAATTAAAATGTGGATATATGATGGTATTATATACAAGAAGACGACTCCAGTGACTAAGACTTTCAGATATTCGCCTAAAAAATCCTATTTTTTTCCCAATTTTTTTACTAACATAATCAACATGCAATGAAAAATTTAGCTGAGGATCTAAAACTACGCCCAAATACTTCATACTAGATGCACTTTCAATTTGAATATTATCTATCTCAATACAAAATTTCTTTTCTAAAAATGTATTACAGTTCTGCTTTGTCCCAAAAACCATGTATTTTGTTTTTTCTACATTCAACTTAAGCCTATTCACACATAACCAGTTATACAGAATTTCCAGTATTGAGTTCATACTATCTACAACTTGTCTAAAATCCTTACCGTGCGATCAACGATACAGTTTCTATAATTTCTGGGTTACTGATGTTTTGATGTTTGTGAGTAAATCTAATCTCACTTATTGCTATTCTATACATTGTCTTCATCATTGTATACGTAATGCTTTCATTATATATGCATTTGATGCATTGTCTATGCTTTGTCTACATCGACACGAGACAATCAATGTATACACGTAGACGCTCATCACTGGGAGGAACTACGTATCTTGATGGCCGCCTATGCCCTTCCTTAAAACGTACACAACCGAATTGGGTCACAGTCTATTGAGGAAAGAGAAAGAGACAATCATGATTCAATTTTATGTTACGCCGTTTTTTTGGCCTCCCCTTGTTATTTTCTTTTTTAGTGAAGAGAAATTTCCCATTTTACCCGGCTGTTCCTATTACCAAGAAGCTGACAAATTATGGGAGGTAAAATTTGTTCTAACCACTATATTTACTTTAAACTGTTTTTAAACGTAATAACATCTAAGACAGCGGTTTCAGAAGTTCTATATTGGTTCACCATTTTTTACAGAATGATTTACATTTTTCCGCCTTTGGTTAGTTGCTAAAGGCCTCCTCATTTTATAGACGCTTGAGAGTGAATGCAGGAGTCCCATTTCCATGTGAGGTCTCCTTATTACTTCTGTAAACGTAAAAACCAAAATGAGTAGGCTAGACGAAAGTAGCAAATAACAAAACCCTGTAGGTAACAAGCCGGTAGTTTCTTATTGACAAAGGCCGCCTTCGAAAAATATGTTTGACAACTCTGCTGTCAGTTGCACGTGTCAAGACTGTCAAGGCAAATAAGGCGTCCTTACCATAAGTATGAAGTTAAGGAGCGGGCATGCATTGGGATTTACAGCTATAATTCACTTCTTCGAACATCAATGATAGATGCTGGTAAACCTTACTCGCCTGTAAATACAATTTAGTTATACCAAAGAATTTTTCAAACGACTTGAGATGTTTAAATATAGGAACATCGTATATCTGGGTGAAGTTCCTTTCTGTGTTCTACATCGAAAGTTTTAAATAGACTTGAGATCAACAACCTCTAACTGCTGAGAAGAAATTCTGGTCACATGTCCATACCACCGACTGCAGACAAATATACTGCTACTTTATGTAACTTCTGAAACTTATATTGTGGTTTACATGTCCATAGGACTCCATTGTCTGGCAAAACTAAAACCCCATATGTATATATTCAGATTTCTGTTTATTTAGGACGTTTTCACTGTGATTATTTTCAAATACAATTGACACTTCTCTGATCGTTTATTATGTTTTCTGCATTCCGGGTGACATTTCGTTTCTGTTTTCCAATATCGGTGTGTTGTGACAAGGGTACTGGGTGGGCTTTCGCGTTGTCAGAGGACTTTTGCCGTTTTCGGAACGACAGACGAAGGTCACGTGTCTGGTACATTAAAAAACGCAGATAACTTCATGATCGCTTGTCGCTTTGGGGGCTGGACGTACTTTTGCGGCCGGAGATGCCTTCCCCACGTGCTCTTGGGGTTTGCTGTTTTTGCGTGGTGCCATATTAAAATTGCAATGATGGCTTCGCTCAAGCTCAGCATGTAACAGGACCGAACAGAATATTGTAGTAATACGCTGTATATCAGCCCCTTCCCACTTCAGTTGGCCCACTTTAAGATTTGTACCAATGCCTTTATAAACTAAACATGACGAAACTATTTACTTCTAAAACAATTTATTTTCTCAAAAACATTTTAGATACACTCTAGTCGTAAAAAATATATATGTTAAATCACTTAGACCTATAACGAATAGTACTTCTGAACACATAAACAATGTGCGAATAAATGCGCGAAGTTTACAAAGCAACAATTGAAAGATTACCATTATTTTCTATTATAGCTGAAATTCGAAATTCTTTAGGGCATGGTGTTAACCAAGTTTTGGCAAAAATTTAGTGTAAAATAATCCCATATTTCTTGAAGCTTTTGTCTCAGTTCGGTGATTGTACGAGCAGGATGTTGTCGTAGAACCTTTTTCATCTCGTGCCACAAAGTTTCAATAGGTGACAGGTCTGGACTGCTAGAAACCCATTTCAAAAGGGGTACATTATTTTCTTCCATCCATTTTATAGCCTTTTTTGAGGTATGGCGCACTGCATCAACTTGCTGAAACACAAAATCTTGGCCGGATGTCAAACATTCTTCCATCACTGGTAAAAGCGATTCTTATAAAATTACCAAATATTTGTTTGTATCCACATTTCTATCAATAAAATGAAGATTTCCTACTCCTTTTGATGACATACTGCCCCAGACCATAATGGATGCTGGAAATTTCACTTTTCTATTCAGACAGTCAACATGGAATGCTTCATTTTTTTGCAAATAACTCTACTGCGACTGTCACGAACACAAAATTCGAATCGGGCCTCATCACTCCATTGTATTGCACACCATTGTTGAGGTGTCCATTGTTCATGTTCTTTAGCCCATCCAAGCCGATTTTTCTTTTGCAGTGGAGTTAATAGTGGCTTTTCTTTGGCCTATAAACAAGTTGTGCAACTTTAGGGTTTTTAGTTCACTTTTTTTATAAGAAAACTTACTTGCAAGTGCTAAATCCCAGTTTGTGGGCCTCTCTATGAGTTGTGGACCTCGAATTCCTCCTTCCAACAGCGTCACTCCATAGAACACTTAATTGTAAATACGTAATTGGCACGCCTGTTTTTCACGATTATTCTTCTTAATGCTCTTCGGTCGGCATTTGTGATATTACTTTTTATCACATATCGTGGCTTAATATTAACTGAACCAGTCTTCTAACAGTATTTCTCACACTGTACCGCGATAAGTCTAACAAAGTTGCAATTTCTGAGTTTGATTTCCCAGAATTAAAAAAATTAATTATCAGTAACCGAATTTTCTCACTAATAACCTTTCCTCTACCCATTTTGAAAACCTTAACTACCCAATACTATTTTAAACGTATTCTTACAGCTGTGATTAATAAACACAATTGTCATGGCTTTTATTTTTCACAGCCACCTATGCGTTATAGACTCATTTTGCATTCAAATGAAAATAGGTTGATATGCTGTAATTGCAACATGCGTTATTTTTATGCTGCAAATTTGATTAGGGAGTGATAAAGCTGGTGTTTTCTACTATATATTATCAAAATATTCATTGTTAATACTTTAAACCTATAACACCCTGCTACATTTTTATTATTTGTGTTTGATAAGAAAAAACTGAGATTTCAATAGTTGGGCCAAGTGAAGTGGGAAGGGGCTAGTAGGAATGTGAAAAAGGAAAAAAGATGCAAAATGCCACCTGGAAGATATAAAGCATAACATATTGGCTTAGAATTGTCAATTGTATATTCGTTTTTTGTGTGCTCAAAACTATTACATTTTTCTAAAGACTATTAGGTATGGAAGATGTTAAAAACGCGAGATTTTTAAAAGGACGCCTCAGAGTTTGATAGGAAATGGATTTTGGCTATGACTTTGAAAGT
Organism: Acanthoscelides obtectus; assembly: GCA_963669975.1. NCBI lineage: Eukaryota > Metazoa > Arthropoda > Insecta > Coleoptera > Chrysomelidae > Acanthoscelides > Acanthoscelides obtectus. Next base: position 33,978,464 of record CAVLJG010000001.1, read on the forward strand.
GCATTGGAGATTTCATAAAACAAAAACGTGTTTATGGATACAAAGTTCTCACATATTGAGGATTCGGTAGAAGAAGGCTTGTAATAACAACCTGGTGTTAATTTATTACGGTATCAGTAATTCAAAGACTTGAGCTTAAGCAAGGTGATTATTGTTTTCATTCATACCTTCCAGCAAAAATAAGAAATCAAATACTCTAAGAAGGAATTTTCATCAGGCTTTCCGTAGAAAATTTTTCAACCCATACAAACCATAAACAACCGTACATTTACAGATAGAACATCACTATAGATAACAGGATGGATCTCATTTTGATAAAGAGAAACGATATTAATCGCGGGAATGAGATGAAACAACTCCAAAATCACCCATAGCTTTTTTGGCGGCAGATCCATTTTACGATATACATAAACAGTGCTAACCGTTTTCTCTTTTAGATTTTCATGTGTACGAGAGGAGCGTGTTAGAAAGAGTGTCGTAATCTAAAAGTGAAAACGACTTTCGCCAGCACTGTGTGAGCTTGTTCATAAAAATAATGTTTTCATAAGCATTGCTATGAGAACTTGAAAAGACTACACATTGAAAAAACTGAATAGAATGGAAGGAAAAATGGCCATGTTGTGGTTGATCGCTTTTCGCTTTCAAACTGAGTGACTTTTAGAATCGAAAATACTATAGTCGGTGATGCGTACATCTTTCTTCTCAAAAAGTTACAGGTGTTAACTTAAAATATTTAGCGGTTATTTAGAATTGTGCTGGTTTTAATGTCTACATAGTTCCTACTCAAAATTATTCTCCTATCTGTAGCTTGCGTAAAACGCTCGTGTAAACCAAGCCTAACCCCTAAATACCTTCCTCCTTGTGGATAATCTTCAATTAGTGCCTTTGCTCACATCAGTATATGTGTTTGTCCTATTTGAGTTCAAAAATGTATGCATGTATCATTCCTGTAAACATGAGAGTACAATGGTTTTCGAAAAACAATACTGGAGACTTTGAAATATTATGTCGGAACCTCCATAGTTATGATATGTTCAATTGATTATTGCAATATATCCCACTTTGACCTTGAGCTATTATTTTTATTTTATCATTTACTGCTTTAACCAAAAAGTGATACATTTTGATGCCACTATATCCCTATCTCTCACTCACTGTATCTAAAACATGAGTCATGATTCAAAGGGAGATTCATCGACCTATTCTAAGATTAGATTGGAAAACAAAATAATTATTTTGTTTTCTCAGGCTTTTCGGGATACCGTAGACTTCATCATCCAACAAAGTTCTGACAACATATGGTACATATTTCCATGGAAAACAATAATTACTGGTAACACATTTAGATCACCAAAGACGAACTTCTCCAACGCAATATTGCTAATTTTCCTTACAACCTCTATGGTAATGGCTCAAAAATTATATATAGGGGTGTTTCAGTTTATTGTTGTATAACTTTAAGATTCGATAGAACTTTTAAAATTAATGCATACAGTCTATATAAACATGGGTCGAAAAATGCGTGGCTTCCGAAATACAGGGTGTTTAAATTTACTCTTTAAAATAGTTTTTTTTTAAATATTTCGAACAATATTTGATGTATAACAGTGAAAATTGGTATACAAGGGGTTCTTGGTACGACAAAACGAACCATGGGCATAGTTTTACTGTAGCCGCTAGAGGGCGCTCTCTACTGTACCTGTGGTGTATTAAAATGACCGACAAAATTTTTTTAATGCAATTTTTTGCTTTTTGAATAAAAAACTGATTCTTCGCACTTTTCAACATAAAAAAGCTCTCCTGTGAGTTTTCGTTATAGTTATAGTATAGTTTTTGAAATATTTCGATTTTTAAGGTTCGATGCATTTTTAATTATTTATGGCAAAATAATATTTTTTTTACATTTTCATTACAAGTAATTAAGATGATCGTTTAGATTGCGTTTTTAAACACTGCAATAATTCCTAACTCCAAATAAAAACAAAAAAAGCAGAATATTAATTTGTTTAATTTTCCAATATTATTTTTAACAAATTAAATTAATTATTTATAACTAAAATGCTATTGAATAGTTAGGACAAACATACAAAATCTAAAGTAGTTGCTCGAAATGTAAGCCCAATTGTTCAATACACAATTAACATCTACGAATGATCGAAAGATAGCATTATTCAAATAAGGCCTTATTTCATCACATGCATTCCTGATTCTGTCTATTAGCATATCTCTTGTGGTTACGGGAGTCTGGTACACTTTTTCTTTTAGAAATCCCCACACAAAGAAATCTAATGGATTTAGGTCAGGGGTCGTGGAGGCCAGGCGACTGGTCCTCCACGGCCGATCCATCTTTCTGGATAATTTTCGTCCAGCCAGTTTCTAACTATTCTCGAATAATGAGCTGGACAACCATCAAGCTGGAATCAGGCCAATCTTCTTAAATCTAACCTAACATCATCCCACATATTTGCATGTTCAGCCTTTAGAAATTCCAGAAAGGTCGCAGCATTTAACCTTGCAGGCAAAACGTAGGGTCCAAATAGTCGGTTACGGTAGATACCAATCCACACTTCCGCACTAAATTCATGCTGAAAGTTTCTTTCCCGAACTGCATGCGGATTTTCATGCGACCGAATATGTTGGTTATGAAAATTTACCACTCCACGTCTAGTGAAGCATGACTCATCGGTCCATAAAACGTTACTTAAAAACTCCCTATTATTATCAGTTCTATCAAGAATCCACTGACAAAATGTGATTCTTCGTTCTCCGTCCCCTGGATGTAGTCCTTGCACAGGTTGCAAATGGTAAGGACGTGTATGGTCATTTCTAAGAACACGGTGAACATGGCTTGCTGAAATTCCGAAGGGACCAGAAACTCTCCTAACACTTGTGGTCGGATCTCTATCAAACTCACGCAGAATCATACGGGTAAATCTGCGCTGACGAATATTTATGTTTTGATTCCTTTGGAGATTTCCAAAACCATTTTCAATTATTTGGCGATGCACTCTTACAAATACTGAGCGAGTTGGATGTCGTCTGTTTGGAAATCCTCGTGCGTATTCTCCGGCTGCTTCTACTGGGTTTCCATTTACAAAGCCATACACAAAATAAATATCTGCTAACTCTTGATTGGAGAATAAAAATGGCATTTTTATAAAACTTACAAAAAAACAGGTAAAAGAAACTAAATTTCGTGCATTCACAATTGCAAAAAAACGTTTCAGGTTTCAACAGACAACAAAACTAACTGTCAACTAATTGACTTTTAACCTTATTCTGCTTTCAATTTCAACAATATTTGCAGGCACAGCCTACTTCTAAAAATTATCGAGATACTGACTTTTTAACGCTATTTTATCATATATAATCAAAAATGCATCGAACCTTAAAAATCGAAATATCTCAAAAACGGCTATTTATAACGAAAATTCACAGGAGAGCTTTTTTATGTTGAAAAGTGCGAAGAATCAGTTTTTTATTCGAAAATCAAAAAATTGCACTGAGGAAAAATTTTCGGTCATTTTAATACACTACAGGTACAGTAGAGAGCGCCCTCTAGAGGCTATAATAAAACTATGCTCATGGTTCGTTTTGTCGTACCAAAAAACCCTTGTATACCAATTTTCACTGTTATACATCAAATATTGTTCGAAATATTTAAAAAAAACTATTTTAGAAAGTAAATTTAAACACCCTGTATTTCGGAAGCCACGCATTTTTCGACCCATGTTTATATAGACTTTATGCATTAATTTTGAAAGTTCTATCGAATCTTAAAGTTATGCAACAATAAACTGAAACACCCTGTATATATAGGGTGACTTTGAAGTTGAGTCATTAATTTTCAGATAATGATTGTAGAAGGAAGATAGACCAAAATATGTGTGTAAAAATAAAAAATAAATAAAAAAAAAATGTTACCTTGTTTAATAAAGTATCGTCCCGACAAGTACTTCAGTGCGGACCTGTATTTGATCGTGCGGTCTTGGAGCAGCATGCCCTGACCTGTGAGGTCTTAAGTCACCTGATTCACGAGCCCTTTGTACTACATTAACAAAGGCACGAGGGGTTGGTTGCACTCGATTGGGAAACCGATTCGCATAAATCCGTGATGCATCCGGGAGCATTTTGTAAAGACTGCCCCCCCGTAAATAAGAATCATGTCCACAAGTTCAGCATTTTCGTAAACATGTGCCATTTTTGATTTCGTTTGAGCCACGCAACAAACACTACTATTTACTAACGCGTTATCGACTGACGAAAAACATCGTGATAAACGTTTCAAATTCTTTCGCTTTTTTGTTTCCGATGCGATGAACCGGTCAGGCGGATTATATCCGTTGTCGCCAAACACGAACATATTATTATTGAGACAGGGCGGTACTCAAACTTCCAAAGGGCTATAACTTTGTTACTTTAATTTTACCAGAAAAATGGTAAAGGAAAAAAACATTTCTTTTGATCAGATCTACTCACTGTTAAAATAAATGACTCAACTTCGAAGTCACCCTGTATAGAGTCATTTATTTTAACAGTGAGTAGATCTGATCAAAAGAAATGTTTTTTTCCTTTACCATTTTTCTGGTAAAATTAAAGTAACAAAGTTATAGCCCTTTGGAGGTTTGAGTACCGCCCTGTCTCAATGTGCTCGTGTTTGGCGACAACGGATATAATCCGTCGTATCGGTTCATCGCATCGGAAACAAAAAAGCGAAAGAATTTGGAACGAATTATTTCATTCATTTGTATACAGTCAGTGTCAGTGAATAGTTGTATCTGTTGCGTGGCTCAAACGAAATAAAAAATGGCACATGTTTATGCGGATCGGTTTCCCAATCGAGTGCAACCAACCCCTCGTGCCTTTGTTAATGTAGTACAACGGGCTCGTGAATCAGGTGACTTAAGACCTCACAGGGGACCTCACGATCAAATACAGGTCCGCACTGAAATACTTGTCGGGAGGATACTTTATAAAACAAGGTAAACATTTTTTTTTAATTTTTTTTTTATTTGTACACACATATTTTGGTTTATATTCCTTCTACAATCATTATCTGAAAATTAATGACTCAACTTCAAAGTATGTTACACTGCCACGCAAACTTAACCAACAAAATTTTGTTCAAATTCAATTTTAAATAACATTTTAACATTTGCATCAGTTTCGTTAATGTTTTCATCAAGTTGTAGGTAATTTCATTGTCATTATTATCGACTGTCGATGTTGCAAAGAAATTGAAAATGTTTGTTGTTATTCAGGGTGCAACTAAAAGGTTGCCCTAAATTTTTGAACACCCTGTGGAAACATTGGATTACTGAATAATTTGTCTCCGTATGAGAATTTTAAGCCTCAACTTTTCTCAACAGTTCTTTTTTGATTCTTGAAAATATCTCTATTATTGAAGAATATAGGCTGTTTTGAAGAAAATCAAGCGAATCATTCAGAATTTAATTTGAAGTTACAGTGACAACATTAGTAAGAAAACTATTCGAATCATAACCATAAACAATTTAAATTGAAAAATTACAATGACATCATTGGTTATTAGAAATTGTTGTCAAAAACGAGTATTTCCTTTCCGGGCTTGAATAACAGCTCTCATCCTCTCTGGCAAGCAGCTATTGTGTCTGTCACTCGTTGACCAGAGCCTGTTTCAACGCAGCCACAGTTTGAAATTCTCCATTGTTCTGCCCAAGCCTTCTTCCGGACTCCTTGGCGGCCAGTCTAGTCATTCTGGCTATAAGCGACTGCGCATTATCTTGCACTAGGGGACAATTTCTCCTATAAAGGGCATAAGAGGAACCACATGTTGTTCCAAACACTCTCTAATGTACCTGTAAGGCAGTAAGGTGTCCTCCTCGAAGTGAAGAAAGGTCTGTGCGGGATTACAAAGAAAATACCGCCCCATACCATCACTCCCCCAGCACCAAATTGCACTCTAGGAGCGAAACAACTTTGAGCATAGCGTTATCGACCCTATTTGGCGACCATCAGGTGAATATCTCGTAAAACAAGACTCGTCTGTACAAAGAACGTTTTTCCAGTCGTCCATATGCCAATCTGCATGAGTTCGAGAAAATACCAAGCACTGCCTTCGATGACCTACATAAAATAGAGGACCTGTAACAGGTACACAAGATGATAGGTTTCCATCTCTCAACCTTCGGCGTACAGTATCAGATGAAACTATGGTATCATGAACATCATCTTCGAGTTACAGCTGTACCAGGAACTGTCCTTTCTCGAAGAGCTTGAAGTCTTAGAAACGGATCTTCAACTGCGCTTGTTCCTTTCCGTCTTCCCTGCCCAGTGTTGTTAAGTAAGAACCATTTTATTTAAATCTTTGTATCGCATCGAATACCGTACTGCATTATATGTGATATACCGAATAGGACGACCATCATCTGGTGAAGCTACAGCTTGCGCTACTTGTTCCGGTGTCATTTTTGCTGATATTGCTTGACAAGAATCTTTTTGTCATGCCATAAAATGCTAACAGACACAGCCTACTTGAAACAAATGCTTACCCGGCAATCTCTTGTTTATGGCTATGATTCGCATGATTTTCTCCAATTACAACATATATTCTTCAATAAGAAAGGTTGAGGCTTGAAACTGACGAAAATATTAACGGAATTGATGCAAACGTTAAAAAGATATTTAAAATTTAATTTGAACCAAATGTTTGTCCGGTTAGTTTTGCGTGGGAGTGTATAATTGTGTAAATTCAATAAAATAAGCCAGTTGAGCCAGAATGGTATTATTTCAGTAATATTCAACGATTATAATGCTGATTTCTGTGTTATTGTTCCGCTATTTTTAGCAACTTTAATTTTAATTTTTGTGTTGAGACTTTACTAAATAGGCTTTTTCTCTAAAGGTTTGAGAATTGGCTGTCGTGTAGGAGCAGTATTTAGAAATCTAAACACTTTTTTTTCTGAAAAGGTAGACAAGAATTTATTTTAGATAAAGGATGAGAAATTTAATAAAATTGTTGGTCCATTTTTGGCGATCCAAATTGGTTGAATATTTTCCATGACCAGCAATGCGTGAGGGCTGAGAGATGAACTAGTTTCTGTGCTGCCAAAGTTTCATTGGATTACACGGTGTTGCTTATGGGCTTTTTGAAAAAAAATATTTCTAGGGCGTGCCTTTGGGGTATTTCGAAAATCGTGAGAGGACAATACAATCCTTCGAATAAAAAAATCGCCTCTCGAGTATAATTCCTATGTTTTGGAAAGACCCTGTATATTTATACCAAGAAGAATTCAAAGACTGGGAATATATTTTGAGCGGGCAGTTGAGACTTTGTTGTTGTCAAGTTCGCAAGAATGCTTCCTCGAAGGTCATAGAAATAAAACGATTATGCAATATCTTTTACCGAAGAGTGATTAATTCTTGCACTTTGACCCTTTGAAACACAGTATGCAAGATGTTTTAGAGAACAGTGACAATATTTCGAGGGCGCACAGTTGGAAACACGAAAAATTCTTATAGACATGGATTCTAAAAGGCTCTCTCATCGAGATAACGGGTATTGAAATTATAATATGTATAATCGAAAAGATATGCCTTTGAAGTGGATTAAGATACGACCAACTGTGTAATACTGGTGATAACAAATTGTATGCCATTATCATCGGCAGCGGTAAGTGGGTGTAGCGAGTAGTCGAATAGACCTTTTCATCGCATTTCCATCTATTTTTTTAATCACAAACATTTTTTCATATATCAGCAGGATACCATTGTTTACATATAATGAGCATGCAAGAGATAACAGAAGCAAGTTAATAGGAAAGGTACCAAATAAAATTGTTTGAAAAAAGTTTTAAGGTCATATTGTCAGTCGCCATGCCTCCTTGATTTTCATAGTTTTCTATTCTTCCGTGTCAGCGCTCTATTTTGAGGTTATGTTCCAAATATCTAATTGCATGCTTTTGACCTATATCATCTGTTATATAGCCTGAAAATTTCCACAATTAAAGAAGGAAAGATAGCCTGACTGTAGGAGAGCGCTGACACTGACACGGAACAGTAGAAATCTAGAGACATACCAGCCTTTCTGAAGGAGAAGCAGACTATGAAAATCAAGGAGGCCATAGAGGCTTCCTACAATTGTAGGAACGACTGATGATACGGCCCTTGTAGACACGAAATTTGAGAGATTCAATTGGATAAAAAAAATCGGATTTTTTTTAATAAGGTATTAAAAACCCTATAATAGCATCATTAAAGCTTATACCACAAAAATCCAATCAGCGACCACTGAAAAACAACATAGAAAAATGTGACCAACTGCCTTAAATGGTCATATAAAATGAACGATGCCAAGAAAAAACTAGCATAGGATCTAATCAGATATTTGTTAAACATTAACGATAATCCGTTTCTAGGTACACATATATCCCTTTGATTTTTTGAACTGATCTACTCAAAAAATTAAAACTTGAGGTAATGAAATTGATGCGTGGATACCATATTTTAGAGTAAAATTTACAGATGAAAATGTCAAGATGGCCGCTGGGAGCCATCTTGGAAAACAATTATATGAAAACGGTGACACAAGCTGCTGACGCGTAATTTATAACCCTAGAATATGAAGTCAAAACCTTTACCTACTACAAAATGGTGGTACATTTAATAATTACCTAAATACATTGAGATTTAACTTGATAATTCGGATACATACGGTGAGTTCAGTTTAGATTATGCTGGAAATGGTTGTCTTGAACTTCTTGACTCAATAACAACCGGTCCGTAATTTCGCGTCGAACATTTTCAAACTGAGTAACATCGATATTTCTACAAATATTTGTTATTCTCAGATGTACCTGTATATCCAATATTGAAGCAGGTTCAGTTTCGTACACCTTTTGCTTCAAATAGCCCCACAAAAAAGTCTAAAGGTGTCAAATCTGGCGAGCGAGCTGGCCATTCCACAGGACCTCGACGGTCAATCCAACGAAATTGTTATCTAAATAATTCCCAACTTATCTTTAATAGGGTGGTGGAGCACCATTTTGCTGGAATACAATATCAGTATCGAATTCATTAGGATAGGATTAGGATTTTGGTGATTAGAGGGTCAATAGTATCTTCCAGCATATCCAAATACAGTTCCCCGGTTAAAGTTTATTCGATGAATAGAGGCCCCACAATATGATTTCCCAATATCCCAGCCCAAACGTTAATTTTTTGTGGATATTGAGTATGAGTTTCCCGGAAGACGTGCGGATTGGTGTCACTCCAATAACGACAATTTTGTCTATACACCGCTGAGATAAAATGTACATTCATCACTAAAACAAATATTTTGGATATAGGTAGCATGCCGTGCAATGGTTTCCGTCATAGTCTCGCAGAATTCTGTTCTTCGATCAGGGTTATCTTCACTTAGCTGATGTACCATTTGAATTTTGTATGGGTGATACTTATTCTTTTTCAAAGGTCTCCATACTGTAGAAGGACAAACCTCGCATACATTCGCGATGGAGGAAGTATACTGTTGGGGATTTACTATGATTTCACAAATTATTTGAACTTGCTTTTCTTTCGGGATGGTTGGATGACCTTGGGGCTTTTTGTTGTTTACACTACCAGTAGCTGTAAGATTCGGGGAACGATCATTAAAAATCCTTCCGGTCTCGTGAAAGTGTCGCACCATAAATAAAAATCGCTTCGATTTTTTCTTCCAATAGACGAGAATTGACCATTTTAAAAATAGTTCAAACGGCATCTAGCACTAAAACCGAAAACTAAATAAGAATATTTTAACTGTATCATGATGTTTGTTTTCGTACTGATATTCTTGTCACTGTCAACAAACAATAACAAAACAAGTTTTTATCCCTGTTGCTATGGATACGGCAGGGAATTACAATTATTTGTAGAGATATGCATGTTAATGGGTTTGTGTTCAAGTAGTTATTAAACGTACCACTATTTTGTAGTAGGTAAAGGGATTGACTTTATATTCTAAGGTTATAAAGTTCTCGTCAGGAGCTTCAAAATAATGCGCCCCAAGACCCCCATTTTCATATAATATTTTTTTCCAAAATAGCGCCCAGCAGCCATCTTGACATTTCCATCTGTCAATTTTACTCTAAAATATAGTATCCACGTATCACTTTCAATAACTCAAGTTTTAATTTTTTGAATTGATCCGCTCAAAAAATCCAAGGGGTGGGGGGACAAAAAAGAAGTGCACTGTATATACGTAGTAGATACTATAGCAGCGCAACTCGATCGTTTTATTGACAATTTATTTTTCAGTTTTGGAATGAAAGGTCATCCTTTTTACCTGGTTCTGACCTAAAGATTCACGTAGACTGATCTGGAACTAATCGCCAGTACCTGTTGATACATTGTATCCATATAGGTAATTGATTACCATAATTACTGATATAGCTATCCAGATTAATGATAATAGGGGCCTGTAATTGCAAACACACATCTGTATGAAATCCTATACAGAGCCCGTATCCCATATTATTAACGACTGATAAACTTTTGTTTTAATGAATATCCAAACAGTCATACAAGTTTTTGTATTCTGATAAACCTTGGGCTCGCTCACTCGTTGTATAACGACTTCGTCACACATCTTATGGAAGAACTTCTTCTTCCAACGTCAACTGGCGAAGAATTATTATAATCGCCGAACATTTCGAAAATGAGACGTTAGGTTTTTTGGATGTTACGTCACGAAAAACTATGTCACTTATTTCTGTAGGTCTCTGTCTATCTGTCCACTAATCCCTGACCCATTTATAACTTGGATTTTGTTGAAACCTTGAAACAGCAAGATTACTATTGTGGCAAGGATCAAAAAGGTTCCAGAAAATGGGTTCGGTGGCGGCAGAGCTATGGACAAAAAAATGAAAAAGGTGAAAATCGCAAATACTTCATTATATAACGTTTCTGAATATTTTCAGAAAAATTGTATGGGTTAGAACTTGCCGCAACAACCTAATTAACGTAGATATACTTGCGCCGAGGTTTGACCGACGGGTGGTTGGCGAGTGGCGAGGTTAGACATAGCAAGGTTGTGAGATGGTCGGTAGGGCAGGTGACACATTTCTAGACCGCAACGTTGTCAATTGGGTGGAGCCTATGACAATGAGCTAATTCTATGGGCCTGTTGAACTAACGATACATTGTAGTTTTACTTTCCACGCCTTAATAGCGGAGGAAGAAATCTCGGGTTTTGTCTATGTTATATGAGACGTACGTCACGAAAAACCTTGACGGTCTGTCTGTCCGCTAATCCTTGGCTCGTCTATAAATTGGAAAGTACTGCTCGGATTTGGATGAAACTTCAGCACAAGGTTACTACTATGTGAAATGTTACAAGTTTTTGAAAATCGGTTCAGCGGCGATGAAGAAAAAGGCCAATAACGTAACAAAGAACGCTTGCACAAACTTCGGATTTAGACATTTCAGAGGATCTTGATCATTTTTGGTAACGTTTTTATGGGTAAACAATTGGAGGTGGGGGGCTGTAGGGGGTGCATGGATATATTTTTGTGAGTCCATTAATATACTTCCAACCCCGGTAATTCTTTGAGGCTGTTAGAAATATTTCACACCACATAGATTTGTGTGTACATTTGCCCTTAAGGCTTTGAAAAATGTAAAAGTATGCTCAGCAGTTGCACCTATTGGTCTCATATGCCGTGCACCACGTTATTGCATCTTTGGTACTTGATCCGAGTGGCTTATAAGAGCATGTATGCGTGGTGACATACGAGGTGGGTGCGATATTATCTATATATGCGAGCGTCATGGTTGCAATGCAACTCAATGAGGTTATTTGATTTTGTGACGGAGTATCACGTTATTATTATTAATTTACATTCATATACTGTTGACAAACCGTTTTACACCAAAGCTCCAAAAAGACTCAATGTACGTTCATCTGAGGATCTTTTTTCCTCGAGAGCCTAAATAGTGCATTGCTGGCTCTGATAAAACCTACGTCTGTTTGATCTCAGTACACCTCATAAAAAATTGTCCTAGAAGCTGTCACGAAGGCGTGAGAAGTATGGAGTCAATCTACTTGACGCCATTTTTTGTGGTACCTATACATGTTCGAAATTACCTATTATTGAAGTGATGACCGAGTTGCGTGGAAGGTGCGGTGTCAACCTACTTTACGCCAGTTTGATTCTTTGATGGAAAACAACAGTAACGAAGGAATTAAGTTTTGGATCTCAAATTTAATCGAATCATTAACGTCATCATCCCGTATCTCTTCAGAGGGCTGACTCTAAATGAAGTTCGACCGTTGAAATTAATTTCGTATGGCGCTTTGCCATCACATATTTGATCACTATAAAATATCGCTAGAATCAAATGACAAAATTATCACAGTGTTGTATGTATGATGGGAACGCAACATCGAAATTAATTTCAACACCGAAAATTTATTTAAAATCAGACCCGAGATTTTTTTATCTACCCCCTATTTCCACTAATGTCTAGTGTCTGCTTCCACGGAAAGGCTAAATCGAATACTTGAAAATGCCGTCAGAACAAAACACATTCAGTATTAAAATATTCACTTTGTTATCTGCGACCGTATATTGGAAATAATACATTCAACTGCTACAAAGTTAGCAATGTTTTTATAAAGTATATTGTGAATAGGCATCAGGATTTTATCGAAAAATATATTGCAAAACGTAATATAATCCCGCAATAAATATGAGTTCAAACATTTTGGCGTTAGCAGCTAATCCTACCGGTAAAAACAACGGATATTTCGATATTATCTTTTAACTTTTGTAACATATACTGGATGAATAAAAAAACATGGCAATATTTCTTGGATAGACAGTAAGTCTAAAAATTTAAGTGGATTTTTTAATTTCAAGTCGATAAAGCAAATATGGTTCTGGACCATGCTAGGACATTGCACTTCAGGGGTTTTCCTTCTTCAGATAATTCTGAGAATAGTTTGATCAGTTAATTTTATATTTTGGTCAGTTCGTCACATCAACCTTCAAGAAATTTTCACATTAAGAAAGCCAATTAATGTAATTTGTGATTCCGCGTAACCAGACAAGAAGAATGAGCTGAAATGAGCGCATATATTGCTTTATCTTTTGCGCATTTTAATCACTATGACAGTAATCATAAGCTGAAGCTAACTTTCAAAAATGTTCTTTAATATCAAGTTTGTCCTAAAGTGGTAGTCAATTTTCAGAGGACCATGTATGGGATAACTGCAAAGTTGTGGTCAGACCGCAATGTCTAACCTGATTCTATTCTATTCGTCATTGTCTTCAGGGCAGTCCGTGGGACCTTCGCTCTTTGTTAAAGTATCGTAGGTCAGTAGGTCTGTCAGGACTGGTTGCCCAGATACCAGACGAAGTCAGGGAGAAAGAAAGGAAGAAGAAAGAAAGGAAGGAAGGGGGAAGAGCAAAGAGGGTGAAGTGCGCCGGTTAAAGGAATGCCTTGCTATTGTTAACAAGTATTCGGTTATTTTAAATTAATCCAAAAATAAATTTATGAATTTATGTGTGCCAAAAATCGTAATTTTGGTTAGATTCGGACGATTTGATTTTGATCACAGTGCGAGCCGCGGTCTTGTGTGCTTGCGAACTTGGTTGTCTGTGTAGTCTATTGACTCATGCATCAGAGGGCTGCTGTGCGAGTCCGCTTAACTATAACGTAACTGCGCCATTATGTTTGATGTAGTCCCTTAGGTAACGGATGTCGAGGTCTCTGTGAAGGGTCTCGTTGGAGACATACCACGGTGCGTGAGTGATGGTTCGCAAGGTTCTGTTCTGCAAAACCTGCAGATTATGCATATGCGCTTTGGCAACAAAACACCATGCTGCACATGCGTAAGGGATTGCTGGTCTGATAACTATCTTGTATAGCCGAAGTTTTTTAACCAAACTTAATTTTGAGGTTCTACAAAGCAAAGGGTAGGGTTGCCGAAACGTAATTTGGAATTTAGTTTTTAACGCTGCAGTGTGATTTTGCCAGGTCATCCTCCTGTCAAGGGTGACACCGAGATACTTAGCAGAACTTCCCCATGGTATGCAAGCTCCATTCACTGAAACCTCAGGCGGGGCGCCGCTACGTTTTTTACTACAATAGATAGCCTGCGTTTTCGAGTAAATAATTTTGATTAGCCACCGATCTGCCCATTCCAATACCTCATCCACCTCACTTTGTAACCTGTCATGAACCAGATCCCCGGTATGCGACTGGGCCACCAGTGCAGTGTCATCAACATATAGAGAGACTTCATGCGACAAGAAAGTATTAATTTTGATTCGACATTTCTTACCTTCAAGGAAGGATTTCAAAAGTTTTAGGAGCCCTTTCGAATTAGTTTATAGAGAAGGCCCTTGTGCCACACCTTATCAAATGCCTTCGAGACAACCAGAAGCAAGATGCCAGTACTTTCGTTAAGGGTGAAGCCCCTGGTTACTCGCTCCACAAGCCTAACCGCCTGTAACGACCGTACTATGCTCAGACCAAAATCCAAATTGCACGTCAGGAATCACATGGTGATCTGACGAGAAATTCGCAAGGTGACATAGAATCACCTTTTCAGCGAGATTAGACGGAGCAGACAGTAGGCTGATCGGATGATGGTGCTGGAGAAATATCGAATCCACCTTCTTTGGAATCATTACAACTTCCACAGTCTTCCACGCCGATGTAAACTACTGCGCCTTATTAGTGATTTGATCCTCCCCAGGCACTTTACGCACCTTGAGGTCTTTAATATGACCTTGAAGCTCTGCTGGTGTGCAATGCGGGATCTCGGGAGAAGCCGCTGATGTGCTGTGCAACTCTTCAGCTGAAGAATCTTCCGAGGAAGAATCACTATCAAGATCATAGTTGGGAGAGATCTGTCGTTCCATAGCATCAGCGAAAATCTCGACCTTGTCCTCTGTCGTGAAGGCTATGTCCCCAGGACCGTTACTTCATGAACAAGATTCGTCGCTCTGCGAACGTCATCAGGATGAGTCTAACCTGATGTGCTTGACAGTGATATAGATAAGTTGTGATCGATGATACCGGACACAAATACCGAACACCACTAAACACATAGAACAGGATAATTAAGGCATAAGCAGCATTAACTGTTTATGGATTGATAACTAAAGCCTGAAAGACGAATTCACAGACAACTGATAGTTAACTTCAAGTCATGGTTACCTGACTTGAAAGTTAACCAGTGATTAAAAAACCGTGCCTTTAAAAATGATTAGTCATTGCCAGCCATAATGCGTGGAATTGATCGTGGAACAATTTGTCACAGGAAGAAACTTCTCTCGGTTCTACCAATCTTGGCCTTTTCAGAACCCAGCTTAACACGTTTATGGTATAGTCGCGGTTTTTAGACTTCATGCTCAAGGCTGCATTTTCGTCCATATTCCTCTCATCCTGTGGCATCATGTCTCCCTCAGAATAGCTTTTTTATATTTATTAGGTAGGTGAGAGCGTTCTTTAGTCTTCAACGGCCCAGCGATTTTTTTTGTCACATCCCAAAGCCCTCTAAATGTAAAATAAAGAACCAAACCGTCGTTTTTAGAGTCTGTAAGCGACATCTGCGCCATTATGTGAATACCAACAAGCTTCTATCGATTCCGGCCCCTTTTTCTTACAAATCGCTACATTTTTCGTCTCTCGTTATCATAAGCAAACGAAACTCAGTATAGTTTGGGGTTCTGACTTTGCATACGCATATTGCATAATGTGCAAGGACCACCGAAATTTCCTTAATGCTATACCTCTAAGGATTGAAATTTCTATAAAGAAAATTTATATTTTTGTTTCTCAATGCCATAAGCGAAAGCATATCGGTGGACTCCCGCAAATCTTTCAGAAAAACTGACTTCATATTAATTACCCATGCACTTGACTTACCCAGAAACCGGGTTGTACTCAAGACGGCAAATATCAAACTACCAGGAACATACACTACCGTTCAAAAGTAAACTAGGAAACTGATGGAAGCTATTAAAGAAAACATTACAATATCTGTATGAAACATTTATTTTCTTAATTCTTAACAAGCTACAACTATTTATAATCACAATAATTTTTGACTCATCAATATGTCCTTTATTTCTAATTACAGCCTGGAAAATGATGGGTAAACTCGCAACTAATTTTTCTAAACTGGATGGCGTTATTTTTTGCCATCCGTTTTGTAATATTCTCCATAACTGTTCTTGAGATGTAGGACAACATTTTCGTACTAGTCTGTTCAGTTCATCCCACACTAACTCTAACGGATTCAAATACGGGGATTGGGGAGGTCATGGCATGACTTTCAAAATATTTTTTCTTCGTTTACATCCAAAAATTGTATACAGAGCTTGGATGTATGTTTGGGGTCATTATCATGCTGAAAGACAAACCCCGAACCAATAAGACGAGTCTGAGAAGGCACAACATGATTTTGTAGTATGACTTTGTAACCTTCTTTATTCAGCATTCCCTGTACTCTCACAATAGTCTTCAGAGCGGAACCATCAAAACAGCCCCAAATGAGTATAGAGCCTCCAGCGTGCTTATACAAATTAATACCCTTCTCTTAGAACCAACAACTTCAAATTTCGTTTCATCGCTCCAGAGGACTTTCTTCCAGTCAGGAACTGTCCTATTTTGATACTGTTTGGCCCAATTCAGTCTCTTTTTTGTTAGTAGCCCTGAGGAGTGGTTTCGCTGTTGTTTCCGGTGTAGTCATGCGTCTATTGCGTTTACCTTTCACTAAGTATTCAGTGGAAGTTGTAACTCCGGGTCTCCCTGAACGACGGCTATTGGATGTTGTGCCTTGAGCCTTAAATTTCTTGAAAATGTAGTGTACAGATTTCAGTGGACCTTCTGAAGTTCAGAAATTTCTCGAATACCGGATTTCCAGATTTATGAATTCCAATAATAACTCCATTTATCTCATCCGAATCTTCTTTAGTTTAACCCATTTTGTCCAGAAAAAAATAAACTTAAACGCACTTGTTGAACAATCTAAAACTATAAGGTATTGAAGCACGGTTAATTTATCAAATGAGACAAGATAATTTAAGTAATGATGTGTTATGGGTTTACGTACAACACAAATTAAAAGATAGAATCGAAAAAAAATCCTGAGAAAGAATTCCTATACAAAAACATGAAACTATATTCTAAAGGCAAAGAAATTCCTATTCTGGCTAATTATGAGATACCAACAATAGTGTGAGATAGATTTCAATGACCTTTCAATGATGCTTGATTTCCATGGTGATGGTTTTCAATAAATACAGAAGAATACATACGGTGGACTGTATAGTTTTTTGTTTGTTTTTTTATGATTTTAAATGGAAATATGCAGCTGTTAAAATACTTTTGATCGGTAGTGCAGAAGGCTTCTGCAGTTAGTCCATGTCAACATAAAAGCCTATTTCTTTTTTTTAGACTGACTACATAATACAAGTTGATGCTGTTCGAAGGAGGGTTTTCCGACTTAACGATGACTCTTCTCTAACGGACAGCCTCGGGGACCTCTAGCACTGACGGGTCGATCTAGCTGTATTCTACCGCTATGTCAACGGGCTTTGCTCCTCACAGCTCTTCTCCATGATGCCGTTGCACTATGAGCCTGCCAAACAGGCTCTCTTGACTTTGGCTAGCTACTCTAACCGTGTCGAACTTCGTACGCCCAGAACCGAAAGGAGCGACTGCTCCCTTGTCGCTAGGGGGTCGGGATTGTGGAACAATTTGCCTGAGGTGGCTTTTCCCAGTTCTATTAAACTTGGGAAATACAGAAATCGGATTTACAAAGTGCCTTTAAGCTCCTTATAGCAGCCGCGGTGCCCTGGTGTGTAGGCTTATGTCTACGCAGGTACTTTGACATAAAAAAATTATGTGGGTGTATATTTCAAAACAATGATTCTGCTTTATCCCAAAATCGGTGTCAAGAATGTGGAGCAAATTGCAAGATGACAGCTTTTAGGCAGTTCTAAACTCGGGCTAACAAGGTGTCATAACTTCTTAATAGAATACGATCTGTGTGCTTTCAGTCTCTGTGACAATAACCAACTACATACAACGTTATTTCATGCTTGTTTGGCAACCATCAGGACAGTATAGGCCTAGTAACTGGAGACAGATAGCGGAAAGTGGACAAAAGAAAATCTGGTCTATTGAAAAATCAGTACCAAGGCATGACTGCTACTCAGACACGGTACTTTTATATTTAGGCACTGATTTCGTGGCTCCTTTATAACAAAATAATCAAAGCCTTGAAAACGACATAATAATACCTCCATACGAATCTCGATGGAGGCCTTGAATGCTAACTTCTCCGAAATGTCTCCAACAGAACGTGACAAGCACAGTGAATAGCTCAGCTCAACAGCGATTTTGGTGTCGGAAAGGTAAAAACTAAGTTTAGGTATGTTTAGTGCGACGATGTTGAAAATGGCCTTTTTATCGTAGCAGCTCTAGTTTTCGAAATAAATGCGGTTTAATATTTGAAAAGTGTAATATACGCCATTTTAGACATTGAAACAATGCAAACTGTAATCCTGTCAAAGTTCCTAAATATTCGGCAATTGTTATTATGAACCTTTGTTTTTAGCTTCTTATAACTGACTTATATCAATGATGTTTATTAAATGATGAAAGAGCTTTCGACTTATATTGGGAGATGCGTACTTTAAGATATCAGCTTATTCTCTTTAATAAACATCATTGACACTATAAGTCAATTATCAGCCAATAAAAAACAGAGGTTTACAATAACAGTACCCCCTAAAACGCTTTGAGATTTTCTTAATGGACTTTTAATGAATATTTAGGAACATTGGCAACATTAACGTTTTCTTATTTTATATCGATTTCAATGGTCAAAATCGGCGAATTGTGCACTTTTTATATCAGTTGCATTTCGAAGAGCTAAGACGGAAAAATGGAAGTCGCATATTTAAAATCAGTTGTAGACTTCTTCGGTAGCATTTTTTTTTCAATTTGTTGGGCCATGTATTCAATGAGATCTTCTCGGACTCTATACTAATATAAATCAAAGAGAAATAATGGAAGATATAAACATTTTAAAGGGTAGGATAAACGTTCAATTTCAACTCGAACGAATCTCGCTTTATTGGAATTTAGGGAATGTTCCACCGTCGTTGGTACAAATACAATTAAGTGATTAGAGCTTTAAGTGGATGACGTGGTCAGCTCGAGTGCTTTCCTAACTTTACACGCCCACAGTTGTTGCTCGGACCACAATAATGAAATACCTGCCCATATCACGCAAGATACAGTAGAAGAGAAACAAGTGTAAAAGCATCATCAGCTTTGGAGATCAATGAGAACCTACTAAAATAAAAAGCGGAATAGCACTTACTAGATAATCTGTTTCTCAGTCCTTAATTGATTCCCACCCTTAAACTTAATTTAATCCGCCAGTAGACTGACAAATAAACTAGCCTTGAAGCACGTTTTTAGGCTGAATTCTAAAAGATTCAAATTTAGAATATTTGCAATAATAATGGAAAGAGCCCGAAAAACTGTTAGCGGTTTATACCTTTCATAGCTAATTATTAAAAGTTATATTTGAATATTGACTTATTACATGCCACCTGTTTTTTTCTGAGAAGCAAATGCAGAAAGACACCAGGGTCGCCTAGCGCTTGTATGGCGCATAGGATACGGTGTAGACGAAACCACCATTTATGCTCAGGTGTCATCTAACCGCTGATCTACTCACGGTGTGAAGTTGGCCCTTTATAGTCAGATTTTTACAAGTTTCTCATGTACTTTAGACTTTACTCTTGAAATATAATAGCCTTGTTAAGTGTAATCCACAATGACTAAAAGTGGTTTTCAAAACAAAGTCAAAACATTTTTCGAAAATAAATGCTTTTCTAATGACTTCATATATATTGCTTGGACTATAGGCTTTACATTAACTGGAGTTAAGAAAGTGCAAGCTGCAAGGTGAGGAAGTGATACCTATTTGGATCATCACAACATCAGGCAGCAGCGGTGGCCGCAGTAGTAGACTCTTCGGTCTCCTGATCAGTCGCCGTGCGCTGTGCGGGTTCGAGTCCCGTCCCAGGAGAAATTTTTCTCTTGCATACGTGTTCCCTCGCCAGAGTCCATGTGGCGTCCCCCCTTTCCCCTGTATCTCCCTATAGCCCCACGGTACCCAATGGGTGTTTAGGTCTTAGGCCTTCGTGGTAGTTGGAGTATATAAAAAAAAGCGCTACTGTAGCGACCACTAAGCGATTTTCAGAAGCGATGTAACCGCTTAACAGCGTTTTGATACATTTCACTAGGCTTGTTAGTTGTCAGTTTTCAGATCTGAAATTGACGACAATTAAAAAATGTTATACGTTAAAATTTAAATGAAATTTTACCATTTTATAGCATGAAGTGAACCTTTGGTAACTGAATAGAGATTGTTTTATACTCATAAGTTATGTTTTCGTTCTTTCGTTCCACTTGCCATTGTTTTTGAAATATTTTATAATATTTTCTACATCAAATTCATTTCAACAAGACATCTACACTGTTTCCAAACCAGGCAAACCAAATTCAAAAATTTAACTCCATAATTCATCATCATGATGATGATCAAGAGCGGATCATGTTTTGGCTATGATGTAAAAAATGACCACCGCTCCACCAGCGCTCAAAGTGATCATTTACCTTGTGATGAACCAGACCATTATTTTTCACCAATTATAATTTGTAGCAATAGACACAATCTATTGATACGTTTTAATTGTACAAAAACAAATGGTCTCAAAAACTCGACAGCAAACTAAGCAAATGCGCTTAAATCGACGTCATGTAGACATCCCCTTGCCTCCACCATGTGCCTTCACAAACATTTAGCAAACTTTTACGTTTTTTGTTACGAGCATTATAAACTTTTATGTTCAGGGATACAGGCATTATGGTTTATTGCATATTTCATTTTCCACGCCCACGCCTTTAGGAAAACGTCAATATGTCCGTTATATATCTTGAATCCCACATAACTTGTAAAATACCATGTTATCTTGATTAAAAAATATCAGCCAGACACCACGAGACAGAGTTATCGTAGCATAATGGCGTCTCTGAGCGGGCTATACTTTTGTATCAGGTAACCAAATAAGTTCGTGCGGTTGCTGTATATCGCACGTTGCCATTTAGTATGAATCCTTTTTTTCTCACACACATAAAAAGTTGCTGAAAATTGTTACATACCTAGTTTTATTAATTGAAAATGGCGACGAATAAAACAGTAATTCTAAGTTGTTTACTGTATGCGTACAAACTTGGTACAAAAGCTGAAGCGGCGGCGCGAAAAATATGTTTCGCATTCGGAGATGATGCCTTTAGTGATCGAACAGCACAGAAGTGGTTCAAAAAGTTGTCTTCGGGAGATCTCAGTTTGAGCGATGAGACCAAGGATCATGAACAACGAGGATCTTCGACAGGTTGTGGACGCAAATTCCAGGACAACGTGAGTCCTGAAACTATTCGTTTGCATCTTCATCCGCTAGGAAAGACGTGGAAGTTAAGCAAATGAACCATTTCTTAATCGGTTATTAACTTGCGACGAAAATCTTGTATTCGAATTCTAAGCGTTCGCCTACTGATTCGGTACCACACACGCGCAAGGTTTACTTGCACCCAAACAAGGTTTTGTTGCGTGCTTGGTGGACAGCAACTGGAACTGTCCATTGAGTTTTTGGAAAGGGGTCGAACCATCACTGCTAACTTGTATTGTGAGCAACTTTAACGAGTACAAGCAGCACTCATTCAGAAACAGAAACAGATCAATCGGAAGAAAGTGATATTCTTGCAGGATAACACCAAGCCTCATAAAGCAAAAGTGACCCGAAAAAATTTCTGAACTCGGCTTGGAAACGTTACCGCACGCGCCATATTCTTCCGACATTTCGCCCAGTGATTATCTCCTTTTTCTGTCTCTTGACAACTGTATGAGGCACCGACAGTTCACAACTCGAGATGGTGTAATAAATGCGGTCCGCTAATTTTTTTACTCCAAGTCCAGGGAGTTCTACAATACCAGCATACAAAAATTGGTTCCACGCTGGAAAAAGGTCATTGAATGTGATGGTAATTACTTCGACGAATAAATAGTGTCTTACTGTTTCTCAATAAAAATCTATATTTTTCTACTAAAAACCGCACGAACTTATTTGGTTACCTGATAGCTCGGGTATACTTTTTTAACATTTCAGACAAATTTTCATGTGGTGCTGTCAGACTGCCAAAGTAATGGAATCCTACTTAAAGTGATGTAAGTATTGTAGTCTGCCGCCATGCGTACACTTTCGTCATTCTTGACTGATTTTGTAGTCCTTCTGATGAGAAATTCTGACCAAGTATACGTTCACATATGGCAGTGAATATAGTCGAGATATACGAGCCCCTTCCCACTTCAGTTGGCCCACTTCAAGATTTGTACCAAAATATGCCTTTATAAACTAAACATGACGAAACTATTTACTTCTAAAACAATTCATTTTCTCAAAAACATTTTAAACACACTCTAGTCGTTAAAAATACATATTTGAAATGAACAAGTTAACAAAGCAACAATTGAAAGATTACCATTGGGTAACATCACCTTTATTTTTTATTACGGCTGAAATTCTTTGGGGCATAGTGTTAAGCAAGTTTTGGCAAAAATTTGGTGTAAAACAATCCGATATTTCTTGAAGCTTTTGTCTAAATTCGGTGATTGTACGCGCAGGATGTTGTCGTAGAACCTTTTTCATCTCGTGCCACAAAGTTTCAATAGGTGGCAGATCTGGACTGCTAGAAACCCATTTCAAACGTGGTACATTATTTTTGAGGTATGGCACGCTGCACCATCTTGCTGAAACACAAAATCTTGGCATCCGGCCAAACATTCTTCCATCACTGGTAAAGGCGATTCTTCTCAAATTGCCGAATATTTGTTTGTATCCATATTTCCATCAATAAAATGAAGTTTTCCTACTCCTTTTGATGACAAACTGCCCCAGACCATAATGGATGCTGGAAATTTCACTTTTCTCTTCAGACAGTCAACATGGAATGCTTCATTTTTTTGCGAATAACTTTACTGCGACTGTCACCAACACAAACTTCGAATCGGGCCTCATCACTCCATTGTTTTGTACACCATTGCTGAGGTGTCCATTGTCTATGTTCTTTAGCCCCACTAAGCCAATTTTTCTTTTGCAGTGGAGTTAATAGTGGCTTTTCTTTGCCCTATAAACAAGTTGTGCAACTTAAGGGTACTTCACTACTCTTTTTTATAAGAAAACTTACCTTGCAAGTGCGAAATCCCAGTTTGTGGGCCTCTCTATGAGTTGTGGACCTCGAAATTCTCCTTCCAACAGCGGCACTCCACAGAGCACTTAATTGTAAATAATTGGAATGTAAATAATTTCACGATTATTCTTCTTAATGCTCTTCGATCGGCATTTGTGATATTACCTTTATTCACAAATCGTGGCTTAATATTAACTGAACCGGTTACGTTATATCGTCTAACAATATTTCTCACACTGTACCGCGATAAGTAACAAAGTTGCAATTTCTGGGTTTGATTTCCCAGAATTAAAAAATTTAATTATCAGTAACCGAATTTTCTCACTAATAACCTTTCCTCTACCCATTTTGAAAACCTCAACAACCCAAAACTATTTTAAACGTATTCTGACAGCTGTGATTAATAAAAACAATTGTCACGGCTTTTATTTTTCACAGCCACCTATGCGTTATAGACTTATTTTGCATTGAAATAAAAATAAGTTGATATGCTGTAATTGCAACATGTGTTATTTTTATGCTGCAAATTTGATTAGGCAGTGATAAAGTTGGTGTTTTCTACTGTATATTATCAAAATATTCATTGTTAATATTTTAAACCTATAACACCCTACTACATTTTTATTATTTGTGTTTGATAAGAAAAAAACTAGGATTTCAATAGTTGGGCCAACTGAAGTGGGAAGGAGCTCGTATATGGTATATGAAAGGTACAGGCAAAGAATAGGGAATGTTACAGTTTTAATTTTTGTTATAGTGTCCCATTGGAAGCAAATTCTTGTATGTGATATCTTAATTCCCAATTCCAAGCCTTTAAAATAAGTAAGCGCCAAAAAGACATTTTGGTTAATGGCCGAAACGAAAAGAACTGGAAATGACCATGTCATACCGACAAAGAAGAAAGATTGTCCAAAATGACAGTTGTAATTTTGAGAGTAGAATGTATATAAAGTTTGCGGCATAATAATTTGAAAAGGAATATGTGAAAAGAAAGAAAACTGGTAGAACTGAAGATGTAATCAAAAAGTTCCGATTTTCTTCTCTTGAAAGGTTCAAAAGTTTTGAAAATATGAAAGGAAATAATCAAAGAAATATTAATAAATATTTCAATTCATTGGGTAGTGTCAGTGAACAGAACTTATATTTGTCAGGGCTTATAAATGTTCATAATGTGAAACAAAGAACAAGCAGGAATTTTGAAGATGGGTAAAAGATGAAGATATCAACAATAATGTTATAAAAGATGTGCCCGTATGTTTAGCAGTAATTGCACTTCATGGAATTATCAAAGAAAAGGTTGAATATCTACAAGAAACAACAGTGGATCAAAGAGAAAAGCATGAAAATTATAAAAAATTGCATTAGAGATTAACGAAACAGATTTTAACCATATGAACTCATTTAAAGGAAGATTGCGTCATTACAGTTTAAAAGATAGTAGGAAACTAAAATATGATTCAAAACCCAAAGATTCTGATAACTGAATTGAACATTCCTTGTTTTTTACTTGTTTCATTTGGTTTTTGTTCAGCTTAAATATCTTTAATTATTGAAAGGTCCAATGTTAACAACAAAGTTATATTAGATATAAAACATTTAATTAGTTCTAAGTAAAAGGTACTACATACTTTGATCTGAATAAAAATAATATACTTACAAACTTTCAAGTGCATTTTTCTCAAAATCAGTTCATTATCACATTCCCTGTTATTTGCCTGACGCATGATATGGTATATCCGAGATATACAAGGGGCCTCATTTTAATCTCCCCACTTTGATATTTCTAAAACTACGGACTCTAGTAAAAAAGTTCCAAATAAAAGTTATAAGGTATTTGCAACTGAAATTCATTTTTCTCATCGGAATTGAAAATAAAATCAAACTTTAGGTAACCCTAGCCATAACCTTGACTATTCCGTTCAAGGCCACTTCGAGGTCAAATCAAGACGTCGAAAACAATTTGCTCCAGCAAACATTTTCGACAAAACAGTTGTGAGGTTTGTGGGAATCAGCCAAAGCATGATCGAGACTTTGACCGTCATCATGACCTTCAAGATAAAGTCAACGTTCTTGAAGGAAACCTCATTTCTATTCTACCACTGGAAAAAGCAGGAAATTTAAAGTTTCAATGTGACCTTGAGTCAAGGTCGTGTCAAGCTTAAATGTTATTTGAGTTCATTCGGACGTGATTTTTTCTACTTTTTCCTTTTCCAGTATAAAAATGAGAGGTTTCCTTTAAAAATTTTGACTTGAACTTGAAGTTCATCATCATAGTGATGTTTGGACATAAAATTTGCCCCTCGTTACGGTTCGATGTGAAAAAGAGGGGATTCTTTTTAAAAATATTCATTTAACCTTGAAGATCCTGGAGGTCGTTGTCAAAGTTGTTAGCCATCATCATTTTGCCCTCTTGAAGCACTATCACTTTTGTTTAAAACTTTCTTCTAGAAATATTCACGTGGACACATTAACACGGACACCGTATATAGCCGGGATAGAAATATTGATAATTTAAATGCTCCATAAGAGGCTCATACATCCAACAACTTATTACTTATTACCTGAAATTCAAAAATGTTCCTTTACAATTCTTCTACAACATCATATCGATGCTTAAGCTTGTATATTTGCTACGGGCAACCACGATAATTGATGATCAATAGCCGCGTATTTAAGTAAATGCCCATTGAGGGAGGACAATGTTGCTAATATTCTCATTTTAACGATTTTCTCAAACCATACACATTCAAGGACAAGAAGGGCTGGCCAATGTTGGTATGAAGATGAACGAGTAAGAAATATTAATGATGTTCATAGTACCTAACACTTACAAAAGACAAACCAGATATTATTAGAACCTGGAACCGGAAGTTGACGTCAAAAGCAGAAATACGGTTGCTATACTTCTCAACGCTAAAATATAGTACTCGTGTATCAATTTCATTAATCTGAATTTCAGCTTGCCAACTTGAACCGTTCAAAATATAAGTCTAAGAGGTATTCCTGAAAAGCACTGTGTATCTTTTTTTTACACCGAAGCAGCCGCACAGGCAGAAGCCTAAATGCCAGGACCCTGCGGTTGCTATAACGATCTCAAAGAAACTTTGTTAATCCGTTTCTTGAACTGCCTAAGGTTAGTAGAACTGGGAAAAGTCTCCTTTTGTAGATTTTTCTCGACACCCTAGGTATAAAGGAGCGGTCGTCCCGGGCAGTTCTGGATGTAAGAAGTTCAACACGGGTAGGATGGGAGGCCGAAGTCAGGCGGTGCGAAAGGGTACCGAGACTGTATGTTAGAGAAGAGTCATCGATCAGTCGGACATCCTTCTTATGGACATTATCATAAGTAATATCATAAGGGCATCCAATTTTTCCAAAAGAAGTCGAAATCGAAAAAACACGTTGCTAATATACAAGAAGCATGAATGCACCTGCACGGATGTTTTTTGTTAAAAAAATTGCTTGTTTGTGATTGGTAGAAATTAAGACCGGGAAATAGTCGAGCAAAATAATGTAGTCGGCTTTGCTTATGTTTTTGTCTCAGAATTCCAACGATGCACCCAAATCTTGCCATCCGTCACAAATTGCGCCAATAAAAAAAAATCATTGGTGAAAGTTACCAAATGTGTTTCTGAAGTGTCCAGCCTGCGCAATTTTAGTTCACGTATCAACGCTCGTGGAAATCACCTGGCGGAAACCTTACTCATGTCAAATGATCGTACAAGATGGTTATTATGTTGGGTTCCGATATATTCAATGCCATACTGATGATATATAGACCTTCACACGACGATCTTCGAGAACCGTTGCTTCAAGTTTTTTTAGTCATTATATCAATTGTTATCGTTTGGGTCCCTACACTTCTAAGATTCACGCCCCAATCGCAGCTGTATCAATCAAAATTTTTTTTTAATGTGATGGTGTATCATCCTCGTAGATGATAACCATTCTCTCAAGAGTTGCTTTCAGCTGATCGCCCTGTTTTGTCAGAGATTTTATGACACAGCGATACTCTTACTTCAAGTTACTGATATTTCCTCATTCACTTTATAAATTGGAAACTACTTATCACAATTAACTAAAATAATTCAACTAAGTTAAGAACATATGTCACTATTTGCCATATTATGCTTGCGCGCTTCAATTGTTTTTTCATGGCTAGGTGGATTTTTCTAGCGCCCCCCGTAGCTTCTAGTACACCACAGTGTGATACCTCAATATATCGAAACTCGATATCACCTGGAGCAGACCTAAACTCCAAATCAATATTGCCTTTGTGACCCACTTCATAGCGACCATATAATAAAATAGATAGCAAACGCCGCATGTGAATGGCACACAAGCTCAAAGGAGATGTAGGTGTATAGAAAAAGAAAAGCCTGCACTACAATCAGTTACGATATTATGGTATATCGCCGCCTTTCGGCATCAAAATAGAGGGCGACTTGTAAGGAAAAAGGTCTGGAATCGATAGAGAATTCTTTACAATTTAAGGAATTGAGGATGACACAAAGGAATCCTTCATATTCACTGACAATGTTTGAAAGATTCTATGCACGAAGATAGTTAACAACGTTACCATCAACACTCAAGGATATCAGATTCCAGCGACAGTGAAGAAATATGTGGATGTCTGTCCAGTCTGTCAGCATCATGTCTCATCCATAGACGTAAAACCATGTACACCTACTAACTCAAACTCGAGGAAGGCATGGTTTGCTCCGTGAAAATATACAGGATGTTCAAAATGTATGTATGGATCGAAATATCTCGAAAAATACATTTCCTACAGAAGAATGGCGCAGAACAAACATGTGAGATTTGCAACCTCGACTACGATCATTTTTTTTTTTTTTTTTTTTTTTTTTTTTTTTTTTATACTCCAACTACCACGAAGGCCTAAGGCCTAAGCACCCATTGGGTACCGTGGGGCTATGGGGGATACATGGGAAAGGGGAGACGCCACACGGACTCTGGCGAGGGAACACGTGTGCATGCAACATGCACACATTCTGGCACCGCCTACGAGAACCGCCGGGTGGTACCTCCGCGTTCGACAGTCAGAGACCATCTACCACCTACGGACAATCACAACATCCATGGCCAAGAGAAACATTTCTCCTGGGACGGGACTCGAACCCGCACAGCGCACGGCGGCTGATCAGGAGACCGAAGAGTCTACTACTGCGGCCACCGCTGCTGCCTAAAACAAACACACAACATCCATGGCGAAGGCGAGATTCGAACTCGCGGCCCGGCCGGCCGGCTGATCAGTAGCACGACACTCTGACCCACGCGGCCAACCGAGGTCATTTGAAGGTCAATACAGTTTTCTTGAATGCCAGTCCTGTTTCGACACCGGAAATGTAAATAGCGCGAAATGTTTCGTCAGAGTGTCTTTGCCCACGATCTTGACCATAATCTTCATGGATATTTGAGGGTGTCCAGAAAGTACGGAAAGGGCAAAATATCTCGAAATGTACGTTTCCTAGAGAAATATGCTGTAGAACGAACATTTAGGGTTTGAAAAGCTTCGTCATCTAATGGTGACCTTGAATGCAACCTTCAAGCAGTAAAAAGGGCAAGCAATTTTTTGTTCAAGTATGTATATGACCAAGGCCATTTGAAGGTGAAATACATTTTTAACAGGTAACATCTATATTTAATTGCTGACAATTTTAAGTTAAGTGTATCTTTGGCGATGAACCTGATTATCGCATTAAAGGTCATTTTGAGTTCAGATCAAATTTCAGGTGAACTTTTCGTTGAGGATATAAAAAAGCGGATCATTGAAGTTAATTTATGCGAAACCAATAATCTAAGCACTAATGCGAAACGAGCCATCTATACTTTACAATATTTCCATGCGTGCGGAGCCGCGAGCTTATTGTAATAATAAATATTTAAACTAGCACTACAGGCCTAGTAGGCCCATGCCTTGATTAGTGATCCTTCGCCATTCTTCTTTATTCTTTGCTCTTATTTCCCAAAGTAGCGATTTTGGTACCCTATGTTCTGCCATTCTTTGCACGTGTCTCAACCATCTCAACCTCTGAGCTTTTATCACCCCCGTGATGTTGGGCTTAAACAGTTCTTTCAACTTACCATTATTTGGTCTCCGTGTCCACGTATCATCATCTAACATTTGGCCACAAAAGATCTTCCTTAACACCTTTCGTTCCCATATGTCCAACTTTGCTTGCCCTGCCTTTGTTATCGTCCATGTTTCTCGAGCATACGTGACTACTGGCCTTATTAGCGTTTTATAGATCTGGTTTTAGCTCCCCTGGATATAATTTTGCTTCTCATTAGTCTTTAGCGCATATATGACACGATTTCTGGACATTTTTTTGTATTTCTTTGTTGCCCGGCTTTGATGTAAATACTGTACCCAATTAGTCAAACGTAAGTACCTTTCTAAACTCATAGATTTCTCCTTGTGTTGTGGTCATTATTAATTGCTGTCCTTTATTAAGCTCTTTATCTACCTCCGTGTATTTTGTCATATGACTCTACTTCTGGCCAGAATGAGTAACAATAAATGCTGATTTATAAAAAGGGAACCACATTTTTAAAAACAAGCTATTGGTTAGGTGTTCATGAAAAGAACTTAAGATTTAAAAAATAGTTTTCCAGTTGGAAATATGCGTATCTATATTTCCTAACTTATGAACTATAACGAAGATTAGTTATACAACTTTAAATAAAGGTCTGTTGCATATCAACAGCGAGAGGAAAATAATACGCTTGTATTTGAAAACCTTCGTTATTGTTTGAATGTTAAGAAGCATAAAACGGCATATTTCCGAAAGGGAAATTATTTTGAGATTTTTAGGTATTCTTATTAATATTAAAGCTTGTACTCATCTTTTTTCCATTTATTTATCATCATATTACTTTATATACGAGTATTCGTTTCCGTCCTCTATTTTGGCTCCCCAAACGTAAAAACTTGATTAGATTGGACAATACTGTGAACTATCAAATAAGCACAACCTAAATAGACTCAGGTGGGTGGACAATGGAAGGTTATTATAACAAATAAATTCCTGATTTATTTTGTATTAGAGTTAATTATTCCTTATTGAATTCAAGTGTCATTGAACTCTTCCATGCGACCTTACAAGCCACAAGGCTCCATACAAAGCCGATATTATGAACCAAATGAAAACTACATTTGTAATATCTTATCATATTGCTTAAACATAAGATTTCTGAGCATTATATTGATGTCAAATAAGTTATCAATAATCTTTATAATGAAATACAAGAAGCATTTCGACAGACCAAAATGGCCGTTTTATGGATCCGTTCCGTCTAAGGCCAAAATGTTCCAGATGGAGTTAGGAATTCACAATTCAGTATATATTGATGTGGTACAATTTAAAAGCCGGCATAATATATCCTAATTTTCCATACATCTAAAAACTAAGTAACAATGCTTTTGTGATTTCTAGATGTTATAATAAGACCCTTGTGCCCTAGTAAAACCAACTGTCAATTTTTAATGCTTACGAAGGCAAATGTTATACAGGGTTAGTAGAAAAAACCGGAACGGTGAATATCTCAGCAACTGTCAAATATAAATGAACCAAATTTGCTGCCAAGAGGTAACTTAGCATGAGGAATTCAAAAATTATATTTGCAAGGTTGGCAAGTTCACAGTTCTCTCTCTAGGTTAGGGGATTTTAAAATTTCAAATGGAATACCCTAATTTTTATTATTGAAATCAATTGCCCGTATCAACCTTATTATGACCTAATATAATTGTTTTTTTACACCTGTCAATTTCTTAGATATGGCATCACGCTTCGTTTCATTCCTTGAACTTGCATCTTAGTAAGAAATCCGTTTGTGTGTTTTCCAAAATAAACAAGAAGGTGTGTTATTCATTTGTTAGTAATGTAATGGAGACTTCAGAATCATAATAATTAGTAATGTCAAAACAATTCAAAAATGATAAATACTGCGAGCGTTATTATGGCATTTGACAAAGAACAGCGAATTGAAATTCTTATTTTTCGAGGATATGGGGATAAACATAGATCTTATCACGAAGTGTGCAATTTGTTTGATGTGGTCTATCCCGAAAAACAAATTAAAAAATCTACCATCTGCAGGACAGTAAGAAACTTTCTTGAAACCGGCAGTGTGAATAGAAGACCTGGATCAGGGAGACCGAAAACTACTACTAGTGATGAGAATAAGTTAAATGTTATTTTACAACTCGAAGAAAACCCTAGGACAAGTATCACACAATTAGCCCTTAATTATTAGCGAATAAGTCAGAAATCCATCAGAAATATCGATGAAAAACTCAAACCCTATAAAATAACTAACCTCCACCAACTGCAAGAAGATGATCCAGACCGTCGAGCTCAGTTTACAGTAACTATGATGGAAATTATAAACAACCCCAATTTCCACAAAAAAAAAAAATTGTTCAGCGATGAAGCCACCTTCGGTCTAAACGGACAAGTGAATCGGCACAACTGCAGATTCTGGAGTAGAGAAAATCCTCACTCGATGTCGGAACTTCACACTCAATACCCGGAAAAAGTAAATGTTTGGGCGAGAATTTTGGGCAACCATGTCATTGGTCCATTTTTCATAGATGGCAATTTGATGGGAAAAAATATCTTGATCTCCTTAGTCAACGCATATTTACGTTTTGCTGTGAGCTCGTACAATAACTTTAACGTCGACGACAGAAATCAACAAAGCGAGGGACCCCATTGATAAAATAACGCTACGAGCAATTCTGTGTTCTTTTTAATTATTGGCATCACAAAAACCATAGCCTTCCATCATCTACCATCTTAGATATTTTTTTTTTCCTCTATTTAGTTCCGACACCGTCATCAATAAAAAAACAGCCTTCATGCAGCATGCTGCCACCGCGCCGCCTGTGCCGCTGGTCGTGCCGAACCAATGCAACGTTTTGGAAATCAATACTGACCCGTTTCAGACAGATTTTATAGAATGAACAGTAAACATTCTACTGAATAGGATAAACGTTGAAATTCCCGGTCGATGAATCGGGCCTTCTCGGCATTTGGAGAATGTTCTACCGCCCGCCAAGCACTTGCCGCTAATAGAATTAAGTGATTAGAGCTTTGAGTGGAAGCCTGGTCAGCTTCAGAACCCTCAAAATTTCCGTTCGACACCCTCGTTCCTATAGTGGTGGATTTAGTCTCCTTAGCGAAACACCTGTATCAACGTGAATATGCGTAGTGACAAAGAAAATCCAGTAAAAAAATGATGGTCGATTGACTATACCGGGTGTTTCAAATTTGATTCTTACCATTAGGATCTTAGAAACGGTAAGAAACACGAAGTCGCTTAAATGGAACAAAGTTGCATGTTTCGGTAACTAACAAAATGCAGCTCAGAAAATTTCGAAGTTCAAAGTACTTCCTGACTTTATTTGTAGTGGGGTCCTAAATAAATTATACATCAACATTGTCACTTTTTCTCCTCTATAACATGACATAATCAGAATTTCAATGTGATGTTTCGTCTATTGTCCTCCAGCATCAACTTCGTTTTCTTCTTATGGGCGCCATGTAGGATTTTTGCGCAGGTAAATAAAGTTTCTAATTCTGATTTCAAAAATATATAATATGGCATACATTGAAAATGCCGTACCTCAGTTCTTCCAGAAAATAGAATTTCCTAGGAAGGCCTTGAACTTATCATGTAGTCATTTGTTTCGAAACCAGACCAGATTGAATAGAGTTTGGAAGACTGAGGAGAAGAGAAATAAATCAAGCAGTGAACAATATGCAAAGAAGTGTCAGGCTTTACCTACAAAACAGACAAGATTTTGAACATCTGCTATGATTTATGTGTGCTTATTTATGATTGTTATTGTTATTTTCATGGCCAAATAAGGTAATACATGACTGAATTCAGTCAAGTCAAAATGGCGGTATCGTCAGTAGTTCTTTCAATACATTGTAAGACGCCTTATGGTCTCCTTGATTTTCATAGTTTTTTCTGTCCTTCAGATTTATACTGTTTCGTGTAAGCGTTCTATTGTGAGAACTATATTTTTCTTTTGAATTCTAAGATATTCCACGGTGACAAAACTTTTTTTTCATCTATTTTATCAGCTTGTAGTTTCTTAAGCTTCAAAAAGAAAACCTCACAATAGAAGATCGCTGACGCTGATACGAAGCAGTAGAAATCTAGAAATACCCCAGCCTTTCAGAACGAGAGAAAAGACTATGACAATCAAGGATGGCATAAAGGCGTCCTACAATTGTAGGAACTAGTGACGATATGGCCCTAAATGTACAAAATTCCAATATAGTGTCAAATATGAAAAAACAAACTCTAAAGACAAAACTTCAAATTGAAAATTTGACTATGCCATCTTGTAGAGGATGGTAATGACATCACACAATTTCTTTTGAAATCTCAAGTCAAATAAAGCTTGAAAAAAATAAATATGATTTTGGGATAAATCTGATATGCGAAACAAATTACTGATAATTTCAAGACCTATCTGGGTACTTGATTTTTTCAAAGGTTTGGATCTTACATTTATGACATCAGAATTAAAAATTATATTCATCTGTGCCAATATGGCGTCCGTAATAAAAAATACAATTGATGCTGGAGGACAAGAGACTAAAAACGTTGAGTTGAATTTTTGGTTATGCCATCTTGTGGACAGGAAAAGGTGGCACTATTGATGCGCAATTTATTCTGAAATTTCACCTCAAATAAAGTCAAGAGAAAATTAAAACAATTTTAGGAATTTTTTTTCTGTTGCGCTTCGTAAACCTTTTAGGTGGCATTTTGTTACTTACTTAAATATGAAGCTTAGCCCCGTATCTTACCGTTTCCAGGATCCCAGTGGTGAGGGTAACGGAAGACGAGCCTCGCGAATCTACGCCCAACGGCTTCCAGAACGTCCTCATCCGCATCACGCCATTTTTGCAAGGATTCATGGACGTCTCCATGTCAGTGGTAGCATCAGACACCTCGCGGGAGCAGGGCGGCCCTTCACGAGGCGCACAGTAGAATTTGAGGAAGCGATTCTGCATCATGTAGAGGCCAATCCGCGTTCAAGCGTGCGTGCTATTGCACATGATATGGGAGCGTCTCAAACTACTGTTTGGCGGGTTCTCCATGACCAGCAACTACACCCATACCACCTTTTAAAAGTCCAAGCCATGGGTCCAGAAGACTATCTGCCGCGTCGACGTTTTTGTCGTTGGTGGCTGCAGCAGGAGTTGAGGCAACCAAACTTTGGTCGCTACGTTTTGTTCACTGACGAGTCGTTTTACAAAGGACGGTTATTTTAATAGCCGTAACAGTCACATTTGGGATGAAGAAAACCCTCATGCCATAGCCATCCATAGAGACCAACATCAGTTTTCAATTAACATCTGGTGCGGCATTGTGGACGATCATATCATCGGGCCATATTTGCTTCCACCACGTTTGGATGGGCATGCTTATGGTCGATTCTTACAGCATGTGCTACCGGAACTATTAGAAAATGTGCCACTGAACATAAGAGCAACATGTGGTTTCAACACGATGGCGCTCCAGCCCACTTCTCTTTACAAGTGCAGCAGTATTTGGACGACAAATTTTCAAATAGGTGGATAGGCCGAGGTGGCCCTGTGCCTTGGCCTGCGCAGTCACCCGACCTAACCTCACTGGATTATTTTCTCTGGGGCCATCTGAAAGCTTTAGTGTACGAAACTCCTGTTCCCAACCAACAAGAGCTACTGGGAAGAGTGGTGGCCGCGTCCGCACATGTTCAGGACATACCCGGGGTATGCCACAGAGTTCGCCGATCATTGAACAATCGTGCACAGCTGTGTATTGAGCAAGGTGGAGGACACTTTGAGCAATTATTGTAGGTAAGCTGTTCCAAGAAACTGATCTTTTTTTTTGCGGCAGCAAAACGGCATATTTCCGAACAGGGGATATAAGGAAAAATTGTTCATTTTGATGCCCTCTACAACCCCTATCATATTGTCGCAATAATTATGGAACACCCTGTATATATAAAATGTAGTGAAAATGCATCAAAAAGACGTAGGTTGTAATCTCAATCATTTATGCACTATTTGGGCTTTTCATGAAAATGTTTCTTCTCAGAAACAGCACTTATAATAAGGCTTCCGTTAT
Source organism: Acanthoscelides obtectus (assembly GCA_963669975.1). NCBI lineage: Eukaryota > Metazoa > Arthropoda > Insecta > Coleoptera > Chrysomelidae > Acanthoscelides > Acanthoscelides obtectus. The sequence continues at coordinate 34,013,918 of CAVLJG010000001.1, forward strand.
TCATCCATGCTTCTGTGTCTTTCAGTTGAAACTAGAGGATATAAAATATTTTTTTTGGAAACTAGCTAGCTAAAATCAAATGCCGTCACTGCAAAGCCCGTTATAACTGTGGCGTTTAAGTCAACGCCAGTGGCATTGCAGTTTTAAATTTTTAATACGGTATACGGTATACAATCTTATATTAAATTAAATAATCGGCAGCTAACAGTAGTCGGATAGAAAATTCACGGTGAGCGTCATCTATGGCCGTAGAAGCTATGACCTCAAAATTATATTGAATGACATTTTTTGTTGAAAGTTAATGAATCTCTATAGTTTTGGCCGTGTTTTTTGGACCTTTGGACACTATACTAGGACATGGTGGATGCTTGAATTAGATCTGCTTAGGTTCTGGATGAGTTATTCCAATGGAATGACACCGCAGAGGGAATTGAAGGAATTGATTAATATGGTTTCGATTCCGATTCTGGTGACTATGATTCCGATTGCTTTGACCGTTGCGATACCAGCGATTAAGCTGGATTGTATTCAAACGAACTGTTTGAAAAATGTATTACCATTACTGCAATACGGATTACTACACTGGCCTTTGATTCCAGCAACTACATATAAACGTGTAGCGATCGACAATGCATTAACGGGAGAGCCTGGGTAGCTCGGTGGCCAGCGCGTCGAGCTAGTAACCCGGGGCTTGCGGGTTCGAATCTCCGCCTCGGAAGTTAATTCCTTGAGATGGATGTTGTGTTGTCTATATCACGCACGTGGTGCAATATTCAGAGGTGCATCTCATCGATGAAGCTGGTTTATTACATCAGTTACCAGTAGATGGCGCGTGGAGCAGTACAGTGCTGGTGCCACGGGGTCGGCAAAAAGTGTCAAAGGTTGCCTAGTTGCCAGGCTCCGCGACCCCACCACCACTACTACTACTGCTACTACTACAATGTGGTAATTGTGGTGTGAATGATGAAGTATAGACGATTCTTTGCTCTATTTTGAATTATAATTTTAAAGTTGAATTTTTCATAAAAGATCAAACTTTTCAGTTCGATTTGCTATTAAAGCGTGTTCTGAGTTTTGATTCTTTATTTGATAATAAATCTAAATTTTCTTAAATTTCCAAAGATTTTTCACAATTTGCAATTTTACTTTTCAAAATTTTCAAATTCTCAAACTCTTATCCGAATTCTCAATTTTTTCAAATCAATTTTTTTCAAATTTCAAAATTCAATTTTGAAACCTGTGCAAATTTAATCAGACTTCCTGAAATTGGTGAAACTTAGGTTGAAAGAGCCCGTTACATACAGGTCAAGCTAATAAAGGTCTTTTATAGAAGAAAGCAAACTACAAAGCATATACGGCACATGAGAACGGCATTTCCAATTTAACTTGTCCACATAGGATTAATATCATATTAACAAGGCGAACTCGCAGTTATAATTGATTTTGAATACTAATTAAAAAGCAAATATTTGTTCAAGAGAAATGTATTGTTTTGCGTTGATATTAAAACATTTACTTTGTGAAGATAAATGAGTTAAAACCTGTCAATAACAAAAGCATACATGAAAGACCGTAAAACTACAAACAACAACTTTAAATTGTATCCATAGCGGAAATCGGTAAACATAGCTTGTAACAAAGTATACGGGGTATTATTGTAGGTTCACACGACTATTTTCCAGGCGGAGATCTATGCAATTCTGGCTTGCGTTTCCTGCATTTTGGAGGGGAAAGGACCTAGGAGAAGAATAACAATCTTCTCTGACAGCCAGGCTGGGATGAAGACACTAAGTGCCTGTAAGATTACTTCGAGCCTTGAATTGCAACGCAGGAAGGGTCTTGATAGTCTAGTAGCGAGGCATCCGATATCGTTAGTGTGGATACCGCGGCTCTCTGGGATAAAGGACAATTATATGGTTGATGCGCTTGCAAAAACAGGATCAGCGAGCAGGCCCTACGGATGCGCGTCAGGAGGAAAATTGAGAAGTGTATTGCTAGACAACACTCTCAGAAATGGAGAAGCATCTCTAGATATTAAGGTCCAATGCTAAGGATAGACGCTTTTGGTTATCCTTGGATAGTGCCAACCTCAGATTGTTGGTGGGACTGTTGCCTATCCATAATACGATGAGGCGCCACCTGCATGTGATGGGAGTGGCTGAGAATCTCATGTGTGAGTGCTGCGGGGTAGGGGAATAGTACTCGGCGCATGTTCTCTGTCGCTGAGGGGCTCTCAGCTACTTCAGGATACTGGGGTCCAACACTTTGGATCTCCATAATGTTAACGAGCTGGGACTCAGCGCTATACTCAACTTTGCTAGAAGGGCGGAGCTTGAGGCTTAGGAAATGTAGAGGTACATAAGAGCCCGTTTATGCGGCCTATGCGCCGACTCTGATGGTGACCGGTATGCCTCTAATTTCGCTATTCATTCATTCAATCAGGCTCACTCAGAGGTTTTCTTTCCCAATGGGAGGAGATCCAGAGCGATCTACCTAGATCAATGAAACATCTGAGAGTATGGTTTTTAAGCTGATAAATAACCATGTTTTACTGGCCGCCAAATGAAATCGTGTAGGTTGCTTGGAAACTTGAGTGATGAAGGAGCTTCATCATTGTTTAGATATTTCCAATCGGAAAAAATATTATTAAATTTCATTTTATTACAGTTGAGTAAAAGCTTGTTCTTAAAAATGTATTTTTATATTTTATTTATTTCATTCTCGTCCTAAACAATGGAGATGTAAACAAATCGCTACGTCTTTGGCTTATAACTCCTCGGCGTTCTGAGCTGAGCACAGATAGATGTCGCGCCACCATTACGGTTGAGTCGTCAAGGCGTCGGAATACTAGGTATTTACAAATGAAATCTGCTACTGCTTTCTATGCATATATAGACACAAGCTGAAATGGACACGTTTGCTTTACATCTCTGAGTTGCTAACGAGCACGAGACATCTATGTCTGCGGTTGAACATAGTTAAAAAGACGAAAAGGAAACATGTCCATTTCACCAAGCTGGGGGTTATCACTGTTTGGACACACAACAATCTTGTACAGTTTTCTGCTTCCAAAACACAGCACTATACCTTGACGAACAAGAAGCGTCCTATTGCTCATCCGGTTTCGATGGATGGTCGAGTTCTACCAAAGGGCCTTTCATTTTCAGATCACCGAGGACTTGATCTGGAATGAACACATCTCGGAAATAGCGGCAGGCTATTTGTTTAGGGCTAGGAAGTACTTTGCTCCACATGACCTTTTCACTCTGTAGAAGGTCCAGATAAGACATAGCCTCGAGTGTTGCTCACATGCTTGTGTTGCTCACATGTTTGTGGTGCTACCGCCCTAACTACATTATCCATGCTTGATGCCGAAGACGGCTGTCCGACTGAGCGATGACTCTTCCCCAATGGCCAGCCTCGGGACCCATGATGCCGTCGCATGTTGTGCCTGCCAGACAGACCTGCTTGACTTCGGCGTCCCATCCTAACCGCGTCGAACTTCGTACATCCAGAACTGGCCGATATGCCCGCTTCTAGGGTATCAAGACTATGGAAAAATCTATACGAGGAGGCTTTCCCAGTAATGGCAACCATAGGCAGTTCAAAAAGCTCCCCATAGCAGCGGTGCCCTGGCATTCAGGCTTCTGCCTGCGCGGCTGCTTCTGTTCAAAAAAAAGAACAAGCAAGTATAGGGTTACTTGTCGATTTTTTAATGTGCCATACACCTTACCCTCGTTACAATATCGGCATGTTACGGGCCCTTTAGACTATTTAATAACATATTGTATAAAAATCTGGAAATCGAAAAAATAACAGTGTCACCGGGAAGACAGGTAAATAAAATATTGTCAAAAGTGGGCATATACTGAAGAAGGCCACCGTTGTGACCGAAACGTATATTACATTAAATAATAATTATTTTCTGTGACTGGAAAAAAGTTTGACATTTTATCTCTGTTGACAGGTAACAAAATGTCACTTTTTATGAAATAACTTTTTTCCCTGAGAAACTTTTTTCCCGGATATTTTATAAACACATAGGTAAGTAAAGATAGATGTTTTATTTTAGAATACTTTATTACACAATGAAGTTAAATTTCGTTTATATCAAAAGTACAATTTTTAAATGTGCATTGCATGAACGACACGTCCCACTATTCTGTAAAACAGTCGAATTTTCTTGTTTCGAAATTATATGTTTTTCTGCCGTCACAACTCCCGTTGATATACTTGGTCGCAAATCCAGTATTATATCAGCATTACCGCACGTGCTAAACACTTTATTAGCTATTTCTGTCCTGTCTGCTACCGATTCATCAACATACCCTTCAGCGACAGTTGATGACTTCCAACGGCCGTGCTTCTTTAGTGTCATCGAGTCCCCTCAAATTCAACTAAAAGTTTAGCAGACGATCTTCGAAATAAATGAACTGTATATGGGTTAGGATTTTCAAGACCTTTGCTGCTGCTGGACGAAGGGCTATGAACATTCGGTAAAGTTTAATATATTTTACAGTGAATACAAATCTCCTGTTTACATCATTCTTTGTTTCCTTAATCTTCAATATCATCTAATATAACCTGGCTGATTTCACAAACTCGACAAGCTCCTGCAATCCCAAATACAACAACAATCTTGGTCATTAAGGGTGGATTTCACAATTTAACAAACCATTATTCTGCACCAATAGGGTACGAGTACCAAATAGTCCGTTAAATATACCCAATCAGCCTCAAGATCCCTCCGTCAAATTTTTGGCAGCAAATAGCATCAAAGTATTCAAAACAAAACACTGTAAAATATGAAGTAACAGCTTGCCATTGGAATCCTTTCAGTTTATTTAATATTATGAAATTATGAAAACTGAGCCAAAATTTTCAGAAATGCTTGATGTCTGAGTAAAATCTATTTTTTCAGATTAGCTGAAGGTTTTTCCATGTTTACTGCAACTTTTGTAATTCATATGTGATTATATCACCTACTGTGTGCTTATGGTTTATCTTATATTTGCAAACTTGCACTTCCAAACCCTTACATGAAAAAGCCTTTTCACTCAAATTTTTGGTAGGTGTTGCATTTCAACACATTCATACACTTCTTTCCAGTTCCTCAACGATATTTTAACCCCACTGGTCCGAAACTGTTCAACAGTTTCAACATTCATACATACAATTGCAGTTGCAGTTCTTTGTTTTAATTTCAGAGTATAATCAGTCGCACCATCGGTGATGGTACATTCAACATAACCACGTATTTAGGGGTTCGTGCAGATTTAACGTGTACACGACGTCATCATTAGGCGCTCCTATGGCGATGTCCGATTGCGTTCAGGTGCCTTCTGCAGGTACCTCTTCACCACGGTCAGGAGTTGATACCAGCGCGGCTCTCGTTTTTTTTGCTCTAGGCATGGCATCCTCAATTAATCGCACAAAAAACAAGTCCAAGGCAGAAAAACACACCCGAAGACGAACACCAAAACAAATCTCTACCGCAAATTCGTCAACAACTCAAACAAAAACAACAGATGATTCACCGCCTGGCTTTGACGGTAAATCGTCGTGGAACACGAGACACCATAGAATTATTATAATTACGTCAATACGAGCATAGAACAGTACAGAAAGGGCTATCCAAGGGTAAGACGAGTTCCGAAACCACCCGAATCATGTCAAAGAATGGCTGCGACGTCACCAAAACGTTGACCACCACTGGAAATCACTAGCTAGTTACCATCTGGCGGCGTAACACGTGGAGGACACTGGAGTAGAAACAGCTGATCCTTAAATTCGGTTACGTTAAGTCGTGCATGAGCCCGACATTATTTTTCAGTAATTACTAATAATTTTAGGTCTATGTCTACAGTAATTGCATTATGCACCTCGGAGATGTAGGGATTAACATGTTTTACACATATCGGTGTTTTAGGATGGGGACGACATATTGTTTTGATTGTTTTGAAGATATTCATTAACCCATGAACTTATAACCAATCATTACTATTATGATGTAAAGAGAGATGAGGAATTGATTGGAATACATTTTATATTCTATTTTCTTGCAAATCCGCACAATTCAACAGGTATGTGTAGCTATAATGATCTCATAATATACACACAGTATATTGAACTTAACAAATTTCGAGATTGCCATGAATTAACAAACGACCAAACCTGCTGCCAAATTTAACAGCTAGAAAATCGACCTATTATTTCTCCCATTCCCATTCGCTGAGGGGATAATGGATGGTCAAATGTACACCTATAACATAAATCAAAATACATGAAAGTTTTCCTGTTTTTTCTGTACAAAAGCATCATGTTGGAATCAAAAAGTGGTCTTGTTTATAATACAGTCGAATTTTCACGATTTTATTCAACGTTTTAATAGAAATCACTGATATTCTGAGACCTTTGGCAGCTTCCGTCAAATTGCATTTCGATAAGGTATTTTCCTATTGGTCCATAATAATAATGTTGGTGAAATCGGCAATAAATAAACTTTATCGGGAGCATTATTTAAAAAATCACTAATTTGTGTACTTGTGAATCGCAGCTTTCTTGGGCTTGTAACCTTTTCCATTTTGTTTCAGAAATGTAATTAGTTTGGAATATTTTGAAATGTCTACATTATTCTTGGATCGCAACATACTTTTAATCGTTGAATAATTCGACCACACTGTTGACGGCTCTTGTTGTTGTGCCAATTCCGAAAAATAAGGCAATAACACCGTCTCCGACAAAGAACTGCATGATTTTTCATCTTTTATTCCATGAATCTTGAATACGCGGCTTAGTGAATTTTCCGCGATTTAACTAGCAATAATTCCTGTGACGCTATTTTGGCTACTTCTACTAATTCCGTTGGAGTCAAAGAGAGCTCGGAATCAGACATTTTTTACTTTATAGTGTTAAAAATAAACCACGAAATTCACAATTTTTAAATCAAATCACCAAATTAAATTGACAACTATTTGATTACTGCAAAAGTTACCTTAGCAGGTCTGGTTGTCGCTATAAGCACAACATTCAAATTTCACATCGATAATTTTCTGACTTAAATATTGTGATAATACAATTTCTCAATATTAAATCGTTGTTTTCGCCGTCACAAAAAAATTGTGTATTATACACGAAAAAATAATGGATTTTAGAAATCTAGAACTTTTTTCTCTCATATAATAAATAACTATCAAATATAGGCTGGAATTTTTATTACTAGGAGGAAAATTAAGAAAACGGTTGAAACATACTTTGTGGGGCCTTAAGTAACGATGTAACAATAAAATTTTTCAATATTAAATCGTTGTTTTCCCCCTCACAAAAAAAATTGTGTATTATACACGAAAAAATAATAGATTTTAGAAATCTAGTACTTTTTTCTCTTATATAACAAATGACTATCAAATATAGGCTGGAATTTTTATCACTAGGAGAAAAATTAAGAAAACGGTAAAAGCATACTTTGTGGTGCCGATTGAGGTACGGATGATTTCGAAATCCGCAGTTTTTCTAATTTCCTTGAGTGGATAATGATTATTTTATTCTAGAATTTCCTCCCCTTAGTCGCAGCTACTGGATTTGAGGTTACGTGAGGCTGTGGAGTTCGATGTTTTAACTGATTTTCATTATATACGTTAATAATTTAAATTTATTTCATTGAAAACATTTGTATTAAGCTCATTAGTGCCCATTAGTGTGTTTATTTTACATTTAATTTAAAATGATGAACATAGCTATTAACATTTATGAATTTCCTAGTCATCCGTACCTCAATCGCTATTCAAACACCACAAAGCTCTGTTTTAATAATTTTTTAATTTTTCTCGCAGCAATAAAATTTCGATAAGACGCGACTCCTCCCCAAATATATAATAATAATAATAATAATGTCTTTATTAATCCATCCACACTGCGAGGCGAAGTTTAGCCAGCTGGCTACTCTACCACTTAACCTCACAGCGCAGGAACACATACAAAAGGAAAGATATAACAATTAATAGCAATCGACTAAATAATATATACAATAATTAAGGCTCAAATAGATTAATCTTAATATGTTGTACATAGCCCGATCTAACAAAAAAAAGAACAAAACAATAAAGACAAAAAAAAAATGGTTCTTAATGGCTCTCTTGAATGCAAGTATTCCCTTCTTTTTGTAATTGTCATTAAGACTATTATACACCTTGACAGTGTTGTAGGTGAAGCTACGATGGAAAATGTTACTCCTATAACTAGGTATATTGAAGTCAGAGTTATGTCTGAGATTCCTATAATTGAGATCCCCACGTGGTACCAGCCTTTTTAGTAGATAAGTAGGTAGCATATTGATTTTTATTCGTTGTACTAAAATTAGTAAATTATATGTGAAAAGCTGGTCAACCCTCAACCATCTAAGCTCATTGATCCTCTTAGACACATGGCTAAACTTTCGCAGACCACAAACGAACCTACAGCAGCTATTTTGAATATTTTGTACTCGATATCTAGTCACGTAATCAAGACAAGGAAAGTAAACAGCAATTGAATCATGTATTAACGATAGAACCAGAGTCTCAGCCAGTTTTTTGCGAGTCTTGAAATTCAGAATATGGCGATTGGTGTATAATATCTTCAAACGTATGTATGTTAAGCGAGATAAATGCGTAACATGTTGCTTAAACCTCAAATCTGAATCCATGGTGATCCCTAAATACTTCGCATGGTCTACTATAGGAATATGGGTTCCGTTAGACTAGGAACAATTGTGCCATCTAACCGTTGTACTAACTGTTTTGGGCCAAATAGCATGGTGGAACATTTTGAAGCATTGATCTTCAGACAATGTCTTTTGCAGTACTCTTCAATGTTAACTAGATCTAAGTTCAATTTATATGATGCTTCATGCATGTCCAAAGAATCGAAAGACAGAGTTAGCTGCGTGTCACCTGCATACGTTTGAATATTACAGTGCTGGGGGCAAGTATGTAGATCAAAAGTTCGATGTTATGTCATTGGCCAGACAAATATGGGGTATTATCGACATGAAAACCACATGTTTCCGATGTTTCACTATGTCAGGGCCTTTACGTGAAAAGGATGAATTAGGTTTTTTCGTCAAATTACTTTGCTACAAGTTGTCAGCATTCTCTCGTGCACAATTAGGAAGTTATCCTCTTGTGCGTAGGAAGTGGAAACATCGTGAAAACGCTCATCGGAGTGCCTTTCGAACATTTATCCTCAATCAAACCGACAGGCGGCGGGTTATAAGTGCCTACCAATCTGGGTCAAGAACCGCCACTGTGACGGCGTGGCAAGCGGCGAGGAAGGCATAAAGCATGTTTTTTATCCTGGCGTGCGAGACTTGCTGTTTGCACTTGCTACATTTCTGCTCTGTTGACAAATAGAGTGTATTTCTGCGGGAGCGTAAAGCTCCGCATAGGAATTTTATTGATGCCATTGCTTGGCTCATTCCGTTAGCTAGCTCGCCGCAATCCGACTACTAGCAGGAAAAACATCAATAACAGCCGGAAGCTCGTTTACTTTATTTCTGGTCTTAATACCGATTAATTACAATTTTTCAGAAAGAACTACATAAAGACTGGAGCGAAGCTCTTTATCGTTGTTTGGATAAGCTGACAATGGATCTGAGTTCGGGTATTCTTATTGCTAGTTGTAGTTTTGGTAGAAATTTCAAACGGTCGACCATTTAAATAGAATAGAATGTCGAAAAGAAACTGATGAAATTTTTTTCTTAATGGCTTACTGTTTAGCTTACTAATACTGGCCGTATTATGTATTCTTCCGTTGTATTGAAGAGGCGTGCAGCGAAGCCTGCTCCAGTTCTGTCGGGTCTCTTCTTAAACAAGGAACATGACTCATGTCCAACCCATCCGAAAAAAGGATCTAAGACCGACCCTTACAACTACAGGCCTATAGCTCTGTTTTCTGTTATAAGTGAGGTGTTGGTGAGGTGTTAAGACCGCGATCTTCTGGTATGGTTTCCGGCACCAGCGATCCACAGGGACTTTCTAGCTCACGTCATGCAATTGTGGAGTAAACTCATCTAGTGTTATGGTGAGGCTCATGTCGTTGCTCTTGATATCACGGAAGGGTTCGATCAGCTGTGGCTCGCTGCTCTCTTTTGCAAACTTCCATCCTATAGCCTCCCAGCGAAGCTGTGCAGCAAGATATCTGACACTATTCCTCCTACACATCAACGACCTCTTTTCCTGTACGATCAACCCAAACCATAGCTTGCTGATGACAGCACCTTACTTGGAGAAAAAAAAAGACTAGCAGCATCTTCCTCTTTGACGAGAGACCTGAAGGTTATCACTACTTGGGGACGCAACAATCTTGTACAGCTTAACGCTTCCAAAACACAGTACAATGACGAACAAAAAGCGTCCAGCGCTCATCCGGTGTCGATGGATGGCAAAGTTCTGCCAAAGAGCCGTTCATTTCGGCTGGTCGGAGTTCAAATCACCGATGACTTGTTCTGACTCGAACGCATCTCGTCAATAGTGACTACATTATTTTTGCTCGATGCTCGCCAGACTAATCAAACACTCTTCTCTAACAGACAGTATCGGAACCCTTTCGCACCGGTGGTCCGTCGGTGATCTAGCTCTCTTCTACCGCTATGCAACGGGCTTTGCTTATCAGAGGAAACCTCTCGATGTGTCTGCCAGAGAGACACACCTGACTTCGGCCTCACATCCTAACTATCAGCCAGCAAGCCCGTTGGTCCTGAGCCAGCTCTAGGAGTGACCGCGCATAAAGCTAGGAGGAAAATGGAGACGTGGGTTGCAAGACAACACTCTCAGAAATGGAGAAGTATCTCCCGACATCTCCGCCAGGCACGAGAACTCATTGAAGGGCCCAGTGCTAAGGATGGACGCTTCTGCCTATCTCTGGTGGGACTGTTGTCTGGCCATAACAGGTTAAGGTGTCACCTGCATGTGATGGGGGTGGCTGAGGATCCCTTGTGTAAACGCTGCGGAGTAGAGGAAGAGACCTCGGCGCACGTTTTGTGTCGCTGTGAAGCTCTGAGCTACTATAGGCAGACTATACTGGGGTCCATTACTTTGGACCCTCAGGACGTCAAGGAGCTTGGATTCAAGGCGATTCTCAACTTCGCTAAAAGGGCGAGGCTTGTGATTTAAGGATTGTAGACGTAAATAAGGGCCCGCTTAAGCGGCCTATGCACTGGCTCCTTATGGTGGCCGGAATGCCTCTAATTTCAAGATTCATTCATTCATTATTACATCCTAACTGTGTCGAACTTCGTACATTCCGGACTGGCTAATGTGACCGCTCCTTTGTCCCAAGGGTGTCAAGATTGTGAAATAATCGACAAAAAGAAGCTTTTCCCACTCTTACTAACCTTAGGCGGTTCAAAAATCGGATTAACAAAATTTCTTTGGGATTCTCGTAGCAGCCGCGGTGTGAAAAAAGAAAGAAGGGCGATCAGGCAGGATCACATCACTTAGGCCCTATGACTCCTTTTACGTCTTCTCAGGGGTCGCTCAAGGCTGGATCGTCAGCCACCCCAGATTATTGATAAAGTTCTTGATGCTACTAAGCGTACTTTCTCTGATACTAGACACAGAAGGCCAGCGTCCCCCCGGAATTAATTTTCGGATTGATACGTCATCTTGGTAGTAGCAAAGCAAGTGCTTGACTGTTTCATCTTCCTGTTCGCAATCTTTCCATAAGGATATCTCTCACAATCTCATGTTGCAGAGATATTTCTTTATAGTCAACGCCAAACAAAGTGGCGTGCACGTCATCAAGGTGGGTGTGTTGAAAAATTTACATTGTTGCCAAACTTTTTGTAAAATAATAAAATTTATTATTTACATATCTAGGTTTATAAGCAATATTAACCTCAAATGAGAACAAAAATAATAGTATAATAAAATTATAGATCTGTACTTGCATAATCATTAAGTATGACAATTATTGATCAGATGACACTATGAAACTACCATATTTAATTGATAGCTTAAAGGTACTGAATAAAAATCCAAATGGGGTCCTCCAAATTTTATGCATGGTATTTATTTTACAGAATTCATACAGAAAAATGCATTCTAAAATTAGGTAAGCTACTGGTGTAAGCTTTTTCTGTACAATAAAGTTAGTCGGAGTTTCTTTCTTCAGCGCTGTCTGAATCTGAATCTTCATCACTCTCAAAGTTGATTATTAAAGGTTCGATGTCTGGTCGATCAAAAATTCGTTCTCTTTCATACCATTTAAAAATTTCTTGCTCAGTATGTCGAACACTATTTTTCCACATGTCTGGGGTAACCGTTTGTAGAGCCTCGTTCCACATATCTAAACAGTCTTTTTCACTGTTACCATCTCTACCAATATGTCTGTTATAGTAACCTTTTGCTACGCCCCAAATTAACTCAATAGGGTTAAATATACAATGGTAAGGAGGCAGACGAAGAACTTTTTGCCCATGTTGTTCCGCCAATTCATCAATCACGTATATTTTAGGTGGTTTGTTTCTAAAAAAGCAGTTATTTTAAGAATAGGAATAAACAAAAGAAATATAAACTGTCGACCAAAATATATATAATTAAGAAGCATTATGTACCGAGCAACAATACTCAATAGCTCTGTTTTAAACATTGTGTTTAAAAATGGTATGTTTTGATTTGTCAACCAGTCTTGGATATTTTTTTTTGTCCATACATTGTTGGGCACTTTGTTCAATATCATGCTGTGATAAGGGGCGTCATCCAGTATAATCATAGATGGACTCTCCAATTTTTCTAATAACTGATGTTGAAACCATTTCAAAAAATTTTCCTGGTTCATCTCTCCATGGTAATCGCTCAATTTTGTTTTCGAAGAAAATATCGCTTCACTACCCTCAATAAACCCATTTTCATTTCCAGCATGTAATATAATGTATCTAAAATATATTAGTTTTAAATTTTATAGTGCAAATTGTGTAAAAGTACATACCTTTTACCATCTGTTTTAATAGCTTTCACGCTTTTTTGGTTTCCATTTTGCCAAGAGCGACCTATGGTCCCATTTTGAAATATCCAAGTTTCATCGAGGAAGACAAACTGGTATAAGGCCTCAACCTTGGCTTGATTGTATTGCCTTAGAAATTCCACCCTTTTCAAAGCTATACTTGGTAGTTCCATGAGCCCTCGTCGCGGATTGTCCTTAAGCTTAAATCCAAGATCTCTAAGCAACCGCCTTAACGACGTGGCACTTCCATCAAATAATGCCCTATCTCTTAATCGAGACCATAAAGTTTGTATCGTAACTTGTTCTTCTGAAACCATGTGTAATATGACATTATAATTTAGTTAACAAATTAATGCAAATTTCTGATAAGTTATTATAATAAGATCTTACTTTTGTGATACATATTATAGATCACTTCTCGAATGGCACTTGTATCCAATGTCGCTGTGTTGGTTACACGTTTAATATAACTCCGCTTTTTCTTGGGCGATTCTAAATTTGCATCACTTTTCACACCCTCGGAAATACGACTAACTGTCCTTAAACTAATTTTTAAAGCAGCAGCAACACGCTACAAAAAATGAAATAAAATTTCACTATTATTAATATACATTACATATAATAATTAGTAACCTACCTCTTGAACAGCATTTAAAGGCAACAAAGGCCCGTTGTTGTCCCTTTCTTGCTCAAAGTAGTGCATTAACGAGGCCACGAGTTCCTTACACCGACTATTTAACTGTTTGGGCATCTTTATATACCAAAATTGTCTTTATCTACTCGTAAAATGAATAATTTTGTTTTGAAACAAACAGTTGTTGATTTACAGTATGCGGGGCCAAAGGATTTATAAAGATTTGAAATGCCACAAATTGATTCAGTGTCAAAATTAATACAAATGTCAGTTCCCAGTTTAAATAAGTTTCAAGGTGACAATGTGTCAACGCTGCGAAATCGGTTTAGTGCGTTTACATGTCGATAAGTGATTGGAGCGTTTGCAAAACATTTTATTTCGCATAATGCGTCTAAATTTATCAGAAAGATCAGAAAGCAACTTATGTGATATTTTAATAACAATGTTTATATGACTATTAACCATAATAAGAGAGTAATGACCATTTTACAATTTATATATCACATTAATATGAAACTGCAATAGAGCAATTGTTTGTGATAGAAACCTAGGCATTAGGTCGGGGAATTTTTATCGTGATGACGTGCACGCCACTTTGTTTGGCGTTGACTATAGGTGACCGCGGTTGTTGTCTGGACATAGAGAGTTAGTGTTTTGCTACTTCCTCACTAGGACAGCTGCAGACTTCTCTACCAAATCAAAAGCCCGTCAAAACATCCCACACGTTCTTGAAAAACTTTGTGGGTGTGCTCTCTGAGCATAATTGTCGGGGCTCTGGATAGAGAACCCGTCCTCCAAGATCAAGGAGTTGAAATTACTGGAAATGAATCAACAATTCGAATGTAATCTTAAGGGATTTGTGCATCAGATAATATGTACTAAAAAGCATAGTTATCTCTGTAGTACATTGATAACTAAAGGAATCATTATTCCTAGAGATCTCAGGCACCTTACAATGCCTTTGCACTACATCGAATTGTTTGAAAAATGTTGTACTTCCAATGCAGTGAGACTGTAGAACTCAACCGAGCCTGGAGAAGCAAAACTGTTGTAACAATCAGGAAGCTGGTTAAAAATCGGTGGTTAGATCTGTTGTGATTAGCTGAAATGATCTTTTCTTTTTGTTTTCTTTTTTGTATTTTTATCCGATCATTATTAGTAGTCATCTAGTTCCTTTTTGGTCAACCAACAGGCGTGGATGTCTCAATTGAGTTTCTTTTCTGTTTTGCATTAGTACACTTAGTCGCACATTAATGGTTTGTTCGTACAGTAATCGGTAACTTGTCGGTGACTGTCAAAATCAGAAAAGAGATGTTACCTGTTCGTACAGTTTCTGGCTGTTTGCCTACAGCTAATCCGCTGTTCGTACAGAACCTGACAGATCAGAGGACACCAGTCAACCAGTGACAGTGACAGGTATCAGAGTGTGTCGGAACTATCTTGAGGGCTAAAATTGCTTCGGAAAAGGCGTTTAATGAATTTTTCTCGAATGGACGGTTTGAGGACACCTTCGTACCAACTGGCCGTTGGCGATCGGGCTTTGCTCCTCAGAGCTCTCTTCCATGGTGTCGCCCCGAGATGTGCCTACCTGACTTCAGCCTCCCATCGTAAGCGTGTCGAACTTCGTACATCCAGAACTGGTCGTTAAGACCGCTCCTTTGTTCCGAGGGTGTCTGGATCGTGCAACAATCCACATGAGGAGATTTTACCAGTTCTACTAACTTAAGGCAGTTCAAAAATGGGAACAAAGTTTCTTCAAGCTCCTGAAAGCAGCCGCGGTGCCTTGGTATGTAGGGTTCACCTGCGCGGCTGCTTCAGTGTAAAAAAAATAAAACCAAGAACCTTAATTTTGTAGAGAAAACAGTGCCACAACTCAACAGAAACAAGTGGTGAGCAAGTGGCAGAAGAAATTTTAATGTCAGCCAGCGCCAAAGTGCTTTGTGCTCAATATTTTGTTTATTGACCCGGTAATGGCAAAATGAAGATGAATACAGTATGAAAAATCCGAACAATAGAGGACATAAGTTGCAAGAACCATAATTAATACGATTTTTGTGATCACTAATCTTTTGAAAATTTTTGTTACAGTTGCAAAATGCGTAATTACGCGATTTAAGTGTTACTTCTATATATTTTCGTAGTCGCTGTCCTTTTTGTCCATGTTGAGAACTCTGTGAAACTTATAGCTATGTCAGCAGATCTTGATAATTCTAGTTATGTTCAGCCGTTTTAGCTTTTTAATGTGTTATACACTTTATTATTAAAAGACGTTATTAAATCCTTTCTTCTAGTAATACTGTGCATATACAGGGTGCTTCTAATTTAGCACTCACCATTGGGATCTGGGAAGTCGCTTAAATGGACTAGTCAATAAAGTGACACTTAGAAGGTTTCGAAATTCAAAGTACTTCCGTAGAGAAAAACCGAATTTTCCCAAAAGTATTCAGATTTTTTCCTGACTTCATTTATATTAGGATTTTAAAATAAATAGCACATTAACAGTGCCACGTTTTCTCCTCTACAAAAAGGCATAATCAGAATTTCTATATGACGGTTCTTCTCTTGTCCTCGAGCATCAACTTTATTATTTCTTAAGGATGCTATACTGCATTTTTGCACAGATGAATAGAGTTTTTAATTTTGATTCAAAAAATGCAAAATACGTCATACATTGACGTTGTCAAACCTTAATTACTTTAAGAGAAACAGAATTTCTTAGGTAGGCCTTGAAATTATCAGATGTTTGTGTCGCTCACCAGATTTATCCCAAAACGGCTGTATTTTTTCCCGACTCTTCGAGATGGCATTTCAAAATAAATTGCTTATTTTCATTGTTACTTATTCTCGTCTGCAAGATGACGTAGTCAAATTTTCAATTCGACATTTCTTCTTTCGACTTCCATCATCAAATTTGTTGTTTGATACGGACACTGTATTGGAATTTTGTACATTTAAATGGACTGTTTAAGCCCTAAATTCAGTGATTGTTAGTAGACCATAAATTTGATGTTGGATGAAAATTAAAAGGAAATAAAAAGATATGGTGAAACCTGAATACGAAATGAAAATTTTATTGATGGTAGTAACAATAATAAACATAAATAAGCAGAGGTATTCACAGTCTTTCAAACGCTGTTGCTATGCAAACAAATGAAATCTAATAATTTCAAGGCCTACCTAGGAACTTCTGGAATAACTAAGGTTTTGCAATGTCGATGTATGACATACATTTTTTAAATCAGCATAAAAATACTATTCATGTGTGTAAGAATCCAATATATAAGAAAAAATTAAGTTGAAGGGACGAAACATCACATTGAATTTCTGATTGTGCCATTTTGTATTGGAGAAAGTGTGCGTGCGCAATTTATTTTGAAATCCCACCACAAATAAAGTCAGGAGAAAATTAAAACCTTTTAGGGAAATTTCGTTTTTTACGTCTCTTCCCGGAAGTACTTTTAATTTCAAAACTTTCTGAGCGACATTTTGCTGATTATCTGAATACGCAACTTTGCAACAGCTACAATGCTGGAGGGGTATAAAAAAGAACTTACCGCTGAAGAGGTTAAAATCACATAAAAATGGAGAGAGTAGCACCCAAACCAAAACAAACAACTAAACGTAAGGTAGGTACAAATAAAGAGATACTATTCCATAAGCTGGTGATTGGGGCCCAGGTATCCCAAAATCTGGAAATCAAACCATATCCTCAACAGGAAAATGACTAACAGTCTGTCAGTCAATGTCAAAAGTACGACGGCGCTTGTTGCCTAGGGACGGACCCTAGAAAACCAACTTTACGAGGGACCAAGGATATTTTTTTGATGAAATTTCTGAGATAGTCATTGTTAAAATATAGTATCCACAATACTGACATTTGCCAAAAGAAAATCATTGAAAAGGGTTTGGTCTAAGAATCGGTACTCCATCGTTAATAAAGAGAATTCCACATTACTGGTAAGTGATCAAGATAGTAAAAAAAGGTTTACGTGATTTTGGCACTTTCTCTGGTAAGCAGAAGCTGTGGAAAAAGCATGGGGTGGATCGAAGACAAACTTTGAACAAATGTCGTCTGTTTCATCAGCCTGTAGGAGTGGCATATTAGTAATTGACGTGTTCCACAAGTGACTTCCAGCCGGCCCACACCTACTCGGCTGTATACCAAGGATGACACTTAAGAATGAAACACAATATCATTCAAATGACAACTATGATTGGACGGTTCGAATTTTAGCGTACTTTTTCGACTACTTGAGCTTGAATCATTGAGTGGATTTCGATTCCATATTTCAAGGACACAACTGGCGCTATACAATTTACGTCAGAATTTCGGCTAAATATTCGGCTTTCGAGAACGGTGACCAAAAGTTGGTTGACAAGATGCGCTGTCTTGTTGATTCTAAACGTCATTTATATCATTCTCTTCGACTTTTGGAAACATTGTAACGCTCTCATCAACTGAAAGGGCATCTTCTTGTTCACTATCGAAAAAAAAAATGGCGCAATGATGCCGCACAATCAAAAGCCGTACCAAATAGTCTCTCTTTTGGATGCATTGGGTTCTCTTCAACGACGTATTTTCTGATACCCAAGCATACATAGCTCCGAAGTGAGTATCCTAAAAATCACAACACAAAAGGTCCCAAATTCTCGATCCCAGCAAACAAGATGGGACTTATACAGGGTGCGGCAGAGAGGACGGACGTTTTTGAGATGGGTAGTACTCTCCGCCTCCGTCTACGAGAGAGGTGGGGAGGGTGCCGTTTCACTCGTGAGATCCTAGCATTATTTTACCACTTGTCGTTATGGAGCCTTGGACGGTGGAGCACCCCGTTTTCGCCTATGATTGTTTCGTCCGAAATAATGAGTCAGTCATAGTCGTACAGCGTGAGTTTCGTCGCCACTTCAACATTCATCGGAATAGCGCTATTCCCTCTCGAAACACCATCCCTCGTTGGGTTGAATCACTTCACAGGCGTGGTGAACTGATCAATAAAAGGCCAAGAGGAGTGCCGCGAACAGTTCGAACTCCTGAAAATGTTGAACGCGTTCGACAGGTCTTTCTTTGCAGTCCGACTCGATCTGTCCGGAAACATGCTGCTGCACTTCGCCTTAGTGATCGTTCGGTAAGGCGAATTTTGCATATGGATCTCCGCTTTCACCCCTACAAATTGGCCATTGTGCAACAGTTACAGCCCGGAGATTATGCACAACGAATGAACTTCGCACGTGATCGATCAAAATGAGAACCTCATTTTGTTTATGAGTGACGAAGCCCACTTTCACTTAAACAGCATGGTTAACCAGTAGAATTATTGTCGTTATTGGGCTAATGAAAATCCGCAACAGTTACGCGAAACACCGCTGCACAGCCCAAAAGTAACGGTTTGGAGAGAGTCTACGCGAACTTCCAAGCACACCTCCAGCACTGCATCAACGATTTCGGTCACCACATGCCTGATGTGTTTTTCCACACTTGACTGTCTCAAATGTTATTTCCTTGTGAACCTGATTCCATCAACAAATTTGTTTTCGAGTAAAAATTAACTATTTATGTTTTTTTTTTAAAACCGTCCATCCTCTCTGCCGCACCCTGTACATGTATATCAAGGATAATACTGTTCTAAATATGTTGGAAGTCGAGCTGCGAGGCGAATCTAAGTGACACTACTTACATACTATTGAGTGATATGCATTTCCACACAAGACATATTTTCCCTATATTAGCATACGCACTACTACCTAATACAGTAAAAAATGTGATTTATTAACACTCAATTATCTATGAGTCACCCATGCGCGGAAATAAGACCCAGCAAATATCATTTGAGAGGTTTGACAGGTCAAGAAAAGTCATCTCTGCTATAATATATTCCTTATCTTTGGACCTCGATATCTATTAGGCTGTTTAAACTTTGTGCTCATGGAAACCTTTTATCGGGACATCATAATGTACAACATACTACAAATTCGGACAATTCCACTGAAGACCTTTTGCCATATGTTTTGCGCCATCTTTTATTTTACACCGAATCAGCCGCGCCTTAATGCCAGGACATCGCGGCTACTATGAGGATCCCAAAGAAACTTTGTTAAACCAATTTTTGAACTGTCAGGCGGGTCTAAATGGCAGGCACATCACGTGGCGGCATGGACGAGAGCTCTGAGGAGCAATGCTCATTGATGAAGCGGTAGAAAAGAGCAAGATAACTGACGGCCCGCCGGTGCGAAAGGGTGCCGAGACTGTCTGAGAAGATTTATCGATCAGTCATCGTCAACCGTACAGCTTTGCATTTTGAAAATGTCAAATATATAAGTTTGTAACACTCCAAAAAGATATCTTAGTATTTAGTACCAACTTATAAAGCAGTTCTCATTTCAAACACTTAATGTCCACACTGTATCTGGTCTATCGTGGAACGCGTGGACTGTATTTTACTTCTTTGGTAGCTTCAGATGAGATCAAATTGTGTCAATCAACAGCTTTCAGAACCCTAGACGTATTGAGACTCTTGTTGGATTGGTATAATTGCAAGTAACTTTTGTCAAAAGACAGATACCTGCTTATGGTTGTGGCCAATTAGTTTCGTGGTAGGGTTTGAAAATATTTTGTAGCAACTCATATAGGTCGTTATTTTGAACATTTATCCGGAAGTTGTACAACGAGTTATTCATGATGGACCATACTCGGCAAACATATACATATTTATAATTACGCACTCAATTATACAACCACATGTATGTATAGCCTTGCATAAATGGGAAAGCAGTCATATGCGTATCAACAGCAAAACAAATATTTAGAGGGCATTTTCTGATTGGGATCTGTTAAGACTTTTGTTAGGACCCGTATAGATGAGGAAGCAACCATATGCGTATCAGTAGGAACAGAGGTATTGCAGCGTTTTGAACTTGAAAAGACCCATATAATTTGGATATGTTAAGACTTTTGATAGAGCTAACAGATAAGCATATGGATAATCTTCTCGTATTGTTTGAAAATGAGAATTGGCGCCTCATCTGAGGTTTCAACAGATGAAGTTCGTTTACCATGGGAAAGCTCCGCTAAGTATCTCGGTGTAATTTAGGACAGAGATGACTTTGTGGAATCATACTGAAATCTGCATACTGCAGTGATAGAAGGCTAAGCCTCGTACTATAATTATATTTAATTCATGAACTCGGGGCGACCGAACTTTTGAGCGTTTTGACAATCAATGTTTTTCGGACTATCAAATTTTATTAAGCGATTTTAACAATGCCTAATTGCTTCCAGTCATACAATATTCTCTTCTTCCTCTTGCTCTTCACCTTCGTTATTTACTTTTTTCCATTTTTCCTCAACAGATTTGACACGTCCGATCTGATACTATGACTCAAGAGCTAAGGTCCTACAGACAGTAGAGACTTGACCTGTAATTCGTCATGCCTTTCCGTGATTTCACAAAATGAGAAAAACATCCTTAGGCAAATAGTTGCACAGCCTTGGCACTCCAAGAAAAAAGGATCTATCGTATTGCTTGGTTCACAATGCACCGGGTAAAACTTAAACGGTCTAAGCATACTGCTTAGCACAAAGTGCCATCTGCTAGCAGAATAGATCACAGTCAGAGTAAACAGCAGGTATCGGTTGGAACTGCGTTTGGCAGCCAAGTCACCACTGTGACCGCTGGATGCTGTAGATTCTGGCGGTATTGTAGACGTGGTCTACCCGCCCATGAACAACTAAACGTACTGATTTTCTCTGTCCTCAGATAGAGAATAGTTGCTGTGCTTTCCTTCATCTGACGCCAAGCCTGGGCCGTATCGATGCGTTGCCAAAAAGCATGAAGCAGCTGTCCACAGTTGACCGGTGTGACGAACGTCTGTGTACGTAATGCTCGTGTCGTGTAGATATAAGCACCCTTGTTAAACACGTTCTATTTTTGTCTGATTAGCCTGATTTATCGTCACGTATTTCCAACTCCAGTCTTTTTTCTACACCTTTCACAACGTACACATCGTAGAAATCCCTGCTACTCATTCCATCGACACGTCTTCCAGCCTTCTGCCAAACTGGCAGTGTATCCGGAAGAAACCCTTCCTCCATTTGTAAGGCTTATTTAATACCTATCCGGCTGTCAAGGAAACGACGCAACGTCTATCTCGACAAGCAACTAGGATCTCTTCACAGCTAACCGGCTGTTGGCAACCCGTATTCACTAGTTGACATGGACCGCAATAAATTAAGAGGACAGGTCGTGTGCAGATATGAGGTTGTGGGTACAGTTAAAGCACATAATATACCGGATGACAAGAAAACTTGAAAACACGCTGAATTTTATTGGCAAACAGAGATATCGCTCCAAGATTGGGACATGTTTAGTTAGTCATTAAGAGGAATTTCTGGATAGTTGAATGGGTTATCTATCTCTTCCGGTTAATCGGGAGTGACCTTGAATTCATTTTTAAAATGAAAACCTGTATATTTTCTCCCATAATCGTGCTCTATGGAAAATTCTCTTCCCAACGATGTTTCATAAATGTAATTTTTTTGTTATTGTTATTAATATTACGAAGTCTAGAGATAGGAGGTTAAACTGCATATGGGATACTTGTACTCGTATGAAGCCCATCCTGTCGCCAAGGAAGTGTGGCCTTCGGAAATCTAGTGGACGTAGAATATGGCGCAGATCGTCGCCCATTGAAAAATGTCAACAGAACCTGCCGGAATCTTTATATGTCCATTCCACTCATGTTTTTCCTTCATTAGCAGGTTTATTACTGCATGGTTTTTCAATATTATCCAACATTCCTGCTTGCAACTCGTCCGAGCTGTCAAAATTTGAGTTGTTTACAGGCACGATGACAGCAACAGAGAGAGATGCCACATGCGCAGAACCTGAAATTGATTTTCTGCGCAGTGTACACACTAGAGATATGCCCTATGCGCAGCAGCTGAAATTCATTTGCTAGCTCATTTCAACGTTCACATTTTTGGCTTCACCCCACTCTATGACTTTAACCTCCTATCTCTAACTCTTCATGACTAATATCCTTATAACGTAACTGCAAAATGACAGGGATAGCGATCCGAAAGCCACTTTGGAACTAGCTAACATTCACTTCATGTTCACTTGCAATAGCTGTGTGAGTGTTGCCTAAACGTCAAAATACGTGAGTTATGTCCAGTGACTCAGTGCTGCTTTCCAGTGATCCAGCTGAGTTACTCGGAATTACAACGTCAATTCCGTTCCACTTCACGTATTCGCACGCCTTATTTTTTTAGCAATAATTGGGGAACATCGGATTCAGATATGACACTAGTGGGAGCTATTCATAGCTTCTATTATGTAAGCTGGGAGTTCCGCACTATGTGCCATTGAATCATTCCTCCATTGGTGGCGTTCACAGCAAAATAAAAAAATCGGACCTTCTCTCTCAAAAGAATTGTCGTATTAATTTTCTCTTTTATTTTACTCCTTTCTGTATTTCAAGTTAGTCGGAAAATATCTTTACACGAGTGAACGCCTAAGTACAGCATAGGATTAGGCATCTTCTTATAGTGTGCGTTAATCAATGTAAGTATTAAATATATTATACCGAAACTTCGAAGAGACGAATTGGGGACGTACGAAGATTCTGTAACCCTCATCAAGTCAAAGTGTTATAAATAAGAGTTGCCTTCCGAAGTGCTTGGTATAACAGAAGGGCTTTTCCCTTCCTTCATGTTTGTCCCTAATTTGAACTCTGCGGTGACAGAGTAGGCGTTGGAAAGTGTTTTTCATGCAATTATTCTACGCCTTAATAAGTGACACAAAATAATGGTTTGGTGATGTTAAAACTGTAATTAACTTCTGCAACCCTTATCTCCTGAATCTACCGTTACGCAGCTTGTCCGGTACCTTTGTTATGTTAGTGCTATTATTACTGTCAGATTGGAATTTCTTCAGCTTGGATATGCGACACTGCTCCAGAGATGAGAGCTGCTTTGGTGGCCCTTTTCTATCAGATCAATGATCAAGTGATACTGTACTTGTTGCACACACAGTGCGATCTCCATACTCGGTCATAGTTCCTCCGTTACATCTTGTTCCAAAATTATACTCTTACGAACATTTATTTTAGAGCGGAAAGATTTTGCAGCCACTCTCAGGCAGAAAATATCGACAGTGCTGTTCTGTCGAACATCTCAACAAAATATTGCATGTGGTATTTCATCATTGTGGATAGCGTTGCGTTAAATATCTATAATCTCCATTCGTGGTTTTTTTCAAGTACAGTGACAATCATTGACTGCATATTTTTGCCTGCTAGATAAACTACAGG
The DNA here is from genome assembly GCA_963669975.1 of Acanthoscelides obtectus. NCBI lineage: Eukaryota > Metazoa > Arthropoda > Insecta > Coleoptera > Chrysomelidae > Acanthoscelides > Acanthoscelides obtectus. The sequence goes on from CAVLJG010000001.1 coordinate 34,037,841, forward strand.
ACTTACATTAAAAAATATTCATGCCGAAGGTATCATCCTCTTCTTGCCGAGCGTCAATTCCAGTTGGCCCTGGAATCAGCCCATCTATCACAATGAAGGAGCTGAGCAGAAGTATCCTTCTCTAAGTTGCGATAGACGGAGTTTGCGTACTCTTCGCTACACTTTTAGGTAGCTGTCAAATCAATCATATCTTATGAGAAACTGTGCAGTATAGGGATATCTTGTCAATACAGGTTTTCATGTTCAGAATCTTCTAGCCCATGCACCATGACCAGCGCGCGAACCAACAAATTAATCTTCAGGATACCAGTCACCACCAGCAATGCATCAGGATACCGTTCATAAACCACAGATCACGCGCAGTAGCTTTCTCTGGCTTCTGAGTATTAGGCGCTTATATTTCTTTTTCGTCACAGCCTTGCCATAGAGATAGGAGTTGTATATACAGGGTGGCCCATAAGTCCTTTGAGCTGGAAAAAAGGGAATAAAACCAAACTAGTTACATTATGAAGAATTATTATATTTTGTTATCATCTTTATTGAATGGGAATTATGTTTTAAAAATCACATCGTCTAAATGCAATCCATTACGATCACGGCACTCATATCAACGACGTCTAAAATTGTCGATGACTGCGCGGCAAGTCAACACTGTAATGCTTGCCATTTCTCTTCGGATATTTTCTTTCAGGACATCAACTGATCGCGGAGTGGTGTCGTACACTTTACTCTTGAGGTAGCCCCATAAAAAGAAGTCCATTGGGATCAAATCTGGACTACGTGGTGGCCAGGAAATGTCTCCTCTTCGAGAAATTACTTTGCTGGGAAAAAGTTGACAGACGACGGGCATAGAAGTGTTGGAGGTGTGGGCAGTTGCTCCGTCCTGTTGAAACCAGGTCTGCGTATTATAGCCTGGAAAATTCTGCAACGCTGGTGTCAAAAACTCTTCTATCATTGCTACATACCGCTCCGAAGTAACAGACTGTGCCACAATGTTGATGTTTTCTTCAATACGAGTTGTCCTTGGTCAACCCCACGGCTGTTTATCTAACGTCGAACCAGTCTCTTCGAACTTAGCAACCCAGTTCTTAATCGTTTGAGCTGTTGGACACTTTGTAAAATTGTGTAAATTGTGGTATTCTCGATATTTACGCCGCGCAATGGTTGCCGAATCATTATTTGGATAAAACGCGCGCACACGAAAAGCACGATCCGCTCCAGTGAAACACTCCATGACGACTGAATTCCCAGACACTGAAGATACTGCCCCCACCTCGCCCGCGCCGCTCACGCTCACCCGTTAAATTTTATTCAAATTTGAAATTTCAAAGGACTTATGGACCACCCTGTATTTAATCAAGTTTGATACCCCTGCTAAGATCCTACGCGTCTTACTTCTAGGGTCTTTCTCAGATAGCGTTATCCGATTCAGGGATGCAAAGACTTTATTTACCTCATTAGTAGTGCACCACTAATACTATGACTCGGCAACCCACAAACCATGCTAGCAAAGTGCCGGTTGTAGGCAAAAATCGACGAATTCGGACCAAGTAGAAGTAACAAGCCTACAATTATTTTGTCTACAAAACTACGTAGTTAGTAGTCAGGACGCAAGTTCATACTAAGAGTCGATTAAGCCTGAGCTGCCAATTTGAGAGTTGTTGGCATTTCACATTAAGCTCGTACTTTTTTGCTAAAACATAAAAAAAGTGCGTGGGCTCCATACAACCCTACTGTCCCAGACAGTTTCCGAAAATGGAGAAGGTTTCTGTGTGTTGCAGAAAGTAGTGAATAAGATAACAGTGTTATATATTAGAGTCATCAGCGTTGCGAATGGACATGTACCTCAACATTGGGCTTCTACCTAGACGTAATTTTGATCTAGTTCATTTCACTTCTTGTTTCATTGAGAACTCAGTTCCAATCTAAAGTTTTTCAAGCAAATTGTATTCCTAACAAAAACATTGGAAAACGCAAACCAAACTTTTTGATGGATACTGAAACACGTCAACCGAAAGAATATTCTAACTGAGGTAAACTAAAATTTAACTGCGTCTGCTCTAACTTTTAATCTGAAAGTTCCCAGGAAAAATATTTTCGTTATACGTAGTAATTTTACGATCTCATTTTATGGAGGAAGCTCAGTACGCTTAAAAAAGCTATGAATATCAAACTAATAAGAGTACTTCCAAACCCTTTTATTGGATAACTATAGTGAGGATGATATAATAGCAAGGATCATAGGTATTTGCTTTTGGCAAAGATTTTGCTCGGATCATGACAGCTATTTAAAAAAAACGATTAGAATTAATGTAAGGTGTCCCACTATTTACTCTCATTTGCCTTATTTAATGTATCCTTGTTTATTAACAATAACGCATCGATTCACATCGCAGCACAAACAGTATTTCTGCCTTGCTCTACATGGGTACATCCAATAGGAATGGCTACTTGATGATCCTTTCCAGAGAAAAGAATGTACGCTTTTGTATTGGCTTGTCAATTTGATAGGCAAATTAGCCAAAAGTATGCACTAAAACTACACAATATAAATATACAGGTATTGAGTTCGTCTAATCTATTCGAATATGTTACTAAATACAAATACTATTGTTGCGCCACTCTTGCATAGATGATGTTCGCTGAACAAAATCTTGCAATTGCAGCGCAATATGACGAAGCACCTTTTCCTAAAGTATATCAGGTTTTGCTGCTATTTGATGCGCATTAGTTCAATTTACTTATAAAAAATGCAGGCAATATAGAGACGACATGATAGTAGTGTTAGCAAACGCACTTCCAACGTCTTGTATAAAGTGAAAAAGCTCGATAAAATTGGCTGTAGGTCACCTACTGAAGATTTCACCGTACGCGGGAACTCAGAGAGGATAAGGATATGTCCAAGATACCGGTCTGCGACAGCGACAGCTCACTTCAAGTATTTAAAAGGAACTACACAGGTACCCCACGATACCCAATGGGTGTTTAGGCCTTAGGCCTTCGTGATAGTTGGAGTATATATAAAAAACATAATACTTTAATATGGCAACTTTATCGTGAACTTGAGGTAAGATTCCGGTTTTCAGATTTATCCCCTTTAATGCGACAAAATTAATGTATGATCTTTGGAGCAAGTTGCAAACAGTAGTGCCCAGCCGCTTTCTTGAAAATTTCAACTGTTATTTTTACATTGAAATATATTGTTTATGCCTCAATTTCAGCTTGCTAAGTTACTGGTTTAAGAAATAAGTAGTGGGGCATCTTTCAGAAAAGCCCTGTATGATGAAGAGTGAAAGCTGGGGTCAAAATCAAAGAGATTGAGGAGATAGAAGACAAGCCTTGTAACGTGCCAACGTTTTTTTTACTATTTTGATCATTAACGAGTAATTTGAATTCCTCTTTATTAATGTTAGAGTGTACATTCCTAGGCCAAACCCTTTTCAATGATTTTCTTTTGGCAAATTCCACATAAAATATCTTTGGTCCCTCGTAGAGTTCGTTCCGCCCACTGGCAATCAGCGCCACTCTGTGGTTTCTGTACGTACTAGCCTGTATAAGGATGTTTGGTTTCCTATCAAGATACCTTCTTTACCTGTCAAGATACCTTCTTTACCGGTTTTTCTCCATTCGTTTTGGTTTCCTATCGAAACTACCTTCTTCAAGAGACACATTTGACTGTATTTTAAAAAGTTAGGTGTTCTGCGTCATTTACTTTCCTCCGGAGATTGAGGGCGTCGTTTTATTGGTAATAACTTCTAGATTCTGGGATATTTTATATTGTACATAACGTTTAGTTGTTTAAGTTTGGGTGCTACCCCGTCCATTTTCGTATGGGATTTTAACCTTTAGCGGTGAGTTTATTTTTTATACCATCGGACCAGGTGCATTAATGCATGCCCTGAAGAAGTTTGTTCAATATATGCTTCCTTTTAGTGGGAAGGCATTGCGGAGAACCACCATTTGCACTCCTCCAGCTTTGCTTTGTAGCTGTCTTGTAGCTGTTTTGCAGCTGATATTGCAGGAAGATACCCCTTTAAATTGAGCAAAAAAAACCCTGATGTGAACAGGTAAGATATTATTTTAACTAACTATTTTATAGATATTTATATATTGATGATTTCTGACTGAAATACATAGAGTGTACTTGATTTTGTTTGGCATTTTACGTATTAACAATGGATCTTTGAGCTGCCATCACTATATTTTACAACAAGGGACAATTTTCTGAGGGCCTATTAGCTTAGTACATTTTTATCTTTCTTGCATTTGCTTTACTTTCCTTGTAAAAAATGTACTTCTTTTCCCTCAAGTTTGAGTGTTTTCAATGAGTAGTTGTGTCTCAGACAGAGAGTAGAGAGTAGATTTTTAAGAAGTCTTTCTCTCTCTAGGACTTTTTTTATGCCGTAAATTCTGAGAACGAGGCAAGCAGCCCCTACCTTAAGACTACTGGTCACTGTTTTTTGTTACCTGAATATTTGTGAGCTGAGGACATCTCTAACTAGAAGAAAACCACAATCTAGATAAGTTTAGGTTTAGGCGCTTCGTACGTGTACCATGGTAAACGTTTCGTGGGGTTACTTATCACGGCCAAATAATTTTATTTTCAGGCAGTTTTGAATAATATCCTTATTTTTCAACTTGCACAAAAAAGAAAACGTGACAGACCATCGAACACTCCGATTAAAGGATTACTTAGTGAACCCCTCGAACATCTGCGACCCAATAGCAAACCTATATCAGATTCAGAAAAAAATATTTAAAATCATTACTGAATCTTATACCCAAGGATGTCAAACAGTTCTATAGGAATCTCTGGTTGGCGAAGCAAGTATTGAGGAAGATATTGATGGGTTCAATGGTCAACCAGATTTTGAAGTTAAGCATGAATAATAAAAACTTTCCAATTTAGGTTCTTGGTTCTTTTCCAAAATATAGGACTATTTTTGTTTCACTTTATTTTTAAGAATAAAACTTTGACATTCAAGCTATTACTTGTTTGGTTTTGTAAGTGTTACGCATTTTTAATGTTTCAATGGATATGTTGCTAATTACTAGAGTATAAACAAACATGACCAAGTCAGATTTTTACATATTTGGACCCCATATCCAAATAAATACAGAACTTTATATAAAAAGGGTCATCAATGCCATTTTATTTCGTTTGCTTTCAGGTGTAATAGTTTCTGAATGAGTAACTAAATAAATATTGTAATATCCCTTTATATTCACAAAACGAAAATTGGTTAACAAAATCATTTCATTGGTTTCTAACGAATTTTGAATACTTTTTTAGTCTGCGGAAAAAAGCTTTTACTATCACATTCCGATATATAACGAGCATGCGGATTAGCAGCTTGTTATATAGTTTCTTTTTATTTCATCACCTGATTTGTGGAGTAAAGTACCTCCAGGTTCTGTGGCGAAAATAGAATCAGAAAGATCGCTAGGAAACGACAGAAAAACAATTTTAAATTCTGAAACTGTTCCCCAGATTCAATGATGCTGAAGGTCGGTATTTCATTGTATTTATAACGAAACAAAAATACAAAATAACACAACATAAGCCCTGATGTAAAGCGTTTGACGCAATGCTCAATAAAAATCAGAGATATTTTTTTGCGGTCTATAAACGAGTTGCTACAGTACTCCGGGTAAGATTTGATGTGTCGCTTAAGATTCCATTACACTGAAAGGTATTCCCTCAGCAAGTGATTTACGCACCCAGCCATGAATATTTATGTGCCTACGCAAAGGGAAAATTCTCAAGGGTAGAGAGGCGGAACACAGATACATACGTGTATATCGGACTTTTAGCTTAAATAACAACTATTGAGAGCATGTAGTGAATGTACGTTGTAACTGGAAATCAACAAAAGTAGATACAGTGTTTCTAATTCTGATTAAAATGAATACGATACAATATACAGTGGGGTAAAAAGGGTATAGGCACACCCCATTTTTTTTAATCTGAAAAACGAAAAGATGTGTTTTGGTACTTAATTGAATTCATAACATCCAAATAGGAATTTTCGATGGCAATAGATTGGGACAATTGAAAATAATTTAATTCAATGGTCAAAAAAGTATTGGCACACTAAAGAACAAACTAGTTCTAAGTTATTTCTGGGTCAATTTGGCTCTTTAACTGCATCAGAATGTCTTATAGCTGTCGTTTCGTAATAATTTGTTTTTTTTTACCATCGGGTCCAGCACTCACCACAAATCTTCTATGAGATTGATATCCGTAGATTAGTGCGGATCTATGAGTTATATTGCGAAGTAACCATTCCTTTGTTTTAGTGGCAATGTACTGATAATCATTATCCTACTAAAAGGTAAAAATACCTCTGATCCGCATTTTTTATCAGTGCTGTTCAAGTTATTACACAAAATGTCCACATACTTGTATGCATTCATAATACTTTCGAAGAACCTCAGTAGTTCCACCACCATTCCACGAGATGCAGCCACAGACTAAGTCCTATTTTGCTGACGTGTCCTATTTCAAATGAAGTTTGCTCGAATATCTCTAATCATATTATCAAATTTCCCCCAAATAATTGTGAAGTCTGGTCTTGTTGATACAAGTTGTCCAAGGGGGTATTTAAAACGTGGACGCATTAAATGGGTGCACCAATTTTTGTGGAAATACTTTTTATTCGACAACAAAGAATGAGAAAATGTTTTTTGGGATTCAATCAAGATGTTGTCAGGAACCAAAAATCTCTTTGAATAGGATTTTCAGGTATATATGAGACCTACAGAATGAGACTACATGTAAAAAGATCCGACTAATAGTAAAAACCGAAAAACGATGCAAAATGCAGGTTATGGCTCTTGTTGCTAATGCGACGATAATTTCACGCAGGTATTTGTGATTCTTTAAATCCGTAGGCTTTATACTTCTAAATACCTACAACAAAATTGGAGTCGATTGGCTAAGTAGTTTTTAAGAATGAGGTACTAATTGTTTATCCCAAAACACCTGACTTCCGGCCATCACTACTAGCTTACTGAGCAATATACGGGGTTCGTTTAAAGGGAATTTTATAGCGAAATACACGAGTTTACCTTGCCGACATGAACCACAAACAATTTAGAAAGATAATTGTTCTTTTTTGACTCCCATTTTGTTATCGTTATTAATAAGTATAAAGCCTACGAATTTCGAGAATTTCAAGTATCTGCGACTGACTATCGTAGCATTACCAACAAGTGCGAAAACCAGCATCTCGCCTCAGTTTTCGGCCATACTTTTCTACTATCAGTCGGATCCTTTTACGTGTGGTCTCATTCCGCGGGTCTCATAGATACTCAAAAATCTTATTTGGAGAGTTTTTTCGTTTCTGCCAACACTTTCGTTTCAATCCCCAAAAACACGTTTTCTCATTCTTTATTGTCGTATAAACAGTTTTCCCACAAAAATTGGTGTATCCATTTTATGCGTCCATGATTTAATATCTCCTTGAACAACTTGCATCAATAAAACCAGATTTTACAATTATTCCAGAAACCAGGGGTATTTTCAGCTAATATGATTCGACTAATATATATTTGCGACGGTTAGAGCTGAACTCTTGACCTCACCTTCATCTTCAGAGCTTCAACGCAGAACTAATTAATTAAATGTATGCAATATAATCCAATGAAAAAAGTTGTCTTGATGAATAATCACAAACCTCATATAATACACACAATCAATGATTCGATTGAAGAGGAAAGCCTATCGCAGATACTGTAGAAGCAGTAACTCAGTTTATCTAGAGTCGTACAGGGATTTGAGAAACTACGTATCACTTGGCATAAGGAATGAATAGAAAGCCTTCATCCAATACAAAGCTACGTTATATAGGAACTCCCTGACAAAACTGTGGCAATGTCTGTCTAAACTGAATGTGCATACCAGGCCAAATATTTGAGATTGGTAAATCAATATGTGATCCTAATAGCAGTAATGATCATTTTCCCCAGTCATTGGCATCGTTAGCGCGCCCGCAGATACAATAGATTATTTTCTGAGTAACGAATGCCATAGCGTAGTTATGAATATGCTTATCGGGGTATCTGTTGGGCGTATGGAGGAAGTTTTCAAATCAATCAAGTCTAGTGCAAACCCAAAATGATCTTCCCTTACATCAACGATGCTGTATGCCATATAATCAATACTTATTTCAACTCGATTGTTCTACAGTTAGCTGAAGTACCTATAGCCACACAACTGAATGACATCGAGCAATAAATATATTTCCAACTACTTCTAAGTTGATTGAAAAAAAATGAAGTAGAATTGTTATGCCATATGAACACAGTAAGTTCAATTAGGTATTAGAAATCATCACAGCACCAGCTTTGATGAAAATAACTAATGATATGACCGCATCCGTCGATAACTCGGAAGTGTCATTACTGATGTTACTCGATTATAGTATAGCAGTAGAGGACTTGATCTGACACGAACACATCTCGTCAATAGCGGCAGCTGCTGGAAAAAAGATAAACTATTTTTTTAGGGCAAAGAAGTACTTTTCTCCGCACGACCACCTGACTCTATACAAGGCCCATATAAGACCAAGCCTCGAGTATTGCTCACACGTTTGGGGTGCTGCCGTCACGACCTGATCATTTATGCTCGATGCTGTCCAGAGGAGACATCTCTGACTGATCGAGGACACTTCTCTAGCGGACAGCCTCGGGACCTTTTCTAGCTTTCTCGCCTGACTTCGGCCTCCCATCCTAACTGCGTCGAAGTTCATACATCCAGAACTGGCCCATACTACCGCTCCTCTGTTCCTAGAGTATCGATGTTGTGGAACAATCTACAAGAGGAGGCTTTTTCTACTAAACTCAGGCAGTTCAAAAAGCAGATTAACAAAGTTTTTTGGGCTCCTCATAGCAGTCGCGGTCGTGGCAGCCCTGGCATTAAGGCTTCTGTCTGAGTGGCTGCTTCGGTGTAAAAAACATAATGGTACGTGTAAATGACGTTATATTCAAAATAACTTAAATAACTTTATTTGAGTGAGGTTTGCTATTTCCTGTCGATTTTTGGGTAACAAGAATTTCTTTATTCCAATTTTGAATCTATTTCTTCTAAATGGATTTTTTACGACTTGGCAGAAAGTTATAAAATCTAGTGGACAAGCGCAACCGAAGCATATTTGACCTACATTTTTTTGCTGTAATATTAATTTTAATATCCCCGATTTGTTTTATTTTTGAATAAATTGATCGCAACACTGTAAAAAAAATCAGATAGTTCCGCTTAAGAGTATATCAGATGGACAGAGAAGTGGCCGTTTAACACTGATTTTCAAAAATTGGCTTTTAATTGTTTCTAGCTTTTTAATTTCATTGGTAAGCCCACCACTCCAAGCCAGCGAGATTGTAGAACAACCTACAAGAGGAAGCGTTTCCCAGTTCCACTAACCTTAGGCAGCTCAAAAATCGGATTAACAAAGATTGCCTAGGATCCTCATAGCAGCCACGGAGTCCTGGCATTTAGGCTTCTGCCTGCGCGGCTTCTTCGGTATAAAGAAAAACCCTCTCCTTTTAAGTTCTTCCTCAATAAACATTTTTATTATTATTATATTGCAATCAATACGACTGTGCTATTGCGTGACATATTTATCACGCATAAACTTGAAGGAGCACTTATCACACTTCTTCCTGAGACTTTCTAAATCATAGGCTTCTTATGAATTGTTTTGAGGCTAGCCAATTGACAGGTGACTGCCATTTTCCTTGAAGTATAGGGCTTACAGTAATAGATGTAGATCTACAAGTCTGTCCATCCAAAAGTTGCAGAAGCGCTGTTAAACTATTTCTGCATATTCAAACTTTGATCGAACAAGTGACTTGTAATTCACGACCCCCAGCGTACAATAAAGCCCAGTTTTTTGTAATCCCTTGTAATAATTGTCCCTATATGACGTACTGTTGAAAATAAAACCTTAACAGTCCTTGACATTAGCGTATAGTGACGCACCAACAAAATCATAACGAAATCTGATTCAGTTTTGTTGGCATAGCTTTCGATCAGTTGTGGCAAACCTCCATCCGATCCAGTGAAGCTTAGCAGAACGTGGATGACTTCCTCTCTGGCCGCAACGTATCAGTAGTAATTGACGGATTTTGCCTTTATTTCCACAGTTTCGATGCGGGTATTCCCCAGGGATTGGTTTTGGCTTCGACACTGTTTCCGTTATATAGTCAAGGCTAGGCCAGTTGTTTAGGGATGAGAAATACTTTTCTCCACATAACCTCCTCACTCTGCAAATGGTCCAGGTAAGACCTAGCCTTGAGTACCACTCACATGTTTCTTATTTTATAGCAGTTGCATAACATTGATGTTTAGGTATGGCTTATGAGGCTGTTTTAAATTATTATACTATTTCACATATATCCCTCTCACGGATTGACTTGATCGAAACAGCTATGATTCCAAAAATAACTCCCATTCTCTAAATTACAATCATCGTCGAATATTAGTGTGGAACTCCGTGATACTTAAGGTCTTAATAACAATTTGTCCCATTTATTTAAGCACTCATTTCCTGTGGACATCATAATTTATAAAAATATAGCCATCAACTAAACTATTAGCGTCGTATATTATATGGAATGGCGTGGGAAGTATGATATCGTGTGCTTTGATGACAAGTTGTCCCATTTAGCTTAAGTATTATTCCTGTAAAAAAATTCTTTTTCACGTGCCGTCCCCACTACACAGGTTTATTCTCATCAATGTTCTTACCTTTTGTAACTGATGAATGGCTTTGTAACCATACCATTCTCAGAGGTCCCTTAACCAGGTCAAAGCACATTCTTCTTCCCCCAGTATTTTGCTTCAATTCAATCTTACAGTGCACAATCAGTATACTCAAACTTATCTACCTCCACAGTCGATTTAAAGTTCACTTCTCTACCCCATAGCATTTTAGCATCTGTACGGTAAAGCTTCAATTATAGAGTGAGAGCCTCGTACTCGATCTTTTTAGAAGTCAAGTTTGTTGGATATCCGTTAACATGAATGGAGAACCTGGACGTTTTCTGAATAATTTTTGTATTAGAACTACAACAAATCTTTTTTCGCTCTGTATAAAGTTGTTTTTAGATTTCTCTATTGATTCTTAACTTAAAAGGTCCTTAGTAACTATTCTCTTAAATCGTTCGTTAGAATTATAGCTACTTAAGGTCTTAAGAACCATAAAAATGGCTTCAAAGCTTATACGATTGATTAAAAATCAATAGTTTTCAAGTTGCCAAGTTCACACTTTCGCCTACAACATCCTGAAAGATTCATATAACTCCTGAAACTTATTCTGCGATTTTTATGTTCATAATACTGCATTGCCTGGCCGAATCATATGCTTAGGTTTTACTTTATTTAATGACGTTTCGGCCACCATGGTCTTTTTCAAGTACAATTGACATCTATGACATTCTGTCTCCCGGGTGGCATTACGTTTCTTTTTTCTTTTTCCACATTTCTGAATGATCCTGTAACATGCTGGGATTGAGGGAAGCCATCATTGCAGTTTTAAGATTGCACCGTGTAAAACAACAAGCAAACCCCATCTGACTCCATTCCTCTGCCAAAAAGACGTCCAGCTCCCCAGAGCGACAAGCAAGTATGAGGTTACCTGCCGTTTTTTTAATGTACAAAACACGTCACCATCGTCCATCTAAACATATGTAGTGGTATTATTTGGCCAGACAGTAGTGTCATATACCCTGAAAAGTTTTTTGGACTTAGATTATTTCAAAGCATTGTTTTTACTTCCCACGTCGACTGGGGGGAAGTATTAAAATTTTTATACTGGGGTAGTATGTTTTCTGGATGTTATACGACATGTACATCACGAAAAACCATGTCACCCATTTCCGCCGGTCTGTCTGTCCGCTGATTTTATAACTGCCTATAACTTAAGAAGTACCTCGGATTTCAATGAAACTTTTACACAATTTTACTACTATGCCAGGACGCAAATGCTTTCTTGTGGCGGCGCAAAAAAGTCAAAAACGCTAGAAAATAAAAATCCCTCAAGTTTCGTTTTTTGACATCTCGGACGAGCCTGATCACTACCGGAAGAATTTTTGTAGATTTCCAAAATTGGTGGTCAGGCGTTTCAGGGGGTGGAGGAGGGTATATCGAAATTTTTTGATGTTGGCATATCTATACGCCTAGATCCTCAGTAATTTTACGCACATATTAGGTATATTTCACTCATCATGCATGTACCTGGACGTTTATCCTTGAACTTAAACTTGAAATAAAATATCTCTAACAGTCGGGTTCCGATACGTGCTCAGTGGTTACGGAATATCCTCATTCACGCGGAAGTGGTCATTCCAAGTATCATGTCGGCATGCAGGAATTCCTGTCAGGAGGATGAAGGTTTTCTGTTATACATGTTCGTAGCTAACTTTTTTCTTAGAAGAGCTGACTTGTGCTAATCAATCCTTTACGAGCTGATTACAGTGTTGCATGTGAAGTCCGGAGTCAACTCATTTGACGGGTTTTTTTTAATTACTAATGCACGTTGAAACAATTGGATGCAATATTTTAAAATAAAATAATTATTTATAACAGTGTTTTTGAACAACAAAAAAACTTTGGCTAAACATTACCAGGAACATTTTTAAGAAACTTATTCTGAGCGTAAAAAACTTATTGGACTCATTAAAAAATGTTTGAACAAACGTGTACGCCCAACAATCTCTCAGTTTATGTTGAGGTGGTTCCAACAGTCAGCAATGGAAGAAATCCCACCAATGCGGGGCTTTTGCATCGTCCAAGATCATTAATGTTAATGTAACCTGTGGGTTTCATGTTCATAGGACTCCATTGTCTGGCCAAATCCAACCACATATATGTTAAAATTTATGTTTATTATACCACGCTCAGGACACCATGGTGGACATTCTCAAGTACAATGACAATTAGTGACAGCATATCCCTGTTTTTATCAGATAAACTACAGGATATGTTCCAAGAGTTATACTAAATACTCATGCCAAGTTCATAACTTTCTCGTCGCCCTAAATATACATTCATTAACCTGTGGAAAGTGAGTCCAGGCCAGACACTACCGACTAGTAAGGAGACAGTTATTTTTGGGACAGCGGCAAAAAATAAGCTATGACAGTGCTCTTTTAATATATATATATATATAACTTGACACGTGGTCATTGTCGTCTAGACCAGTTAGGTGAAGAATTAAAGCTTCCGCCTTTTGTTGGGTACTTCGACAAAATTTAAGCAAGGAGGACTCTTTATACTTTTTTAATCACTCTAGCTTTCAATGGTCTTTACCATCATCATTAGGAGCTGCAATTATATTAAGAAAAGTAGCAACAATTGTGCAAAATAAATTTAAATTAACTTACAGTAGCATGTGAGGATGTTGCTAAATGTTATTTACGATAAGGATGAGGGAAACACCCAGTAATATGGTGAAAGCTGGATACATGGTTCAATAGTCAAAATTATACAAACTACACACAGCTGTATGACAAGAACAAATTAAAAACAGATTAAAAGTATTTAAAACGAAAGTTAAGCATTAAATCGTGAAACCACTTCCATCTACAGGGACACTGCTAACCTTCTGCCATCTGTCAAAAGGATCATCTTACTCATGATTCTATGCCCACCATTTTGTGCAATCATCAAGTGGTTCCACGATGTAATGCTTAACTTTCGTTTTAAATACTTTTAATCTGTTTTTAATTTGTTCTTGTCATACAGCTGTGTATAGTTTGCATAATTTTGACTATTGTACCATGTATCCAGCTTTCACCATGTTACTGGGTGTTTCTCTCATCCTTAACGTAAATAACATTTAGCAACATCCTCACATACTAGTGTAAGTTAATTTAAATTCATTTTGCACAATTGTTGCTACTTTTCTCAATGTAATTGCAGCTCCTGACGATGATGGCAAAGACCATTGTAAGTTAGAGAGATTAAAAAATTATAAAGAGTCCTCCTTGCTTAAATTTTGTCGAAGTACCCAACAAAAGGCGGAAGCTTTAATTTTTCACCTAATTACAGGGTGTCCCGAAAAAAGTGTGCAATATTCTACCAGCGGTTTCTAGAGCTTAAAATAGGAAGAAAAGTTTATATAAACATAGGTCGACAAACGTCCCCTAAGGGCGCTACGGTCTTTCAAATGGGCTCCCCTGAAGATGGTTTTTTCTTAATATTTCCGAAACGTGTTGAGATAAAGACATAAAATTTGGTATTCCAGCCTAGTCTTTTATGCTGGATTTAAAAACATTAACAATTTTAGACAGTTTTGTTTGGAAGCGTATGTAACAGGGACGGACTCAGGTTATTTTAGCGCCAAAATTTTTGTGTGATTCTATTTCAAATTCAATTTTAGAATTTGAAAATTTAGAGCTTTCTACATAAAAAAGGTACTCTAATAAATCGATAAATCGATAAATTGTGCCAATTTTGAATAAAATCAAACTAAAAAATTTGTCACATGCTAGGAAATGTACTGCGAATTTAAATGAATTGTTGATTATACATAGTTAGCCATGACTGCAAACAAAAGTTGTTTTGATTTGTTATGACTTATTTTGACGTTAAGCTGACATTGTTAGCAGTGTAAAATTACTAGATTAAAATCAAAATTTTTATCAAATCGATTTTAAATGCCACGATTTACAGACAGAGAACTGACTGACATACATTTTGTGTCCGGGTTTTGCAATGGCAGTTCATCGGCAGCCGCAAGAGAATATAAAAGAAGATTTCCCAATCGCATAGTACCTGGACGTCGAATGTTTACTGATATTCACCGGAATTTGTCAAACCATGGAAGTTATTCGATATTCAATAAGAGTACCTTTTTTATGTATACGTAGAAAACCCTAAATTTGCAAATTCTAAAATTGAATTTCACAAATAGAATCACACAGAAATTTTCGGGCTAAAATAACCTGAGTCCGTACCTGTTACATACGCCTCCAAACAAAACTGTCTAAAATTGTTGATATTTTTAAATCCAGCATAAAAAACTAGGCTATATTATAAAATTTTATGTCTTTATCTCAACACGATTCGGAAATATTAAGTAAAAACCATCTTCAGGGGAGCCCATTTGAAAGACCGTAGCGCCCTTAGGGGACGTTTGTCGACCTATGTTTATATAAACTGTCCTCTCTATTTTAAGCTCTAGAAACCGCTGGTAGAATATTGCACACTTTTTTCGGGACACCCTGTATATACAGGGTGACTTTGAAGTTGAGTCATTAATTTTCAGATAATGATTGTAGAAGGAAGATAAACCAAAAAATGTGAGTAAAAATAAAAAAAAAAAAAATAAAAAAAAAATGTTACCTTGTTTAATAAAGTATCCTCCCGACAAGTATTTCAGTGCGGACCTGTATTTGATCGTGCGGTCTTGGAGCACCGGCATGCTCTCACCTGTGAGGTCTTAAGTCACCTGATTCACGAGCCCTTTGTACTACATTAACAAAGGCACGAGGGGTTGGTTGCACTCGATTGCGGGAAACCGATTCGCATAAATCCGTGATGCATCCGGCAGCATTTTGTAAAGACTGCCCCTCCGTAAATAAGAATCATGTCCACAAGTCCAGCATTTTCGTAAACATGTGCCATTTTTCATTTTGTTTGAGTCACGCAACAAACATCACTATTCACCCACGCGTTACCGACTGACGAAAAACAACGTGATAAACGTTTCAAATTCTTTCGCTTTTTGTTTCCGATGCGATGAACCGATATCCGTTGTTGCCAAACACATAATATTATTATTGAGACAGGGCGGTACTCAAACTTCTAAAGGGCTATAACTTTGTTACTTTAATTTTACCAGAAAAATGTTAAAGGAAAAAAAACATTTATTTTGATCAGATCTACTCACTGTTAAAATAAATGACTGTATATATATATATACAGGGTGACTTTGAAGTTGAGTTATTAATTTTCAGATAATGATTGTAGAAGGAAGATAAACCAAAATATGTGTGTAAAAATAAAAAAAAAATAAAAAAAAATTTTTACCTTGTTTTATAAAGTATCCTCCCAACAAGTATTTCAGTGCGGGCCTGTATTTGATCGTGAGGTGCCCTGTGAGGTCTTAAGTCACCTGATTCACGAGCCCATTGTACTACATTAACAAAGGCACGAGGGGTTGGTTGCACTCGATTGGGAAACCGATCCGCATAAACATGTGCCATTTTTTATTTCGTTTGAGCCACGCAACAGACACTATTCACACGCGACTGACACTGACTGTATGTATAACTGAACTGAATGAAATAAAAACATCGTTCCAAATTCTTTCGCTTTTTTGTTTCCGATGCGATTAACCGATAAGGTGGATTATATCCGTTGTTGCCAAACACGAGTACATGATATTATTATTGAGACAGGGCGGTACTCAAACTTCCAAAGGGCTATAACTTTGTTACTTTAATTTTACCAGAAAAATGGTAAAGGAAAAAAACATTTATTTTGATCAGATCTACTCACTGTTAAAATAAATGACTCAACTTCGAAGTCACCCTGTATATACAGGGTGTCCCGATATATATATATACAGGGTGTTGACGAAATAATGTTTGTAACTTTAAGAGGTGATTCCTTGCATTCTTCTAACCAAAAAAATTCATTATAACCTATGTCCGAAATTCAACCGTTTCGGTGCAAAAAAAATGCTGAACTTATTTCTTTTTAGTAGTAAAATGTATCAATACATCTATTTATTCATTAACTGCTCATTAAATACAATTTTCCGAAGAAAAACAAATAAACAAAATCCCTCACACAACTGGCAACGTCGTACTCCGCCTGCACTGCATGTATCATCGCGACCGACATCGTGTCGGTAGGCAAAAAGTAAATACCTACGACGGAAAAAAATATGTGATAGTTTCTTGCGTACGTTAATCCTAGTAATGTTTACCCGAATTGAAATCACATTTTATTATTCAGTATGTCTGTGTCTGTGCGTGCATTTTGTACGAAAGACATGTTTTCGATACGCGAGTATCACGATATACTTATTATTTACGGAGAGGCTCATTGCAATTCTGAAGAGGCTAGGCGCATTTCCTGATAGAAAGCTTCCAGCTAGAAGAACATTCGTAGTAGTATCCCAAATACTTCTGGATACAGGGAGTGTAGTGCCTAATTTTAACAATCGCGGAAGTCATCGTGAAGTTGGAGTGGAAACCGAAGAACATCTATTGTGATTACTAATACATTTAACTGTAACTTTATGTGGTTTATGAATGTTTTTCTTTCGTGCATCGCATCGTTTCAAATAAGTGACTGATAATCGTGGGAATTGGTGATGTGTATAGCCACGTACCGGTAAGTTCTGTCATTTTTTTTAAGTAAATGTACTGTACTAAAAGCGTTATTAAATAAAAAACATTGGCCACAAAAAGTTGCGTAAAAGTATTCAATAATTCAAGGCATATTTTCAACAAAAATATCATACAAACGTAAACAATTCGATGAATCAGTTGCGGTCGTCGTGTGCTCGTATCGCGGTTGCGTTGCAGCGTTGAGAGCATTTAATTATTTACGACTGATTTTCCTCGAAAACGACTGATTTTCGGACATAAGTTATAATGAAATTTTTTGCTTAGAATAATGCAAGGAATCACCCCTTAAAGTTGCGAATATTATTTCTCTAACATCTATATATATAACAATAAATAGGAATATATATATATATCAACTGCAACAATTGCAACCAAATATAGATAGGTCAGACCTCCAGATCTCTTAAAGGAAGGATTACATCACACAAAAGTGATTCTAGGCTTCATGCCGAGAGATGTGCTCTAGCATCTCATGTTAACACAACAGGGCACTCTATGTTCTCGATAAAGAAAAACACCTATCAAAACGTTTATTCCTGGAAATGTCCCACAGATGTTGAGCAACTGAGCGTCATTTACTCATATTTGCTAAACTGCGAAAAGTTGGAGCACTCACACATCTCTCCAAATTTTGACTCTTCACAACCAACATACTATTGTAAGTTAATTTAAATTCATTTTACACAATTGTTGCTACTTTTATCAATGTAATTGCAGCTCCTGATGATGACGGCAACGACCATTGAAAGATAGAGAGATTAAAAAAGTATAAAGAGTCCTCCTTAAATTTTGTCGAAGTACCCAACAAAAGGCGGAAGCTTTAAGTTTATATATATATGTATATATATATGTGTACAAGCCAGCAAGCAGAAACCGATGATTCCTTGGTCCGTGTTTATTATCCTTGTCCTGCATCATCCGCCTCTCGCCAACCGTCAATCGTGGTTGGCTCTGGCTATGATCCCATCTAGTCCACTGAAGTAGTTGAGCAGAAGTATCCTCATCTTCGTTGCAATTAACGCTGTTTGCTGTAGCTGACAGATCAATAACGGTGACCAGGTTGAGAAAGGCCAGCATGGTTACTGAAACGTCGTACAATAAACAGAAATCCCTACTAATACTATAAATGAGAAAGTGTGGATGTTTGTTACTCAATCACGGCTGAACGGATGTGGATGAAATTTGGCACAGATATAGATTATACTCTGCAATAGCAAATAACATTTATTGGGAGGTAAATTCATAACCAGTATAAAATGGACAATATTCCAAAACGCAAAGGGATTGGCACAGTTATTTTTCACCTCCCCTTAAAAATTGGTTTGACCATTTATTCAACATCAACTGGAGGGAATGATTAGAGTTGATAAGAAATATTATGCATAACACTATATATTTATAACATGATATAGTCAGATTATTAGTGAAAGATAGTATCGTAACCACTATTAAATTTCATCTGTGGATTCAAATCTTTGTCGCTGCAGCAGCACCTAGGTTTTGGATGGAAGGTGCTTCAAAGAGGTCTAAATAATTTTTTATTGGACATGGTGCTGTGTAAGTAAAGCATTTTTTGACTTCAGACATTGTATCAACTGGAATATTGAAATACGCATAGTTGACTGAAAAAGCTTGGTGGAGTGAAGCAGGCAACTGGGTAATTTATATTTTAAAACTTAATGCACTAGAGTTCCATACTTAAATAAAAGACGGTAATATGTTCTGGCTTATGTATATCGTCGAATCACGTACAGCAGTTTTGCAAAACTTGAATTTTGTGCGTCAGTTCTTCCGCAAGAAGGTTATAATATACCATAGCGATTCTAGATGCGTGAAGATCGTGCATTGGTACGTCCGGTTGAAACATGACAGTATCTCCAAAGTGACTCATATTTGCAATAGCGTACTCAAAGTTTATTTATGATATGATCCTCAAATCTTAAATTTGTGTCTAATGTCTTTATGGCCTTCTTGAATTCCATAGCATTTTCTCTCTCCATTAGTAAGGCTAGGGTATTTCTAGATTTCTATTGCTCTCCTATTGTAAGGTTATGTTTTATTTTTGAGACTTAAGATATTTTAGAGAGATGAAACTAATGATAAATATCATCACATTTTATCAGCCTGAAATATCTTAGATTTAAAAAAGAAAATATAACCTCAAAATAGAGCGCACAAATGAAACAGTAGAAATCTAGAAATGACGATACGTCCATAAACGCTTAGTCTCCTTTAAAATTTCAACAGCTGTATCACCTAAAACAGGGTTCCCTAACCTTTTTTTTGTTGAGGCTCCCCGGACTATAAATTATATTTTTATGCCCCCCTTTACTTTTTTAATAAATACAAAAAAACGCACATTAAATAGGTACAAAGGCTTTTATTTTAATTCTAATAAAGAAACCTTAAGAGTTTAAATACACTAATAAATGTTTTTTATCGAAAAGCTTGAATAAAATAAGAGTAGGTACTAACTAATAAGACACTTGAGTTTGCATGTTCTGTACCAGTTGGTTGATTCTTGGTTCTTTTTTTGTCAGAGCTATCATCAGGTTGCTCGATTACGCTGTTTGGTTTTAATTAAAACTAGAACAGAAAAGCCAGTCTCACATAAGTAAGTTGAAGAATAAGGAACTAGTATTCGTAAAGCAAGAGAGTCAAGTGTCGAATTAACAGGCAATCTTTTGATCAAAAATTTCTCCAATGTTAAAAGATGGAAGTCATCTTTTAGCATTGCCTTAATTTCTAGAAATACTTCCTGAACTCCTTCTGCTAATTTTGACACATCGTGGATTTCTTGTCATGTGCCACATTGGTAACTCTGAATTGATGTCTCGATAGTATCGGCGAAATTCGCCTTCCAGCGCTTGCAAATAAGTTTTTAAGTCAGCTTTTAAATTTGCGTCCAGTGTGTTATTTTTAATTGCTTCGAACAGCCCAGAAAGAGATATAACATTTTCATAAGACTTTTTGATTCCAAATTTGAAGCTTTGATATATGATCCCCTGAATATAATCATAATTGCTTATAATAGCGTTGCTTCTACCCTGAAGTCAAATATGTCAGTTAAATAAGCCAACCTCCATTGAAATGTGTCGTCTTTGAACATTGTCAAGAAATGTGCTTTTCTTTGAACTCATGAAAAAGGATTACCTCTCCTTTCAATTCATAAAGGCGTGCCAACATGTTGCCTTTGGACAGCCAGCCTACTTCTGTATGGAACAGAAGAACGTTGTGATCAGAATCGAGATCCTCGCAAAGTAAAGTAAATAACCGACTGTTCAAAGCGCTGTTCTTGATGTAGTTTACAATCCTTATAGCCGAGTCCAAAGTCTGGCGTAATTTCTGTGGCAATGTTATGGAAGCCAAAGCTTGCCAATGAATAACATGATGTGTACCAACTATTGCGGAATTTTTTTCTTTGAGCTTTTTAGCTAAGCCCGATCGTACACGTAACATATCAGGTGCGCCATCTGTGCAAAGTCCAATGAGTTTCTTCCAATCCAAATAATTTTTTTCAACAAAATTTGATATTGAATTAATCTTCAGATGCAGTACCTGCTGTCAAAGATTGAGAGTACAAATCTCTTCTTGACTAATATCTCCGCCGGTGTAACGAACATAGACTGTTAACTGTGCACAATTAACGATATCAGTGGATTCATCGCAACTAGTGGCAAAAATGTCGATAATTTTACTTTGGTAGTTATTTGTGACTTTATGTCTGCTGCAATGTCATCGATTATATGCTTGACTGTGTTATTCGAAAGAGAAATAGACTTCATAATTTGCTCTGCACTTTCTCCTAAAATTAATTGCGTGGCTTTTAGGACACATGGTTTTATTAGTTCTTCACCGATAGTATGAGAGTCCTTTTGCTTTGCTATCATAAAAGCTATTTCAAATGAAGCTTTGAGATGCTGCGATAAACCTGTGTGATAACTTCCCGATTTATCCAGTCTCATCCGCTTGAGTGATTCTGCTTTAGAAGAAAAAAGCTCTTTCGTCCTCAAAACCAGAGTAGGATGTTGTTGCTTCAAATGCGTTTCAAGGCGATCGGGCCTCATGCTATCATTACTTAAAACTTTCGTACATGTCACACACTGAGGCAATTTTAACTCGTCTTTTCATATGAAGGTAAATCCAAACTTAACGTAATCTTCGGAAAATTTTCTCTTTCTCGCTGCCATTTTGCACCTATAACAATGAGTAATAAATAAATAAGCAAACTACCTATATGTACTTACTAATTAGATGCCCATTATTTTACCTTGTAAATAATTGACAGGTTGACGTGATAATAGTAAATTTAAATACATTTTGAATCAATATTAGGTACTTAAAGTTCATCGTTTCAAAATTATTTCGCCACGTTGGTTTGATTGTGACGTGGTGAAAAAGTCCCAATGGCCGATCTATGAACGTGTCTCCACTCAATCAACAATTTAGTAAATTAAATAAAAATGGTAACTGAAGTTTGTAAATACACAAACTTACCTTTTAACAGTGAGACACAAGAATTTGGCACACTCAAACAGATTTCTCAACAAAACATGGACCTCGAAACGTCAAATGTTTCGCAAGTTTGTGGGAATGAATGTCACAGATCCTCATCCGCATCTGGTAAGTGAACAGTTGTTTTCTAAGTGACGAATGTTAAGCAGAGCGCGGCGGGGGTGCGCGCGAATTTCATGTTGTGACTGGTCGAAACTTGTATAAACTGCGATTGACGACGCCGGGTTTTGAAACAGCGGTTGAAAGAATAAGTGAATATGATATTTAATTTCTAATTTTATGCGTGTAAATTAAACTTTACATTGTGATGTTATTTGTTTATTTTTTTAAGTTTCTTCTTCCTAAAATCCAAACGCTTTCCGTGCCCCTTGGGAGGCGCGCCCCCCTGGTTGGGAACCCCTGACCTAAAACCATGTACTTATATACTCATCAATTCTTTAAATTCTGAAATGGGTAATCTAGAACCAATGCAGCAAGCTTTAGTTATTGAAATATCTTCGAGTACTTAATTGGTTACAACACCCCAATCGGCCTAATGGTGTTTGACATGAGGTATCTGGCGCGGAATAGTTCAGTCGCTGGACCCATCGAAATGAGTAAGGATATACGAATATTTAAGGGTGTGAATCTACTTGAAAAATTAATGTTAGTTTGCTTTATAAACTATGGTCCAAAAATATTTCCTTACAAAAACTCGGGGTGTTGAATTTTAAGGAAAAAAAGGAAATTGGAACCGTTTCAGATATTTCACTGATATTTAGTACGTAGTGGAAGTTAATAAAGTTGCATATTTTTCAATGCAAAAATAATTTTTAGCTTTAATAGTGGCATGAGTACGGGTATTGACTTCGATATTTCTTAAGGAAACAATGGTTCAATGTAAAACAAATGGTCTCTATTGAATTGTTTTCCTTCGATGCGCCAATTTTTAGTAAAAAAATAAAAACCGTTCTATTGTCTAACTTGCAAAATTGTTATTAATTTAAGTGGAAAAATTAAACACATTAGGGGTAATGAACAACAACAACAACTGGCAACATAAACATAGCATTAAAACCAACGAAATAATTGAAAAAATTGCTGAAAATGGCCCCCTTCACTTAGTATGCATGCTTCCGCTCCTTCTCATAGAATTGCGCACTCGTTGAAATATCCATGGAGTGTTTTTTATTCTCAAAAGCTGCAACAAATCTTTCTCTTAATTCCTCTACAGTGTTAATGGGACTTGTGCACACTAGTGTCTCAAGATAGCCCCACAAAAAGAAATCTAAACTGTTGAGGTCTGGGGACCTTGGTGGCCAGTTTGTAAATAATTACGAACCGCTATACTGAAATGCACTGGTGCACCATCATGCATGTACCACATATTGTTTCTTATTACTAACGGAACATCATCAAGCAGCAAAGGCAATTGTTGTTGAAGAAAATTGAGGTAAGTCTGTCCGTCAAGTCGTCCCGGCAAGAAAAATGGACCAATAAAGTGGTTGCCAATAATTCCTGTCCATACGTTAACCGAAAAGGGATTTTCTTCTGCCCACAAATGATTATTGTGGAAATTCTGAATGGCATTTCGACAAAATTAGCTTCGTCTGTGAACAGAATCATTGATTCAAAATGCAGATTTTGTGTAATTTTTTGAAGATACCAATGACAAAAGGTCACACGCCTTGGAAAATCAATGGGAAGTAATGCATGTACTCTTAAAATATGCTAGGGATATAACAAAAAATCTACTAAAATTCTCCAAACAATATGTTGTCAAATATTTAAGTGTCTAGCGATCTTCCTCGTACTCGTTTCAGGATGTTCTTTGACTTCGTGCAGCACTGCTTCCTCAATTTCAGGTGTTCTCACTCTTAGAGGTCTACCTTCAGATGTTCCTCTTCGGACAGAACAAGTTTCAACAAGACGACGATGAATATTACAAAAGGTTCGACTATCTGGCAAAGCACGATCGTGATACCTCTGGTGATTAATGCGTCTGGCCTGCTCACCATTACCGTCGGCAAGGCCATATACGCATTTCTGCCGTTTCTGCATTTGAGTAATTCATCATTATTAACCAGATTGTAAAAAATAAAAAATGAAAAAGATGTCAAAGCAAACAGATTTGAATAACAGAATAACAGACTTGTCAGATGTCAAAAGCCAATGACATATTCCAGAGCAACTAGACATTTATTGCTAAATTACATTCTTCAATTATTATTACATTAATTTTCTCGGACAATAGAACGGTTTTTATTTTTTTACTCAAAAATGGAGCATCGAAGAGAAACAATTCGAGAGAGATCACTTGTTTTAAATTGAACGGCAAATTCAAAAATAATTTTTACTTGGCAAAAAACCATTGACGTACCATTTTTTTATTTTCACTACGTACTAAATATCAGTGAAAATCTGAAGCGGTTCTGAATGAATTAATTAATTTCCATTTTTTTCCTGAAATGTCAGCACTCCGAGTTTTTGTAAGGAAACATTTTTGGACTATAGTGTATAATGCAAACTAACATTACTTTTTCATGTAGATTCACACACCTAAATATTCGTATATCATTAAGGAACACCCTGTATAGGCTTTCCTTGGGTATCAAAACGGTTCAGAGGCTGTGGAGCTACGGGGAAAAACTAAATAACATAGAAAACTGATAACGGTGTGTGGGGAGTATAGAGTCAACCTACTAGGCGTCATTTTTCGTGTAGATTCACACCCTCAATTATTCGCATATCATTAAGAAACACCCTGTATAAGGAGTTTGCATCGTGCATTTACTGTTGTTTTGCTTCAAGTATAATACTGTGAATAAATATTTATTGGGTTAGCATATGTTATGATATTCCACACACGTATTATTTATTGTGATTCTGATTACATATTTAATATTAGTTTATTGTTGCATTAAAATGTTGAATAAAACATGACCATTGCCTAAGTAAATATTGCATTTCCTTCTTTGAACCCAATTTTCTTCACACTTGCAAATAGTTATAAATCACAATACCTTTAGTCTAGTGAGGCTAGTTAGTTAAAAGATGTGTGTGGTTTGATTTGGCCAGACGATGGAGTTCTACTTTTATTGTTAAATGCCTTACTGATATTCTAGATATGAATCCTTATTTCCTTTGTACCGTGGTTTAATTAGTTTGACTGTACTATAATCACCGCCGCCTATTTGTAATGCGGCTACATTTCCTCTTTATGAGCGTAAATTTAAATGGAAGCCCATATAATTCAGCTGAAGAGATGAACGCTAAAAATACCTCACTGCCTGCGAGACTATATTCTATAAACAGATGCTTTCCCTCTATTTTAATTCCAAAACTGGAAGCCGTCGGTTGGTGCCTTTTTGCTTCTGGTTTGTTTGTTTTGACATAAATGCTTACACACAACTTGGACAATATTTATTCAAAGTATAAATTTTCAATTTGCGAGTATGTACAGTGCCTTTAATGTTCTCAAATTGCCTTTTGAGCGGATCTAGTGTGCGGAGTTGATATTCAAGACGTTGAAACTTGTCCGCGGATGCCATATTTTAGTTGACATTTGAGATTTTCAAAATGGTAACCTGATGACATAATAGACGAATTTTAATATTTTAATTGGTAGTCAGCTATCTGACATATCATTTTGAAGCTCCTTATGACCTTGTACCTTTAAAATACAAGGTGGCGCAGAGGAAACGCATGTTTTCTGAGTTAATAGTATTTCGCTAAGAGAAGTGGGTTGACCTTACCTCATCTCAATGATTCTTTAGTTACCGTGCAACGTTTATTCCATCGCAAGTTCAATGTTGAACGCCAAGGGTCAATTCCACATCGGAATTCGAAACTCCGGTGGGTTGAGGCATTTCGAACTATTGGATTTGTAATGAAAACAAAGCCACCTGGCCTTCCCCGCACCGTTGGAACACCGGAATAGAGAGAAGAGCGGTCCTTGATAGTCCTCAACGGTCCACTAGGCGACAAGCTCCAGCACTGCGTATGTCCCGTCGATCGTTCCAACGCATTCTGCACGATTCATAGTTTCATCCATATCAGATAATGATTGTGCAATAGCTAACGGTAAGTGATTTTGCACAGCGTAGACAGTTTTGTGCGAGAATGCTGACCATTTTTGCTGATGATCCTTACGTGGTCGTAATGATGAGTGATGAAGCACACTTTCATTTAACGGGATATGTAAACAAGCAAAACTGTAGATATTGTGCGGCTTAAAATTCACGAGAGCTACACCAACGACCCTTATAGTGAAAAATTGACTGTGTGGTGCGGAATTAGTAAATTAGGTATCATTGGTCCTTACTTTCTTGAGGAGGTAGAAAGACCAGCAACAGTTACTTCAGCATGTTATGTTAATATGTTACAAAATGTTCCGTTATCCGAACTTCAACGGCAACAGGTAAACATATGAGAACTGTACTTCCAACAAGACGGTGCCACAGCTCACACAGCGAGAGTATCAATGGAATGTGTTCGACAAATGCTTCCTGAACATGTGAATTCCCTTTTCGGCGATGTTCCTTGGCCTCCACGCTCCCCAGATTTGTCTGCATGTGACTTCTTTTTGTGGGGTTACCTTAAGGCTAAAGTGTACCCTCACAAAGCCCGTACGTTACAGGAACCGAAAATTGCTATTCGTCAAGAACTCGCAAGAATACCACAAGAAATGATCCTACGTGTAATGCACAACTTTCAAGGGCGGTTGGAGATGTGCGAGCGCGAAGAAGCGCGACACTTGAGTGACATAACTTACCATAATTAATTTAAAAGTACACTATTATTACTTTACTTAGCGGTAGCTAATAAAATTATCTTAAACATAAAAAATGTAATGCTTACGTGAAAATCATGCGTTTCCTCTGCGCCACCCTGTATAAGGTTCTCTATCCATCAAAATAGCGAAGTCGCGGACTGTTGAATTTAAAATTTATTGCACGTTGATCCGCTTATAACTCGGCAACTAATTATCAAATCAGTATAGTATACATACAACATCAGTTGTCTTCTTTTGGAAGAGTCCATCGTAATATGTAAAATGTCATCAAGTAGGTTGACTTTGTACTTCCTACGCAACGCCATCATTAGTTCAGCAAAGATTATAGTAAGTACAGCACAAGTTGAGCCCTCTGAGACAATATAGCAGAAAGAGACGCATGCCGAAAGCAGTAACTACAAATTTATGGGAAAATTTATGTGTGAAGTATGTCTGATACGTGAACAGAATTACTTTGACCGGGATCCTATAAATATATTAACATAAAAAAATTGAGATGTACCCTCCCCCATCTCCGCACCCTGAGTTTTACCCCTAAAAATATTTTCACAAGTGATCAAAATCTGGATCGTATGAAATATCAAAAACGAAGTTTGAGCGACTTTTATGTTTTTAGTTTTTTCCATTTTTCTCTGCCACTACAGGGCCGATTTCCATAAACTACATAGCTTCTTTGTACTTGGCGTAGTAGTAACCTTGTATACAAATTTAATCCAAATCCGAGCAGTACTTTCCAAGTTATAGACGGTCCAGACAGACAGAATGACAGACAAACAGAAAGACCGGCGGAAACGAGTGACATGGTTTTCTATGTTGGACATTATCATATAATATCCAAAACACACATGATATCCCATTTTCGAAACTTTTACCGATTACAATACTTTTGCATCCACTGGAGTAGGAAGTGAAATTGGAAGATTCTATTCGATAAAATTGAATTGAATATCAGTTATACTTATAATTTGTTCAAAGCCAGAGATAAAGCTTATCCAAGGTTTAAAAGAAGTAAGTCAACTGCCCAGTGGAACTATTATAAAGAACTCGTAATTATGCTGTTGCTGCTCTTCAGAGAGAAAAACGCTTATATGGAATATATCCTATCTGGGAGGAACAGTAAAGCAATATGGAGTTCTCTTAGGAAACTTAATATAATTAAGTCCTCTATAAATACCCTTCCAGATAGCTTCAATGACTTAGATGTAATAAATTCACATTTCTCAAATATTCCGATCATAACCAAGACACCAAAGCAATTAGAACTACTGAAAAAATATCAAAACAATAAGTTTCCCAAGTCATTCTATTTCCAAAAGGTTGCCAAAGAATATGTTGCGAAGAGTTTCTCATTTATTAAAAGTAATGCTGTAGCAGCTGATGGAATCTCACTCATTATGATAAAATATATTTTCACTTTGCTCTTAGACCATATTACATTTATCATCCATCACGCAATATCAACATCCTGCTTCCCTTTAAGCAGGCTATCGTCATACCTATTCCTAAAGTAGCGATTCCCACGTCTGTAGCGCAACTTAGACCAGTCAGCTTACCTCCCGCATTTTCGAAGCTGTTGGAACGGCAAGCGAAGGTACAAATATCTCAGTATATTTTCAGTAATGAAATAGTTCCATCAATGCAATCTGGATTGAGGGAAAACCATTGTACAACAACTGCTCTAGCCAAATGTCACTGATGATGTTGTAAGAGGCCTTGATCAAGGAAATATCACTTGTTTAGTTTTGCTGGATTACACAAAAGCTTTCGATACGATAGACCCTGAAATTCTACTACTTAAGCTGCCTTACTATGGTTTTACTGACGCTGCAGTTAATTTGATAAGCTTCTATATGTCAAATAGAAATCAAAAGGCCCTAACGAATTCGAAAATGTCACAGTCAACTGCTATAAAGTTAGGTGTTCCTCAAGGTTCCAAATTGGGACCATTACTTTTCTCTCTCTCTCTCTATATACATATACAGGGTGGGGCAAAAGTCGCGAAGGGATTTGAAAAATTAATAACTTTTTTAAATTTTAATTTTAATTTTTTTCCCTAACACAAAACTAAAATGCAATGTTTGGAGTTTGTTTACAATTTAAGTGTGAAAGATTACATCACGCAAATGACCGCCATTTTCAGCCTCGCAAAGTGCAGCTCTTGCAAGAGCATTTTCCATTACCCGAGTCAGAATATCTGGCCCCAAAGCACTTACTTCTGCTCGAATATTATCTTTTAGTTGCTGCAGGGTTGTGGGTTTATTAATATACACTTTTCCTTTCAGATATCCCCAAAGGAAATAATCAGGGGCTGTTAAGTCCGGCGAGCGGGCGGGCCAATTGAATCCTGAATTTCTCGAAATTAAACGTTCGCCAAAAATCTGCCTTAGAAGGTGCATAGTGGCTCGAGCAGTATGCGCAGTGGCTCCATCTTGTTGGAAAGTCATCGTTTGATTGTCAGCAAGAGCTGGTCTTAAGAAATTTTGAATCATATCACGATATCGGTCGCCATCTACAGATACAGCATTCCCATCGTGGTCTTCGAAGAAGAATGGTCCAATAATTCGTTGAGACGTAACTGCGCACCATACTGTACATTTAAGCGGATGTAATTGCCTTTGATGAACCACCCTTGGGTTCTCGGTACCCCATATTCTGCAGTTCTGCTTATTTACGAAGCCATTCAAATGAAAATGGGCTTCATCGCTCATGATCAGAGAATGAATAAATTCATTATCTTCTCGAGCCATTCTTTGCAAGCGAACTGCATAAGTTAGTCGTTCTTGAAAATCTGCTGGTTTTAGTTCTTGCACTAGCTGCACTTTATATGGAAACAGATGTAAATTTCCTCTTAATATTCTGCGTAAAGACCTTTGAGACATCTGCAGCTCAGCAGAACGTCTTCGGGTTGAGGTTTCCGGATTCTCCTGAACACTCTCCTGAACGCGTTGAATGTTCCCTTCATTTCTTGCGGAACGTGGCCTTCCGCTTCGTGGGAGATCCATAACTGTGCCTTGTTGCTGAAATCGTGCCACTAAGCGTCGAATCATTGATTCAGAGGGCGAATTCCGCAAATTGAAATGACGACGATATGCTCGTTGAGTTTGAATTATTGAATGGTGATATTCAAAATAAAATTCTATAAGTTTGGTTCGTTGATTGAGGTTGTAACGCTCCATAATTAATCTCCAGGATTTATTTTACACGGTCCTGAAAAAAAAAAATGAAAACAAAATAAATTTAAAAAAGTTATTAATTTTTCAAATCCCTTCGTGACTTTTGCCACACCCTGTATATATATATATATCGGATTTTCATCAATATGTCCATAATTGCACAATCCATCACTATGCCGATGATACTCAAATTTATTTTAGTTTCAACACAAAGATTATAAAGTAGCAGAAGCATTGCTCTACGAAGACTTAGCAAGGCTACTAGACGTCTCGTGCTCGCATAATCTAAAAATTAATCCATCTAAATCTTCAGTTTTCGGCTGAAAAAACAAAAGAACATTGATCGAAACGGAAATTAACCTTAAAATCTATGATTGCCGGCTTCCTATAATAAATGAGTGTAAAAACCTGAGACTCTGGATTGACACAGAACTAAAATACAAAAAACACGCAAATTTTGAAACAGTTTTATCCCCATAGGCAAATAATATCTACTTCAGTAAAGCTGAAACTGTGTGAAACATTAATTATATCAAATATCAGTTATTGTGACAGTATATCTGGCCCCACTATATTATATGGTGAACAAAGCAAATTACAGCGTATTCAGAATTCGTGCGTCAAATTTTCTTGCGGAATACGAAAGTTTGAACATATTTCTTATAAATGAAACGAACTCGGTATTCTGCGAAAACTTCACTTACTGACACTCAAACATAAGGTCTTAGCTACCAAACAACCACAACATTTGCATAATAAGTTAACACGATGTAGTGACATAAATCAACTGAATACAAGGGATAGAAATATGTTAGTGATAACCTTACATTCTAAGGCTGTATACAAAAAATCACTCAGCTACGACGCTATTAAATTATATAATGATCTGCCTGTTACATTCCAAAACTATACATTATTTAATTTTAAAAAGAGGCTTTAACTAAAACTACAAGTCGAGGTCTGATGATAAATACAAAATGCTAGAAATATGGACTATTCTTGTAATTGTTCTGTTTTTTTTTTGTTAATTATTTAGTAATTATTGGGAATTATGGATATATTTTTATTGGTGGAAGGTTTTATTATATATTTCTTTGTTCTTTCAAAGGTCAAGTTGAAAAACGCTAATCTTAACGACACTTTGCCCTTTTTTGTACTTTTACTTAGGTAGGAAATAAAGCCCATTTATTATTATTATGTATCAAATAGCGCACCACTCCAACTAAAACAATCCAACGTTGAGCCAAGCCACTATGTGTGTATATGATTCAAGTTTTAAGACAGGAAGTCTAGTGAACCTAACGAAAATGGAGCATAGGTACCCGTAGAACTTCTAGTTAAAACAGAAAAAACATTTATATGTATACCGGATTCTCTTTTGATGTTTTGGAAAATGCCGTCGAGGCAACTGAGACGTTAGAAAACATTAGTTATCAAGCATACTTACACAGGCCCCGCCTCGTGCAGAGTGCAATGTGTGAGTGATTTGAGCACAGACAAGCCGAAGCGAATGGCTTTTCTGTAAAGTTCAGGCATCCACTGAAACCAGAAATCCAAAGAGCATAAAAGGTGGTATTTATTTTTTCGTTCTGGATAATGGTGGGAAAGCTGATGTGGTCTATATCGACTTTTCCGAAGTTTTCGACCGTTATAAGTCTGGTGCGGCTTTGGATACATCAGGGATGCCTCAAGGCTCTGTTCTAGGTCCATTAATATTTTTAATTTTTATTAATGATCTTGTAACAGACTTGCGTTGCGAATACTGGCGATGTGAAATTTTTTATAGCGTGTGCGGGTTAGAAAATAGTTTTAAGTTCCAGGCTGACTTGAATAACACAGATCAATCCGTTGAGCTGCTCTCCTTCATTCTAGTACCCGACTCTAGATCGGTTACTCAGTGAGGCTCCCAAAAAACTCCCTCTTGAGCGCACGAGACAGGAAATTTCGTTCGACTTCTCTGAGTGTATTTTTTACTAAGGAAACGCACCCAAGAGAAAGACCAAAAGTAATATTTTTTATACTGTATCAAAAGTTGGAAGAAGTTGACTTTTTGTATGGCAATCCCAATGGACAATCCATCTCTTAGGGCTTCTGGATCGGTCTATTTCCTTTCGGGCGCGAAGCGAATAAAACAACTTTTCTCTCGCAGTTTCATGAGGAGCATCAACTACAGTTATTTATGAGAATTCGTACCTAAACTTGTGAGAGTAATGGAGAAAATGTAGACGCTAATGTCTAACAATTATGACGTGGATTGCGCGTAAAGTACTTGGAGCAAATGGAACTTATTACTTTGACATAATAACGAAGGAGTTGCGTTACTAGACCTTGTAAACACGTAAATGCAGAAACTTTATGGTTGGAAGATGGTTTATGAAATATTGTACTTTACATAATACATCAGTGAAGCTTCCAAATGGTTATCCTAAGGATCTTAGACCCTTCTATGAACAGCAGAACAAAAATTCATTTAGAAATCTGTTTTGAAAAGAGTTGGTGTTTGGTTCTGTTACTATCTCATATAGGGCGCTAGGATCTTCAATCCTTTTCGGGCGCCTTTCCAATGCCTATTTTAATTGCTATCTTCAGGTGGAATACGCAATGCAATTCCTAAAGATACCTGCCTAAAATAGGCAATAGAGATGCACCAAAAAGGGATTGATGGTCATAGCACCTTATATGGCCCAGTAGTACCAAGTCAACTACTTTGTACGTCAGTCTGCCACCTATTTGAAAATTCAAGTGGTCTTGATATTACTTGATAATTTTTGTAATATAGAGGGTGGCGCATCTAAAACGAAACAGACGCATTTACTGGTAGCTCAGTTTTGTTTTGGAAAAACGCTCAGACCCGTCGATTTTGTTTTCGAGGGGGACACAAGTTTGGTAAAAAATCACGTTAGCACGTGCAGCCCCCTAAGCGGGAGTGACACCAACCCCAAAGGCTTAAATGGAAAGGGGGGTCGAGTGATACCCTATTTTAAAGGTCTTTCAATTCCCTTTATAATGATATAAAATTAATGTACTTCAGTTTAGTAGTTTTGAAGATTTATTGATTTAAAGCTTAAATAAAACTAATACATAATCATTAGTGGAGATCAATACATTTGGCAGCAAAGTAATTCAAAAATGAAGAATGAACAGAGCCGTTAGGCAAGTATATGTTGAAAATGGCCACCATGACTCTCCATGCAATAATAAAGATTTTGCTCAAAGCGTTGACGCACATTTTGCAATATTTGAGGAGTAATTTAAAGGCAGGTCTTCTAATGGTGTTGACTGAGTAGCATAGATTTTGCTTTTTAAATGACTCCACATAAAGAAATCCAAATGTTATAAATCTGGCGATCTTGGGGGCCATTCAATGGCACCTCTTCTACCAATCCATCGATCTGGAAACGTCTGATCTAAATATTGTCGAACATGTAATGCGTAATGTGGTGGGGTACCATCCTGTTGCAACATCAACCTATTCGCAATGTACCGCCGATCATTCTGATTTTCAATTATGGCTGTTAATGCAGGATCTATGGCGTCTTTCAGTAATTCCAAATACATTTCACCGGTCAAATTTCCAGGTAAGAAAAAAGGACCAACTAAATGATCGCCAAAAATACCAGCCCAAACATTTAATTTTTGTGGCTGCTGTGTATGAACCTCATCATAATTTCTGGGATTAGAATCGGGCTAATATCGGCAGTTATGACGATTTACTACGCCATTTAAGAAAAAGGAACATTCGTCGGAAAAGCAAGTGTTGAATAGAAAATGTTCATCCTTTCTAATTCGTTCACTCATATCTTCACAAAATTGTAATCGCCGATCAAAATCGTCTGGGTTTCAGTTATGGCATAGGGATTTAATTCTGCTCACAAATGATTATTGTGGAAATTCTGAATGGAATTTCGCGAAAAAATAGCTTCGTCCGTGAACAGAATCTTTGATTCAAATTGCGGATTTTGTGAAATTTATGAAGGTACCACTGACAAAAGGTCACACGCATTGGAAAATCAATGGGAAGTAATGCCTGTACTCTTAAAATATGGTAACAATATAACAATAAATCCACTAAAATTCTCCAAACAATTTGATGGCAAATATTTAAGTGTCTAGCGATCTTCCTCGTACGAATACTCGTTTCAGGATGTTCTTCGACTTCGTGCAGCACTGCTTCCTCAATGTCAGGTGTTCTCACTCTTAGAGGTCTACCTTCAGATGTTCCTTTTCAGACAGAACCAGATTCAACAAGACGACGATGAATATTAGAAAAGGTTCGACTATCTGGCAAAGCACGATCGAGATATCTCTGGTGATAAATCCGTCTGGCTTGCTCACCGTTACCGTCGGCAAAGCCATATACGGAATGCATTTCCGCCATTTCTGCATTCGAATAATTCACCATTATTAACAAGATTGTAAAATTTAAATAATGAAAAAGATGTCACAGCGAACAGATTTGAATAACAGGGACTTGTCGGATGTCAAAAGCCAGTGACATATTCCAGAGCAACTAGATATTTATTGCTAAATTGCATTCTTCCATTATTACATTAATTTTCTCGGACAATAGAACGGTTTTTATTTTTTTTTTACTCAAAAATGGCGCATCGAAGGAAAACAGTTCAAGAGAGATCATTTGTTTTAAATTGAACGGGGAATTTAAAAATAATTTTTATTTTGCAAAAAACCATTGGCGTACCATTTTTTTCTTAAAAAATATCGAAGTCAATACCCGTACGCACGCCACTGTTGAAGCTAAAAATTATTTTTCTATTGAAAAATATACAGCTTGATTAACTTTAACTACGTACTAAATATCAGTGAAATATCTGAAGCGGTTCGGAAACTATTAATTAATTTCCATTTTTTTCCTAAAACTTCAACACCCCGAGTTTTTGTAAGGAAACATTTTTGGACCATGGTTTATAAAGCAAACTAACATTAATTTTTCATGTAGATTCACACCCTTAAATATTCGCATATCATTAAGGAACGCCCTGTATATGGCTTGATTCGGCCAGACAATGCACATAAAAACCACGGAATGAGCTTTAGAAGTTACATTCATCAACCCTTTTGTCTACGCCACTCACGCAGCTCTCCAAACTGCGTATAAACCGATTGTTTGCCCAAACAACACCAATTTCCCCCAAACCCAAGCCACCCTCGATTTTTTTTTTGTTACAATTAATGCTCGTCAACGGTCAAAAAACCCGTTAAATATTAAACGGATGGCATGACAATACTGAACGAGTAATTATATCGATTAAATTTTCAACTTGACAGCTTGCCAACACGGTTGCCGGACGAAATTACAGAGCTATTAACCCCCTCTCGCAGGCAATCACTTAAAACTCCGCTGGCAAATTTCCGTATATGTGTTGGGGGAGGGGTAATGCGAATCGCCAGAACTTGGAGCAAGATTAATAGACGTCTATATTAGCCTGATGATAGCATTCTACAGGTCACTTGAAGAAATATGTTATGAGTAGCTTGTTGAATTACATTAGCGTTATATTTGAAGTTCGTTTTTGGACCCTTGTGAGGCTTGACGACCATGGGAAGACGACATATGGTTTGAATCTGCTTTTCACCTTTGATGCTTCTTTGCACCGTCACTTACATTTATTTTGCTCTTAT
The DNA here is from genome assembly GCA_963669975.1 of Acanthoscelides obtectus. NCBI lineage: Eukaryota > Metazoa > Arthropoda > Insecta > Coleoptera > Chrysomelidae > Acanthoscelides > Acanthoscelides obtectus. The sequence continues at coordinate 34,073,310 of CAVLJG010000001.1, forward strand.
GACTCTAAGCATTCCCGCCGATTTATCATTAGTGACGTGCGCTTAATGTGTCATAAAAAAAGGTTTGCCTGTTAATTTAGTGACGCATGATCCACAGTTGTTTGTATTTTTATTAATTTCGTTTATTTATCTATGTAGTTCTTTAGGTTTATAATGTAGAGTCATGTGGGGTAACTGTACGCGATTTCTAGTAAATTGCTTCCAGAATAAAAGTTTAAGTTAATTGAAAAAAAAATCAACGTTTAATCTAATGTAATAAATCTTTATAAACAAAAACAAAACATAAATTTTTAATTCTGATAATGATTGTTATTTTAATTGAAACTTTTAATCAACAAGGGAAATGCGGACACTTACCCTCATCAGTAGGAAAGTGTCCGCATGCCTTTGGTTAAGTGTACGCAACAATAGAAACTTAACCCATTGCACATTGATCACAAGTGAATATGCCACTCTCGTAACTGGTACAGGCTTCGTGCCACCAATATTTACAAATTGTACACTCAATCCACACTTCAGCCGTATCTCCGTACTTTTCTCGACATAACGGACAATAGTATTCTTGTTTCGAAGATTTATCTGCAGCCTTATCCTTTTTAACATTAAATTTCTTCTTTGAATTGCTTTTGGTTTTCATGTCTATCTTTGGTATTCTAATCTTCTTAGATTTTTGATCAATTTGTTTTTGTTTCTCCTCCAACTGAGTTTTAAAAGAACTATTGGTTATTATTTCCAACTTGCTAGGATTTTTGCGTCGAGTCTGAATGTGTATCAACTTTGGTAATGGGCTTGTATCGATTAAGGAAATATGAGACTGGTTATGGAAATGTTACGAAAAATAGAGTGCGAAATAATTTGTTGCTAGTGAAATTCTTCTATTTTGTCCATTGGATCTGAATGTGCGTGTAATTGTTCATTGGCTATGTTAATTTCACCTGGAGCTTCCATGTTCCGTTGGCTAGGTAGTGTTGAACTTTGTTGATTATGCTCTTCAGCAAGAGTTACAATGACGTGTTGTTCAGCCAGTGATGCACTTGGTTGACTATGCGTTTCAGCAATAGTCAAACTCTCTTGAGTTTCTGCCAAATCGGCAGACGTAGAAGCACTTGATTCTTGTGCAATAGATGTAATAGCTAAAGCTCGATGACTTTGCCTATCTTGAATTTCTACTGTAGATACAGAATTTGAAGTAGATGGATTTTGAGTGGTCTAGAACATCAAAATAATACTTGAAATATTGAATTTACTTCAATGGGGTAAGTATACGCATTTTAATACTGCGGACACTTACCCGCGTATACTTTCCCCATCCCGTTAAAGTAAACAAAAATTATGAAAAAAATAAGTACGACTTACCTTAGAGAAAACATGCAAATACTAAGAAAATATTGATTAATTTCTCCTGTTCACAGTCACTTTGTATATACAATTAGATTAAGTGTAACATTTTTACCATACAAATGAATTTCACGAAAATTAATAATATATCTATACAAAAATAATATCGTTGAATAATTATCCACAGCCCTGTACGGCAAACCTGTGACGCAGTACTTTCGCTTGGCGGTCAAGAGCGAACTAAATTCGGCAGGTCTCGACAAGTTGTCAACCGTGGTATTCGCACGTTGTTCATTTTGGACACTTACCCGCTGCGGACAGTTACCCCACATGACTCTATGACCTAAAAGTTGTGGCATAAAATAGTTGTCGGATTTTTTTTAAACAATAACTAGTTGTCACAAATCACAACACAATACTTAACTAAACTGTACTATCGAATTTTGTGGAGTGGTCCATTCTGCTCTACCAGACGCAACCTTCCTAGAATGTCTCTCATGAGGTTCTGGACGGCACTTAGATCAATTTCTATCAGTTTTTCGTAAATTCACCATCTTCATCTTCATTTTGGGCTTCCCCGCCTCCATGATAAACCTTCCTAGACAGTAAAGCTCAAAAATCCTCCATTGGGCACGCCTGCGGCAACTTTGGAGGATTATCGTTTTTGGGAATAAAAGGTATCTTGTGTTGTTGGAGCCAGTATCTCTTGAGTAATGGCGTGATGCTAGGTCTGGCCAAAACATGATATGGTCATTAGCATGATGTTCGTGGACAAACTGAAGCAATTTGGAAAGGTAGTTATTAATATAGCTCTGACTATTAAAAGCTTCACCGCTCACTCTTCCCACAAAAGGTTGGGATACACCTCTGTTAGAAATTGCGCACTAGACAAGGATTTTATCTGCAACTCTTGCTCGATGTTTGTATCTAGCATTGTCAGGGCATTCCTCTACGTTGTCCGTATAAAATCCGTCGTTTCCCTTCATTTCAGAATTACTCAAAGTGAAGTAGTTTTCGTCACCTAAAATAAAGATTTTTCCATTGCCAAAGTGTACCCGCCTCAGTTGACGACAGCATCTTGGTATACTAAGGTGTTGTGCTTGAGTGACTTAAAGTCTCTTTCTATATTTAAGACCATTTCTCTTCAATTCCAACGATATCGTACTCTTAGGGCCAATTTTACCAACAATAATATTTGACAGTCAGTTGGACCAATAGGAAAAGACCTTATCGAAATGCAATTTGACGGAAGCTGTCAAAGCTCTCTGAATGTTAGTCATTTTTATTGAAATGTTGAATAAAGTCGTGAAAAAACGGTTGCCTTAAAAAAGGGTACATTATAGATGTAATATTATATCTTTGTGCTTTAGGATTAGGATAACTTTCATAGAATTTCAAATTTGTATCATTTCACAAAAGACGGTCAGTTATTTAAATGGACCAATGGAAATGAGAGAAATAATAGGTCGATCTTCCAGATATTATATTTAGTAGGATGTTTTCACTGTTTTCAACGACTTTTCCTGCTTTTTTGTTATTTTGCAAAAAAGGATATAAAACGTATTCCAACTGGTTCATTATCTTTTGTTACATCAAAAACAATTTTTGTCAATTTATGATCTAGAAATCCACACCAAATGTAAACAAACAGCACATTCTGCATTTCTGGGTCTTAAAACATCGATATTTGTAAAAGTATCCGCATCCACCTATTATTCATCATCTAGATATTCAGTATCAAAAATTCCTATTTATGAAAAAACATCTCCAAAAATTGTTATAGTTTCTTGTTATTTATATTATTATAACATGCCTGGGATCTGGGATATCAATTGCTTTTAAAACGGCATCGGTAAATAGTGTCGTTGAATTCAGTGTAAGGTAAATGCCGCCCCAAGATCAGTGGTAGATCAAGGACCTTTGAGTCATGAAGAACGTCGGTTATTGTATTGGGCGCGCACACATGTTTTTGAGGGCATAGTTCTACAACGTGCATACTGGTCGCTCTTCAAAGTACTTTGCAACCATTCTGGAAACTCTTTTTTCGATTCTTGCTTATAGGATTGTGAGTCTTTTTCTGTTTTACCCCTGAACTCATGAACTCACCTCTCATTCTAATTAAATATTTATTTTGAAAACAGACTGGTTTCGGTTCCTTTATTGCTTGTCCTGTGATGAGACAATGACGGTAATCTACCAGTCTGTACCTTTTGTATGCAAAAAAATCAATTCAGGGCAAGCGGAGTAGGGGATGAGGATGTGTGTTCGTAATCCTAGGCAACTAAAATCTACGCCTCTCATGTGCCCGACTATCTGAGTGTGTATGCATATGTATGATTGATATGTAGCATAAAACTATGAAGACTACATAAAATTAACTTTTAGCTTTATTTTTGGTTTTAGCCCTGTTTCGGCCAGTATAGAAATACATATTTAAATTATTTTGAAAAATCGTGGGGAATGATGTTATCGGTAAATATTATCTTTTCGGTAAAAATACCGAAAAATCCGGTTCATGTCCATGCATAGTCAATCTGAAATTTGCAATATGAATTTATATTCTAAATTCTATGCATATCCGCACGGGTATTACGTATCTTGAAAAGTGACATTATACTGATTTTTTTTTACATTATGCTGTTTTTTTTGACATTATGTAGGCTATTCTACAAGATGTTAACTTAGCACTTAGTTGTACGTGTTGCCTAAACGTTATGAGGCTTGTTATCAACCTTTGGCTCTGATGTGATGTAAAATCTGCTTCTGAGATGGCATTACTGGAGGTCTAAGCTGTAAGTTGTATGTGTTGATGATAATTACATTGACTTCATATCTCAAATACACTTAATAATTGGGATTCAAAGCTAGAAGTTAGTTGCGCATCCACTTTTTCTTATCCATTCTGGAAATTACATATACAAATTTGCTGAATTTCAAAAATGAGAGAGTTAAGAAATAATTATATTCACTGCACACTGTCGAATTACAAGCCATATACATGCTAACAGTAATTACACATAATGCGGGCGCGGTGATGATTTCTCGTAATTCTACTCAGTTTCTAGTAATTTATAAGTTCGAACATAACCTCTCTTCAGAAAGCACAACATATAAATAACCCGTCATATTTGGCATATTCAGTAATGATTTTCTCACACAGCCAATATCACTGATTTGATACACATAGTCATCCAGACCTTGCTACTCAACCAACTTTCTTCTCAGAGATATGAACTGCATACCCGGATCACTCAGCCTCACAAAACTATGCAACCAATAATGCGTAGTTTATTTGAGTGATTCCTCCATAGATGGACGTTCACAACGATCCTAGTGAGCAAACGTGGAATTACTGTTTGCCCCTAAAAACTATCTAGTCAGCAAGTTGATATTTTATGTGTTTTTTTGACGTTTTATAGGTTTTATTACACGAAGCTTTTATTTGTCATAAGATGTTAGCAAAATGTAAGATAGTAAAAGCAACACCGCACCTTGCAGCCCAGTTGACAAGAACGACAAGCTGTCAAGATTAGGGATGTTTAGATCCACGAAAAGTATCGATGAGTATCGATTCTTATCGTTTAAGGAAGTGTCGATACTCTAAAATATTGGAATAAAATTATCGATATCCAGCGGAAGGAAACAAAGACGAAAAGTAATCTGAAGTTAGTCACTCTTTCTGACACAGTCCGGATCGGAAAATGACGATACTCGTGAAATGTATCGATACACCCAAGTGTCGTATATAAAAATACGAATCTAAAATATCGTATATGGGAAGCAAAAGTATCAATACTTCTAAATATAGGATTGTATCGAACATCCCTGCTGTCAAGATGTTTAACCCGAGGTACCGACGGAGCGATTTTGCGGCGTCATGGAAATAATTTTAAATTTTCATTTGCATTTTTTCAAGTGTTGTGCAACGATTTTGAGAAAAATTCCACGTATGGTCTTATAAGGCATATTAGAGTATATTTCAACAGTTGACGGAGCTTACTTCACTGGGACCAAGGGTTGACAGATCCCACACATGTGCTACTCGTTGGGGAGTTTTGAAATGTAATAATCAGCTGTTATTCAAATAATGTCTAATATACGAGTAAATATAACATAGAATGTGTACTCAGTGAAAGAAAAAAGTTATTCTTTTGCAGGTTTCAAGTTTGCCGGTAGCTTTACGACATATATTTGAGTATTTCTTAATCGCTGTAAATATAGTGTGGATGTTTGTTCAGTTTCCGAACAACCAAGAAATATTTGACTTTATGGATGTATGGATATCACAAATCCTGCATGGTTTTGTGGGAATATCAATCGACGGTGCTATAATGGTACTGATGAACGGCAAGTAAATGAATGAATGTATGGAAACGAGCAATATCTATTGAATTTTTGGTAGAGCCTGTCATCAAGTAGGTGCTTAATGGCTATCTGCGAGAGGTTTATAGGAGAAAACACACGGTAGGTGATGTTGAACCAGTAAAATCACATATCAATTGAAGAAAAGGATATAAACAATAAACAATCGACCATATTAAATAAAAACATTAAAAAATCGAACACTTTTTTAAATTTTGACTAACTTATATGTAATTACTTAACATTCAATGAGCTAGTGATGTTTCAATGACAAGCTGTCATCTCCTACTTTGACAGTATTTTGTTTCCAACATTTCATAGCTTTTGGTTGCTAAAATTTGTTGATTGGGACTTGAAGCTCATTCCCTGTATTCCCTATAGGTAGAGAATAACGGACTGTTGATTTGACAATCCTGGTGAAATCCACCCTTAGAACTCTATTGACGAGCCAGTCTCCTTGATGACATTCCAATCTGATTTTTTGCTGTTCTTACCAATATCTCTGACCTCTGCGCAGTAAATGCACGTGGTCATCCACCTTTTGGGAGATTTGGAAATGGCATTTCTTGCTCGCACTCCGTTACTGCGTTCGATAAATGGTTCTGCGTGAACTGTTTTTATTCTGGAATATTCGACCGATTTCAGATTTGGGTAGAGGCTCAACCAACTTATAGATACTTTCTCTTATTACTAATTTATACATCTTAAAGCGAAAACTTCAAAATAAATAAATGGCAGCTGACAGTAAACTAAGTAAGCAGACTTTTGTTTCCAAAGTCAACTTGATATTATTTTGTGTTTGTTAAAATTAAAGCCAATGAATTTTGTGCCAAAACTTGTAGGACATACGTTAATACAGCATCTTTTACACCTCATTCAACTGTACAAAAAATATGTCAACCTACGTATTTTACGACCTCCTTACCGAGATGCAGGTCATTTCTCCTAATGTTGATAATACCAATAGTTTATTGATTTAGATGAATGTCTATAAATGTAAGGTAGACATAAATAGACTTGATTTGTGATGGTCATATACAAGTGAATTACTCCTGGAGGGGCTCTATCAAATTCTAACCGGGTACTAAGCACGCCACTTGTTTATTTGTGAAGTAAAATTAAACGAATGTGGAACTCACATTTCCCAGTACTTGTATAGTAAATATACTTCAACCAAAAACTGAGGGTGCTGTTGTTTTTCTTGTCTCCTGATGAGAAAACTTGGGCAATCTCCGGGCATTCCATCTAACTGTTCACTATTTGATGAATTTTCCTGCGTAAACCAAAACTACTTATTTACAAGTAGAAGATCTGAAATTTTTTTGACCGCACCGAAATAATTGAGTCGGATATAGCCAATATAGATTAGGTCTACCGTCAGTTTACAGAGTTTCATCTGAACCACTCAAGGTAATTCAAGAGACATTCAGAATTTATGACTTAAGAGTAGATATCTTGAACATGCTGTATCACAACAACGACGTCGTGAGATACATACGTTCACATGAACTCTTTCGTTCAGTCTAATGAGATCATCTAGCTTAATAATCTTAATTGTAGAAAATAAATTTATAATCAAATTGAAAACATTTCAAAGTGCATAAAATCAATATGCTAACTTTTTGATACACATTATATTTAATGCATTCCAGAAAATCTCAAAAATCAGTGCATTTGGGTTTCGAAGTTTTAATATTTTTACGTCCATCGGCGCTCTACTTCATATGTGATGCCGTCTGATAGTTTCAAGCTACTATCCAATGAAGGAGAAATCTACTACCTCTTTCTATGTGATTGAATTATCTTAATTATCTTGATTTTTGCTAGAATAGAAGCCTATTATATTTACTGAATTTAAATCAGTGTATCTGTGTCAGTGTACAACACTGCTACAGGGTGTCACAACAAGTATTTTGGAATATAGAATTAATGCATTTTTTTCACAGACTTGATCTTTACATTATGTATGTATAATGCGCGTGTGTCATTTTGAGACCTGCCAATTTGATCATGAATCATTTTGTGACGGAGGAACATACGGCGAGATTGAAATTAGGTTTGACGTCGTAATGTGTATGAGAGAGAAGCGCGATAATCGTGCGATATATATGATAGAAAGAGTTAGAGGCACCTCGTTGCCTAACAAGCGGAGTACAAGGCCACGGAAACCAATGTCGCACTCTTTCTAACATGAACATGACGATGCCGAATCCGCTATTTGTAAAGATAACTGTTATATGCAATCTAACTCTGCTTGACTATTTCTTGTTGAGCTTCCTCAAGGACAATATTATTCAAACAATCCCAGAAATCTAATCTGAAACAAAATATTTCTCAAGTTATTCGTGATATTGCGTCGCCATTGTATCAAAACATTGTTGAGAATTTTAGGGCAGATAATTAAGATCTGAAATATGTCTGAAAGGATATTCTCCATGAAGCATAGTTGCTATACATCTACATCTTGGGACAGAACAAAGCATGTTATTTTTCTTAAATTGTTGTTTCCATATAAAAACAAGATATCGAACTGCCGATGTGAATTACAATTGTCAAATATTTATTTTGTTCAAATATATTGTTGAAAATATTAAAATTAAGAGCCAGGCTTATCTTCCCCGTCACATCCAAACTACAAAATTGGCATTCGTGGACCAGTACATAAACATATTTGTCAAACATTTTTCAATAATTCGAGTTTGTCGATGACTATTAAACAACAATGTGTTTTTATTTGAATCCAAAGATTGATTTTGCGAGATTTGCTTATAATTCTTACATACGAATGGCTCTCTAGATGAGGATTGAATTAATAGTTATGGTAAAAACAAAGGAAAGTCTCCGTTAAGTAACTTTGGGCAAAGCGAATTGGGCAAAGCGAATAGAGCAAAGTGTATTCGCCCATATTCTTATTTTTCTTGTTTGTTGATTTGAACTTGATATTTGGTGAGTTTTGTATACAAGGTGTTCCGTACTTAAAAATTGACGTAGTGAAATGATAGGTAGCATGGACCGAGAACTTTCTATATCTAAGAATAAAAAAGTTCTAAGCTCAGTTTTCACAGATATCATATATACCTGAGGCACTATTAAATCGCTTTTGTAGAAACTTTGCACGATAGACTAGGAGTATCGTAAAACTAGTCGGACGGTTGAAAAATCCAGGGTCTGACTCGATTTATTCACTGTTTCATTTCTTACCAAATTGAACACCTGTTAGGCTGAATATTGAAATGTTTGACCATGCGCAAAAACCCATGAATGGTGCTAACTAATTAGGAAAATTTATTGATTGCGCCTCTTTAGCTTATTCGGTCCAACCCGTTTTATTTTTATTTTTTTTTACCGAAGCAGCCGCGGAAGCAGAAGCCTAAACGCCGGGACACGCAGCTGCTATGATGATCTTAAAGAAATGTTGCTAAGCCGATTTTTGAACTGCCAAAGGTTAGTCGAACTGGGAAAAGCTTCCTCTTGTAGATTGTTCCACAATCTCGGGTCAAAGGAGCGGTCGTATCGGCCAGTTCTGGATGTACGAAGTTCGACATGGTTAGGATGGGAGGCCAAAGTCAGGCGGATCTGTCAGGCGGGCACATCGCGCGGCGGCATCACGGAAGAGAGTTCTGAGGAGCAAAGCCCGTTGGTGTAGCGGCAGAAGAGAGCTAGATCGCCAACGGCCTGCCGGTGCGAAAGGATCCCGAGACCGTCTGTTAGAGAAGAATCATCGATCATTTGAACAGTCCTCCTCTGGACAGCATCGAGCATAAATAATGTAGTCGGGGTGGCAGCACCCCAAAAGTGTGAGAAAAAGTTGAGGCTAGGCCTTATCTGGGCTTTGTATAGAGTGAGAAAGTCATGCGGAGAAAAGTACTTCTTAGCCCTCAACAAATAGCCTGTATTTTTCCCAGCAGCTGCCGCTATTGACGAGATGCGTTCGTGCCAGATCAGGTCCTTGGTGATCTGGACTCCGACCAGGCGAAATCAATGGCTCTTTGGCAGAACTGGGCCATCCATCGGAACCGGATGAGCGCTAGGACGCTTTTTGTTCGTCAATGTACAGTAATGTGTTTTGGAAGCATTAAACTGTACAAGATTGTTGCGTCCCCAACAGTGATAAGCTCCAGGTCTCTCGTCAGAGAGGAAGTCGTCACTAGTATCCTGACTAACAATTATCACTCCTATTAGAGTTGCAAGAATAATTATACAGTATTCCTTACACAGCATTGTATGCTGTAAGAACATTGGCAAAACGCTCTTAGAACAGCTATACAATCGGGCACACCTAATAGGACACTTCAGTCATTTAAGAGGTTGTATGAGGGCTGCAGGTAACAGTTATACAACAAAAGTGTAAACCTCTTGCAGCCACTATAAAACCTTTACGTCTGTGCAAGATTCAGTTTTTGTCAACTATACAACTATTCTGCTACATGAGTCTACTTTATTGCAACCAAACTATTTCTTATGTAATCTTCACTTCGCCTATAGAAGTGAAGAATATATAACTACCACATTAAAGTCATCTTGTTTACTTACATATCGGCCATTGTGAATTTCATAGATATACAGGGTGTTTCAGTTTATTGTTGCATAACTTTAAGATTCGATAGAACTTTTAAAATTAATGCAGTCTACATAAACATGGGTCGAAAAATGCGTGGCTTCCGAAATACAGGGTGTTTAAATTTACTTTCTAAAATAGTTTTTTTTAAATATTTCGAACAATATTTGATGTATAACAGTGAAAATTGGTATACAAGGGTTTTTTGGTACGACCAAACGAACCACCATAGTTTTACTATAGCCGCTTAGTGCAATTTTTTGCTTTTTGAATAAAAAAACTGATTCTTCGCAATTTTCTGCACAAAAAAGCTCTCCTATGAGTTTTCGTTATAGTTAACCGTTTTTGAGATATTTCGATTTTTAAGGTTCGATGCATTTTTAATTGTTTATGGGAAAGTAATATTTTTTTGCGTTTTCGATTTGGGCATTACAAGTAATGAAGATGATCGTTTAGATTGTGTTTTTAAACACAGCAATAATTCCTAACTCCAAATAAACACAAAAAAACAGAATATTAATTTGTTTAATTTTTCAATATTATTTCTAACAAATTAAATTAATTATTTACAACTAAAATGCTGTTGGATAGTTAGGACAAACATACAAAATCTAAAGTAGTTGCTCGAAATGTAAACCCAATTGTTCAATACACAATTCACATCTACGAATGATCGAACGTGGTATAGCATTATTCAAATAAGGCCTTATTTCATCACATGCATTCCTGATTCTGTCTATTAGCATATCTCTTGTGGTTACGGGAGTCTGGTACACTTTTTATTTTAGAAATCCCCACACAAAGAAATCTAATCGACTTAGCTCAGGGGATCGTGGAGGCCAGACGACTAGTCCTCCACGGCCGATCCATCTTTCTGGATAATTTTCGTCCAGCCAGTTTCTAACTATTCTCGAATAATGAGCTGGACAACCATCAAGCTGGAACAAGGCCAATCTTCTTAAATCTAACATAACATCATCCCACATATTTGCATGTTCAGCCTTTAAAAATTCCAAGAAGGTCGCAGCATTTAACCTTGCAGGCAAAAGGTAGGGTCAAAATAGTCGATTACGGTAGATACCAATCTACACGTTCACACTAAATTCATGCTGAAAATTTCTTTCCCGAACTGCAAGCGGATTTTCATGCGACCAAATATGTTGATTATGAAAATTTACCACTCCACGTCTAGTGAAGCATGACTCATCGGTCCATAAAACGAAACTTAAAAACTCCCTATTATTATCAGTTCTATCAAGAATCCACTGGCAAAATGTGATTCTTCGTTCTTCGTCCCCTGGCTGTAGTCCTTGTACAGGTTGCAAATGGTAAGGACGTCTATGGTCATTTCTAAGAACACGGTGAACATGGCTTGCTGAAATTCCCAAGGCACCAGAAACTCTCCTAACACTTGTGGTCGGATCTCTATCAAACTCACGCAGAATCATACGGGTAAATCTGCGCTGACGAACATATATGTTTTGATCCCTTTGGAGATTTCCAAAACCATTTTCAATTATTTGGCGATGCACTCTTACAAATACTGAGCGAGTTGGATGTCGTCTAGAAACTAAATTTCGTGCATTCACAATTGCAAAAGAACGTTTCAGGTTTCAACAGACAACAAAACTAACTGTCAACTAATTGACGTTTAACCTTATTCTACTTTCAATTTCAAAAATATTTGCAGGCACAGCCTACTTCTAAAAATTATCGAGATGACTTTTTAACGTTATTAAGAAAAAAAATTCGGTCATTTTAATACACTACAGGTACAGTAGAGAGCGCCCTCTAGCGGCTACAATAAAATTATGCCCATGGTTCGTTTTGTCGTACCAAAAAACCCTTGTATACCAATTTTCACTGTTATATATCAATTTAATATTGTTCGAAATATTTAAAAAAAAAACTATTTTAGAAAGTAAGTTTAAACACCCTGTATTTCGGAAGCCACGCATTTTTCGACATATGTTTATATAGAATTTATGCATTAATTTTAAAGGTTCTATCGAATCTTAAAGTGATGCAAAAATAAACTGAAACACCCTGTATAAAACGACTTCGGATTCGATAGGGCAGCCCAAACTACGTGGAATAAGGGTCATTTAAACCGCATTTAAAGCATGTTAACATATAATTACCATGTATAGGGGTACTCTTACCAAAAAGTCACAAAATGGGTCAGTCGGGAACGTGAACGCAACATATCGTTGGTTTGGAAGAACACTGTCACAAGTGGAAAAGTATTAATTTTCAGGAGATATGTTTTAAAATTTCAATGTGCTAGTTCTCATCATAATTTTTTTAAGGTAAAAAATAAGGGGTAAAATATTTTATAACCTTAAGGGTTATAATCACTTAAATATAATAGAAAGTCATTACCTGTCCTCACCTTTTTACCTGAAATTAGCATTTGTGACAGTTTTTCCCAAAATTTCTTTAACATTTTTGATTGAAACGTTTGACACAAAATAAAACAATGGAGTAATTTATGGTCGAAAATACAGTTTTATTTATTTAAATTTACAGAAATAAACAAATAAAAATATTTAAAGAACAGCACAGAAAATATGTAGGTAGAAAGTCTATAATCTATCATAAAAATCGAAATAGTACATTGGGACCACTAGTTTGTCAGGTTTTTTATTAAACAATGATAATAATGATTTTTTTTTTAGTTTCTGTAATACCGACTCTTGCCTTGTAAGCATTTTTTAACTTCACCGAAGAGAAATCTGGTTTTTGGCGCCTCAAATGTAAAATGTTGACTTGTGAATACTCCTTTTCATTGTAAGAGGTTTTGTAGAATAGCACTCCCAGGCACTCTTTCTTTACCATAAACATTTTTAAGTCGGTGATTTTAACGGTTTCCCCTCTTCATTTTTGAAATTAGGTTTCATGCCGAGCTGAGAAGAAAGATCCTTCAGGTCAAGGATATCTTTGTGACACATTTCATTAACAGAAAATGGTTTCCCAGTTTTTTTTTGCCTGTCCGATTATTGTTGCGTACTGCTCAGGCACATAGATGGACCCAGATTTGCGAATTTTGCCAACTGCTTTTTCAATAATGGCATGTACATTATCGCCCTCATTTTGCGTGTGCCCAACGATAAAAAATTTGTGAGTTATAGATTGTACAGACTTTAAATTTGAAACTGCATAAGTGTATAAAGACATGATAACTCGGTTCTTATTTTGTCCCGCACTCCCCGACTCTTTTTCGTTTTTTAGTTTGCTTCTCTGTTTCAGAAGGATAGTGCACTGAACGACGTATTGGTAAAGCTACATTTTGAGGTATACCAACTACTTCGGATTCACTGGAAGACAATATGTTTTCTGGTTCAAAATCAGGATCTTCTTCTGAAGCACCAGAACCAAAAGGTTCTTCTTCAGAACTGGTTGGGTCCGAATCACTTGAGGACCTACTACTTGAATTGTTATCTGTTTGAATTGCAGGTTCAACAGAAAATAATAAGTGGCTTCTGTAACAATAAATTTTGTGTTAGAGGAACATTTTTTTAACTAGCTATGACTACCTAAATCACCTTCTTCTATTAGCTCACTGCTAGAACCATTACTGCTAGGGAATTCTTCATATTCATCCGCTCTAAGTAAGCCTTGAGATCGAGTTCTATTTATTAATGTAACACCTCCAATATCTTCTGAACTCTCATCAAAGATGATACCAGGAATGATTGTCGTTTGGGAGATAACGTTTTGGCTTGGCAGATCGATCTGATTTACAGACTCTATATTATTCTGATCTTCGGTTGCATTTTTGGCTTCTTTTAAACTATTGCGGATATTATTACTTTCAATCATGTTTAGGGACTCTAAAATTATATGAACATTTATTTGTGTTTATATTTATTAACAATAGAAAAACAAACCTTTATTGACCGTGACGCTATTAACAGCTTCCTCTGCAGTACTGCTGGTATTGCCAATATTATTATGCTGCGAAATTTTCCAACTATCCTGCGCACCATTCTCTTTCTTCTCTACTTTTGCTTTGGTTTTTGCTAACTTTAATATAAGTTTCGCTCGCTGGGAACTCATTGAATAGACTGTGAAGTAACAAATACGTACATTTCAGAAAATTGCACAAACAACTTCGAAAATTTTAAATTATTTTTACGAATATTGTTCCAAGTAAAAAAAAAACAATGAATCATTAGTAGATTTTATCTAGAAAAAAGGTCACATATCAAAATAGTACTCAAACTAATAAAATAACTTTCGACATTGTCATGATTATTTTGAAGAATACCGTTCTAAGTCAAAAATGACGATATTGCACATAATATTCCTTTATAAACACGCATATCCTATGAGGAATACTGACACAAGTCGAAATGTGACTGTGTTGCACATAATAATTCATTTTAAAAGCACATATCCTATGAGGAATACTTACCTAAATCGAAATGTGACTGTCTTGCATAAAATATTAAATACAAAATACCAAAAAATACGTTCTTTTTTCACTTGTGACGCTATTCTCGAAAACACGCGATGTGACTTCCACAACAACTGAGACGCAACTAATAATGTGCCGCTATTCCATACAAATAAATGCAAGAGTCACACAAAGTCAAACTGTCATAAGTCGCCATCTAGCGTTAACTACACGAGTGCAACTTGTGACTATTTTTCCCATAATAAAGTTTACCTTTTTGAGTTGGTTAGCGGGTCAAACTAAAAAATGTCAATTTTTTAGTTGTGCCATTCTTCTTCCAAACCAACGATATCTTATAATACGCATTTTGGGTCGCTGAAACCGAATCCGTGGCCCATTCCGTCCGAAAATGCCTCGTTTTCAAGATACTGGCAAGAATTCAACTTTGTTAAAAAACTACTAATAAAAAATTTCTAAAAACCCTTGCGCGTCTATGATCGGGATGGAAACATGTTTTCTGGGTAAATCAGGTGCGTAGATTCCAAATTCGATGTCGATATATCGCTAGAGTTTACGGCTAGCCCGGAAAAATAGTTTCTTGTCAACTTTTCACCCTAAATTCCGTCTGATAATACTTAATTTTTACTGTGTTATTCATATTCAGCGCCCCAAATTACCTCATTGCACATTTCCAAAATAACTAAAAAGATGGCAGCAGAAAGTTAGGTTATGGTGAAGTTGTATACCAACATATTTAGCAACAAATGACAGTTGTATAAGTGCTTCCGTTGGGAGCAGTTTGTTGGCTAAAGTAGCAAGTTTGTACAGCAAAACAACAAGGCTCTGGTTTGTTGTATAAACGTTACCATCGATGCCACAAGTCAACTATTTTGACTATCGCGCAAATATGCCGTATAAAATAGTTGTATAAACGTTTATGGAACAGTTCAAAATTTGTCCTATAAGGTGTTGTATAGCTATGCTATAAGAATATTCTAACACCTCATTTTAGAACAAATATGCTGCAGAAAGCAAATTTGCATTCTACACAACATTAAACCAGCATTTTGATGTTCAGGCAACAAAATAGAGAGCTTTTACGGCTCAACGGTTCTTATACCAGAAGCTGAATTCCTGCATGTATAGTGCTGTCATCAGCGAAGCCGTGGATTGGGTTGATCGTGCAGGAAAGGAGGTCTTTGATATGTAAGAGGAATAGTGTCGGAGCCCAGAGCGATCCCTAGGAAACACCCGTGTTAACTCCACCATTGCGTGACGTAAGAAGGAAGTCCCCTGTAGTTCGCTGGTGCCGGAAACCATATTGCCTGTCGCTAATCAAGCTGTGACGTTCGAGGTAGTCCAGAAGCTCGCTCTTGTCCAAATATCTTAATTTTAGCTGTTTATGTGATACAAAACTTCAAGTTTCAGGGGTTATTAACGTACTTTTATCTAAATTTTACATTATGCTTAAACTTGAACAAAAGATATTTTGGGCGCTCAAAATTCCAGGGTCGGATTCAGTTTATTTTTTTGCAACACCGTGTAGATTATACTATAAATTTATTATTACACAGGAAAAATAGCAAAACATAATATAAATAAAAGGAAAAATCACTGATATGCACCCTACTTACTTTCTTGGTAATTTTGTAAAGACTTTAATCTATCACCTGATGCTGTACAACACGAGCAGTTGTCAAAAAGAGAAACGGCATTTACTCGTACTATGCAATTCTACTAAATTTGACGAGATCAACATGGAAAAAAATTTAAAATCCACAAGAAAGTAGCATGCAGGACCGGACTTGACATTTAATTGTGTGCATTATTTAACTAGAATTGACGTGAGACCACGTAAACGTAAATGTTCAAAATGCTGAGCTCAGACCTGTATATTAGGATCAAATGTGCATTGCATACTAAATGCCGCTTCCCTTCAAAGCTCGTTGTTGTATATCACCAGTTGGTAGAATTAAATCACAATCAATAAGTCAATCAGAGTATAACATACAGGGCGTTGCATTTAATAAAATACAAGGAAATAAAATACTTGAGCCCGAACCTGGAATTTTGGTTTCCCAAAACTGCTTTAGTTCGACTTTAACCATTATTATGTAAAATGTTGACAAAACCAAGTTGATAACTTTTGAAGTTTGGAGTTGTGCCACAAAAGCTGCTAAAATTAAGATATTTCGACAAATAAAAAATTTTAACTAAAAAAACTAAAGAGCTGCAGTCGATATTTTGTTCTCAATAATCAGCACCATTCATTAGCCTTTCTTGTAGACAGTCAAACATTTCAATCTTCAGCCTAAAACATATTAATTTTGATACAAAACGAAGAAGTGAAAAAAATCTTGACTGGCACTGGTCTAGTTACTCCTACGAGTTATCGTGCAAAAATTCCAAAAAACCGGTTTTAATGCGCCTAATATATGTTATTGAAAACTGAGTTTAGATGTTTTTATTTCTACATATGAACAGGTCTCGGCCCATACTGCCTACCATTTCATTATGTCCATTTAAGTAAACACTTCATTCGATGTGACGAAACTACCAATTGACTTAAACAAGCACCGTACTGTTATCTATGCTTCTTGTAGCTACAAGTAACCAAGAATAATTGTTTAGTTTTTGATGACAGATAAATGCACCGTTTCAGATATTATTCTGTGTTTTACAATAATTAATAGCATTAAATGTGTTCACTTTTCCCGGCAAGGGTATTACGTATCTTTGATACTGGCATTATGTTGGTTTTTTAACATCATGTAGTTTTTTTGTGACAATACGTAGGTTTTAAGATGTCAACTTGCAACCCACTGTTGTTCACTTGATGAGCACTCGTGTAGCTGTACGTCTTTTCTAAACATCATGACTCTACTACTACTTCAGAGATTGCATTATTGGAGGTCTTAGCTGTGAGTTTCATACTATATCTGGAAGGAAACGGACAAAAGCTAGCAATTAGTTGCGCATCAATTTTACTAATACTGGAAAGTACAAAGAATGCAAATTTGCTGAATTTAAAAAATGAGAGAGAAGAAACAAGAAAATCCCTGGTTGGTGAAGTATATTACAACTAACAGGTGAGGAATATGTAGAAATATTTATGAAACGCGGAAAGATCATTACATTTTACATAATCTTGTATTTCCAGTCACTTAAATTTTTGATAGCAATTTATTTAGGGATGTCAAGTAGAAAATACAAATCAGCGCCTAGATCTGAGGCACTGAAAAAATGTTTTGTGATGTTAGGTGACGCTATTGGTGACACTCACAGCGAGGAAGAGCGGAATGAACTATACTAAGTGACATATAAATCCGAACACCCAGTTTAAATGGTTTTATTTCAATAAAATTTTGTATAAGTACTTAGTGAAGCATAATAAGTAAATGATAAAAATTTCAAAATGATTGCACTGCTTTAAAGCCCTTTGACCTTTAATAATGTGTGGATGCACCCTGATGTGCTACGCATTCTCCAACGCGCCCAGGCATGCTTCTGATCAGGTGGTCAATGTCCTCCTGTGGTATCTCATTCCAGGCAACCACCAACTTCTCTCGAAGTGCTTCTAGAGTCTGAGGAGGACGTTGCAAATTGAGCAATCTCCTACCCATCATATCCCACACGTGCTCAATTGGGGATAAGTCGGGAGATCTGGGTGGCCATGGTAACAATGTGACATCATTATGTTGAAAGAAGTCTATTGTGACTCTTGCAACATGTGGTCGGGCATTATCTTGTTGGAAAGTTGGATCTGCCAGGGTGTCAAGATAGGGTAAAGGATGGGGTTCTAGAGCTTCGTGGATATAACGCTGCGCATTCATGTTACCTCTGATGAAGATTAAAGGTGACCTGGAACCATAAGCTATAGCACCCCAAACCATAACTCCAACAGTGTGATGAACATGTCTTTCAACAAAAAACTGTGGATTCCTCCTTTCACCACGTCGCCTTCTAACCCTTACACCGACGTAATTGCCTTGAGTGGTGCAGACAACGGTCACTATGGGATCAGGAATGGAACAGTATTGTCTTTAGTGACTAGTCTCGATTTTGTTTAGGCATGCACGATGGTCGTGCCAGGGTTAGAAGGCGACGTGGTGAAAGGAGGAATCCACAGTTTTTTGTTGAAAGACATGTTCATCACACTGTTGGAGTTATGGTTTGGGGTGTTATAGCTTATAGTCCCAGGTCTTTTACCTTATCTTGATACCCTGGCAGATCCAACTTTCCAACAAGATAATGCCCGACCACATGTTGCAAGAGTCACAATAGACTTCTTTCAACATAATGATGTCACATTGTTACCATGGCCACCAAGATCTCCCGACTTATCCCCAATTGAGCACGTGTGGGATATGATGGGTAGGAGATTGCTCATTTTGCAACGTCCTCCTCAGACTCTAGAAGCACTTCGAGAGGAGTTGGTGGTTGCCTGGAATGAGATACCACAGGAGGACATTGACCACCTGATCAGAAGCATGCCTAGGCGCGTTGGAGAATGCGTAGCACATCAGGGTGCATCCACACATTATTAAAGGTCAAAGGGCTTTAAAGCAGTGCAATCATTTTGAAATTTTTATCATTTACTTATTATGCTTCATTAAGTACTTATACAAAATTTTATTAAAATAAAACCATTTAAACTGGGTGTTCGGATTTATATGTCACTTAGTATATTTGCACACTAGCAGCTACATGTATACTCAGCAAGTTGACATTTTGTCGTTTTTTCACGCAATAACCCTGCAGATTTCCCCTATCAGTTTGTCCGGTTAAGAAACGAGAATGTTCTATTATGTCACTGGTTACATAGTTATCAAACTTTCGCAAACAGACTTGCAAAATATCAACATCTACTGGTGGAGGCTTGGATTTACCAGTTGCAGTAATTCATAGCGCCACGTTAACAACTTAATGCGCTCACGGCTATGCCATATTCGGGTGGCAAACTTTAAAAGCATACTCATAAATCTGTTTCCAGGTAATGATAACTCCGTTAGTGAATGCCGCTTCCACCATATCAGTGTGTTTGAATAAAATAATACCTGTGCAAACATTTTCGCTACAGCTTCACCATTGCTTGCTTTACCAAAATTCACAGACAATCAACAGTTGGGTCACTTTTGCACTCCTTGTTGTGCACAGGGATCAAAATCCCATTAAGCATTTACGCTACTTAATTCATCTGAAGGTCCGAAAAAGTAAAATTTCTGCCAAGCTATAGCTGCAAGATGTTTTTATAGAGGAATTGGACCAGTCCAGTCCAGAATCTACATGTCACGGTATCTTCGGACCATAATTTGTGCAAATGGTATAACCACATACTAAACGTGAATACATTTTGTTAACATTTATTTACTTGTTTGATTTTTATAGTGCCAATATTGCTTTGACCCTTGAAATCTCATAATTTCTATTATCACTGTTATTTCATTTTCAATTTGCTCAATCTATTGCCATCAAGAATGACTACTCGTATGTTAGTTTTCAAATAAATTTAGTATTAAAAAATTCATGTTTTCGTTCGTGGTTCAGGAAGAAACAGAGTATGCCAATACTTTTTTGTCTCACTGTATAGATGATCTCATGATACTATTACACGAGAAGACAAACCCACGCGCATGCGACCAGTCTATCTCTTTCACACGCGTGACGTCACTGGGTGACAAAATTCCCCAGGGGCGCATGAAAAACGTTCAGTTCTATATGAGGCTTTAGCACGTAATGTGTGCTTAGTTTCGTTAGATTGTTATTTGTTATGTTTCAAATAAGTCTCTGTGAGGAACATAATTAAAAACACTGAATTAAACCTTTAACTATGGTCTACCATGCAGTGGTGTGATGTTCCAGCAACAACAACAAGAAAAGCAAAGATGTTTCGAAATACCGTTTCTATCGTTTTACAAAAACAAACGAGTTTGCGAAGTGTTATCAGCACACAAATTTTATTTTCTCTAATTAAGGTAATGAACTTTACCATATTTAAAAAATAAATAATAATATTGACAAACAATTTTATTTTCAATTGATAATGGACGCTAGTTTATTAGAAAAAAGTTAACTCAACTCCCCTAAACGTAACCGCTTTTATTTGTACAATGTTTTCGCACACCCTGTATCAAATTCCAAATTCATAACGAATTTCACCCCATGTTCGTTATTTTGCTACTTGATCCTTCTCGCATAAATGAAGTTCTATGCGTCGTGCCCCTTCCAAAATTACGCTGAATTTTAGGGCTTATCTTTATGAACTCAGGAGCTCGGCACACGTTACTAGAAGCTGCCACATGGAATCGCATCCCATGGCTAACGCTGCGATGTTGCCTGTCAGATTTACGTTTTGAATCGGCAGCCGAGGTGAAAATAAGCTGCCAGCATACTGTACAGTCTAGTATTATACAGGGTTACTGGTAATTCGACAAATTTCTTTATAATACCTAAAATGCAACAGACGCCATATACAAGGTGACCCGAAACTGAAGGATCATCCTGCAACTCGAAATAGGTCACGACAGTGCCCACTAAATGGTATAATTTTGTTTTAGTAATAGCCAACTGGTTTATATTCAGTTAACCCTACGCCATTTCTACAAATAACTCCTTTTTTTAATGAGGTTGGTTTTAAAACACTCAGAATCAATCAGTTCATCTTGTCCAACATAATTATCCTCTATGGTCGCGAAAAACTCACATAAAAGTCATGCCAAACTCTAAATTTTTAAAATCCCTTCCTACGCCTGACTTTGATCCCTGCAGAGTGAGAGGAACTAGTACGATCACAGTGCCAATTATGTTTGGCCAACTATTGGCAGCTTTTAAATGATACTATTGTTGTTTGTTCTATGCTATTTTTTTCATTCTATTGCAGTTATAATGGTGAGGGTCAGTTTTCGTAGAATTCAGAAAATAGCAATTTATGGCTTGGATACCAAAAATGGACAGGATTCATGTTGAAGGATAATTTTCATTCGGGATATTCATGTAATGAACACCATTGACTGTTATGCATGACCTACATTTCTACTCAAAACTTTTTTTTAACCTACAAGAATAACCGCTGGCATTCTCGAGGCTGGTTCACTCAAACCGTGGTCAGCTCAGCTTGGTAAATAAATTATATAAAGCTACCGCGATAAAAAAATGTAGTGGACGATCTTGGTAGCAGTGAAGTGGCTTAGCCATACAGCCTGATCCACCTTGACGAATGTTGAATTTTTATAGTTGAAGTGGTCTCAATCTGACCGAGTGTGATCTGGCGGAGTATTATCATAATTGAGTGGTTTATCCGTAACATCATAATTTTGTACTTATAATGGGAGAAACCCATATAGAAATTATTTTGAAGTCTGGGTATCTAAGAATGGGTCTGTAAATAAGGCAAACTCATCTGCTGCAACTAATACTAAATAATACTCTATCATATCACTCTCGGTCAGATCGAGACCGCTTCAATTACGAGGATTGTCTCAAAAATAAGATTTCCACATTTTTTTCAGGCACAAGGAATTTTTTAATCGAAAAAAAGAATTTACCATTGGAAACGTTTATCTTTAAGCTATTTTTGTTCGTTTAATTTCGAAAGTGCTACGTCAGGACTGTTAAGGGAGATGGGCAATAACCAAGCCAATCCGCTCGATTCAGTCCTTCGTTGCCTCTTCCGGGATAGAGATTCGCCGTTCGTCGAGCAAGATTTGCGACTTCCTCGGAGATTGACGGTCTGCCGCTTCGTTGTTCATCGTGGATGACATGTTGAATGCTTATACACGTTTCCCAGATACTTCACTCAACTGTGGTAACGTTTTTGCGTACAAAAATCGGATGACCGGACGAATTTCGTGGTGTCAGCAATGAAGGACTCCACTACGCACAGCCATCAGCACAAAGCATATACACTGAAGAAGGTTTAATTCCATGCTATTCAATGACAACACGGTGACTTGTATTGTTGTCAGCGGCCATTTTTTGAGGTTGCGACATTGTTGCCAGATTGTGCATTAATATCCCGCAACGTTGCCAGGTCTACATATAAGTGTGAGATTGCTATACTACTTTTATATTTATATATACATATATATATATATATATATATATACATAGTCATGCCATAAGTTCTGTCCCTCGTTTTCAAACAAGTGTAGACCTGTTAATACTTGTCCGATTGTTTACATTGTGGTGTCAGTTGATTAAGCGCTTTTCGGGTAATTACATATACCTCAGTTTGTATTGATCTCTCGAAGCATAACGATGGAGTGGGGCAAGGCAGAGAACCGTATTGCAGTGATAGCTTTACATAAGTGTAATCACAGTGCTAGTCAGATTTTTGAACTCTTACGCGGCCTTCAAATATCGCGTAAATTTGTGTCTAGGACCATTCAGCGGTACAATGAGACGTCCTCTGTTGATGACAGGCCAAGAAGCGGAAGACCTCGTCAAGTAAGGACTCCAGCAGCCATCAAAGCCGTAAAAGCCAGGATTCAAAGGAATCCACTCCGGAAGCAGAAGATCCTATCCAGGGAAATGAAGATTCCTGTCCGGACGATGTCGCGCATCATTAAACAAGACCTAGGGCTAGGGGCTTACCGGAGACGTACGGGCCAGCGACTTACGGCCACCTTGCGACACATCAGGGCGACAAGATCCAAGAAGCTCTTGGAGAGGTACGCAGCTGGGGGATTCCGAAAGATTTTGTTCACGGATGAGAAAATCTTCACCATAGAAGAAAAATTCAACCGACAAAATGACAAAGTGTATGCAAGGAGTTCACAGGAAGCTTCGGAGATCATTCCGAGAGTTGAGAGAGGCCACCACCCTGCGTCAGTCATGGTTTGGTGGGGGGTGTCCTACGAAGGGGTCACTCAGCTCCATTTCTGTAAACAGGGCGTGAAAACAAAAGCGGCAAACTATCAGAGCGACATACTGGATCCTATCGTCAAGCCTTTAAGTGGTACATTGTATATATATATACATATATAAATTTGGTGGGATATGAGAGATCTTATAACAGTATGTGTTATTAATATTTTGCGCTATCGTGACAAATAAATACTTTTTTGTATGTTAAAATAGCAACGTCAATAACACAAGCTGTTATAAGATTACTCATAACTAAAGTTACTATTCTGAAAAGGCTCAGAAGAAAAAAATATACTGCAAATACCTAAATATATATTTGTAATATAAATCTCATACATTTTTCTACAAACAAATCAATATGGTCCAGATATTTGCATTCCCCAGCCTTTGTTGGCACCTGCATTAATCAAAAATTAGAAAAAAATTGAATTGTGTTGATATGTCTCTGCAATTCACAGATTTCTTTTTTTATTAAAACAATAATATGATTGCCCACGGGTACCCACAGGAATTTTTCTCTGATGTGCTGATCATCATCAAGAGATAACTGTTACCACAGCCCCCCTGAGGGCACCCATGTTATTATTCAATAACAGTACTTGGCTTTGATTTCATTAAAATTATAGTGAGCTTTACATATCAACCCTACTGCTCTGACAATAGCTGATTTAAAACGAAGTATGAAAACTAACTTGGACAAAAAGCAGTACAAATCATCATTAGTTATTGAGTCATATAAAAACTTACGAATGTTGTGTTCTGCAAATATCCTTCATAGCTGAGCCTTCTGGTTAGATCGGAAGTAATCTCTGAGCTTCTGATAATTCTCAGGACCTCAGGAGTTAACAACGGCAACTGTTGAACTGTTCGTGGTGCTGTACTGTTCAAAGAGTGATCTGGAGATACAAACAGGCACGATCTTCAAATATTACATTCCTAAAATGAGTAATCGCTGCATCTCTGATCATCCTCAGGATCTGCCAGCAGCCTGGCTAAAGACTTGGATCACCTTAAAAAAGAAAGTTTTGATGTGGAGTTGGATATGGCTCAAATAACATAATTAATTAAAATGACATGCTGAAAAAGTAAGGTTATTTTTGCAAAGCACAGAGCACAGGAAGAAACCCGCCGGAAATTTAAATCTGGCCAATCGGATAACGTCAGTTGTGAATAAGTCGCCATTTTTTGAGGGTGCGACATGGTTGTCATATTATGCACCAGCAACACTGCTTTGTTTCCCATTCGCCAATATGAGTTTCACCCCCCTGGCCATCAGCGAGCATTGCCAATAGGTGCCTAGTGTTGGGATCGGTGGTGGGGGAGCCGAGAAACACGACGGTGTTGCCAGATTTCACCTAGCATCACGTGCGGAAAAGTTAGCATTGGAAACCTTATTTCTGGAACAACCCTCGTACTCAAATTCAACATTAATCAAGGTGGATCCTGCTGCGTGGCTTGCTTTTTACTGCCATTAAGATCGTTTTACCTAAATCTACTCATTTCTATACCAAGCTGAGCTTATCACAGTTTGTGTGAATCAGCCTCGAGCATGCTAGGTTAAAAAAACGTTTTGAGTAAAGATTTGAGTCATGCATAACAGTCGATGGTGCTCATTACATAAATACCTTATACGTAAATTACCTTCAACATCAATCTTGTCCATTTTTTGCATCCAAGCCATAAATTGTTATTTTCTGATACCTAGGAAAACTAGCTGTCCTCCATTATAACTGCAATAAAACGAAAAAAAAAGCAGAAGAGGGCGAATAACAGTAATATTATTTAATAATGGCAAATAGTTGGACAATGTTTCGAGTATTTGACACAGTGATCGTACTTCATCCTCTCACTCTACAGTCGGTTTTTCTCCACTTCAAAGAAAAATAATACTGGACAAGATGAACGGCTTCATTCTGACTGTTTTAAAACAAATCTGATCCAAAAACGTTGATATTTGTAGAAATGGCCCGGGGTTTACTGAATATAAGCCAGTTAATAAAATGAATGCTTAAAATCTCGAAAACTATAAGACTATTACCAAAACAAAATGTTACTATCTAGTAGGCCATACCGTGACCAATCTCAGTTCCAGTATATTACAATTTTTGCGGTTTACCGATAATCAGAAATTGGACGTTTCAGTTTAAGCAATGAAAATCTGTAACTGAAATTAAGTGAACACAATCTTCAAAAGTGCGAGAACATGTAACACACTAAAATAACTATTTTAATAAAGTAGTTTTCATTTTCCTTAGGAAAAAGTTGTGTGTAGCTCTAAAAGTTGCTAGCATATTGCGCTTAGGAATTACTAAGAAAATCCACACGTATTGTCAGCTTTTAAAAACAATATTAAGCATCAGGTATAAGTGGGTCAAATAGTAGTCCCTATTTAAGTGATAATTTTAATTGTCTCTAATGAACGCAATAATTCTCATAGTTCGAGCCTCTTTGTTGGAAATGAAATCTGTATTAGTTTCTAGCTTCTGTTAGAGTTAGGAAAATTGAAAGATCTCGAAAATAATTGATTTTCGCCTATACACATAAGTATAGGGCAAAACTGTGATCCTGCTATTGTATACTGTTGGTATACTTTGGAATAAAATCACACCTGTGCAAATATTTTCACTGTAGCACCAACTAATTACTTGTC
Source organism: Acanthoscelides obtectus (assembly GCA_963669975.1). Lineage (NCBI taxonomy): Eukaryota > Metazoa > Arthropoda > Insecta > Coleoptera > Chrysomelidae > Acanthoscelides > Acanthoscelides obtectus. The sequence continues at coordinate 34,099,482 of CAVLJG010000001.1, forward strand.
TCTACCATTGTACTCTCACCAATTAATGTCTCTGCAAAGATGTCTTTTATTTAAAGGAGCTCTAATTGGATAGAGACTGTGTTTCAAGTTTTTTTACGTTTGTGATTCTATTCCAGGAATAACAGCCGATATAAAAAAATTCGAACCTGCAGACAGCGGCCGTAGTTTTTTCAAATAACTTACATTCTGCACTTTGTACTTATTGACTTTTGAATTAAAATTCACGAGGATTAAACACCATCAGTTATTATACAAAAACCACCGGCAGATTGTAGAGAATAGTGACTTTACATTTTTTTAAGATGTGAAGTGTTTGAGATTTCCATAAACGTATGGAGAGTATGATTTCTCGGAGATCTGGCCTAAACCATTTCTCACGACCCAAATGATTTATGCAGAAAAAGTCCTCTGGGAAATTTTTTCAACACCCGACCCTTTTTCCAACAAATCTATTTTACAAAGTGGCATATCATTCATAAGAATAGCGTGCATGTTTTAAAGTGGGTTTTAGTAATAATCAGCATATTTAGTGATGCAACGGTATGGTAAAGTGCCGTGAGAAAATAGTTGCCTTGAATAAGTCAGCTAAAGCGTCCTACGAGGGTAGGCGAAAAAGTTCTGGCCTGACAATAAGAGACTCTGATTTTAAGTCATAATTTTTTTATATAATGTTTCTCTAACATTAGTTTAATAAGTGACATAGGAAATAGTAATAAAAAATTTATTACAAAGATTTTCTAGATGTGTGTTTGTTTACGTTAGGACGAGAAGTGATTCACTTTTTAACCATATCGACAAAGTGGTTTTTGTGATATCCTCTGTTCTTAGAGAAAAAGTAAGTAAGCGGCATTTGTGTTTCGTAGCTACAATTGTCATTTGATCATCCTACAATATGTTGCCAAGAGCTGCTTTAATCTATATCTAAAGAGGAGATGAGACACATTTTACCAACTTAGTTGGTTTGTGTGAAGCTGGTTGGTCTTTTAGAGGAACATACACCACAGCGCACAGGAGTTTAAGTAGAGTGGTTAGTCCAGGCTAGATAAAAAAAAGTAAAAAAAAAATTGACCGATATCTGAAAGTTTTAATTGGAAGGCGGAATTTTCTAATTATAAATATATAAAAAGATACAGCCAGATATGCGATTTTTTTCATAAACAATGTTAAAAGTCCAAATTCAGTATTTTGCTTGTATAGTTTTCAAATTATATTTTATAAATAATCGGTATAAGCTGAAGCCTTTAGATCATACAAAGACCTTCAATTTTGAATTTTAAGAATTAAAATCGATAAACAATTAAGCTAAATACGAGCTTATTAGCAATATTGAATAAATGTTTGTAGCTATTGCAGTAACAATTGTAAATGGCTAAGAATTTGTGAGGATAAGGGCATCATTGGTGTTAATAAGTGTGCTAAATTTCAGTCGGATCGCTTAATAGTGTATGTAAAAAGCTAATTGTTTATCCCAGAACGAAATATTTTAACAACAATTCTTGCCCAACATATGGTCCTACAACATTTTACAATAGTGAAATTATTGAAGGGTGCAACTTCAAGAATTTATGCAAAAAATTATTTACTCATTTCAAAGTTGTTGTTAAAAATTATGTTGGAAAAATATCCACCTTTATAGTAATACTTATTTACAATGATTCTGTTATGTTCTAATATAATTTAATTTAACAAGTTGATCTGGATAGGTGGTTTGAAAACGCATTTTTTAAAAAACCTACGACCAATAGGAGCCAAGGTATTTTTTTTTAAAATTCATATCTCCTTTGTATATAAACATTCAGATTCGTAATTTTCACAGATTTTAATCAAGGACCTTAATTCCACGATCCGATTCATAATTTTACTATTGAAAGTGAAGGTACTGGCGTAAGTATTTCCAGGTGAGGTAGTGCGGAAATCAGCTCTAGCTCGATTTATTTTTTGAAATTGAGTCTTCAAATCGGAGCGCGCTGTAAAATTTTGCATTATCTCGGATTCTGAGCAACGTAAAAACTTCTTTTTTAATTTCGGGCAACGTCGAAACAGTGACATCTGGAACATTTTCATTTTCCTGAAAAATCAAGAAATCCCGGAAGACTTGACACGTTGTATCCTTGAAAATTAAATTACTATGAAATAATAATAAATTAACAATAAATCATTCACTTTTACTCTCACTCTAACAATATAATTTATATTTTACAATACAATTGTTTAAATAATTCATAATTCAGTTCATTGATATACTCTTAAGAAAGTACACTCTAATAAATTGTAAAAAATATTGACTCACGTTTGCCTTTCATTTATATTTATTTTATTTTCATTCATTTTGTTATAGTAATTTATTTATTCCAATTAAGTCGTTTGAACAAATTCTAGTAAAATTCAAATAAATGTAAATAGTTCATTTATTTTCATTTCAAATGCCTGTAATATGTACGTGTATGTGTATATGTAACTTTACGAAGACAATATTGGTAAAATAATGCAATAATATGAAACAACAAATAATAACCATAATTTTCTGAATGTTTATAAACAAAGGAGATATGAATTTGAAAAAAGAAATAAATTTTATTCTGGCTCCTATTGGTCGTAGAAGGTTCTTTAAAATATGTATTTTTGAACCACCTATCAAGATCAATTTGAGCAATAATTTTGACATAAAGAATTAATTTGTTGCATAAATTCTTGAAGTTGGAACCCATTTCACTTTTGTAAAATGTTCTTTTATAAACTATTAATTTTAAATTTTACAAATTTTCAACCATTTACAATTATCATTGCAGCAGTTATAAACATTTATTCAATATTGCTAAAAAACTCTGTGCTTAGCTTAATTGCTTATCGATTTTCCTTCTTAAAGAATAAAATTGAAAGTATTTTTATGCTCTGAAATCTACAGTTTATCAATTATTTATAAAATTAAATTTGAAAATTATACAAGCAAAATAATCAATTTTGAGCCCTTTCTGTTGTTTATACAAAAAAACAACGTATATCTGACTTTATATGCATTTGTCATTAGAAAGACCCCCCCTTTCATTTTAAATTTTCAGGTATCTGAAATACCTATTTTTTCTCTGTAGCCTGGGCTGGCGTGTGTCGGGCACTGAATCATGAATGCCGTTCATGAAGAGTTAGAGGTGCAGGGCATATCAGAATAATAACAGCACCCCAAGGCTCTACTTGTCATCAACAGTTTTGGACTTTGGAGTTTTGTAAAAATATAACGAGTAGTTAAACAGTTGCGAAGCCATAAATTGCCTCCCTTTTCCAATGAAACATCCCGAATATTATTTCCAGGAAATGAGATAATCACTTTCTTTGCTAATAAATAAGAGCATTATATAATTATGTACTCCTTAATTCTTGTTTACGTTGTAGTTAAACGCACTATTACAAAACAAACGTAAATCCGAGTTCCCACTTCAAAGCATTTCAGCAGTTAAAAACGTTTCCTGGTATTACTTGTCCAGTGGATGATTTAAGAAAATATCTGTTTTTTCACGACATCCTGTTCTGAAGCTCTATGTATCTTACTTAGCGTCAAAAACACGGCTACAAATTAGGGAAGGCGACAGCTGCATTTTTCCGCTTGGATGAATAAAAATAAGATACATCCAAGTTTAATCCAGGCGAAGAGAGATGCTAACAAGATGCATACCTTTATAAAATTTTCATCAGGCAAAGAAGTTATCAGACAAAAATAATTGCATTACTTCCATCGAAAAAATACATCTTCTTGTATTACTGACCTAGCAACAGTAGAGAAACTCAAGCTATACTGGGTGTTTCCAAGACTTGGGATAAAATCTCAATATGTGTAAGGATGTTTTCTTTTTTGAAGATTTTTGGAAAACGACTTCATCTTAACCAGATAGTCAAAGTTCGCAAGTGGAGCTTCTTAAACTAAAAGAAATAAAATAATCAATTTTCAAAAACAACCTTTTATTTAGATTTTCATAAAAGGTACTAATAGCTTAAAAATAGTTTTCCGATTATAATATTCAAACAATAATGAAGCACCGTTATCTTATGTTTACACATAAACGAGCGTTACACCCTTTTTTCATCCTGCTGCCACTTTTAATTAAAAACTGAAGATGTAGGGGCTGCATCATCGTTCAAACATTTCGAACCTGAAAAAAACGTTTGTGAATTTTCAGTTTATTTCATGAACAACTAAATGAGAGCTTGTCTTTAAAATCGTATGTCTTCAAATTGTTTTTCACTTTTTAGTATTTATGATGTAATATCTATATCATTTTCATATATTTTATTAACTGGACTCCATAAAACATCTTACTTTATTTGTAGTATAAGATTTCGATAAATATAAATCATATAATTATAAACCGATATTTTATGGTGATCGTCATATATGAACTTTAGGGTAACGTTATCTGCTTATTTTGTGTCTCTCATTAAGCCCTTTCATTTGATACCCATCATTGGCTGACTGAAAAAAATATAAACCGCTATGTTCCGGTGGCCGCCATATTGGATTCAGAATTGCCTTACTATGCTTATTATGTTTCTGTCTCTAACCCCATCTCGCAGAGGTGACGATGAAATATGTAAACCACCATTTTGCAACAACCGCCATATTGGATCTAAAACTGATGTCACTTTGTTTGCTATGTTCCTTACATCAAGCCCGTTAATTTGATATCCATATCATATAGGTTATTATGGGAATGATGAATCGCCATTCTGGTGAAATCCGTCATACTGGATTCAAAATGGCGACATTTAATTCATTTTCACCTCAAAAAAACGTGTGTAACGTGTCTTGGTTGTTAGTCATCAGTGGAATTCATATCTTTGCATACGTTTTCAGTGTAAAATGTCCAATCTCGCGAGATCTCTTAAATCTCGAAATATCGGAGGACCACAAAGCCACCCTCCCTCGTCCCATTCACAATATATCGACACACGTTTCTCCTTTCTTTTATCAAAAGGGAACGACTTGCTTATCAAGAAAATGTTGAAGAATACAGTTCTTCGGGAAGATAATAGAATGTTTCAGTATTCTCCTCATACACCGCCAAACCCTTTCAAACACACCTAGTCGTTTCTTATTACATCCAGCACTTATTCACTGGAACTGTATAATTATCCCGGTTATCTGGAAATTGAGAAAGATAATGAATAATTGAATACTGTCTCAAACGTTTAGTGCTCCAGCTTTTTAGGAAAAGTCGTGTGTATGAGACCATCCACACGGCTTTTGCAAACAAATATAAGGTTTTTAACAGCATTCCTCTAGTCACAATATACTTCTTACCATTTTCCCATTAAGTCCTTGTGATACCTTGAAATCACCTTTGTAGTGAGAATATAAGTAAGAACTTTTTGAGTTATATAAGAACCATATCTACATATGCATATATAAAAGCTACTACACACAAGCCGGCGGCAATGCCGCCGGGTTTATGCCGAGCGGCTATGCCGTCGGCAATACAAGCCGCCGGCACAAGCCGCGCAAAGCCGCCAAGCATCATTCCGGTTGTGACAGTCACATAGAACGCTAGTGAAGTGCATATTTCATGGTTGGTTGGTTAAAATGAATAAGGAAATCATCAGCACAGCCGCCGCAGTTGTAATTTTTATTTTAATAAGAAAAAAATACAAAAGGACAAGAAGGTTTTGGTTGCACCCAAGTTTACAAAATAGAAAATGGCGAAACGGTACTGTAATGATAGAAGAGTATAAAAAAGATGATGTGGGGTGTCAGCGTTTGCGCAATAGCACGTTTTTTGGGTTTTTGTACATCGTCTATGCCTGCACCAGATTTGTGCAACTGTTCGAACTTCTTTTTTTCCCGAAAATAATACGAGGTTACATTTTTTAACTTTCTCTCTACTTCGCCTAATAATACGAGGTTACATTTTTTAACTTTCTCTCTACTTCGCCTTTATCAATGTCAAATACACTTGCAATTATGTTCAATGCGTCCATTCGATTGTTCCTATTCTTATAGTCTCCATTTCTGGGATTCCATAATATATCATTTTCATGAAATTTTTCAATTAAGAGCAGCACAGCTTCGTCGTCCCAATTAATCGACATTTTAATTCTTTAAACACACAAACCGCACAACACTACCTCTCGAATGCCAGGAACGAAGTGACGCCGGCAAGCCGCGTAACCCGCCGGCACACCCCGGCGGCAATGCCGGCGACTCCTTTGCGCGGCAAGGCCGGCGGCTTTGTATGCCGCCGGGTGCACGGAGGCTTAGCCGGCGGCTTGCCCGGCGGCCCTGCCGCCGTCACTGTGTGTAGCAGCCTTAATACAATGTAAAAATGTAATTAAGAAACCTGCTTCAAATTTCAACTTTGGTACGTTTACTTTTCACCATACTGTTGTTTCATCCTGGTTGGATTTATGGATGTGATGTAATTAACGGAAGGAATCAATTAACGTATTGTATCAATCAGGCAGGTGAGATGTACTATCGTCTAGGAGAAATACAGTCGTTTAATAAGATTTTTTAAGCTGAAATGTCAGGCTCCGTTAGATATTTTTTAAGTCGCTAGTATAAGGGCTATTAAGATAATCAGCATTGTTGTGTTAGGGCTTGTCGGCTTCTGGTAATCTACGTGAGTTTATTGTTTCCTATTGACATTATAATGTGAGACTCAAATTCTACTACGCAGTCAAACTGTTGTGACATAATGTGATTTTCAAAAATTACTTAAGAAAAATCGATTTTCTTAGCGTCCTTCTTGGAGTCTGATGTTATTTTTACTGCTCTATACATTGTATTCCTTAATGATATGCGAATCTGTAAGGATGTGAAAAAATTGAAGTCAGTTTGCTTCATAAACTATGGTCCAAAAATGTTTCCTTAACAAAACTCGGGGTGTTTTAGAAAAAAAATGGAAATTAATTAATATTTACCGAACCACTTCAGATATTTGACTGATATTTAGTACGTAGTGAAAGTTAATAAAGTTGCATATTTTTCAATGCAAAAATAATTTTTAGCTTTAACAGTGGCGTGCGTACGGGTATTGACTTCGATATTTTTTAAGAAAAAAATAGTACGCCAATAATTTTTTGTCAAAATTTTTGAATTACCCGTTCAATTTGAAACAAATGATCTCTCCTGAATTGTTTTCCTTCAATGCGCCATTTTTAAGTAAAAAAATAGAAACCGTTCTATTGTCTAACTTGCAAAATTATTATTAATTTAATTGGAAAAATTAAACACATTAGGAGTAATGAACAACAACAACTGACAACATAAACATAACATCAAAACCAACGGAATGATTACAAAAATTGTTGAAACTGGCCCCCTTCACTTAGTATTCATGCTTCCGCCCTCCTTCTCATGGAATTGCGTACTCGTTTAAATATCCCTGGAGTGTTTTTTATTATATCACAATATGCAACTATTCTTTCCCTTAATTCCTCTACAGTGTTGTTTGCCAAATAAAAGGGAAATCTGAAGGTAGACCTCTAAGTGTGAGAACACCTGAAATTGAGGAAGCAGTGCTGCACGAAGTCGAAGAACATCCTGAAACGAGTACGAGGAAGATCGCTAGACACTTAGATATTTGGCAAAAAATTATTGGCCTATTTTTTAATAAAAAATATCAAAGTCAACACCCGTACACACTCCACTGTTAAAGCTAAAAATTATTTTTGCCTTAAAAAATATGCAACTTTATTAAATTTCACTACGTACTAGATATCAGTGAAATATGTGAAGCGGTTCTGAAAATATTATTTAATTTCCATTTTTTTCCTAAAACTTCAACATCCTGAGTTTTTGTAAGGAAACGTTGTTGGCCATAGTTTATAAAGCAAACTAACATTAATTTTTCATGTAGATTAACACCCTTAAATATTCGCATATCATGAAGGAACACCCTGTATACATGGGGAATATTACCATCAGATTATATACTCTAGATGTTGTCATGTGGCATTTGAAAAAAATTAAAATTGAATAAGTAATTAACTTCTTGACTTGATGGTATCCTCAAAGTATCAGATACAAAAAGGTGTTGCAAATTATGTAGGCATAATATTCATTCATTCTGATAAAGTATGTTAATTTGAATTGAATTGAATAATGAGTAGTGTGTGATCCTTGCAGATTAGTTTAAATACGTAAAAAAATTAATTGTATTTCCTGCCTACGTGATAAATTATAATAGAATCTGGTCACAATCACAACCAGGCTGCTTGTCCAATGAACCCACAAATTGAATAAAATTTATAACAAAAACCTATAATTGTTTGATAAGCGCTCGACCGTAACTAATTATTACACGTTAATTGTAAATTGAACAAAAAACGAGCTATTTGCATTGCATTTCATTGCAAAAATCGATCGAATGTCCATTATCGGCCACAACATCCCCAAAAATCACAGATTTATGATAAAATAGCTGCAATGCATACACATTTGGAATGTTCAGCAAATGAGTAAGTGAAAAAATGAAATGAAGCTAAATGAACTAGCATTTTGCACACACTGCCTGTCAAAGAAATGACGTACCTGAAATTTGAGGCACAATATAGCTTGAGACAAACAAAACCATTCAAGCAATGAATTTGTATTAGATCAGAACACCTGAGACGTTACTCCCCCAATTTGCGGGTATTAGGTAATGTTACCAGAGGTATTACAATTCATCATGGTGATAGTCCTCCAACAGGCTTTGAAGTTTCTTTTGCCTATTCACGTCTACTTTTTGTAGTTCCTTTCTAGTGACCCTTAGGCGCCATTGTCATTCATAGCAACCCTACGTCAACTCGTTTTAAGCTTGATTTTGGTTTTAGTTCTTTTATGTGCTCTTGCGTTCTCACCGAAAGCATCGAGCAGCCCCGTTTTGAGGTTGTGGTATTAAAAGTGTGAACTTAGTAGTAAGAATACGCAATATAGATTTTTGTATTCTTGAAGACCTTGACTGAAAGAAAATCGTACAAGCAACGTATTTCACACATAAAATCCATGCATATTAATCATCACATGTGATTTATTTACCATAACGTTAAATACAAAACAAAATGTGCAATGAACCACCTGCTACAGCAACATCTTGTACGCAAACATATTTGTATTTCGTAATTTATTAGCTTGCTGTCACACTTCTTGTACAAGCTGTAGATTTCCTGGTAGGTTTCCAACTGGTGATTGGAAGGACACAAAAATGTGCTGGAAAACTATTTTTATGAAATTAGTGAATTACTGAGAATGTCGGAAATCGGAACGTCAAATGGAAATCACAATGAGATGCACAAATTATTAGCTACACTACATGACACCTTTAATAAACTAGTGGGTACCTTATAACGTGCCAAAATCACGTAATCTTATTTTTTATCTTAGTCACTTACCACTAAGTTGAATCCCTCTTTATTAATGATAGAATACCAATTTCAAACACTTTTCAATGATTTTCTTCTGGCGAATTTCATAATCTATTGATCTATTGAGCTCTAAATAACCTAATCCTAAAAGTATGAATTCACACATATTATATCTTTTTTTCTTAGCGACTTAGTATTGTGTTGAAGTCCTTTAGACACAAATGCTATAATATTTTCATAAAATATCGATGGTCCCTCGTAGGCCCCTTTATTTTGGGAAATAATACGGTGTTGAGGTCTACCCATAGGCAGCCAAAGATGTTCTTTGTATATATTCGGCTGCGAAACATTTCTTGCAATTTGTCTACGTCATCATTTTTTGGTACAAGCGTTGACTGGGAAGGTGTGGTGTCAGTCAGTCAATTGATTTCCAGATTTTGGGATATTTGCCCCCAATCGCCAGTACTGAAGTAGCACCCTTTCTTGTACCTACCTTATCGTCCATTTATTATGAGATTTTAACCTCTTCAGCGTGGGAAGGCGCTGAGGAAAACCACCATCGGCTCTCCTCCAGCTTTGTAGCTGTCATGTAGTCAGTTTTACTGGAAGCCACCCCTTTCCCTTGAGAAAAACTGCCATCCCACTAAAAGAAGGCACATATTGAAAAAACTTTTTCAAGCCAGCAATTAATGCATGCCGAACGCCAGTGCCAGCAACCATTGAGCAACTGGTCGGGTTGCCGTCACTTTGGTAGGAGTGATTGTATTTGAATATAGTGTTTATTATAGCGTTGGCTCGTTCGGTAATCCCATTATTAAGCAAGGTATCTAAAAAAGTTCTTGTCAAAACGGTATGCTCCTTACTTACAAAATATTTGTTTCTCTGTAGGGTGATCCATAACTACCTGATCACCCAAACTTAGTTTTCTTTTTAATAGAACGTGCTACATTTTATTAAGGCTTTGGATAGGCCCTTTCAATCAAAGCAATTTGATATAAAATGCCATAGGATTTTATTTTCAAATTGTTAACCCCTTCAACTCCAGCTACAATTTCAAAAATGTATCCTACATACCAGATCATGTTTTTTCAAGCTTTCATAAATTATATTAGTACAGTTGAACTTGATCATTCGTACAGGTTTTTCTTTTTTAAAACGAGAAACAAAATGGTGGTTCGTTCCTAAAATTTAGCAGTATACCAGAATATCCATATAAGGATAGCAGTGCTATACCAGGTATCCATATATGGTTATTTTAAAAAAATGAGTTTGAACGCATTTTTGATAAAATAAATGCTTTATTTACAATATATCATAGAGATAAACAAAGTTATAGAGAAACATATATTTCACACTTATTACTTGTGGTAGTCTTCAAAGTGATCATCACAGCATAGTCCTGGTTTATCTGTACATTCCAGGCAAACATTTCTAGTCAGTTTTCTTATTCCTCGTCTTTGACAGACAACGCAGACCTTTAGTAGAGCGCGATTTTTTCCTTGTTCTTTTGGCAAGTACACCATAACATGTTTTTTTTTGGAGGATTTACCTTTGGAAGTTGACGGTTGAGTTTCAAACATCTTCCGATACCCATGGCTATATTTACGTAGAATATCATTACAGCACAATTTTATATAGTCATACATAGCACTTTGAGAGCCTCCGGTTGCATGTGTGTATAAAACTCTAGAGTTCAGAAAATCTGAGACATTAGAAAAAACCCACTTTTGAGAACCAAGTGTAACTTTTCCTTAAAGAATTATATGTCTCCTAATCCTGATCGATTGCATCCACAGCACCCATATTTTGATTGTAGTATTGAACATGGGAAGGTTTTTTGAAAGTAACTATTTTTCTTCCCACCTTATGGCGACTCTTTTCATAAAAACCTGCAGTATTATTTGTTGTTAACAGATATACATCTTTTTTGTCTTTATATTTAACTCGTAGTTTCATATCTTTCCATACGAAGCATGATTGGTATTGCTCTAATGGTATGTTGCACAGTTGTCTGGGCACACCTAGATTTACTCTTATTGTTCCAGTTAAATATGGTTCTTGGGAAAGTAAAAATTTGGAAGTATACCAGTTATCCAAAATAACTTCACGGCAACTGTTTAGTAGGTTTCGAGCTAGGTGAACTACGATTGTTCCCGAAACTGACAAACTTTCAGTACCTGATATATGTGTTACGTCAAATGTATCTTTGCCTATATATAGACAAAAGTTCCAGAAATAACCTCTTAGATGTTGAGCACTTGGACATAATGCAAACATTTTTATTCCAAACCTGCTTCTTTCACTTTTTATATATTGGCGAAAATGCAGTCTACCTTTATAAAGCATTAGGTGTTCATCAATAGCAAAAACTGGTCCGGGGTCCACTAAGGTCATGCAGTTATCTTTCAGCATAGCCATAAAAATGCCAAGTCTACTCATGGGAGCTCGGGCGCTAGCCGCTTCCAGGTTAGAAAATCTGATAAACTTCAAGATAGATAGGTACCTGTTTCGGCTCATTATTGTTTTGTCAAACACTTTTGGTCCAGAACACATCATACTTTTACTGCAATAATCTGTTATGCGAGGACATTTAGTGAGTCCGGTCAAAAAATGAAGTGTAATAAAAATATACATTTCCTCTTTTTCAAGGTTCTTCCACTGAAGACCAAATACAGTATCGATATTATTTTTCTCGAGATACATCTCTGCTCTATTGTTGGTCCATTCCCATAATTTGGTTACAATGTTCGGGCTCACAAAACATTCAAAACAATTCACTGGATCTTTACATTCTTCCCATTCAATTGCAGGATGAAAATCATAATCTGAAGAAAAATCTCTCACTTGTCTAGGCTGCTGATCGGCAAAAGGGTCACCTAAAACCTGCCAGTCCTCAATGATTACGTTCTCAATTTCATCATCGTCGTCAGTGTCTGATTAAGAGTCTGAATCGCTTATTATCGAATTATCACTAAATTCATAATCTGGATCATCACTACCGCTTGCAAATTAATTGTCCACATCCATAATGTTCTTTGTAGGGTATTAACGCAATACTAATGACAAAAGTACGCCGAAAAACGTTGAAAATCAACTTATCCGCCAAATACGTAGAAACGTGCGAATTTGACCATATACCAGCAAAGCTAGTTCAATACTAACAGAAGTCACGCATCTACGCGGGCTTGACCGAATTGTTGTGGTGGGGGATATAATATTATCTGCCATACCAGACGAAATAATATAGTAATACTCGGATTACCATCATATAAAATCTATTTTCAAACAAGTAAGCACGATATCCATATGTGGATATCATGGTACCTACCGGTGTTGATGGAAATATCCACATGTGGATACCTGGAGTGGAAGGGGTTAAGATAGTGGATAATCTATCAAAAAAGAAAACGCTTACATCTCCTCAACTGCTATAGGTTATTTTCTTATCCACTTACTTTTTAAGTTTTTCTGATAATTTATTGACGGTGGTCAAAATGCAAAATGAGAAATTTCTCAAATGGAATACCCTGTGTATTTCTACATTGCTTGATTGCCCATTTCACAAGATTCGCTTTGATATCATGTTTATGGGGGTTTGTATGACTGCTTTTACTAGCTAACCCTTTTTTAGATATCAGTACAAATGGAAAATATTATAGTACCCTTCAAAATAAAAAATAGCATTTAATTTTTAACAGCAGATCGTTAGAATTGTGTATTTTTTCATCCAAGATGTACCTGTGAATTTAGCGCATGATTGGACCAAATCTTATTTGAGAAAGCTGAGTCAGCCCATAATATTCTTCAGACTTTGAAATATTTAACCCTACAGGGTTATTTATTGTATATATTTTTTTGAATTGAATATAAAGGTAAAAAGCTTAACTGATTTTTTTGACATAGAAAGCAGGTAGTTCATCACAACAATAACATCAAACATGATTTGGACTCTAAAGGAAAGTTCAAAACATTGTCTTCTTACATCGTGCATACGAGTACATTGGCACCAATATCTTGGACGTAGGCACCTAAAAAGGCTGAGAAAGGAACGGATCGTTTTACCAGTACTCGCTCAGTTTTAATACAACAACCGTAAAACAACCAAAACTATTATAACTAAAGGATTGGAATATCGGCTATTATTAGCGGTTACTGAGAATAAAAGATAGCGAACACCACGAGAAGGCGAAAATACATTATACAATACGTTACATTGTTTTTTATGTTATTTTGAATGGTGTTGCCTTGTTTTTTACTTATCCTTGTTGTTCGTGTTAGAAAATGGTTAGCTGTAACTCAAAAGCCAGTCGTACAAGCCCGAGTAAGTCTTGTGAGAAAAGAAAGCTTGAGAAACGGGGAATCAAAGTATGTGAAAATATACATAGTGAACTGAAAAAGTATGTAGATAGGGAGTAAATGTAGGAGCATAGAATTCTTCTAACAGAAAAGTCAATACTTAAGCTTTTAAGAGTGACGAGGTGCGAGTTGCCAAAGTTGAGTTTCTTTTTCCATCGATAGATTTTCTACTATCTCAACAACTGAGGAAATTCCACCCTTACTAAGCGGGGTCGCATATTCTCACATCTAAGCTACTCAGTCACTTTCATTTCCTTCCATTCACAACAAAGAAATAAGTGATGATGGATCCCTCGAGTACTAAGAAGTTCCACTGTCGGAATGTTCGGGTGAAGGGTGGAAACAAAGTCGATGATAAAATCTCCTTCACGGATATCTGCGCGATTCTCCACTATCTGCCCGATGTGTTTTTCTTGGTTGATTCCAAAATCTCTGATTCTATACCGACTAACTATATTAACTTTCCAAATTACGAGGTGCACTCCAATCTGAGGAAGAACGGCGGAGTTCCGGCGTTTGTAGGGAGCAGTTCTCCCTGCTCAAGAGACGTTTTTTTGTGATCAGGTCGGAAGGACTTTCTGTGGCTTCGCCTCAACTCCAGACCAGCTCCTAAACTTATTTTCGCTCTCCCTAGGACCATAACTTACTTGAATATCTCACTGACAAGATCGACGACCTGAGATTTACCTTCCTTCAGAGGTAGTTCTCGTCGGTGATTTCAATGTCCATGAGTTCTGGTTGGGTTCAAACAAGACCGATGCAGCAGATCGTATTGGTGGTTTTCCGCTACTACCCAAGGACTGACCCAGCTGGGCGAGCCCTCTTTCTTCCTTTCACCTTTCACGAGCCAAGATGGAATCACTGTTACGCCCGAGTGTCGTCGATTCAAAGGGTTCCTCCACTCGGGTGCTATTGTTGCTCGACGTCAACAAAGCTTCTGGTCGGGACTTGATCCCATTCGTTCTACTGAAGATGTATAGATATCTTACAAACCTGGTACTTTCTCAGAAAACTGGAAATTTGACCAACCCATCCAAGAAAAAGGATTTAAGACCGATCCTTTCAACTAAAAACCTATAGCTCTAAATGAGGTCGTGGAAAGGTGTATAAATCGGGACCTTTTGGAGAATCTTGATCGTCATGGCTTCATTAGCGACATACAGTAGGATTTCCGGCACCAACGATCTATGGGGACCTCTTAATTTATGTGACGCAACTGTGGAGTAAACTCATCCAGCCATATGATAAGCTTTGTAGATGGATGGATGACTTCCTCACCGACTACAAAGTATCCGCCGTAATTGACGGTTTTATGCTACTCGTCCTACAATATCGTCGCGGCTGTTTCCCAGGTGTCAGTCTTGGCTCCAATATTGTTTTTACTACATATCAATGACCTCTTCAACACATCTATCCCAGAACTCTTACACGCAGCTTTGCAGATGGGTAACTGACTTCCTCTCTGGTCACAAGATATTCGTCGTAATTGGTTCTCCCCTCCAGCTCACAATGTCAACGCGGGTGTTCCCCAGGGATCAGTCTTGCCTTCGACGTTGTTCCTCTTACACGTCAACGATCTCATTTGCTGATGAAATGAAATGAAATGTTTATTATTCTTAGCCCTAAAGCTACTTCCTATAGTTTATATTAGTGTCTTACTCCAGTAATAAACAAAAAACAGTAATTCTAGATTCCCTTAAAATCATAGTAACTGCAACCACAGTAAATGCAACAATAGCAAATGCGAGATAATGACATACAGTTATCTTAACAGAGAAAGTACATATATTATGCCATTTTATCTAGATACAATTGCTTAGCCTTACGAATAAATATATTTACAGACGTCGCTTCTCTAATTTCTGTAGGTAATGCATTAAAAAGTCTCAAACCATCACTAAAAAGACATTTTTGCATATGGGATGTTCTAGCGAATTCTATGTCAAAAGTGTTACGTGACCTGATATTATATGCATGTCTCTCGGACCTCGGTATTAGATATTCCTGCAAGTATTCAGGCAATAAATGATTTTTTGTTTTAAAAATAAATAAGACATTTGACATTTCAACCTTTTGCTGTATTGAAAGCCATCCGAGGGTTTTTAACATTAAATTAATAGGCGTATAACGTGTACAAAATAATATAGTGCGCATAGCCTTATTTTGTAGTAACTGGAGCCTTTGAACATCAGTTTTTTTGCATGATAGCAACAATGAAAAACAATAATTAAAATGTGGATATATGATGGTATTATATACAAGAAGACGACTCCAGTGACTAAGACTTTCAGATATTCGCCTAAAAAATCCTATTTTTTTCCCAATTTTTTTACTAACATAATCAACATGCAATGAAAAATTTAGCTGATGATCTAAAACTACGCCCAAATACTTCATACTAGATGCACTTTCAATTTGAATATTATCTATCTCAATACAACATTTCTTTTCTAAAAATGTATTACAGTTCTGCTTTGTCCCAAAAACCATGTATTTTGTTTTTTCTACATTCAACTTAAGCCTATTTACACATAACCAGTTATACAGAATTTCCAGTATTGAGTTCATACTATCTACAACTTGTCTAAAATCCTTACCGTACACATAAAGCAATGTATCGTCTGCAAACAAGCTCAGAAATGTATTTACTAAAACCCTGTTCAAGTCATTTATATAAAGTAGGAACAAAAGCGGGCCCAACACACTACCCTGAGGTACCCCAATTTCACTATCAATTGAATTTGACGCCACGTTATTAATCTTCGTCACATGACAACGGTCTTTCAAGTAGTTCATAAACCATTTTAGTGCACTGTCTGTAATCCCATAGGTCTGCAATTTCTGGATCAGTCTTTTCCTATCAATAGTCTCAAATGCACGTTGAAGGTCGATGAATACACATAACACAATATTCCCGTCATGAATGTATGAACGCCATTTCGAACAGACATACTGCAGCGCCGACTCGCACGAGTGTTTTTTCCGAAATCCCGACTGTCCCTTAAACAACAGTTTTCTTGCCTCCAGAAACTCCCGTAACTGCGCACAAACCACGGTTTCCAAGATTTTGTCTATCACTGGTAACAAGTTAATGGGTCGGTATTGTGCTGGTTTATTTGGTGAGGACACTTTTGGAATAGGCACTATAACACTAGTTTTTATTGGTTTTGGAACTTTTCCTGTTGTAAGGGATGCATTGATCAAGTGAAGCAAAGGGTATCCGAGTACACAAAAAGCCGTTTTCAAAAACTTAACATTACAAATATCATTCATTATATTTTCCAATCCTAGCTGAACATTTAGGCATAAGAACCAAAAATGACCGTGACGTACGACATTCTTTACAACTGTACAATGATGACAGCATTCAACATAATAAAACGTAGGGCATGCCCTTCAAAAATACGTATGAAACGATAACCGCGCTGTTACGTATCACAGAGTTATCGAGCGAACTCGCACCAAAAACTCACCTTGTATGTGCATAGGCGGGTTGCGATTGCCAGTTGCTTTAGGTGCGAATGGACCCTTAGAGCTTTCCCACAATTCTCCCACTTCTTTTGATGCTCATTTGGCACGTCGTCTCAGGAGATAGCGGCTCTTACTAAGAGTTACTATTAAGCCATCTGTAGGTATTTACATTTTACCGTATTCCATATCTATGTAAATTTTATACCACACATCATCAGCGCAACAATTTCCGCTTGAGATACCGTAGTGGGCTTAGCCAGGCAGTGTAGATAATCCTTGAATGTACTCCCAGCTCATAATATTATGTAACATTTTCCATCTTAATTACAGCTATGAAGTTTGCCAGGCTAGTCCTGACGTCCTGGTAGGCTGTGTATTTTGGACTTTATAGTAATATAATTTTATGAACCCAATTCTTAGATGCTCTTTCAAAATTCAAAACAGGAATAGTCTCCAATCAATACCAGGGGGTATGCATAGTTTCTGGACTCTATATGGAAAACGTTTAGTTGATCCCAGAATACGTTTATTCTTAAGGCGGCTCCGAAGCAGTGAGTTTCAAGCCATCTACAAGGGTTCAGCTGCTGACACTCCACTTTTCAATATTTTTGAATGAAATTCATACAGTATGTTGAGAAGATAATTGGCCTTTTAGAAATTTTGTTTTTGCACAAGTTTTATGCTGGTTTGAAGTGCGCACTTTTTCTGTTCAACTTCGCGATTTTTTTAAAAAGAACCTAGTGAAAAAATGAAAAAGTGGCTCTATAACACCCTGTGGGGTTTTGTTTTCAGCACTCTGTGAAAATTGCATCCAAGAATATCTAAAAATAAAGCGTCAATTTTGAGGCGCGCAAACCTCTACAAATCGTATTTTGGATGAATTTTGTCTACTGTTTCGTGCTGCCACACCAAGCGTTGCGGCGCAATGTACGGACTAAGAAAGGACGTATTCAGATAATTTGGTGGCCCTATTTCATATAATTTCGCGTAGATAAGTCGTTCTGCAAATAGGTACTCTTAGTCGCGATCGCTGATACTCCTCGATTGTAAAGCCGTTTTACTTCCCACGTCATTGGCGAGGAAGTATTGTAATCGCGAAAGATTTCTAAAATGAGATGTTATATTTTTTTAAGTCATATGACGTGTACATCATGCAAAACTGTATCACTCATCATCAACTTGGAAATTACCGCTCGGATTTTTATGAAATTTCCACATGCGGTTACTAGTATGCCAAAGCTTTGTAGTTTTAGTCCAGTGGCAACGGTGCTATAGGCAAAAAAGAAAAAGTAACAATTGCTGAAACTCCGTTTTTGACGTTTCAGGGGTTCCTAATCATTGACGTAAAAAATTGTACTGCTTAAAAAGGGGAGGTTGAAATCAGTGAAACACGTTCTATTACTAAGTAGCTTCTGATCGCAGTGATTACAGGAAATTTAAGTATCGAAAATCCGACGAATAATGTGCTCACGATTTCAAAAAATCGGTACCTGCTGTATAGGTTTGACACCAACAGCCAACAGATCTGCAACTACCGACAGTAGGGAAGAATGAATTCGGATATCACTCCAGTCAAGTATAGGGGAATTTAGCGTGGAACTTTAAAATTATCGATATGTCAAGGAAATATGTTTTTGAGAACGATCATTTGGTAGATTTTATACCTGCATTTTCATTTGAATTTCATAACCCGTGAAATGTACCCATTTCGCCGTTACCTTTTGTGTTCTGCAGTTTGTGATGTTTTTCTGGATATAAGCAGGCCATAACTGCCTAGGGTGCTATCAGAGCTTTTTACAAAATTTTGTCTTTGCGCAAGAATTATGGTGGGTTGAAATGCTCACTATTTGTGCTCAACTTCTTGATATTTTAAAAACATCCTAGTGGATAAAATCGAAAAAGTGAATCGCTGGCACCCTGTGGACTATGTTTTTAGCACGCTGCAAGAGTTTCATTTGGAAATAATAAAAAGTAAGCTGTGAAGTGCAAATCGGTTTTTGGGCGAAATTCATCTACTGTTTCGTCCTGCCAGTCCAAGGGACGCGACGGTGCGTTCCGACTAAGAAAAAATGTATTCAAATGATTTTATATCTTTCCTAAAATAAATTCAAGAACTCAAATTCTTCACGTTTATTCATGTCAATAAACACAATTATTTTTACAAGGTTCGTGTGGTAGATGGTAAAAATTGAACGAGGGTCATAAAAATATCTTATGCCGTCAAAATAAGAGGAAACAGTTAGGTAGTATTTGTAAACCACAAGATTGAACTGCCTTGTCGAATGATTTTTGTATTGCCTTTTTTTATTGCTTTAGTAGAAAACTCTGTTGGGTATATGATTGAGTTTACTAGAACTTTACAGCTTGTTGTCAGCCTTCTTCTACAAACTTCACCAAATCGAGACGCTGTCAACCTTATCCCCCGATGAAGGCGCCACAAAGCACAGTCCTGTGATTTGGTGACTTGTTCGATATGCAAAATCTCGTCGTCACTTTTTCTAAGTTTCCCTAAAAATTCTTGTTTAGCAACCTCCAAATCAATGTCGTTCATGTCAGGTTTTTGACAGAATTCGCCATAAAACTATTATATATTTTCTTTGGAATTGCTATCCGAATTGTTAGTTATTTTTATATCAATTTTTTTTGGTCTGAGTTTCTTTCCAAGAATCTTGTGTTTGAGTCTTTGTTCCATCTTAGTGATAAGCGAGGTTGGACTAAGCTTAGAACGCAAATGTATTTGGACCACACAGACAGGCCGCTCGGTATTGTGGCTCACTACAGCTGCAGCACATCTTTCATGGCATGACCTCTTCTTGCAATAATTTACTCGCTTACCCCAATGTATTTTACGATTATAGAGTTGAACTGCTCCACACTATTGTTGTCCTCGTCATGAATTAAACTCACTGAATTCGTAATTAAAATTGTCACATATGACCTTTTATTGTCCATTATCAACCTTGATAAAAAATTCACTCAAGAACAATCACACCAACAATAGTACAATACAACAATTCAACAACACAATATCGACGAACAGTAACAAGGGTAGAACAATACTAAATGATCACTAGCTGAGTACCAAAATAGGAAACGATTTACAGGCTAGATCGCTAATCGAAATCCGACTGTTATTATAAAAATTTACCTGGGTAGGCACCCGCAGTCATCCTTTCCTCCTTTAAAGTAGCGCCGACCACCGTCTAAGACCAGCCCACAATCGTTTCCTTTTCAGCTCCCCGTTACCTCAGCAGATGGTTCTCGTGACTGTAGGAGCCCCGTTAAAGTCAATACATTTTCTTCGGCGATTTTCTATTTGATTTACACATGCCCTGACGTGAACTCTCTGGAAGCGCATTCAATATACATAAAGCATGAAAATCAATGGAAGTTAGGAGATGCTAAGTCTGGTGTATAGGGTGGATTTTCAAACAGTTCGAAATGTAATACGCTGGTGCTTGCCATTGTTTGAGCGATACTATGAGCAGGTGCATTGTGCCAATGGAAGATGCTTTTTGTTTTCTGTAGACCTTATCTTTCTCCCGATCTTGTCTCCCGAATTTCTACAGCTAGCTTATCAAGAAGGTTAGAGTAATACTCTGATATAGTTGTAGTCACCATTCTTGGCGGGTCAAAGTAAGACTACTGGTATCCCATTATATATCTTATGTCAGAGTACAGAAAAAAGTGGTGTTTTCCAAAACCAATTTTGTTCTGGTTTTAGTAGTATTAGTTTTAGTATTGTTTCGAGGAGGTCTATTTTTGGTATTTGGCACCCTAAGGAGGGTAGTGGTTTAAGAAAGTAACCTGTTAAAAGACATATTGTCAAAATCTGTGTTGGATTTGTTAATTGTGTCCATTATAATGTATTATAAGCATTAGAGTTTATTTTTTTTTCAATATATTTTGTTTGCCCTTGTTATGAACTGTTTTATTTTATTTATTTAATATAAGGTTGATCTAAAACAACATCTTAAACAAAAATACTGAGAAACAGTTTCAGTACCTTCTTAGTATTTTTTGTTTTCTAAAAAAGAATTTCATCAATTGCATTTAACTGTATTTTAAGGTTTAAAATACAATGAAAAAAGTTAAATCTAAGTTGTGTATTTATGGCCGCCCTAGTATGGAAGCGGAATCACTTTGCAGCGGTCCTCTGTTACCCCCTTCATGCGTACTGGGGAGAGTAGCAGATGCTGAAGATTAGTCTCCGCGGGGTTCAGCGAATAAAATAAGAAAATAAGAAAGGTTTGCCCATAGTAACACCTAAGCAAATTCGCAAAATTGAAAAATGCAAGACCGATGTAAGTGCCGTCAAAGCTGAAATTAGGAACACCTTCTTCGATATGAGAAGTAAATAATAATTTTGAATCGGTTTCCCTCAGTTAGGAAAATCAAGATACGCCCATGGTACGGAGACTCGATCTGTTTACTTCTTACATATAGCGTTGATGACGTAACCGCTAAGAATGGTGACTACAACTATGTTAACCTATTAACCATATCCCTTTGGCACCCCTAAAAAGGTGCGATAAATTTTGCATGAGCTTTCAGGCGCAGATCTTGTTAGTACCCGAGATTTTCGAGTCTAAAAATAATTCGAACTCAGGCGACCCTCCTCCTACGCTCTTTAATTTTCAATCGCCGCGCCCATACCCCTTCCCCGACACGAACGTGAATCCTGAGCACCTCCACTCCAGCACTTCTCTGAGCGGGTAATTTCAAATTTATTATATGGTCCTCAAAGAGTATCTTGCTGATTTTGACGCTTACTTCGGAGCAGATCTACCGGGTTTCAGTTCACTCTACGATTTGATGTCGCAATTTGATGTCAAAGTGGTAAACCCAAGTCTCATCCATAATTTCAAATTGACGCATTAAATCAGGTTTATCATTTGCAAATTTTATATGTTGTTGGAAGAATTCGTTTTTGATCTAAAGTTGCCAATTTAAAATTTCTTTAAAATTTTTAATATTTTTAAAATTTTTAAAATTTTCAATATTTTTAAAATTGTTAAAATTTTAAAAATTTTCAAAATTTTCAACAAAAATACCAAAATTCTCAGTTTTAGAAATTTTCAGCATATTGGGAATTTCGTTATACAGGGTTATCCAAATTAAGTGTCCACCATTAGTAACTTTGTTATTAGTGAAAATACAAAGTTGTTTGAATTAGCAAACTAGTAGTATTTTTAACGCTGGTAAAAATGAGAAATAAAAAAAAACAATTGAGAGTCGTTATTTTGATTTTTTTCAGTAAAATAACATTTTTTTAAATGGAAACCCCTGTATATTATATTTTTTTCTGTTAAAGCATCAAATTTTAAACAAAAAAGCTTACAATAACTTTTCTCCTAGGTTACAAATTGTTGAAGTTATGGCCTCCAATCTGAAACAATTAAATTGTATCGACAAACTTTATTTTCAACATCAACTTATAATCTTACAAAATACAATAACAATTTTTTTTAAAGAAGATGCTCGAAAACACCACCTTGTTCTTCAATACATTTTTGGGCACGTTTTTCAACTGCTCGAACTGTCTTAAGTATGGTCCTACCATCTATCTGGGTTATCTTTTCCCTAACTGCAGTCTTTAACGCGTCAAGGTTATCGTACCTTCGCTTGTAAATTTGGTTCTTTAAGTAACCCCACAAGAAGTAATCAAGTGGGTTTAGATCTGGTGATCTGGGAGGCCACTGTATTGGGCCATTTGTTCCTATCCACTGATCATTAAAAGTAGTACTTAGAAAATGATAAGTACCTCTGGAGTTGTGGGCAGGTGCGCCATCTTGCTGAAAATGCAGATGATGTCTACTTATAAGATCTAATTCGTCTAAGAAATTAGTCAGAATTTCTGACATAAATTCCACATATCTTTCACCAGTTAGGGTTCCCTCATAAAAGAACGGCCCAACAATTTTTGAACCAATTATACCGCACCAAACGTTGAAACTGAAACGGACTTGTGGGCCTCTTGGATGTACTAACAAAAGATTTTCTCTTGGCCAATAATGGTGGTTTTTTCTATTAAACATTCCAGAATTTGAAAAATTTGATTCATCTGTCCATAAAAGGTAACGAAAGTTATTTACATTTTGGCGACAGAAGCTAAGATACCAATGTCAAAAAACAAGTCTTCTCTCTCGATCCCCTGCCAAAAGCGTTTGAACTGGTCGGTACTTATACGGAATAAATTTGTATTTTTTTAAAATCCTTTGAACAGTACCATAACTGAAATTAGAGTCCTTGAGAATATCTGCTATTGAATTCTCACGATAAGCTTCAAAATATCCAATAACTGCAATTTCCGTGGCCTCGCTTATTATGAATTCTTTTTTTGCCCTTGTTTTAGCAAAAACATTTTCGTTGCCCCTAAATTTTCGATAAAGTCTCAGAAAATATCGTTCATACGGTTGATTGCGAGCGGGATATAATTCACTGTAGTATTCTGTTGCTCTCAAGGCGGATTTTCTGCACACTAAATAGCATTCTAACATATCACACTTTTCTTCATGGGAGAACATTTTTCTTTAAATTAATGACACAATAAAGCTTATAAACAAGTATTTACACTAATGTTTGACATTATTTGATTTTATCATTGTTTTCCAAAGCCTTCTAGTTGCGAGTATGTCCAGTTTAACAATTTGTCGCTTATCTTAATGCTGTCAAATCGCGAACGCCATGTTGTTTTCATAGCCGTCTTAATATTATAATACTGCAAATAATAAAAAATAATTATCGTTATTTTGACTTTATTTTTGACTTTAGCGGAAAAGTCATTATGAACTTTTTTGTTTAAAATTTGATGCTTTAACAGAAAAAAATATAATATACAGGGGTTTCCATTTAAAAAAATGTTATTTTACTGAAAAAAATCAAAATAACGACTCTCAATTGTTTTTTTTTATTTCTCATTTTTACCACCGTTAAAAATGCTACTAGTTTGCTAATTTAAACAACTTTGTATTTTTATGTCAGAAATTCTGACTAATTTCTTAGACGAATTAGATCTTATAAGTAGACATCATCTGCATTTTCAGCAAGATGGCGCACCTGCCCACAACTCCAGAGGTACTTATCATTTTCTAAGTACTACTTTTAATGATCAGTGGATAGGAACAAATGGCCCAATACAGTGGCC
This sequence comes from Acanthoscelides obtectus, assembly GCA_963669975.1. Classification (NCBI taxonomy): domain Eukaryota; kingdom Metazoa; phylum Arthropoda; class Insecta; order Coleoptera; family Chrysomelidae; genus Acanthoscelides; species Acanthoscelides obtectus. Next base: position 34,123,789 of record CAVLJG010000001.1, read on the forward strand.
TCCCAGATCACCAGATCTAAACCCACTTGATTACTTCTTGTGGGGTTACTTAAAGAACCAAATTTACAAGCGAAGGTACGATAACCTTGACGCGTTAAAGACTGCAGTTAGGGAAAAGATAACCCAGATAGATGGTAGGACCATACTTAAGACAGTTCGAGCAGTTGAAAAACGTGCCCAAAAATGTATTGAAGAACAAGGTGGTGTTTTCGAGCATCTTCTTTAAAAAAAATTGTTATTGTATTTTGTAAGATTATAAGTTGATGTTGAAAATAAAGTTTGTCGATACAATTTAATTGTTTCAGATTGGAGGCCATAACTTCAACAATTTGTAACCTAGGAGAAAAGTTATTGTAAGCTTTTTTGTTTAAAATTTGATGCTTTAACAGAAAAAAATATAATATACAGGGGTTTCCATTTAAAAAAATGTTATTTTACTGAAAAAAATCAAAATAACGACTCTCAATTGTTTTTTTTTATTTCTCATTTTTACCACCGTTAAAAATGCTACTAGTTTGCTAATTTAAACAACTTTGTATTTTTACTAATAACAAAGTTACCAATGGTGGACACTTAATTTGGATAACCCTGTATACGAAGATCTTCACATTGAAAAACCTTGAAACCCCTGGTGAGAATTGATATCTATAGCTTACTGTGATAAGCAAAAATGTGGTCTCCATTCAATCATCATCATTGAAGGTTTGATTTTATTCCTTCAATGTCCAAGGTTTCACCAACCCTCAATCAGCACTTGACTTTCAAGGGAGGCCTATAAATGCAGGCCTACGTGTCGGATCATAGACGTCTTACGATCCCGTTTGACCATATATCAACATGAAGGCCATCTCCACTCAATCGAATGCAAGTATTTGGCATACTTTTAAATGATTTTCCGATTTCAGATCAGATCAAAACAAAGTGCGCATATGCTCATAGATCAGCATAGCAATATTTTCCATAATATCAACACCTTCTCTATGCCAGTCCAGATACTTTTCAAATGATCAAAGGGATTGTACAATTGAACTGCTATCAGCGCCAACATATTTATCTTTTTTCAATCATCTAACGCCTGAAGCAGTTTTTTGCGAGAAAAGATCAAGCTGCTTCGTGATATGTGCCTATCCGAGAGATTATATTAACCGTGTTTGTCGCACCTTCTACTTATCTAAAAAATAGAATTCCCTCCAGAACAGCAAAAAAGCTGATTTTATCCGACTGCTCCCTCTCACATTTCACACTTAAGGTATAACTCAAGAAGGTAAGGATACAAAGAGAAACTTTAGAATAAGAGGAATATTTTTCTTGTAATAACGAGTTTTTGATGCAACAAAACTAACGACTCGTTAAACCGCCCGTGACATTATTTTTGCCAGCGATAGCAATCAACTACTGTTATTGATTAACGTATTCTACCTAAAAACAATCTACCTGTATGTACTATTCTCGCGCTTCCAACAAATTAGCTGATATACAAGTAGAATGAGATACCGTAGCGTCATCTATGAGAACTTGTCACAGCTAGGATCTACTTTGAAAAGGTTAGTTTCTCATAGATGGCGCTGTAGTCAACTCTACGAGACAATAAGAGCCTGTTTTATGGACGTGTCTTGAGTGCTGTGCGCCGTTTGAAGATTGATCCACCCGTGGGAATAATGTAACCATGGTAACAATAACGCTTGCTTGCGGGACGTTTAAGGGACGATTTAACTTTTGCATTTCATAGCATTTGCGTATCTATTTTGTTGATAATTTTAGGACGGAATGGTTCATTTTTGTGCTAAATATCGCTAAACAATGCGAAATAGTAATGTTATTGATTTCTTGAATTTAAAGCGGAACCAGTAAGCTGCATGGAACTTGTGCTGGCTGTAGATTGTAAATCACGTCTGTCAGATTAATCGTGCAGTATTTATACCACATGTTATTAGCTACACTACGTGGTACCTTGATACAGGTTTCCAAAAAAATTCAAATCCTTCATAGTCATTTCATAGTGTGTAAAGAGAACCTTAGCAAGGCAAATAAAATGCATTCGACCGAGATACAGGACACATCGAATGGAATCGTTGAAAATGATAGCTGCTCAATCACTTTGAAGATCAATGCTTGATAGCGAATTGCAAAAACCGAAAATAATACTCCCAAAAGAAACAGTAAACAGCTGAAAAAATTATCGGAGAATATTTTCTTTCTTACGGGAAGGGTTGATACTGTGGACCATTGAGTCAAGATATTTCATAAAGGCAGTTGCTGAAAATAGCGTAACGTCTCCGTATTTTAAATTTTTGAATTTGTCAAAGAACAAAAGTGTAAAGTTTTAATATGGCATATTGCACTTCAGAAACCAAACTGTGATAAAAAACCGTTCTACCTATGTTTGCTTGATATTGTTCTACAATTTGTTGAGTTTTTTGCTCGTTTTTCCATTGAACATTTTTCCACAATTATACCGATTTCTTTGCCGGTTTCTATAAAAAGCACAGAGTTCCATGTTATCTGTACGTACATTTTACCGGTTCTATTTTGCATTGTATAGTAATATTTAGCACAAAAATAAACCATTCCGTTTCAAATTTATGGTCCAAATGCTAAATAGCCAGAAAAGAAGAATTTTTCTGACATCGAAGGCATCCTGTGATAGCATCACTGTTACAGCCTACTCTAAAATGCAAAAGTCCTCCCTTGAACGTCTCCAAGGAAATATAATTGTTGCATTATTTCCAAGGGGAGGTCAACCCCCAAACGGCACTTAGCCCTCAAGGGTCCTTTGTAAATATGCTCTAACATCTTCAAAGTAGATTTCTAATTATTGCGTAGTGGAGAAACAAAGCTGTGACAAATTCTCATAGATAACGTACGGTATCTTAATTATTTTATCTCAAATAATTCTTCATACGCGCAAATAATGTATTAGGTTGCTATCTTCAAGTAGTATACGTGAATCAATGCTGCGGTCGGAGAAACTGACCACCGACAGTCGTGACAAGTTGCCTAATTTTATATATTTTGAAGTGAAGCTAACCTCAAAATTCCAGAACTCTGTTAAATCTTCCCATAGAAAAAATATCTATATTATGACTGCTCCAAAGCGGTCAAGAAATGAATCGGTCTAGAACCATGGAATCACTGAACGACCAGTGACTACAAAGCCAGCAGACCTATAACACAAGGCTAAAAATCAGGAAAATTTAATCCATTCAGCACAATGGCTTTTTCTTGCATTTATTTTTATTATTGACTCAAAACCCAGATTTATATTTGAACCAGCCTTCGCATTTTGGCAACTGTGTTGAGTAAGGACAAAATTACCTTACTGAAAGTTATTCTGGAAACACATGTTTGCTTTTTGTCTCCTGTAACTATGACCAGGCCCAGACAACGCTGTTTCGTGCTCATAAGCAACTCATCATTGCGGAATAGGTGTTGGGTGTAGTCTTGGAGACAGACGAAACAGAGAGCAAATTGATGTGGTCATTTAAAAAACTCGGAACATTGTGCGCAAGTAGATGGAAATCTGACGATCGCCACCTACCAACAGTTTAGCTAATCTGATTTCCATCATCTTAAACGTACGTAGAAGTCGAGCAATATGATCTTAGAGTACGTACTTGTGCACAACGAATAAGCTCTTCCTTATCCTCTGTGAGTAACGGAGCTTCTTATTTCAATAAGGGATATAGAATGATCGTTTCGCTGCTGCTCAAACTCCAAAAATAATAACGACCATGAACAAGGAACTAAAAGCTCTCCAATGGCACAGCTGGTGACCAAGCCAAAAGGGCTGCTGAAATCAGAATCCTGCATATACAACCACTAAACAGTGCTGAAACTGTTTAGCTTCATTGACCAAAACACTACATCTATCCTAATTTTCGCTGAGTACATATTTAATGTGATAAGCTTGTATCTCCTGGACAATGGTATATGCATAAAATAATATCCCGAATGTGTACTTTCCCTACTGAAATTTTAGTGGATCCGTTTTAATTAATTTTTATGTAAATATTTCTGTACAAAGTTAGTCATGTGGATAATTATGACCCTGTACGCATTAAAAAGTTTTTAGCTAGTTAAAAGAGTTTTGATATTTATGTTATTATATGACTACCACTACCAGTATTTTTAATAAAATTTTGAAACTTTCTTCTGTGTTGCTCAATTGTACCCTTTGACCTGTTTATCATCATATTTTCAGTAGAGTAGATCCTCTGTAGGGGAGTAAGAGAAATAGAGCTAGCATGTGATCTGCGAATGCATGCAGTTTCGGAATTACTCTTTGTTGGTTCGGACACTCGGCACAGCACAACGGAGGCAGATACTTTTTCAAGGTAGTGCATTCTCTGTTCATTGCGAAGGTTGCTATTGATCCTGAGTTGGGCTTCGACCGTCGACAAGATGCACGGCTGTACATTGGATCATGCAGTCACTTATCTAGGTTCGCGCCTGTTTGCTGCTGGACAAGCTTATGTAGCAATTAGTCGTATAAGATATTTAGACAGTATTTGGATTGAAGAAATGATTCGTAAAACATATCAACACCACATGTCCACAAAAAACTAACTGATAAATCGAACTAAAAAAAATTAAAAACAAAACTAAAATCACGCTTTAATAGCGAACCGAACTAAAAAGTAGAAAATATTTTTTTACTTACAAAGAGTTTATATTACAGTAGTAGATGGTCAATAATAATTAATGACCACAAAATAAAATTATAATGGCGCATTATAATGGTGCATCTTTCTACATTTCCATAACTCTCCTCTCATACCTAGATAGTTGCCAATTGTAACATTTAATATATCGAACTCCTCACGATTTTTAATCTGAATTGAATTATTCTGTTAGTACTTTAAATTTTATTATAATTTTATTTTGAGGTCGTTAATCATTATGATTGCTTGTTTGACCATCTACTACTATAATATAAACTCTTTGTAATTAAGAATTATTTCCTACTTTTTAGTTCGATTCGCTATGAAAGCGTGTTTTTTTAGTTTTTTAAACTGTTATTTATTTATCGGCTTTTTAGTAGTGTCGTGATGAGTCTTCCAGTAACGACTGTCAAAAGGCAACTGACATATTATTAATTGCTTATAAGCCGAATATAGATAAATATTCAGCGAAGCTTTTTAACAATAATATACTTCACCAAGAAAACCTGTATCTGTTATCGTGGGACCCTAAAGAAAATCTCTAGCGAGAGGTTGAGGCCATTTGATTAATCCAAAGTCACTGGACAACTGGTCAAAAAGGCCATGTTATCCGTCTGCCTAAGGAGGAATGATATGTTTTGTCAACTTGCTGACTAGATAGTTCCTGGTATAATGTGTTATAAGCATTGTGGAGGAGTGACTCAACAGCACGCTCAATGACTAGCATGCTTTGTTGGTTGCAGGCTGCAAGTCTGTAGAGTACTCGTATATCTCTGAGAGGATGTGGCATAGAAAATTGGTTGATTAGCAAAGTAGAATCTGGATGATTGTGTATATTAGTCTGCACGTGTATAAAATAACTGATATTTCCTACGTGACAAAATTATACTAAGTGACATATAAATCCGAACACCCAGTTTAAATGGTTTTATTTTAATAAAATTTTGTATAAGTACTTAATGAAGCATAATAAGTTAATGATAAAAATTTCAAAATGATTGCACTGCTTTAAAGCCCTTTGACCTTTAATAATGTGTGGATGCACCCTGACGTGCTACGCATTCTCCAACGCGCCGAGGCATGCTTCTGATCAGGTGGTCAATGTCCTCCTGTGGTATCTGATTCCAGGCAACCACCAACTCCTCTCGAAGTGCTTCTAGAGTCTGAGGAGGACGTTGCAAATTGAGCAATCTCCTACCCATCATATCCCACACGTGCTCAATTGGGGATAAGTCGGGAGATCTTGGTGGCCATGGTAACAATCTGACATCATTATGTTGAAACAAGTCTATTGTGACTCTTGCAACATGTGGTCGGGCATTATCTTGTTCGAAAGTTGGATCTGCCAGGGTGTCAAGATAGGGTGAAAAATGGGGTTCTAGAACTTCGTGGATATAACGCTGCGCGTTCATGTTACCTCTGATGAAGATTAAAGGTGACCTGGAACCATAAGCTATAGTACCCCAAACCATAACTCCAACAGTGTGATGAACATGTCTTTCAACAAAAAACTGTGGATTCCTCCTTTCACCACGTCGCCTTCTAACCCTGGCACGACCATCGTGCATGCCTAAACAAAATCGAGACTCGTCACTAAAGACAATACTGTTCCATTCCTGATCCCAGAGTGACCGTTGTCTGCACCACTCAAGGCGATTACGTCGGTGTTCTCGAGTTAAAGGGAGGACCCAGTGTGGCCGGTATGAAAACAAGCCAAAACGTCGCATGCCAATAGGTCTTCCGTGTTCTGCAAACCATTCATTTGCAATGGACCTGGTAGTGGAGAAACGGTCCCTTAAGGCCAATAATCTTAGGCGGCGATCTTCACGGTCTGTTGTTCTACGGCGGCGTCCAGTGCCCCTTGCTCTTTGCGTACGGCCTTCTCGAAGCCATGCCTGGCAACACCTAACCACAGTGTCTACACTTCTTTGCACTCTAACTGCAATTGCCCGAAAAGAAGGTCCAGCTTCCCGAAGTCCCACTATACGGCCCCTATCAAACTCACTAAGTTGACGAAATCGTACAGGTGTCCGTACTCTAGGCATCGTAACCGATCGTAAAGGATGTCAAGAACCAAAATCCGCCAAAGTTGATTCTTTACTGCGGCTGAAATATTCATTTTTAGAGCGTTAGTGAATTAAAAAAAAGCAGTATAAAAACCGGAATATCCAACTGATAAGGCTGAAAATTTTTTCACTTGTTATTTACAGTAAGATAAATACATTCACCAACTTTTATTAAAATAAAACCACTTAAACTGGGTGTTCGGATGTATATGTCACTTAGTATATTACTGCCATACTGGTTGTTTGTGTTGTCCTTTCTGAATAGAGGTTATGTTCAAAGTGATAAATTATTTTTTCCCCGGTTTTCCTTTCGTTTTCAAGAACTTTGAGAAGCATTACGGAAAATCAGCACAACGCCCGCCTTGAGTATAATTAAGTCACATCACAGAAAAATTAGGAAGGGCGCATCACACACATCTAGTCACTGATTTTCTACTTGACGTCGCAAAATAACTTTCTAAAAATTTAAATGACTGGAAATAAAAAATAATGTACAATGTAATAACTTTTTCACATTTTATAAATGTTCTTGTCTACGGCATATTCTCTCACCTGTTGGTTGTAATTCACTTCACCAAACAGATGTGTTCTTTTGTTATATCGAGGACGACTAAAGATATGTGGATACAAATTTAATTTCTAGCTTTGCATACACCTCAAATGGGAGTATTTGAGACAAGAAACCAATGGAACAACACATATTAGCACCCACACTAACGGGTTTTGACATTTGAGTGTAAATATACAGTACAATGAAAAGTTCATGCTTTTCGGTTACCGTAGTCGAGGTACTAGTATTTTATAAAAATGTAACTATTCTTAAAACAATTATTCACAATTAGAAACTAGTTGGGAATTTTTTAATGTGAAGCACCATAGAGGCTTGCGCTTTCGGCTATTATTTTAAATGTATCGTCTTTCATTTTATGGAGAAAAGTATATGTAGAAATCAGGATGTTTCACCTTTTGCTGTAATAATAAATTAACCGTTACAGTAAGCTAGCCATGTGAGGTCTCATAAGGAAGGAGTTTTCATCAACTACAATTTTCGACCACTTGCAGCAATAATTTGTAACTATTTGAACATACGCGACAAAGTTGTATTTAAAATTTGAAATATCGGCCACTCCTCGTATTGGTGGACAGTGATAACTGTTCACCAACAGTTTGATTGGGAGAATTGCGTCGATTGTGAATAACAATTAGAAAATAGAAACCGTTGAGAATTTTTGAATGTCTTCTTCTACTAAGAACCACAAAGGCTTTCGGCTACTATCTTAAATTTGCCGTTTTGCATTTGCGGGCGAAAAATAAACCATCTTTTAACTTTTCTTTTAATTATAAATCAACTATCACAGCAAATTGGGTCTGTAAGGTCTCATTTCTTATTCATTTTCATCCTCTTCTTGGGACCTCTTACACCTAAGTAAAAATTTGAACTATTAGAATATAGATAGAAAACTTAGTTTATTAACATTGACGTTTAATAAAAACGTTGTTAATATCCTAGATATCATGTTCTAATATACGAATATAATCGAAAATACCATCTATTACCTGAATCAACTACGAAAGTGAAAACAGCAACCTGTTGGAACTGTATTCCAGTTCGCATTTCACAGTCGGGTTCCCACGGTGGCCGCTAGGTGGCGTTGATTGGATAAACTAGTAATATAGAATTCGTTCTGGTAATATATGACACTTTGTGCTGTCTTATTTCGACATACCTTATAACCTGGTAGTTGCTCAACTCTGTTTCATTGTGCTACCTAAAAAAAAGCTTAGACCATGCTGATGAGTTGCTAAATGGCAAGAAACAGCTGGCTACGGTTGGCCGACTGTGGTCCAATGAACGAAAACTATATTACTAGTTTATACGAATAAAAGTTCAAACTCAAAGTCAGACGCTATCAAAAGTAAATCGGCTGAGTTGAAGCTCCAAGGTTTAACATTTATTTTGGAAATGACCTACTTCCGGTTTGTGGATAAAGCCAAACACGGAAAATACCGCAATGAGAGATTACCATCGGTGGAATGCGTGTTGGTGTGTAGAAAATACAATTTTTCCCATGCTTGTACACGCAGCCCGCTAGTTTTTTCCCTCCTGATATTGAGATAGACTAATCGCCATGTCGTATATTTTCCGGTGTAATGGCGTTTTGTATAGAAGAGAAACCCAGCGGTCATTTATCAAAGCCATATTTTTTTGCACTGTTCCTATTTTTTCATAGAAGTTTATACATTCGGCAGGGTTATCTAATGACACAACTGTTTGTTCGCTCCAGAAATTTTATCGTTTGGCTTGTGAAAAATGACGCCGAGTACGTTATGTATGTTGCATACAATCAATACTAAAAAGAAAAAAAAATATTTTCCGTATGGTCCAGGTAATATCTTCACATCCGGTTGGAGAAATAGTCTGAGTCGCTTTATCTGCACACTCTTATGCAAAAAGAGGGCTTTTAACAAATGCCAGGCAAAAAACAGTTTTTTTTCGTTTCGATAATTTTTTTTTAGTTTATTGTGTCATCCGGAGGTTTTTATGAATTTTATTACTTCTCCTATTACATATTTAAATAGACCCTTCCAATCGAAGCAGTTTGATATATAGTATGTTATAAGACTATAGGGCTTTATTTCCAAATTGTTGAGATGTGGGACAATGCATCGAAAATGCAACTGCAATATCTAGAGAATTGGATTTCTCGTGAGAAAAATTTTACGATTCCATATTTTCTCTCCATATACTTACTTTTCCAGTTTTTTTCGATAGTTCATGCAGGGAGGTCAAGAACGCAAAATCAAATGTTTCTCAAGATTTTCAAATGGAACACTCTGTATATCTTCACATTTTCACCGTCACATGCTGAATGCTATTTTTTACTTTGAAATGTATTGTAACATTTTTCTAGTGCCTTGATGTCCGATTTACATGCGATTTAGCTGTAACCTAAAAAACCAGTCTTACGAGTCCCCAAAAACCCCATAGCAAAAAAAGGATTGTGTAAAGGGTAATCAATTTATCTGCATTTTTGGCCATCCTGTGAGAACTGTAAAAAAATTGAAACAACAAGTATATTTTCCAAGTGCGTGGAAAACAGCAATGGTAAAACCACTCGCTAAAACCTCGAATCCTTTGTCATTTCACGACCTACGACCGATAAGTCTTTTGCCTCTTCTATCCAAAATACTGGAACGCGCAGCTTATATCCAGATTTACGAGTACTTAGACAAAAATAATATTATAAGTGTTCATCAATCGGGTTTTAAAAAAAATCATAGCACTACTACGGCTTTAGTGGGCTTGATCGATGGCATAATTTCCGGGCTTGACAATAAAAACTTGTGTGCTCTTGTCCTTTTAGATTTCTCGAAGGCATTTGATACATTGAATCACAAACTGCTTGTAGCCAAATGTCATTTGATGATCTTGCTTGTAAGCTCATCAAGTCATATTTAAGTGATCGGTCGCAAGTGGCTGTGGTTGATGGTCAGATGTCTTTGCCAAATAAAGTTCAGTCCGGAGTACCTCAAGGCTCCGTATTAGCTCCATTGCTTTTTTTGTTATACACCGCGGATCTTCAAGATACTGTCAAGCACTGTCATGTGCAATTCTTTGCCGATGACACTCAGGTAAAGTATGATTTTCCAGCCTCACGCTACTCTGAAGCCCAAGACCAAATCAATGAAGATTTGTCAAGTATTAGCCGCTATTGCAAGTTACATAACCTCAAGCTCAACCCATCGAAGTGTAAAGCCTTGCTATTTGGTAATATCAAAATAAGAGCGAATCTTATTAGCAAAATTGACGTTCAAATCGAAGGAAAAATCATCCCTTATTCAGAATGTGCCAAAAATTTGGACTTACATTTAGATGAAGACCTGAGGTTTGAAAAACACTTACAGCACGTTTTGAGGCAATGTTACGGTTCGCTCCGGCTTCTATTTGCAAACAATTGCATCACTGGTAAGCAATTGAAAAAACAGCTATGTGAAAGCTTTGTATTGTCTAAGATTTCGTATGGGCTAATAATTTATCACCCCGGCCTAACTGCTGCGAATAAAAGACGTCTACAGATAATGCAAAATACTTGTAGTAGGTACATAAATAATTTGAGGAAATTTGATCATATATCGCATACGTATTCTGACCTCAATTGGTTAACTATAGATAATCTATACAAATATTCTGTTATAAGTTCTGTGCATCGTATTTTACTATCCGCATCACCACCATACCTGTTTGAAAAATTTATTACCAGATCCAGCACGCATAAGATTAACACAAGGCATCAGGCTTTCTTTATACTGCCAGTCCACCGTACTGTTTTATATTCAAGAACCTTTATTTACAATGCCGTTAAATATTACAACAGTATTAATTTTAAAAATATTGCGAATATTAAAACTTTTAAATTAAAATTGAAGTCCGATCTTCTCTCGCAAACATGAATTGCCACTTATATTTTTTTTATTGGTTAATGATGGTTGATTTAAAAAAAAATCCCTTTGATCACAGTTTTGTTGGTTTAAAACAAACCGATTTAAATGTATGTACCATAGTTAATGTCATCCATTTCTATGTAATTTCGTATAAATTATCAAAACGGGGTCGTAATGTACTAAATGTTTAGCACAATAAAGACCCTTTATTATTATTATTATTATTATATAGGAAGAAAATAAGGCATCATAAAATAGTTCGCCAGCTATAACAGTTGAGGTGATGGGAGTTGTCAAAAATAAGCGTTTCCTCCGACAAATTGTGCAATACCTCAACAATTTCCAAATGAAACCCTGTCGTACGGTATATAATATTGCTACATCTGAATTGAATGATCCAAATCTGCAATAAAATATAGGTCTTTCAATTTAAAAAATCGCGTCAAGTAGATTGACTTTATATTTTCCACACCTTAGATACAACTCCTAGTACAATTCTTCATGTGGTGCAATAACGTTCAAAAGACGTAGGTTTTTGTCACAACCAGCAATGCGCCATTTGTGCTTTTCATGAAAAAAAAATTCCTCATACACGCTTTTATTTTATAAGTCACTCGGAACGAGAACCAAAGATGCAATATTTAAAAATAACCGGGTGGCGATCTGATGCAGAAAATATTTTTAAAAGTTCTAAGGACAAATGTGCTAGCAAATCTATGAGGTGTGAAATATGTCTAATAGGTGCGCAGAATCACCGGAGTTGGGAATATGTTAATGTACTAACATCATAACATTCCAGTACACCCTGCTTCCGTCTCCTACAACCCGCCTCATTCTTTATACCTTTATAGTTTTCAAAAATGATTAGTTTGAGCAATTTTAATTGTTTTCGTTAATGGCATTAGATGTGGAAAGTGAAAATGTATGTTCGGGTCACCACGTAGTTATGAACCTCTCTGTAGAAATGAAACTATTTTTCTATTAAGGAGCATACTGTAGGCTACATTTTCAGTAAGCAGTTCTTTTCGATACCATGCGTAATAACGGAGTTATTGATTAAGCCCACATTGAAGACCCACTTGACTGACAATAAAAGAATAATGGTTCACAATAACAATACCCCCTAAAACTTCCGAAATTTGATCATGCTAACTCGAGCAGTTCAAAAAACAATCAGGGAGATGAGTCTATTTGAAAAGCAATGTATAAAATGGAACACCCCAAAACGCTCAAAACTTTGCTGGTATGCATTTCCAACTATATCATGAAAAAAGAACAAACGTTTATGTTCATTCGTAGTTGTTTAATGAATGGAGTTTTCCAATAGTTGTTCGCTGTTCAGCGTAGAAAGCACTAATTCAAATAACCATGCACTTTGGAAGAAAGTTCCGGTTAGCTGCTCCTCTTCACTACACCCGTATAAATACCTTTGCGGATGGGAAAGACAATATTTCATTTAATATTTTAGTACAAGCTTTGTTAACAGAGAATTCGTACTAAAATGTCAAGATTATGTTGCGCGGGAGATACTGGTGAGACTGCCACCTACGAGTGGTACTACCAGCCTCTATGAACCAAAAAAGGTCGTTCACCACATGGTGTCAGCATTCATGCACTACGCAAAAGTTACATAAGCTAAATGCAAGTTCTCGTTACGTCTCTGCCACTAACCAACCGTATACAGCGTTATTCAGCAATCATCAGTATAGTACAGGTCTAGCTATATAGAGGTAGGTCTTTTTGAGCTGGAGCAAGAGCGACTTCATGTTTAATACCAGGGTATCGCTTCTACTATACATGGTATATAATAAACAGCTTAGTCAATGCACATACAAGTCCGAAAAAGCTTCATTCACAAGGTAGAGGGTGTCATTTGATATAATTGTATACTGTTACCATATACAAAATTTTATTTTTTCCTGACTTGGGATTTCAAAATAAATTGCATGTTCTCTTTGTTACTCATTCTCCTCTGCCAAATGGCGTAGTCAAATTTTTTATTTATATTTCTTCTTCCTAGTTCCAGCACCAACTGTAGAATGTTGTACATTTAAATGGAATTTTCTGTCTTAAATTGAGTGATGTATTTCCTTAGTTAGCCATGAATTTGTTAGTGAAAATTATAAGGTAAATCATAGCAGATGTTCAGAGTGTTCATTGTTTTGTAGGTAAAAGCTGAATCACCGTCCAATTTATTGCCCTTTTTCTCAGTTTTCCAAACTCTGTAGCTATCTTCAATTTGAGGTCTGATCTGGTATACGAAATAAACGAATTCTGACAATTTCTAGGAACTGTTTTTCTGGAATAACTAAGGTCTAGCAATGTCAATGTATAACAGAATATACATTTTTTAAAATGTCTTGAAGAGGAGAAAAGGTGAAAACGTTAACATGGAATTTATTTTGGAATCCCACCACAAATAATGTCAGGAAAAATTAAAGTAGGTTTGGGGTAAATCTGGAAGGCAAAACAAATGGACTATCTGCTAACTTTAAGGCCTTCCTAGGCAATTCTGTTTTTTTTTTGGATAACTAACTACATTTTTGGGATCAGAATTAAAATTAAATCTAATATAGCAAAATGAAGTTGCTGGAGGATAGGAGATTAAATTAATGTCGTATTGAAATTCTAATCCTGCCATCTTGTAGAGGAGACAAATTGGCAATTTGAATGTACAGTCTAATTAAAAATCCCACTAAAAATAAAGTCAGGAAAAAAGTAAAACGATTTTGGGAAAATTCGGGGCTTTCCATTTCTCTTCGGAAGCACTTTGAATTTCGAAACTTTCTAAGCGGAATTTTGTTGATTATATAAATACGCAATCTTGCCCACATCTAAACTGACTTCGTATCTCTTACAGTTTGCGAGATCCTAATGCTGAGGGTCGAATTTGACACCGGTATAATAAGCAGCCAAGTCAGAGTTCAACAGGTGCTCAAATGACCGATTCTAAAAAAGTTTATATAAATATAAATCCAAAAATGCCTCGCCTACAAGATACAGGTTGTCAATTCTTTTGATATTTTTTTCATAAAAGTTAATAAATTTCAAGACTATTTTGTTAACAAGCAAAAGACACCAGTAAGACCCTAGCTGGAAAAGCTTAACAGACCTATGATGAGCAGGACAATTTCATTATGATTAAGTTGTTTTCACTTCATCTTATTTTTTTTTTAACTTTCAAGTAATACGACGCCTTACTAAGCAATTCTGGATGTAGACCAACACAGACATTCCCGAGTCTAAAGTAGCATTGGCATCTTCCTTCGTTTTTAAAACGACAAATACATATAAAAAATGTTCGATCCCTAGAATTTGTTTCACAATCCCAGTTAGAAGATAATATCCAGTTAATAGCTTATATCTTTCATACATTTGACAATATCGATAAATTGATAGCGATGAATCGATGAGTGAATTGATAAGCTATTGTGTGGTTGAAATAACAATAATTAATTAACTAACTGTTTCAGCGAATATACGGTTAAATGCGTTTAATTATGAAAGGTGAGTCGGTGTCGTTAAATAGTATTTTAGGTAAGTGTCTATAACGAATAAATATTCGTCATTTCTGATTTTTCTAAATCGGTCATTTCAAGAGATTTGTAAGTGACATAATTTCAGGTTCTTACGAGACATAAAATCTGTCATTGACAAGGAACCAGTTTTAAAGAACGTTTTTAGGCTTAATATAGGGAAGATTGACATATCAAATTCCCTTCGTAGTTTATTATTGATAATTCGATGGTAATGGAGAGCCATCTGACTATTATTGATTTAGCAAAAATTATTCATTGTCAAAAGTTACATTTGAATTCGGACTTATTAATATGTGACATGTTTTGATCTTGCATGTTTCAATAAGCTAAAAATACATAGAAGAAACCCAGGCGAAGCGAACATGCCAGGAAAGTCGAATTTGCCGTTATACAAAAGTACATATGTAGACTCACTCTTTCAACTCTCTTCAATAGTTGACAACAAAAATCATTGATTTTGGGAGTTAGGTGCTGTGCGTGTAATTACATTCTTATACGATCTTCACAAACAGCTTATAAAAATATTTTGCCCATATTTAAAGGAATTTCAGTCATACAAATGAGGAGGATTGGGCAAATGGTTTTGGTGGGAAGCGACAAAACTCCTAAACACGCGATTTTAAGCAAAGCGGATTTTGTATTTGCTTGTAACCTTATTTTTGTTGTCAGAGAATTTAAATATGGTAGTAAATATAGCATATCAATACAGAAATGAACCAAATTAAGTAATGTTTTTGAATGAACCATCCATGTTCCCGCCGTCAAGTAGTGACTTTTTTTGTTTTGCCAATGAACTTGAACTATACAGTATCATTTGAAGGAGAATGAATGTTTAGAATGTATTTGATTTACGGAAGCGTTTCCAGCAAAATAGCGTTTTGGAAAAAATGAGGATGAGATGGTTTTTTAAATAATTTGACCTAGTAATTCTCACAGTCCCAAACATATTATCGACCATGTAAACAGCCTGCAAACTCCGCATATGCAAGCGTCGGGTGGCGTTGGCTGTGCCACCAGGGCCACCATTCAGCTCATTTAATTACACGGCCAGCCACCGCACAATAAATTGGCTTGTCCGGTTTGGCCGATTCTATATCGGCCACCGTCCGTATTGGCGGCCAGTGACAACTCTTCACCAACAGTCTGATTGGGCGAGTTGCGTCCGTTGTGAATGCCAGGCAGTGGCGGTAATTGGGGTGATCCTGGGTGACAGCTGACGATCTCGTATTATTCGAAAGTATCACCCGTTTCAGGCTGAACTGACCAACCGTATACAACGATGTTTTAGGCTGAACTAAATCTGTTTGCTTTTCGTCTCTGTGACCATGCCGAACCATATAGAACATTGTTTTCCTCTTGGAGGAAAAATGTGAAACCGTACTGATAGCAAACAGGCACAAAACAACATTGAATACGGTTGGTCGTGGTCAAAGAGGCAGGAAGCAAGCAGATTCATCTCAGCTTGTGTTTATTGATGCCATGTTTGCAAGTACATTGTTGCTAATTGGGGGGCTTCCTTTTAATGATGCTGAGCGCACTTAGCGGCTCTCGAGTAGAACTGTCATTCAGCGTTGGCCAGATAAGCGTAGGGGTAATAGATCTATCAAGGTTTGGCGAAGTATTTCTGCTTTAATTGTTCCGTTAAGAAATAAGACGTCATTAATGGTGCATGTGGCGTAAATGTAGGCCAGTTTAGAGGCGCATATGCCAGGCTAGTTTAGAGGCGCATGAACTGAGCAGGCGTTTGGTTTCTGATACTGTCATTAGGTCGAGTCTAGGTGGCAGTTGTCTGTTTGACTTAGAAAAGCGAGATTAATTTATACAAACTAGAATTTTATACCTGCATCATGCTTTAATCCATTCAAACGATGCAGTCATGTAGCGCCATCAAAACAGGTTGAACGGTCGTTAAATAGAAGGTTATGATGGAGTGATTTTTTTATTCCGACGGAACATCAACGCTTCACCTTTTTATGAACTAGGATGTCAAAACCTGGCCTTTAAAGTTCCAACTTGATACCTTTTTTCTGGTGCTGTCGTTAGGGTGTCACCGTACTTCCGCCAAGGAGTCTAGTCTTCCGTCAGTGTGAAGAATCTAACCTATTTCTTATCTTTGGTGTTGATAATTTGACATATTTGGCCTGTCGATATCCGAAATAAACAAAGTGTAAGGATATAAACAGTTGAAGTTTTATATTCTCATTCAATCCGAGAGAAATACAGAGGATCTGAAGAGCTTTCTTCTAAATAAATGCGTCCTTGAAAATTGAATCTAAACAACCTATTTCAGCTGTCAGCGTAGATATTTCTATTCTGTTTTGTGATCGCGCTTATTTAATCTTTTGTAGAAAATGGGGAATTTGGTAATCCTCGTAAAAAAATGTTGTCAAGATAAAGTCAAGATTCTTAAAAAGATCACCTCCAAACGTCTCAATTAGCATTAAGGTACTTGTATACTTGCTGTGGTGTACGAATTTTACTTATCCCACCACTGTCTAGTATGCAATTTCCCAAGCACAAAATCTCTTGTATACTTTGTACACTGATTTCTAACTACAGTACGTCGCCAAAGAAAGTATGTAATAAGCCTTAACCCTATCGCAGGCGGTCGTAATAGTGAACGGTACAAATCTCGGTGGTAGTATTCTTTGCACCGTCGCTTTTTCAGAGCGATGAGGAATAAAAATGCTTGCAAGCCACTTCAAGCGGTTTAGAAAATGGCCTCGGAAATAGCAGTCACCAACGAAATCCATACTATGTAATAATATTGTAAGTAAGAAAGTACGGATGCTTGTTACCCAAGCACGCCAAAATTTGTGAACAGATCAGGATCAAATTTCGTACATGAATAGACTATATATCACTATAGTCTAGATTATCGCATAGGCTTCTTTTCATTCCCTTGAAATATCTATTTACGGGAACAAATGCATTAATGGAATTTGACATGAGATGTCTCTAGCGGAAGCGCTCAGTCGCTGATGCAATCCAAATCTGTAAGGGGTATATAAACCGTGCGTTTTGACATTCGTTTTCTTAGAGTG
Organism: Acanthoscelides obtectus; assembly: GCA_963669975.1. NCBI lineage: Eukaryota > Metazoa > Arthropoda > Insecta > Coleoptera > Chrysomelidae > Acanthoscelides > Acanthoscelides obtectus. The sequence continues at coordinate 34,141,542 of CAVLJG010000001.1, forward strand.
ATCGTCTTGATTCAGATTTGTGTTGTGTTTTGTTGTATTTCAAATATAATACTGTGAAGAAACAGTTATTGGGTTAGGATATGTTGAGATATTCCACACAGGCTATGATATACTTTACGTACTATTTATTGTCATTCTGGTAACACATTCGATATTGATTCATTGTTGCATTAAAATGTTGAGTAAGACATGTCTATTGCTTACTTTGAATATTGCATTTCTTCCACCGAAACCAATCTGCTTCACACTAATATATAACGAATGACCTATACTTTACACTACTTCCACGCCGGCGGATACGCGGGTTTAATGAAGTGTAACGTAAATAAAATATAAAAATGAAACCTTAGTGGTCTTGGCACATCTTATCTAAGCAATAATGAACAAAAAAATCATTGTCAGGCGAAATTGTAACCTTTCCCTCAGATCTCATTGTATTTTCACACAATTATATTGTAGTATCAGAAAATAGTAGGATTAGCAGCGACGGGGTATATTGGCGACATAGACGTTCTGCCTGCGCGTGACAGAGACAGGTATTGCTCGATATCTCCTTGGATTACCTCTGAATCTCCTTCAATATTCTCAGGCAGCAGGGGTTGCCGCAGTGGTAGATCAGTCGCCGTGCGTTGCGAGGGTTCGAATCCCATCCCAAGAGACATTTTTCTCTTGCCTATGGATGCTGTGATTGTCCGTAGATGGTAGACGGCCTCTGACCGTCGTACGCGGAGGTACCACCCAGCGAATATCGTAGGCGGGGCCAGAATGAGTGCATGGAGCATGTTCCCTCGCTAGAATAAGTGTGGCGTCCCCTACCTTCCCCTGTATGTATCCGCCTATAGCCCCACGGTACAGCATAGGTGTTCAGGCCTTACGCCTCCATGGTGGCTGGAGTCTAAAAAAAATAAGATTTCCTTCAATTGCCTTGCATATTTTTGAGTTGTCTTGATCTTCTTTCAGTGTAAAAGAAACTCTCCTTAGATTGTCTCGGATCTCCTGTTACTGGGTAGAGAATCTCGGATATCACGGAACTTCCTTAAGTAAACTTCAAATAGCCTTGGATATCCTCAAATTACCTTTGCTTACTGAAAGAAATATTTCATTAGAACACCTTGTAGAAAGGAGTTGGGAGGAGTCATCTTGACCTACCTACAAGGTCGATTTAGTGTGTTATTATATGATAATCTTGGAATAGAGCTGGTACGAGTTGTTCGGGAACTCAGAAAACTCAATAGAGTTGTTGTTGTTTCCTTGTGTTTGATTGTGACCTTGTGAAGGTCATGCTTATTTTGAAGATGAAAGAGAAAGCGCCGAAGTGTAAAATTGACTTAAGTGGTTATATTTCATAGATCTCCTAGGCAATTGTGTTTTCTTTGATATGCTCTCCATGTTACTGGAGTTCGTTATCCTTCGATAGGTTCACAAAAAGCCATTGAATATGCCAGAAGTAGGCAAAAACAATAGTGGGCTTTCCCCTTCTCTTTCGCCTTCAAAATCAACATGACGAATTGACGTTGTAAAAGCCATAATAAAAGACAAATATACAACCACGACTTTTCTGTGCCATTTTGTAGCAGCTGTCCTATACTTTAATTTTCAAACCACTCATGCCAGATCCATTCCAGCATCAACGTATAAAAATTAATGATCCCTTGTATTGACCATGTAAGGGTCATGGTCAAAGTGAAGATGACACCTCCCAACATTTTCCTACAAGGTATTTTCAACGCAATATTTTGTATTCTTACAGTATAGCAATTCTCCAACTATTCTGCCTGTGAACGACAATAGACACATTTTGCAAATAGGGTAAACAAATTTTTTTTCTATCGAAGCAGCCGCGCAGGCAGAAGCCTAAATGCCAGAACATCGCGGTTGCTATGACGATCCCAAAGAAATTTTGTTAATACGATTTTTGAACTGCCTAAGGTTAGTAGAAGTGGGAAAACCTTCCTCTTGTAGATTGTTCCACAATCTCGACACCCTCGGGACAAAGGAGCGGTCGATGTACGAAGTTCGACACGGTTAGGATAGGATGCCAAAGTCAGGCGGGTTTGTCTGGCAAGCACATCGCGCGGCGGCATCATGGAAGAGATTTCTGAGGAGCAAAGCCCGTTGGTGTAGCGACAGAAAAGAGCTAGATCGCCGACGGCCCGCCGGTGCGAAAAAGTCGCGAGACTGTCTGTTAGAGAAGAGTCATCGATCAGTCGGACCGCCCTCCTCTGGACAGCATCGAGCATGGACAATGTAGTCGGGGCGGCAGCACCCCAAATGTGTGAGCAATACTCGAGGCTGGGCCTTATCTGGGCCTTGTATAGAATGAGACGGTCATGCGGAGAAAAGTACTTCTTAGCCCTAAACAAATAGCCTAGCTCTTTCCCAGCAGCTGCAGCTATTGACGAGATGTGTTCGTGCCAGATCAGGTCCTCGTTTATATGGACTCCGACCAGCCGAAGTGGATGGCTTTTTGGCAGAACTCGGCCGTCCATCGAATCTGGATGAGCGCTAGGATGCTTTTTGTTCGTCAAAGTACAGTACTGTGTTTTGGAAGCATTGAATATACAAGATTGTTGCGTCCCCAAGCAGTGATAGCCTCCAGGTCTTTTGTCAAAGAGGATGTCGTCGCTAGTCTTCTTTTTTCCAGCTCGGCGGCAGAGATCGGCTTGTCACTCTGAATTCCTGCATGTAGAGTCATGTCATCCGCAAAGCTGTGGATTGGGTTGATCGTGCAGGAAAGGAGGTCGTTGATATGTAAGAGAAACAGTGTTGGAGCCAAGACCGATCCCTGGGGAACACCCGCTTTGACGTTGTGGGACGAAGAGGAGAACCCGTCAATTACGACGGATATCTTGAGGGCAGAGATAAAGTCAGCCACCCATCTGCACAGCTTTTCTGGGAGGTCATAGAATGGAAGTTTGCTTAAGAGGGCAGCGCGCCACAACTGATCGAACGCTTCCGTGATGTCAAGAGCAGCGACATGAGCCTCACCATACGACTGGATAAGTTTACTCCACAATTGCGTGACTTAAGCTAGGAAGTCCCCCGTGGATCGCTGGTGCCGAAAACCATACTGCCTGCCGCTAATCAAGCTGTGACGTTCGAGGTAGTCCAGAAGCTCTCGATTTATGCACCTCTCCATCACCTTGCTTATAACAGAAAGAAGAGCTATAGGCTTGTAGTTGTAAGGATCGGTCTTAGATCCTTTTTTTCGGATGGGTCGGACATGAGCAAATTTACAGTTTTCTGGGAAGGTGCCGGATTCATAAGATATCTGGAAGAGACGCGAAAGAACTACACACCTCTTCAGTACAATGGCAGGAATCAAGTCCGGACCAGAAGCTTTGTTGCTTTCAAGCGACAAGAGCACTCGTCTTATGGTCTTATGCCTGAATGTTACCTCCCGCATAGTGTAGGGAACCCTTTGAATTGACGGTGCTTGGGCGTTGGGGGGGACGTCCATGGTGGAGTTGGCAGCAAAGATCTTGGCTAGCACTTCCGCATTGGCCTTTGAGTCGAATACAATAGTTCCATCCTGACACGTAAGTGGTGGAAGGCTACTGTGTGAGAAGTTCTTTCCAATCTGATTGGCCAGCGTCCAGAAAGATCGACTCCACTTGCGCTGCGACATTACCCTGTGCCTAACTTTTATATCGTGATGGTTTTTGGCATTGCGAACCGCTTCGTTATATTTGTTTCTGGACTCGACGTTGGCTTGTCTGTTACATCTTTCTATTTCTCAGAAACTAGTCATAGGATTGCTTTGGTCCCACGAGAACTTCTGTTCAGGAAGGCGAGAAACGTATCAAATTGAATTTTAAGAAAAATCCCATGTGTCTTGTGCGGGGTCGTTTGCGGGTACATGAATTTTCGGCAAAATAATATGGTCCTGGGTTCCTGGTACTATTCCGTCACAACGTTCACTTCGTCTTGAGAGATCAGACTGAGAATAACTGGATGAGCAACTGTTGTATTAGTGTTCAAGAATACTGTTGACTGGAAGATACAAGAATCGCCCCCACTTTTTCTCAGTTTCATTTCAAGAATAACATTTTACCAACACTGTACTACTCCACACGCTTATCTACTGATAACGGATTATTGAATAAACCAGCTCCAGCTCCAGCGACATGAGAAACATATACTACAAACAGCTACGGTTCTTAACGTAACATCTGGGGTCGGGATTCGAACACGCGATCCTTCGAGCCCATGTGCTGGCAGCCGAAATCGTCACGTACCCTACCAAGCTCCCTGAAGTAAGAGTAGATGACTTTAATTGTGGATATGAATAAACAAAAGCCTTAGTGAAACGTGCCACCACTGCCGCAAGTATAGGCTTGTTCATGTCAGGCGGGTGGGTGTTTTGGGCCTTACGGTTACGCTCTCTCTAAAATTAACTAATCGCAACTTACCCCGCTGGTCGCGATCTCACTCTAATTGCTGACCCAATTAATTTCCGCCTGAAAACTAATTATATATGTTAATGAGTCGCTCAATTTTCTACTGGTTGACGCGGGACGTAATATTTCTGTTTACCACCATGCGGTGGGACTTCCACTACCGCGTATTTCTTTGTTACCTAAAGGCTGACAAAAGTCACTAGTTAGTGTATGAACCTCTCTCATGTATAGTCCGAACTCACACTCTCCTAACGAATTCTAAAGCTGCCCACTCACATACGTATTTATTGAGTTGTAGTAAAAGTTTGCCGGATTTTGTACTGGATGTTAACCAAAGCAGCAATACTTCTTAAACCATTTATTCAATCAATCTATCTGCATACCCAACAAGGTTGTTGTTGATTTTCCGGTTAAATTTTTCAATTTCAAGAAACTATGTTTCAGCTAAGACATCCTTAACGTAACTACGAACCAAATAGCACAACTTCTACTAAACGGAAGGTCCAACTCCCGAACGTAGAAATCAAAGATAACCAGAAATCTACAACAAGAACGAAATATTATTGGATCACATTTTACAATGAAAGAACTCAACCAACGAATTCACTCAATGAAAAATGGAAAAGTTGCGGAAATAAATGCTATATGCGTGGAACAAATATAAAATTTTGGACCAGATGCTGACCACTGGGACCTTGGGCCTCTTCAATCAAAAGAATGGAGGAAGGCCAAAGTAATAGCATTACTAAAACCTTTTTAAATTATGCGAAAGACTGATTCTTAACCACATTACCGACATGTTCGACTAAAAGCTCATTCCACAACAATCTGGGTTTAAACCTGGGAGGTCATGTACTACGAGTAGTCAAATCCTCAATCTGACGGAACTTACAGAAGAAAGACATGAAAACTAAGTAATAACAGGCCGCTCATAATAAAGTTGATCACATGATGCTAATGACAAAACTCTATGATACACTTAAAGACTATCAGTTATTGAAAGAGTCAATGGCAAAGTTGAAAAAAAAGACATGTTTAAGATACTTTTAATAGATGTTTATTATCGTAAAAAAAATTAAAGAAACGGTTGCCTATATAATCGACCAGCATTAATAGAGTTCCTTGAAAGTGTTATTATAATTTGATCCAGCTCTATCAAGTACCGTTTGCCTTTGTGTAATTTTTCGTCTTGCGAGCTCCAGCAGTCAAATGTGCGAAGTCGTAGCGTGATGGTGTGTTTTATTTTTGGTGCATTAAAGATCGGCAAAAAAAGAAAGGCAATGACAGGGGGGAGAATGGATCCCGTGTGGAAATATTTTAAGGAGACTGATTCCAAAGCTGGCTCGAAAATAAATAAAAGCAAAATCTTTAACCTGCAACATGGATATAGTGCCACTGATGGCTAGAATGCGCTAGCATATTAAAAATTGTAAACAACTTAAACAAGGAAGTTTGTTAGAAAAACAAAGTATTCATATATGAGATAGTTCTGATGCCGACAATGATGATGTTTCTACCGAACCTATTTCTTCAAAGTTAAGTAGCTTGGAGAATTGTGAAAAAGGTAAGAAATACCTAATTGCTGTTAAATTTTGTTTAAGTATGTTAAATATATAAGAATTAAGAATAAAATATGTTCAAATTAAAGCTTGGTATATAATTTTTGTTTTGAAAAAGCAAATTTCTGTTAATCAATCCCATTGCATTTTTAGATATTATTACAATTATTTCATAGGTATACCTTATTTTTTAGATAGCTCGTCACAGACCTACTACACTTACAGCAGAGCTGTTAGTGCTTCCAGTTCAGCGTCATCCACTCTTTCGCTATTGAAGATAAGACAAGGAGATATAGACGATGTCCAACTAAAATCGCGACTGGATTCATTCGTTGGCAAAACGTGTAGCCAGAAGAAAAAAACGGATATCCAAGTTGCACGTTTTGTTTATGCCACAAACTGTGCTTTTAGAGCAGTGGGACACCCCGAGTTTAAGCGGCTAATGGAAATGTTGCGTCCAGGATATCAGCCGCCTAATCGTCAGCAAATAGGAAACGAACTGCTTAGTAATGTATACACAACTTTACAAGTAGAAATAAAAAAGGAATCAGTTAATAAATCAGTATGCATGTCTGTTGATGGTATGAGCAATATTAGAAATTATTCAATAGTGTGTGTGTGTGTGTCCGTAAATGATATTCAAGAAGGTAAAGTATATCTAGTTAACACTGTTGACACTGAAGACCAAAGTCATACTTTCAAATATGACTAAATATGACTAAGATGCGTGCAGAACTAGCAAAATGCGATGGAGCAGGTCTAGCTGATATACTTACTTATGGGTGTTCTGCAAACATTTTAAATTGATTTGCACAAGATATTCAGATGCCCACTTTGAAAGAACACATAAGGAAAATAATAGAGTACTTTAGAAGTTTTCATTTCGCAGCAGGCAAATATAAAATATCTGGCGGAAAAGCTCTCGTGATGCCACAAGATGTTAGATGGAACACTTTAGTTTACTCTATTGAATCTTATCTAGAGAACTGGCATATATTATTGAACATTTGTTTAGGAAACCGAGCTATTGATATTCATGTCTCGGAAAAAATTAATGGTTCAACGAGATGACTGTACAATTAGCGAATGCACAGACATTTGGATAGACCTATTTGCCTTTTTAAAGAAAATTAAAATTGCACTAATTCAGATAGAAATCATTTTTCAAAAAGGCTTAGTATGCACACTATCTGGCAAATATACAAGGTCATCGATTCCAAGGACTTAAAATGAATCTAGAGCAATGCGAAGAAGGACTTGAGTATGCCTCGCGTTATTATCCTGAAACGATGCCTTTTATTGTAACTTATCAGGCAAAAAGATCACTATTAAGGATTATTTATTTTAAGACAATTTGAAAGGGCTCACACCACTTGTTTGGTGGAAGACCTTGAAAGATAATTTAAGTAAAGTTACAGTTGACCTAGTTCGGCAGCTTCATACAGCAGCTGCTTCATCTGCTGGGCTTGAGCGTATTTTTTCCTCATTTGGGATGATCCACACCAAACTTCGTAATAAGTTGGGCACAGAAAAAGCAGCAAAATTAATCACAGTATTTAAACACCTAAATCAAAACGTGAAAAAGTAGGTTAATACATTTTTTACTTGGAATTCCGTAAAAAGTTGTGAAAACTAAAAATATGGATTTAAGGATTTTTAGATGTTTTGTTAAATGAAATGGGTTGTACACTTTTATAGAAATTTGTTATAAATGCAATCATATTATATGATTATTCTGCTGCTTGTAGTCTGCTAGTATTAGAGTTCAAGGCAGTTTATTAAGTTCACTCGTCCGTTAAGAAACAGATTTTTTTCCACTAGCATTCGTTCCCTAGTTTCATGTTTGATTAATTGATAAAAATTAATTATATTTTTTAGTACCTATGTGTTTTAATATGTGGCCTTTTAGTTTCGTTTTGCAAAATAAAATTTTAATCATACTTAAAAAAAGAATATAAAAAACATACAAATGATAAAAAACAGTGTCCAAAGCATGTTTTAAACAGTTTAACTGTTAACTCATTGGATCTCTACTACAAAACAGAGAAGGTACGCTGACAGATCAAAAAAGTCGATGCAGGAGACAAAATAATGGCCTAGCTCAAGGCTACGTCCTGGATCCCTTTCCTTCCTAGGTGTCACACTAGATAGATCACATACATACACGTTGTGAAATAATCCGTCAGAAAGTCGCTGCTGGGAGCAATATCTTCAGAAAGTTCGCCAATAGCAGATGAAGAGGTACGCCGTCAGTCTTAAGAACTACCGCCCAGGTAGTGTGTTACTCCACTGCAGAATATGCCTGCCCAGTCTGGTTCACCTAAACCAGAATTCCCCAAACTTTTATGTGTCGTAGACCCCTTGCCATGTTTTTCCGTGTTGGGTAGACCCCCTACTTACCTTGATTTCCTGTAAATTTCTAACTGTAGTGAAGTTTAGTGTTAAAAACTTAAAGTAAAAACACATGTTAATTTATACATTTATTAATTGAATTTAAATTAAAACTACTCAAAATAAAATTTTGTATCTGTTATGTAAAATATACGTAACATTAAATAAACAGGTGTCTGACCAATAAGTGCCCGCATTGGGAATAAGTGCCCGCGTTGAAAAAGAAAATAAGAGGGATAAAATAAAAAAAGTGAAAAATAATTAAAAAAAAGTTTTTTACTTAAATTAGTACAATAAGCGAGTTTGTTTATTAATTATAATATAAACGTATGTTCTACAATAATTTCACTGTTAGTTTGATTAAATTCCGCTTCTTATACGTTCAAGTTATCTAAAAATAGGCAAAAAATTAATGAATTTTAGTGTGTACCTATCCTTGAATTTTCAGAATAATTAGAAAAAATATTTTCTATAAAGGGGGGTTCTTTAAAAAAATCAATGCGGGCACTTATTCCCAATGCGGGCATTTATTGGTCAGACACCAATAAACATAAAATAAACTATAAATAAACTAACATGAGCAATAAATCAATATTTTTAGTGAGAAGGATGAACTTGATGCTTTAATAATAAATTATCAATATTTGGCTCAATTTTGTAAGAGTTAATCTTAAATCTCCTCAGCTAATGATGTCCACTCTGTTTCTTTTTTTCGTTAGGAGATTGGTAACAGCGCTGAACCCCCTTTCCACTAGGTATCACGATGGAAAGGAAATTAAAAATTTCCTCGCTATATTCCATAATACGGGAGAAGTAACGGGAATGTTGTATTGCAGCCAGCATTGCTGATATCCGTTTTTAAACTGTACCTTACGTTCTTCGTTTGTACTTAGTTCAGTCAGTTCCTCTTGTATTATGACATTCGTTTCTTCTATGTCACCATATGGATTAATTATCCACAGGGGTATTACCATAGTCAAAATATCCTCAAACCTAGATTCAAAATCTGAATAGAGGGCATTTAAATGTTGAACGTAAGTTGAAACGTCGTCTTCCTGGCAGCTTGTCTGTGACAAATTGGGGAACTGAGAAAATTCGCCCCGTCCAATATTTTGCTTCATTAGTTTAACTCTGGCAAGAAACGCTGATAAGATGGACTTTGTTTTAGTCAAATTTTGACTGTCGCCTTGTAATTGCAAATTAACCATATTAAATTTTGTAAACAAATCTATTAAATAGGCGATGTCAAACATAAGCCTTTCGATAGCCAGCGTACTTCAGTGCGAAAGAGTAATTGATGAAAGTGTTCGTCATTTTCTTCACACAACTGCGCAAATAACCACGTATTCAGTGCGTTGCTTCGGACTTAGTTTACTGCATCAATGACTTAATGAAGCGATTCATGCAATCTAACACTCAAATTTTTAGCAACTAAATGTTGTCGATGGATGACGCAATGTATTGCTAACACCCCTGACACATTTTGTTTTAAATAGCTTATAAATCCACGATAACGTCCAACCATGGCAGGTGCTCCATCTGTAGCTACTGATATTATATTTGATAAAGGAATTGCTTTTTCAATGAAGTAATCCTTCAAAACATGAAATATTGATTCACCTTTAGTGTCGGTTATCAAAGTTCTTGCGAAGAGCAGTTTTTCGTAGATTTCTTGATTCATAATAAAACGAACATATGCCAATAATAATGCTGCATTATCAGGTAAAGTTGACTCGTCCAGTTGTATAGAGAAATGGGTCGTTTGTAAATAATTACATAAGAAGCTTTCAATATCAGAACTCATTTCATCAATACGTCTTTCAACAGTATTGTTGCTTAAGGGAATTCTTTTAATGATATCAGATGCAGGTTTGTGTAAAACAGTTTTTAAAACCTCTTCAACGGCTGGCAAAATTATCTTCTCTCCGATAGTATCGGTTTTCCGGATTTTGCTATAAGTAACGAGATATTGTAAGACGCCCGCAAACCATCATCATTTCTTTGTGACGTCGAAGCGAACATTCTGTCCAGTGTAGGTCTCTTCTGAAATTTATATTTGAGTGTTTGAAAGTATTTCAAATCTTTCTCTGTTTTATCAGGGTGGCATTTTCTCAGATAATCTTGCAGTTTAAATGGTTTCATAGCGTCATTGCCCAAAACTTTGTTGCATAAAAGGCACATAGGCGATTGTTTGTCCGGCAATGATGGAATAAAGCCAAATTTCAAATAATCAATACTGTACTGTCTACATTTCTTTTTAGATTCGGACATGGCATCAGTCGTCTGTGGGCAAAATTAAATTATTTAAATAAGACAGAAAATCCAGCAGCTGTATATTAAAAATATTTTTTGATTTTACGGAGATTGCACTGTAATTATATTACCGATTGCTAAAACTTTCAAAAAGAAACTATTGAGGAGTACTCATGTAATTTTGCATGATTGAATATTTAACTACTAATAACTAGTCATGATTGGCGTAATTTATCTATCTTTGCTAACTACGAGTACAAAACTAAAATTTAATAAAAAATAATGTACTTACTTTTCTCCAGCACTCTCAAACAAAGTAACACTGACTCACTATAATTTGTGTGATATACTATCTGTTTATATTTTTTAAAATAATTTCTTAGCACTTTCTTTTTCAAGATTCAGGAAACGAATAAACGTATTTGTTCCACATTGGTATTTATAGTGTGACGAATTGAACAAGTCAGTGCAAGGTAGCGAAGCTCTGAGAGTGCGACTCTCAGATTTTTACAAGTTCAAAATGTATTGCGACCACAAAGCGAATACCAACGTCCTACAGTTTACACAATTTTATAAACATATATAATAAATTTTTTACTTCATAGGTACTTTTATAAATAATGTATATGTTTTGATATTATAAGATACTATGATGTAAGTAAATACGTACTATCAGTATATGTGTTGTGGTCGACTATCGTGGACCCCCATATTCATTTGATGGACCCCCAAATTTTTTTTCGCTGACGAAGACCACTTGCCGGTTGTCATAGACCCCTAGGGGTCGATATAGACCACTTTGGGAATCAATGACCTAAACCGACGCCGAACTCCCGTAGAAAGACGCATGAATTCACAGAGTTGTGAGCAAACCATTCATGACCGCCATTTTCTATCCGGGTTTAAACACCAATCAAAGAGACTTAAATCCCGTTGAAGGTTCCTGGATTTGACTATGGACGGTCTACCTGGCAACTCTCTGCTCATCCAAGAGATGCTCGTTGGTGCTAAATCAGAGTGGTTGAGATGGATAACCGTATTATTACAGGCGTAGCGTCAGTGAAAACTAACCAAATAAAATGGTGCCTCAGATCTGAAAGAGGCAATTAGTCTAATTATATTAGACGAAAATACCCCTGGTTTGCGAAATAATTGTAAAGTCTGGTTTTACTGCTGCAAGTTGTTTAAGGGGGTATTCAAAATATGGATGCATAAAATGGGTACGCCAGTTTTTGTAAGAAAACTTTTAGTTCGACAACAAAGAATGAGAAAAAGTGTTTTTTGGGATTCAATCGAAAGTCTTGGCATGATCGAAAAAACTCCTCATATAACAGTCAAATAAAAAGTTTTCCCACAAAAATTGGTGTACCCATTTTATGCGTCCATGTTTTAATTATCCCCTTGAACAACTTGCACCAATAAAGCCAGACTTTACAATTATTTCGGGGAAATTCACTAATATAATTAAACTAAATAAGGCCCGATTTACTCACATGAGATCTAAATCCATGATCTGGACCAAAATGGAGCAACAAGAAGGCATTTTTCTAGTAATGGTTCTATTAAATATATTCAATTGCTTTCTAAAATTTATCCCAAACTAGCGAAAAAATATATAATTGGTTTAGCGACAAAAACATATTTTTTCACTTGGTCCTGTGATCAAACCCTGTGATCCGGTTCAACAAGGACCAATTAAAAAGCGTAAAACTGGATCAAAAATTGGCCAATCGGAGAGGACTCTTTAAATCCTGCCCGAATCGTGGATCAAATCTGATATAATGACAAGATTGATATGACGTCAATTACATAGCATTTTATTGGAGAGAACTATGTATTACTTACCTGAGATAGATAAATTTAGAAAAAATGATATCTTTTTAAAAATCCATCAACGTGTCGATTGTTGACTAAATTGCCGTCTAATGTACTTTTTTGTAGACATGACCCACTGTTTGGTGAACTTTATCCAAAGTAGTAGCAATCATTTTTTTAAGAAAAGCATTTCAGTAAGCGTATAACGTAAGTACGTTTGTTGGGAAAAAGAAAGAACACCGGAAAATTTTTATTATATTTGAAATTAGAACTGCCTTGTGCGACTAGTCATAGACTGCCCAGGGCTATCACATCCAATTATTCAACGAAAAGTGAGGCTGAAATCGCGGTAGATCCGCAAAATAAACGTTAGATTGGTCAACAACATTCCACTTCGGCTCTGTTAAGTGTTACTAGGTTCAACTCCAATGTAAAAACGTATTCCATTTTCCAAATCGCCAACGGTGTACTTAGCAACAAGATCCCCACCAGCAGGGCAAGTGGCAGAATTTATTTCATGGAAAACTTTCAGCGCTAACTTCTAAAAGCGTGAGCTTGTAAGAGAGAGTTCAGTGTTTATAATTAAAATAATGAGTACTGAATATTTGCGTTTCGCTAGTAAGAACCGAAGTTAGAAATCGCTTTACTCTTTATTAACGATGTTTGAAACAAATTATATACAAAATGGCCGTTGGCTAAATCTTTCATTGATATCTGAAAGTTTCGTGAAAACGAAATATAAAATAAATACACTTCTATGCCCAGCTGTTCATTTTAATAGCTATAGCTGCGAATTGTCAAGAAACGTCGAGAGATATTTGCAGTTTGGAAAAACAAATAAAAATGTTTCAAGTTTGTAGAAACCACAACTCAGTAGACTGAAAGCAAACGGCTAATGCTTCCGTACGGATACAAAAACTGTCGGTTCCAATCTCACCGATACTAATGGGTGATTTTTTTGCTAGTATCTTTTTGGCAACACTGTTTTTGACAGATGACACGTGAATCGTGTCTTGTGTCATTGTCAAACTTGTTCAGTTTGGTCTATAATTTAACCATGAATCGACTTACGAACGAACAAAGCTTGCAAATTATTGAATTTTACTATCAAAATTCATGCTCGGTTAAGAGAGTGCATCGAGCACTCTTCCAATTTATGGGCAATTTGGTCGGCCTACTGAGGGAGCTATTCGGAAGCTTGTGACTAAATTTCGAACCCAGTTTACATTATTGGACATTAAACCACTAACACGCAGACGTAGGGTGAGGACTGAAGAAAATGTTGCGGCTGTATCCGCCAGTGTTAGTGATGACTGTCAAATGTCGATTCGCCGCCGTTCGCAGCAATTGGGCCTCTGTTACTCCACTACGTGGAAAATTTTGCGACAGGATTTGGGTGTAAGACCTTATAAGATACAGCTGGTGTAAGAATTGAAGCCACACGACCTCCCACAACGTTTCCAATTTGGTGAATGGGCGCTGGCAAAGTTGAAGGAAGATCCACATTTTTATCGAAAAATTGTGTTCAGCGACGAAGCTCATTTCTGGTTGAATGGGTACGTTAAAATTGCCGCATCTGGAGTGAAGACCAGCCAGAAGCATTGCAAGAGCTACCAATGCATCCCGAAAAAATCACTGTTTGGTGTGGATTATGGGCCGGTGGCATCATCGGGCCGTACTTCTTCAAAGACGACAATGGCCGGAACGTAACTGTGAATGGCGAGCGCTACCGTGCGATGATAACAAACTTTTTTTTGCCCAAAATCGAAGATCTGGACTTGGCTGACATGTGGTTTCAACAAGACGGTACCACATGCCACACCGTACACGAAACAATGGCCCTATTGAGAGGCGAGTTCGGTAAACAGTTTATCTCACGTTTGGGGCCCGTCAATTGGCCGCCTAGATCGTGTGATTTAACGCCGTTGGACTATCTCTTGTGGGGCCATGTTAAGGCTTATGTCTACAGGGATAAACCAGCAACGATTGACGCACTGGAAGCCAATATTGAAGCATTTATTCGTGAGATACCGGCCGATATGTTGGAGAGAGTGTGCCAAAATTGGACCTTGCGCATGGGCCATCTAAAGCGGAGCCGCGGCCAACATTTACATGAAATAATCTTTAAACATCAAATTATATCGACCGTTCTATCGACTCAAATAAAGATTTAATCGTTTTTTCAAATTTTTTGTTTTTTTTTGAAAATCAAATCCTATACCTCTTAAAAAATCACCCGTTAGAAGCTTCTTCATCTTAATGTTCAAAATCCAGTATGTTCAGGCGAAATTCAGGCAAAGTGAACACCTCAAGATGTCTATAGCTATCACAAAAATGTTAATTAGGAGGTCGCCTATAGTCGCAATGTAATCGTATAACTGATATTTTTGACAAATCTAAAAGAATTATTCCGATATCTTGAAATTTAAGGAAGTTATGTCGATTTCTGTGTTGGGTGCTGTAACCGCACGTTCAGGTTCGGTGTGTTGTCGCACTACATAAGTTCGGCACTGTAAATGACGATTACATTTTCAGAAAATTAGTCGGTTTCATTAAAGTTGCAGTTTTGTATGTTTTCAAGGTATAGTAGTGTGTTATTGTTACAGGGTGCGCCATCTTTTATGTCGGTATGTAAATATGAACTATCTTTGAAACTGAAAAACGGATTTCTATATATCGGGTACTTTTATTAAATATGGTCCTTTACAATTTATTGGGACTAGTTTTTGAGCACAACATCTATCAAGTGGCCACCTTTATTGGTCAAAAAAAAATGTGCCCGTTTTGCTGCGTTTAGAGTAGATCCTCATTTCAACACAGATGCTCTAGAAAAGTCTGGTGCGGCATTTTTAATGGCCAGCTGTTTATGTACGTATTGCCATAACGTTTAAATTCAAACTCATACTTAGCTTTTCTAAAAAATTACATAGACGATTTGTAAGATGATGTTCCGTTAGCAACGAGATTACGAATGTGGTATCAGCACGACGGTGCCCCACCGCATGTTCGTAGTGACATAGCTGCATGGTTGAATAACCGTTTTAGTCGACGATGGCTTGGCAGAAACGGACCTGTACATTGGCCTGATTTGAATCCCCTGGATTTCTTTTTGTGGGGCATTTTTAAACAACTAGTGTATGCTGAGCAAGTTAATACTGTTGATCAGTTACAAGAAAGAATGGATAATCCGTTTCATCAAATTCAAGCCACAACAAATTTTGAAGAAATACTTTTTTTATTAAAAAGATGCCGCATTTGTATCCGTCAGAATGGTGGTACTTTTTGAACATTTATTGAAATAAAGCTTTGATTCTCTAATTTGTCTTTTTTTTATTTTTATTAAAAGAACGCACTCTAGGAAAAAACACAAGAGTAAATATTTGTAGCAAATTAAAGGTAAAATTCGGAAAATCGTGCGTTTCGAAAAAACAGAGGCGTACTATTTTTATTTGGAAAAATACTGCCACTAATGTACTGTATCTCCGCCACTGGTGCACGTTGATTTTTAGTAAAGACTTTTGAATGTGGATAATCCACATACCAAATTTTTACGTTGACGGTTTTTAATGAAGCCCTTGAGGAAAAAAAATTACATAGGAGACCCCCCTTAAAATGAGGTCCTGTGTATGATGTATGAATTTTTGGTCACGACTTGTCAGTCACTCTGTATATTTTTTCAATTTGAAAATGAAACTCCATCGCCCTGTATCAGGGTCGGGGCCATATTTATAAGAACTTTTGTAATTTTTGGATGTACTTTCTACCCTAGAAATATTAGCACGTCTTCCTGAAACACCCTGTATATAAGAATTGAGATATATAAATACGCCCCACCTCATGCAAAAAGTCAAAAAAAAAGAGGTTTGAGCAATTTTTATCTTTTTCGTTTTTTGCTTTTAGCTTCTCCGCCACTGATCCGATATTGAAAAACTTACACAGGTTTTTGTCCTTAGCATAGTAGTAACCTTGTGGGGATTAGCGGACAGACCAACAGACAGATAGACCAATGGAAATGACATGGTTTTTCGTGATGTACGTGTCATATTTATAACATCCAAAAACATAATATTTCATTTTCGAACTTTATCTACCTTAATAGATAACCAAAGCTTGTTGAGTGAGTAAAACTAAGCTACTTGGCTGAAAGAAAACAGGTAGTTAAGACGGTTAGGGGTGTCTCTTCTAGTACTGTGGTTTCGTTCCGCAGGGTCAGTTCTGGGACCTCTGCTATATGTAATTTACACTATAGACTTAGACTCATGTGTGGAATTTTGTTCTATACAAACGTATGCTGATGACACACAATTATCATTTCACTTCAAACATGCTCAGCTAAATGAAGTGCCGTTTAAAATTAATACTTACCTAATCAATATTACGGATTTTTGTAAGAAGCACTGTCTCAGGATCAATCTTGAAAAGAGTTGTAGTATGCTTTTTTCTCCGAAACACATGTATAATAAGATAAAGGACGGAATAGGCTATTTGACTAATTTTGCAAAATCATTTTAAATTATTCTTTTATATATAATGAGCACACTACATGAATATTTCCTGAAAATCTATACTATTTTTAATAGAAATCAAATTTAAAGTTTGAATTTTTAGAACCGCGCCAAAAACGCTATTCCTGTGATGGCGCCGGCAGATGACGTCTGTGACGTCACACGCCAGTAAACACGATCACGAGCTGTCAGCCGAAGTTAATTTCATTATTGTGCTTGATTTTGCTATAAAATCATAGATAAAATGGTCTATAAATGGTGTGTAGTGCCAAAATGTACGAATACGTGTATAAATAGTCCACAAACATTGTTTGTTTCTGTTTCAACCGATTGTAAAAGACGAAAAAAGTGGTTACTATTAGCTCGGAGAGACCCAAAGGGCATTTCATCGACATCAAATGTATTTATGTGTGAAGATCACTTCGATGTAAGTATAAATTGAATATATTATCTACTAGGTAGCTTAAATTACCGCTTTTTTTAAGATTGAAATAATATATAACTATCTATAACCTCAAATGTATCTTTGGTTATATTGAGGATAAGTCAGTGTTGAGGATCAAAGATCCTGTTTATTAACAATAAACTTATTACTCTGTAGGGTTTCAAAATGTTTTCTGTTGATTTGATTATATTAGCTACCTACATATCTCAATAATTTTCTATGCTGTGTCATTTTACCTACTTTGCTTATTAGATAGTGATAGTTATGTTGAATTGCAGATGGAAAAAGACACCATTAACTACATGCAGTACAAAATGGGTTTCAGCAAGAAGATACTTTTGACAGAAGATGCTGTGCCAACAAAATTTCATTGTCAAGAAGATCGTAAAAGACCACTGTCTGATGCTGGACTTTCTCGAGGAGCATATGTCAAGAGGAAAAGAATGGATTTGGTCAACACATGTTTGCAAAGTCAAAATGCTACTGAAGCCCAAGCTGAAAGCTTACAAAAAGATGAGAGTTTGATACAAGACATTATTGAACCTCAAGGTATGTAATCTATTACATGTGTCCTATCATAAATTATAGTCTAAGAGCTGATAGACATTTTTGTAACCTATTTAAGGCCTTATAAAAACTTGTCTACTACTTCTTCCATTATTTCTGAATAAAAAGGGCAGAACTGAATAAGGTGAGTAACTGTTGTCCCTAGGGGTATTGAGGGTATTTTTCAAAAAAATCATAAAGACATATTTGTAGCACATTGAGATTTTCACAGAATAATATTTATGGTTTAAAATTGATATATTCAAAGTGATAGGTCATTTTAGTGGGACATTTTACTTGCTAGGTGATCAAGAATGCTCAACTTGTACTTCAGGTAATGGGTAATTTTCTCTCAAGCTGTTGATGTTGTGATTCATTACCCCTTATCCAGCACTGCACTTTTTCTTCAGTGATAATGGAAGAAGTAGTAGACAACTTTTCATAGTGCCTTAACGTAATCATTTACATTGAAATTAAGACATTAATTTTGAGTTTCAGGTTTATCAAGAACTCAAGACAGAGAAACTATTACCAACTCTATCATAACTGCAGAAAAATCTGTGCAAGTAACAATAAAAGAGAATGTGCATCATAGGAGCAAATCTGTGCAAACAAGATGCCAGACTATAAGTATTTCTACCTCACCAATGAAAGTTTCTACATCTCGTTCCACTTCACCCTTTAAGATTAAACCATGCAGTCTTCGACCATCACAGTCTGAAATTGTCAAAGCAGTCAAGAGAAATGTTTTTCTTGAAGATGAAAAGTCAGATAGTGATATTTCCTGTATTGAAAGTGGTCGTCATTTATCACCTTTTGTAACTAAATCAGCATCATCATCATCAGGGCTTACCGACTCTGATAGTAATGTTACAGATGCCAATGAGAATATTGAAAAATTAGAGTGCCTCAAAATTACTATGCGTTCAATCTCTAAAAAACCAATGATGTATGTTGGTATTCCAAAAGAATGTTATTTCTTAATCAAATTGTTACATAAACACACAAGCATAAAAGTAGAACACATTTTGCTATGCTTGAAAAAGATTAGAATGAACAGTACATTTTCTGAACTGGATGATAATTTTGGAATATCATTATCTTATGCTAGTAAATTGTTTCTACAAAATATACCAATAATAGCTAGTGTTTTAAGACCATTCATTGTAAAAATAGATAAAAAATTGGTAAAAAAAAATCTTCCTATTTCATTTAGACATAACTATCATAATGTCAGTTGCATCATAGATTGTTTAGAGATTAATATACAAAAACCATCAAAGGCTCTTCATCAGTCATTGACGTGGTCAGAGTACAAAAAGGGGAATACTGTGAAGTATTTAGTATCCTGCACACCTAATGGTTTAGTTAATTATGTTTCGCATGGGTTTGGGGGCAGAACCAGCGATGCCACAATAGTAGAAAATTGTAACTTTCTAGATGGATTACCCCAAGGATCCTGTTGCTTAGCTGACAGAGGCTTCAAACACCTTGAACAAATACTTCTTGAAAAGGGACTAAAACTATTAAGGCCACCCAGTGTAAATGCTGGTGCAAAGCTGTCAAAAACTGAAGTTCGACAAACTAAAATAATAGCTAGTTTGCGGATTCATATTGAAAGGGTAATAAGGCGTTTGAGAGAATTTCATATTTTAAAGCAACATTCAGTGATAAATACTAACATACGTCGTATACTTGATCATGTCATTATAATTGCATGTGCTCTAATAAATTTGCAAGATTCTCTTATTAAATAATGGGTTTTTGCCTGTTATGATACTTTATACTTAATTATTATCATGTAATCTCCTCTTTTGTGACATACCATTTGACCTTTGTGTTTTGTACTTGGCTGAATAAATACTTCTACTACTACTACTATAAATAAAGAAATAAATGATGTAAAACCATGAATAAAATAATAATAAAACAAGAAATATGCACTGCATAGTTTTTTATTTGATAATCACAGACTAGTGCTACGATACAAAATAGGATATATATTTTTTTCCAAAAAATATACAAGTTTTTTATTAAGTTGTTGACATAATCATCTTCGTACTTCACTAGAATAATATCTACATTTTTTGTTTCTTCAAAGTTGCTATCAGCAACACAAAAATAACATTTTTTCATACCAGTTGCATGCATCTGTAATTGAACCTGTGCCTTACATTTCTCTGAAATAATTCCATTTTTTAAATAATTGTTCTTAGCTTTTGCTTTGGTAGGGCATTTTATTTCAACAATGGCATCTTTCAATAAACCATCAGGAGATGCTGCAAGCATGGGATTGTCTTGGCATACATAAAGTCCACATGTTCTGATTTTTTTGTTCAATGTTGTACTAACTGTCTTCCGGACAGATAGCTCCAAACTTCTACCTCTTTTCATTGCAATAGTATCTGGTATTTTTGCGCCCATTATAGTAGCAACCAATGAACCATCAGGTGTATGACATACGCTCACTTCATGTGCCTTTGAAGCTGTGATACGGCCATACCTCATCTCATACCACAAGCTGCTCTTGTATTGCATTCTTGTTGCTTCTTCAATTGCACTGATAGCAGCTCTGTTGAATGTTGTCTTCATTATGTCCTGATATTTTATCAATTCACAGTGTTGAAGTTTTCTTTTTTTGGCTTCCAAAATAAAGTCTGTGTAAAGTGCTGATGTACTTGGTCTGTCCGGTACTTCCTTTTTCGACATCTGCTGCACCGTGATGTACTTCAGAGTAGTCCCTACTCTTGACAATGTTGGCTTTTTCCAATAACATTCCACCGAAGTAGATGGAGGTTCCTCACTGCGCCGATGTACCCACATCAAAAACGCGACTGCATGCTTGCAGCCTCCTGCTGAAGCAGCACAGTCATGGCACTGACAACTTATTATCTCGCTTTCATTTTCGTTGATAACCATTGTCACATTATAAGCTTTTGATCTCACTTTGTGCTCTGGGCACATTTTGCACTTGAGTGTGCAAAGTCCATGCTCCCGGTGCAGCTGCACATAGCCAATTGCATCGTCTCCGTAGGACTCCCTTCCAGACCTGTAAAACAAAAGCAAAACATGAAAGTATGTTTTATTCATGAAACCATATATGAACCATATTATCATATTGAACTGAAAGCTTTTTTCATTATATCAACATAACCTAAAATAAGATTGATTTTACAAATCTTTTAATGATCATACATAAAGGTTAGTAGGTATAAATAAATAATTTCTATTACTACTTACATTGTTGTTTTCACATGTTTGAGTTCCGCAGCATAGTAGTCCGCATTATTTTTGAAGAAAAATGCTACCATTAATGCGTCAACCTTACGTAGATTGCTGTTATCAGCTTGCACAAAATTTAGGTCCATTTTGAAGTCCACAACGAATAATGATGCCAATAGTTGAAAGATTGATCAAGAAAGTAATAAAAATCTGTTTACGAAATAGAATTATGATAGAATATCTCACAGAAAGCCAGCAAAAACGTACAACGCGATGTTTGTTTACTTGCATGTGACGTCACCAGAGTCGCAGCCAATCGCAGGGCGTTTCTGTGACCCACCGAATTTTTAAAAATAGCTGATTTTTATTTGATTATTTCCCAAAAAATATACATATTTAGGCGCACATTAAAGTACTATGTGTTTTCTTATTCTATTATCTAATAGGATCACCACAATTCGCAACTTATTTTCAATACTGTCAAATAGCCTATTGTACTCATTATAAATAACGAGCGCATCCCCATGGTAGAACATTCTAAAAACCTGGGTGTTATCTTGGACTCTAACTTGAAGTTTGATAGACACATCGGTTACCTGTCTCAAAAAACGTATGCCAAATTAAAACTTTTATACTCCAACCGGTTCATTTTAAACCTTAATACTGGGAAAAAATAGTTGAAAACTTGATTCTGTCATCTTTGCAACATTCTTTGATTTTATTCTATTCTTATTTCGATTCGAAGAAATCGATATAGGTTACAAAAAATTCAAGACGGCTGCTGCAGGTTTTGTGTTTGGACTTCGTAAATATAGTCATGTCTCTTCGAAGATTAAAGATTTAAATTTGTTAAAGATGGAATCACAGTTTGTTTATGCTATGAAGGCGTTTGTCCATCAAGTAGTTCGCAGAAAAAAGCCACCGTACATTTTTTAGAAAAGCTAGTAGTCTTTTAAGTTTTGCATATAGAAACATAGTAGGCCGCGCGGATCGAACGTCAGTACTGAATATTAACCTCACTCTTTAGTAAACTTAAACTCAAAGTTTCACAACAATACGTGCAGTGCTCACACTACAGTGAATTTTTAAGTGTCACCAAGTCATTAGAAAAATGGAACTCAACCGAGAACATTTTCGCGCCATAATTTATTACAACTTTCATAGAAAATTATCGCAACAAGAATGCCTTGCTGGGTTACTGTCTGTTTTCGGCAACGAAGCGCCACATCAGTCGACAATTTCCCATTGGTATTGAGAATTCAAACGTGGACGGGTGAGTCTTAGCGACGATCCCAGGGTGGGTGCACCAAAAACGGCAGTCACCCAGGAAAACGTCGACGCTGTGCGCAAACTCATAATTGAAGATAGACATGTGACATATCGCGACATTGAGGCGTCCTTGAAGATCTCAAAGACCTCAATGAAAATAATTTTACATGAAGAATTAGGAGTAAGAAAATTAGTTTCTCGTTGGATACCCCACCTGTTGACTGAAGAGCAGAAAGCAGCCAGGGTTAATTGGTGTCAAAAAACGCTTGAGCGCTTCAATTACGGAAACTCAAAAAATGTGGATTTACTGTTATGAACCAGAAAATAAACGGCAGTCGGCTGTTTGAGTGTTCCAAGGTGAAGAAAAGCGAACAAAAGTCATCCGTTCTCGAAGTGTTTCGAAGAAGATGGTCGCGACATTTGTGTCAAAAGCGGGTCATATTGCAACAATTCTTCTTAATGAGCAAATAACTGTTACTGCGGATTGGTATACCACCATTTGTTTGCCAAAAGTCATCACCGAGCTTCGAAAAATCAACCCCGAAAGAAGAATCATCCTCCACCAAGACAATGCAAGCTCGCACACAGCCCAAAAAACAAGGCAGTATTTAACGGAACAAAACGTGGAATTATTGGACCATCCTCCATATAGTCTCGATCTAAGTCCTAACGATTTCTTTACTTTCCCGAAAATTAAAAACAGACTGCGTGGTCAAAGGTTCCAGTCACCAGAAGAAGCAGTTGACGCATTCAAAAATGCCGTTTTGGATCTGCCAGCAAACGAGTGGAATAAGTGCTTCGAAAATTGGTTCGAGCGCATGCAGGTATGTAATAATCTTCGTGGAGAATACTTCGATAAACAATAAAGTCATTTAAAACTACCTACTGTGTTGTTTTATTTCCATATTCAAAACTTAAAAGACATCTCTCGTACCAAAAGCTAACATTAATCAGAGAAATCTCAGACACAACCTAAATTTTGCGATGCCAGTCCACTACACAGCCCTTTTCCAGACAAGCTTCACATTTCAGGAGACTTGTTAAGAAACAGCTGATGGGATAATCCCAGATATTACTGAAACTTGTTTTCCCAATATTTGCGGATTTCTTAGTTAGAATACAGTAAATTGACTCCATTTCAACAACCAAAACCAGTTTTTGAACTTTTTTATCCCTAACTAACGGTTACGAGGTGTTCTTTAAAAATGACGGTAGTAAAATGACCTGCTGATAGCACAAATTTTATTTCAAGGACACATATTGCAAGACATACAACAAATAACTATTCGGTGTGATTCTGTTCGAAACACGTTTTAGGATGTAGAGGAACACTACATTTTCTGCAGCGAAACTGAACTTTTTTATGGCATTCGCCACAATGTTGCAGGTTCTCTTGATAAACTACAAGGTGATTGAGTCCATCATATCTAGAATAAGTACTCCTACATGATCACTATTTGTAGAAGCACACTGTATAAATGTCGACATATGGCTCAAGCGATACGCATGGGACTAAACTGTAGTAATTCGTGGTAGTTCTAATGTTCTTTGACAGAGCACGGTGGCGATACCTTCTGTCAAATTACCGAAACTCCTTACAGAATCCTTGAATCGCAATGCCTTTATAAAGGACGGTAGTACTATCTGGGTAGTCCAAGTATGCATTTGTTAATTTTTTTTCTGTTTCATATTTATTCTGTTGGCTTGTGTGTGCGTGTTGTCAACACGTTATCTATTCAATTCATTTACGTACATTTCTTTTTCTTCTTATTATTACTATTGTTTGTTTGTGTATCGAGTTTAACTATGTTACTATTTCGTACACAGTGAGGTTAAGTGTAAGAGTAGCCATTTGGATAAAATTCGCCACACTGATGTATGTGTATCAATAAAGACATTTATTATCATTATTATTATTAAAACAACGGTGATACAAAAGTAGTCCAATATGTTCTCTGGTTACATATTATACAATTCGTATTTAACGAGATACAGGAACAATGAAGCTGCAAGTGTCAAATGTAGCGTGTTGGCGTTAAGATACCAGCTCAGTCCGGCATTACATGGCGGATCTGCGTATCCTGCGGTGGAGTTGCAGACGCATATTTCTGTTTTATACCCTCCGGAAAGCGTTTGTTTATAGCATCCGTCGGATATGTGCTTGCCCTCCATGGATTGCACCTTGGCGCACATGTACGTTACATTGTTCGCTGAAACAATACATTGGCTGGTTATTTGGTTGTACAGGGCGAGGCAGGATTGATGGGAGCGCATACAGAAATACATCGATCGACTTGGCGGATAAATAATGAGCGACACACATTACCTTACAAACTTAGTTACTTAATAGCCTACCCGACAGACGTTGTCCTGACTTAGCTATGAACTGGGATAAATAACGAATGATAAAAAAGGTAGATACAGGGTGTTCAAGAAAAATCCTTACTCTTACTTCGTAAGCTTATAAAGACGTGAAATAAAACATTGGGAAATCTGAATCGCGGCTACAGCAACACTGTACTTTCATAACCGTGTGACGAAAGTTTCGAAGCAAACGGTAACAGTGTCGTCAGTATGTGTGTTAAGGCGGTCGTGGTAGGCACAATGGATTTATCTGCAGCAGAATGTACACACAATGTACCCTACTGAGCGAGGGTTCGTACCCTACTGAGCGAGGGCCGTGGCAAATGCTTGTTCCGGAAGTTGTTGTATCCAGTATACAACTTCTTCCCGTCCAAGTGATTGTGCACGCGTTAAGGAATACCTCAGTAACGATTGCCGGGTGGCGGTACAAGTCCGCCAACGGGCCACTTTAGGTCTATTTAACATCACTAACACGTAAAAAGAAGGTGGTAGACAAGGACCAGTCAACCGAGGCAGTACCACCCGCTAGCTTTTCCCAGGGTGTCTTATAAATGTCCGCATGTTTCCACACCTAAGCTATGCAGTCGGTTATCTACCAAAACAAAGAAATTAATGATGATGGATCCCTCGAGCACTAAAAACTCCGGACGTAAACTCACTCCACTCTCGGAATGTCCGGGTGGAGGGTGGGCTCGAGGGAACAACATCGAAGATAAAATTTGTTTTTCGAACATCTGCGGGATCAACAGCAACATTGATGCTGTTCATCACTACCTGCAATCCAATCGTCCCGCCGTGCTTTTCTTGGCGGAGACAAAAATCTCAGAGACTGCACCGATTAACCATCTCAACTTCCCAAACTACGAGGTGCACTCCAACCTGAGGAAGAATGGGGGAGTTGTGGCTTTTGTCCGCAGCAGTCTTTCCTGCTCCAGGGATCTTTCTTTGGAATCAGACCGGAAGGACATTCTGTGGCTTCGCCTCAACTCCAAAACATCACCCAAATTTATTTGCTGCCTTTATCGCTTTCCCTCGAACCATAACTGGGATGACCTACTCGAATACCTCGCGGTCCAGATCGACTTCCTGAACATCAATCACCCCGCTTCAGAGGTAGTTCTTCTCGGTGATTTCAATGCCCATAATGAGCTTTGGTTGGGCTCAAATAAGACCGATGCAGCAGGTCGTGCAGTCGAAGCGTTCGCTCTTACTCAAGGGCTGACCCAGCTGGTCACGAGCCCTATTTTTTTTCCCCGCGTCTCGTCCCACGCCAGTAGAATACTGGATCTCTTTCTGACCACGCATCCTGCCCCTTACAGCACTGCTGTCCTGTCCCCCCTGGGTAACTCAGATCACGGTGTTGTGGAGGTTAGGATTTGGTCAGAAGCCGCTGTGGCAGCAGAAACTCGCACAGGCCGCAAAACTTGGCATTACGGGCATGCCGACTGGGAGGGGCTCAGAGACTTCTTCTCTAGCTTTCCTTGGAGAGATGTCTGTTTCAGTGACGCGGATGCGTCGACTGTCTGTTCTTCAATAACCGAAATTATCCACGTCGGAATGGAGGAATACATCCCTCACACAGTGAAAGTTCCTTGACCAGGGTCCAACGGCTGGTTCAACAAATCGTGCGACGCTGCTCGCCAGCTGAAGATCAAGGCCCACAGAACGTACTTACAAAACCCCACTGTAGAGAACAGACAAGCCGACGTCGAGTCCAGAAACAAATATAACGAAGCGGTTCGCAATGCCAAAAACCAGCATGATATGCAAGTTAGGCACAGGGTAATGTCGCAGCGCAATGGCAGCCGGTCTTTCTGGACGCTGGCCAAGCAGATTGAAAAGAACTTCTCACATAGTAGCCTTCCACCACTTACGTGTCAGGATGGAACTATTGTATTCGACTTAAAGGCCAAGGCGGAAGTGCTAGCCAAGATCTTTGCTGCCAACTCCACCATGGACGTCCCCACCCACGCCCAAGTGCCGTCAATTCAAAGGGTTCCCCACACTATGCGGGAGGTAACATTCGGGCATAAGACCGTAAGACGAGTGCTCTTGTCGCTCGACATCAACAAAGCTTCTGGTCCGGACTTGATTCCTGCCATTGTACTGAAGAGATGTGCAGCGGAGCTTGCTCCAGTTCTTTCGCGTCTCTTCCAGATATCTTATGAATCCGGCACCTTCCCAGAAAACTGGAAATTTGCTCATGTACAGCCCATCCCAAAAAAAGGATCTAAAACCGACCCTTACAACTACAGGCCTATAGCTCTGCTTTCTGTTATAAGTAAAGTGATGGAGAGGTGCATAAATCGCGAGCTTCTTGACTACCTCGAACGTCACAGCCTGATTAGCGACAGGCAGTACGGTTTCCGGCACCAACGATCCACAGGGGACCTCCTAGTTTACGTCACGCAACTGTGGAGTAAACTCATACAGTCTCATGGTGAGGCTCATGTCGTTGCTCTTGACATCACGAAAGCGTTCGATCAGCTGTGGCACGCTGCCCTCTTAAGCAAACTTCCATCCTATGGCCTCCCAGAAAAGCTTTGCAGATGGGTGGCTGACTTTATCTCTGGCCGCAAGATATCCGTCGTAATTGACGGATTCTCCTCTTCATCCCACAACGTCAACGCGGGTGTTCCCCAGGGATCGGTCTTGGCTCCAACACTGTTTCTCTTACCTATCAACGACCTACTTTCCTGCACGATCAACCCAATCCACAGCTTCGCTGATGACAGCACTCTACATGCAGGAATTCAGAGTGACAAGCCGATCTCTGCCGCTGAGCTGGAAAAAAGAAGACTAGCGACGACTTCTTCTCTGATAAGAGACCTGGAGGCTATCACTGCTTGGGGACGCAACAATCTTGTACAGTTCAATGCTTCCAAAACACAGTACTGTACTTTGACGAACAAAAAGCGTCCTAGCGCTCATAGAGTTTCGATGGACGGTCGAGTTCTACCAAAGAGCCATTCATTTCGGCTGGTCGGAGTCCAGATCACCGAGGACCTGATCTGGCACGAACACATCTCTTCAATAGCTGCAGCTGCTGGGAAAAAGCTAGGCTATTTGTTTAGGGCTAAGAACTACTTTTCTCCGCATGACCTTCTCACTCTATACAAGGCCCAGATAAGGCCTAGCCTCGAGTATTGCTCACACATTTGGGGGCTCACACATTTGGGGTGCTGCCGCCCCGACTACATTGTCCATGCTCGATGCTGTCCAGAGGAGGGCGGTCCGACTGATCGATGACTCTTCCCTAACAGACAGTCTCGGGACTCTTTCGCACCGGCGGGCCGTCGGCGATCTAGCTCTTTTCTATCGCTACACCAACGGGCTTTGCTCCTCAGAGCTCTCTTCCATGATGCCGCCGCGCGATGTGCCTGCCAGACAGACCCGCCTGACTTCGGCGTCCCATCCTAACCGTGTCAAACTTCGTACATCCAGAACTGTCCGATACGACCGCTCCTTTGTCCCGAGGGTGTCTAGATTGTGGAACAATCTACGGGAGGAAGCTTTTCCCAGTTCTACTAACCTTAGGCAGTTCAAAAATCGTATCAACAAAATTTCTTTGGGATCATTATAGCAGCCGGGGTGTTCCGGCATTTAGGCTTCTGCCTGCGCGGCTGTTTCGATATAAAAAAAAAGAAGCGAGTTTTATTGTGGTACATTATTTTCGATCGAGTTCGTTCAAAATCGTGCGGGAACGGTTTCAGGAGAAGTTCGGTGATCAACGAAGCTTGCACAACACAACGAAAAAGCGAGTGGTCGGCCGTTTTCAGAATGAACATGCACTGATGAGACGAAAGGGGAGTGGCCGTCAGCGCAGTGTAAAAACGCTATAAAAGATCGAAGTAGTGCGGCAAGCAGTTACAGCTAATCCTCGCCTCTCGGTGCGAGAATCGGCGCCCATGCATGAAATGCCTGTTGGCAGTGTACCTAGTCTTCATGAATTGAAGCTGTATCCCTATCGAATTGAGGTACGACAAGAATTGAAACCTCCAGACTACGCTCGTCGAACACAATTTTGTCGCTGGTTTAATCCCAACCCTACAAGCGCATATTACAGAGGCTATTAACGCAATAACACCAGCAGACTTGCATAAAGTGTTCCGCAATATACAGAGAAGGGTAGGAGCCTGTCTTCGACCGGATGCTGGACACTTCGAGCATATGCTTTAGGTGTTATCTTCTTGTTCGTATCCATATTTTTAAGTATCTTTTTATAATACATTGTGCGAGTTTGTAATCAGAGTATCTATTTTCCTTGAACACCCTGTATATGGAATATAGGTAATTGTATAGAGAAGTCTTTGCACCGCCATGTGGCTAGCAAAATACGTCGGCAGCACTGTCATTCCCGGATCAACTTACCTTGAAAGTAGGCGTGAAATTATGTAGTATGAATTTTGTTACGGCAAATGACGTCATTTGAAAGCAATTATTGTATTACTGGCTATGAGTCAAAAAATGTATAGAATCTGGCGCATTTCTGGAAACCAATGAATGTAGTGGCTCTGGCGGTGGTACCAATGGAGTTAACTTGATTTTTCCACTGACGCAACATAATCCAGGGATTTCATTTTTAAACTTAAATGCCTTGCAATGTGGACTCACAACGTTCATTGCTCCAATAGCAACGATTTTTTGTGAACTGTAATCGATTGCCACGTCATAATTGAATGCAGCTCGATTGGGTTTAAATCCGAGACTTCTATGTTGTTGAATTTCAGTCCTTCGACCCATTCAACTTTATTTCTCGTTTCTCGTCTGTTCGACTTCTTCGTATACAGGGTGTTCCTTAATGATATGCGAATATTCAAGGGTATGAATCTACATGAAAAATTATTGTTAGTTTGCTTTAAAAACTATGGTCCAAAAATGTTTCCTTACCTAAACTCGGGGTGTGAAGTTTTAGGAAAAAAATGGAAATTAATAAATATTTTCAGAACCGCTTCAGATATTTCACTGATATTTAGTGCGTAGTGGAAGTTAATAAAGTTGCACATTTTTCAATGCAAAAATAATTTTTAGCATTAACAGTGGCGTGCGTACGGGTATTGAGTGGTTTTATGCTAAATAAAAATTATTTTTGAACTCCCCGTTCAAGTTAAAACAAATGATCTTTCTTGAATTGTTTTCCTTCGATGCGCCATTTTTGAGAAAAAAAAAACCGTTCTATTGTCTAACTTGCAAAATTAATATTAATATAATTGGAAAAATTAAACACATTAGGGGTAATGAACAACTCCAACTGACAACATAAACATAATATTAAAGCCAACGAAATGATTACAAAGAATCTTGAAAATGTCCCCCTTTACTTAGTATGCATGCTTCCGCCCTCCTTCTCATGGAATTGCGCACTCATTCAAATATCCCTAGAGTGTTCTTTATTCTATCACAAGCTGCAACCATTCTTTCTCTTAATTCCTCTACAGTGTTAATGGGACTTGTATACACTAGTTTCTTAAGGTAGCCCCACAAAAAGAAATCTAAATTGTTGAGGTCTGGGGACCTTGGTGGCCATTCTTGGGGCCTACCGCGGCCAATCCAACGATTTGGATAAACAGTTTGTAAATAATTACGAACGCTACACTGAAATGCGCTGGTGCACCATCATGCATGTACCACATATTGTTTCTTATTACTAACGGAACATCATCAAGCAGCAAAGGCAACTGTTGTTGAAGAATATTGAGGTAAGTCCGACAAGAAGAATGGGCCAATAAAGTGATTGCCAATAATTCCTGTCCATACGTTAACCAAAAATTGGTGTTGGAAATGGGTTTCGGTTACGGCATAGGAATTTTTTTCTGCCCACAAATGATTATTGTGGAAATTCTGAATGGCATTTCGAGAAAAATTATCTTGACTGACAAAAGGTCACACGCCTTGGAAAATCAATAGGAAGTAATGCCTGTACTCTTAAAATATGGTAAGGATATAACAAAAAATGGATGTTCTTCGACTTCGTGCAGCACTGCTTCCTCAATTTTGGCTGTTCTTACACTTAGAGGTCTACCTTCAGATGTTCCTTTTCCGACAGAACTAGTTTCAACAAGACGACGATGAATATTAGCAAAAGGTTCGGCTATCTGGCAAAGCACGATCGGGAAATCTCTGGTGATAAACCCGTCTGGCTTGCTCACCATTACCGTCGGCAAGGCCATATACGTAATGCATTCACAGCAAACAGATTTGAATAACAGAGACTTGTCGGATGTCAAAAGCTAGTGACATATTCCAGAGCAGCTAGATATCTATTGCTAAATTGCATTCTTCAATTATTACATTAATTTTCTCGGACAATAGAACGGTTTTTATTTTTTTATTAAAAAATGACGCATTGAAGGATAACAATTCAAGATAGATCATTTGTCATAAATTGAACGGGGAATTCAAAAATAATTTTTGATTGGCGAAGAGCCATGGGCGTACCATTTTTTTCTTAAAAAATATCGAAGTCAATACCCGTACGCACGCCACTGTTAAAGCGAAAAATTATTTTTGCATTGAAAAATATGCACGTTCATTAACTTTCACTTCGTACTAAATATCAGTGAAATATCTGAAGCGGTTCAGAAAATATTAATTAATTTCCATTTTTTTTCCTAAAACTTCAACACCCCGAGTTTTTGTAAGGAAACATTTTTATAAAACAAACTAACATTAATTTTTCATGTAGATTCACACCCTTAAATATTCGCATATCATTAAGGAACCCCCTGTATATCTTTGACTTGCAGCATTGCGAGTTCTGCGACCTAGGTTGGTACGTCTAATTGGTGGCATCTTGAAAAATCTCAATTTTAATATAAGGCGTGATTGCGGTGAACTAACTTCCACCCTGGTTAATTATTTTTGAACAAATGCTTCTCAAAAAAGTCACTCAACAGACTGAGAACGGGATAGAAGCTCTAATCGAATCGACTATGCACTACTAATTGAATAAAACAATATTTTTTCATCGTTAAACACTGTTAAACGATAATATAAATTTGCGGCATGCGAGCTGTCAAGTTCAAAATGATAGAGTAGTGAAAGTCAATCAAGCAAAAGATACGTATTTTCATCCGCCATGTTTATTCATAGAGTTAACTGACAAATATCACAATTAAGCAACACTGCAGCTTCTTTTGGAGGGACCATCACAAAGTACGGACGGTAAAGAAACGAAAGTCCAAAAACGAAAGCACCGTGTTTTCATAGGTAATTTTTTCCCACAAAGCTAACTGTCAATAGCTATTGCAATAAAGATGGCGTAGAGGAGTGCCTCTATCTTTTGGTACTTGAGATATTGCTTCTGCTGTGGGTCCTCCATGCCGAAGCGAACTGTCAAACGCGCGTAGCTTAAATAATCACTATGTTTTCAATAATTTCCCAATTTATTAAGAACCTTCTATACAGCATTAGGAAATTTAAAAGAAATGTGAATGAAGTCGTTCTCAAGTTTGGCGTGGCCACGCGAAAGATCGATTTATTTTTTATATAGTATATAGATTTAAGGAATAATGATCTACCATCTTTCGTCAGCGATTAGGCAAAGGGTGTAACTGCGGTTTATCACCAAAGCTTTTTTCAGTAAATGGTTCCTAAGCGATCAAAATGAATTGAAATATGTTGGGGCCGGAGAATACGGAGGGTGTGGCACTACTTCCACGTAGCTATGTCGCGTACACTTAGCAATATGAGGTCGAGGATTGTCATGAAGAAAACATATTTTATCATGACCTTAACGCTTCCAACGGAGTTCAAAATTCTAATTTTGTCATCCGAACTTCCACCCTACGGCCTGCTAGAAAAGCTTTATAGATAAGTGGCTCTCTGGTACCAAGATACCAGTCGTAAATGACGGGTTCCCTCTTCATCCCACAAGGTCAACGGGGGTGTTCTCCAGGGATCAGTTTTGCATCCGATATGGGGTCGATCTCAGTTCTTGTACGATCAACCCAATCCACAGCTTCATTCAGAGCGCTAAGCCGATTTATACCTGTGAGGTAGCGAAAACGAAGAGTAGCAGCAACTTCCCCTCTAACAAGGTATCTGAAGGTTATCACTGCTTGGGGAGGAAACAACCTGGTACAGTCTGAAGCTTCCCATACACACTACTGTAGCTTGACTACCAACAAGCGCCCTAGCGCTCATGCGATTTCGATGGATGGCCGAGTTTTACCAAAGAGACCTGCACGGGTATTATATAAAAAACCTATAAAACGTCAAAAAGAAACTATAAAATCATATTGCAGACTGGGTAGTTCTTGGGGTGCAAACAGTCATTCCACATTTGCTCACTAGGGTCGATGTGAGCGTCCATCTATGGAGGAATGACTACACGCATTGTTGGTTGCATATCTCTTGTGAAGGCGAGCAGTCTGTAGTTTTCATCTCTGAGAAAAAAGTTGGTTGAATAGCAAGATCGCATCCGGATGATTATTGTATTGATCTGCAAATCAGTGATATTTGCTGTGTGAGCAAATCATTAGGTACCCACTAAATATGTTGCCAATGAAGTAAATTTGTTAGCTGTGCCCGATGGGTTATTTATATGTTGTCCTTTCTGAGGTCAGGTTATGTTCAAAGTTATAAATCACGATTTTATACGTTTTTTATGTTTTCAAAAACTCAGAGGAGAATTACGGGAAATCACCACCGCGCCCGCGTTGTGTGTAATTGCTATTAGCATGTATATGACTTGTAATTCGACAGTGTATAGTGAATATAATTATTTCTGATCTCTTTCATTTTTAAAATTCAGCAATGAATAAGGAAAACTGTATGCGTAACTAATTTATAAATTTGAATCTCAAGTAAGTGTATTTGAGACAAGAATCCAATGGAATTATCATCAACACATATTATTAGCACATAAATCGTCATTTTCCTTTTCCTTCTAGCTATAGTATAAAACTTACAGCTTAGATCTCCAGTAATGCCATCTCTGAAGCAGATTTTACTTCACATCAGAGACAAATATTTATAACTGGCGTTTAGGCAACACGTGCAACTACAAAACGAGTTCTCAACGTTACCATCAGCTAGTGCTAAGTTACCATCTTGTAGAAAAACTCACATATTGTCACGAAAAACCAATACAAGTGAAAAAAATGGCATGTCACTTTTCAAGATACGTAATACCCGTGCCTATCTGGTACGAACACATGTCTTCAATCGCGGCTGCTGCTAGGCCCAAAAAGTATTTTACTCTTCACTCCATACAAGGTCTAAATTATTCCTAGCCTCGAGTACTGCTCACATGTTTGGGGTGCTGCCGCCCCGACTACATTAGGCAGAGGTCTCCTTCATAATGCTGTCGCACGATGAGCCTGCCAGTCAGACCCACTTGAGTTCGGACTCCCATCTTAACCATGTTGAACTTTGTACATCTAGAACTAGCCGGTGCGACCGTTCCTCTGTCCGTAGGGTGTCGAGATTGTAAAATGATCTGCCTGAGGAGGTTTCTCTTGGTTCAACTAATCTTGGGCTGTTCAGAAGTCAGATTAACAAAGTGTCTTTAGGCTCCCTATAGCAGCCGCGGTGGCCCGGTGCTTAGGCTTCTAATCGTATCACTAGTAGGGAAAATTTCCCATTGTATTATTCGATGAACATTTCACCAAAACGAAAGCATCACCTTGCAAGGATGAATATCTCTTTTTGGTGTTGGTTTGCCATGTTTGTTGTTGGGGCACAGCTGCTGGCACTTGAGTGTATGCTTAGAAAACACAGTTTTCGCTTGCAGTAACGAGATGGTCTAGGTAGTTAAATGTATGGCAAAACGATCGACGATGTAGAGAGACCTCTTCTCGACAAGTCAGTCGTTCATTGCTCAACAACACCAAACTTGCAAGTCATCTCTAAAGCATTCATCGTGCCATGAGAGCACCCGAGCTCTGCAGTCAAAGCACACGCACTGCTTCGAGGATCTTCTTCAATAATTGTCTCAAGTTTATTTATATATGTTTCCTCTGGATGCCCAGATCTTGCTTGATCTATCAAGGAATAGTCACCACTGCGGCATCGCTGGAACTACTGCTTGTTGGTGCCTCCGAGACTTCTGCAGCAGACTGCCTATATTGGTACTCGGACAGGGGTTTTAATATCGCTGTATTTTTCGTTATATTATAGGTATTACTGACGTGCATGATGGCGATTTGCACTTTATACAGGTAAGGAACAAAATTTTTCTGCGTGTTCCTCAGATCAATTCGAGTCGCAAATGCTCCCTTATCGAGATATGATTTTTTTTATTTTTAGTGGGCGAAAACCACAATATTGTTAGAAAATTGCTTTTATTTAACAAAAAATTTAATACTGTTCGTAGAAAAACAACTGTTTACAATAATTAAAGTCCTCATTCACGTTGTACTGCCCGATTAATACGCTGGTGTTTGTTTGTTGACGGAGTAGTTGTGTCAGTTTGATTGAACTTTGCAAAAATTACTGTCATGTTAGTTTTCACAAGTGAAGAATACGGTGATATGATGTTTGTCTACGGATATTGCAACGGAAATGGCAGCATCAGTGAACGAGTACCGCCGCCGGTATCCAAACCGAAGAATACCTGACAGAAGGGTATTTGGAAGAGCTTTGGCACATGTGAAAGCAACCGGATCGGTTCAAAATGCTACTGTAACACGTCCATCAGAAGCTGCCCATGACTTAATACTGGATAGTGTTGAAAGATCACCATCAACCAGCGTCCGCAGAATATCCCGTCGCACTGGTGTTAGCCGAATGACTACGTGGAGAACAATGCATAACTTTGGTTTGAACCCATTTCAAGTTCTGCTGCTCACTGATCCGGACCATCGTATGGAGTTTTGTAACTGGCTCCTCGCAAGTCGTAATCTTGTTAAAAACATTTTGTTCACCGACGAATCTACTTTTACTAGAGACGGCGTCAATAATTTGAGGAATTCCCATTCTTGGCAGCTTGAAAATCCCCACGCAACTATCGAACGGAATTAATTTCCAACACCGTTTTTCTGTTAATGTCTGGTGCGGATTGTTAGGGGATCACTTAGTTGACCCTTTTGCGTTTGACTGTCGGTTGACATCTAAAGTTTATCTTCAATTCTTACGAGAAGAATTGCCTGAGTTGTTAGAGGATATTCCGCTGCAGAGAAGGCAACAGATGTGGGTACAGCCCCACAGTGGTAGAAATGTGAGTATTTAAATAACACTTTTCCTGGGCGTTGGATTGGACGAGAGGGTGCAGTTTCTTGGCCACCCCACTCGCCCGATTTAAATCCCTTGAATTATTACTTGCGGGGACATATAAAGACTTTGGCGTATGCAGAGAAATCGCATACCAGGGCTGAACTGCGCCATAAAATTACTGATGTCGCTGACGACATAGGAAGTAATCGTATTGTTATTGGGAAAGCCACCAGTCACATTATTAAACGGGCTAGACTATGTTTACAGTGTGGAGATGGACACTGAACAACTATTGTGAATAGTTATTTTCATTGTACCTAGTAATTTTGTGTTAAATAAAAGTAATTTTCCAACAATATGGTGGTTTTCCCAACCATTTGGGAACCTATGTTCATTTCTCTCGAATTGACCTGAGAAACACGTAGAAAAATTTTGTAACTTACCTCGCGGGACACCCTGTATACTCCCTACCATGGGACGTTCTCAACACTAGTCACGTTTTTTAGGAAATAAAAACTGAAGCAGTCATCACATATCAGTCGAGCCGATAGCTTGTAATTAAGCCGAATTCACAGAATGTTCTTCTTCTGGGATTTCAAAGAAACGATACTGAAACAGGAGATACTGTTGCGGACAAAAGCCACCCTTTCTTAACTTTTCCTTAACTTTGACGTAGTTCGTTGTTCACTGAAAAGTTGGTCTCCACCAAGTATGGTAGGATGATTTCATTAACGGGTAGTGGTTAAGCATATGTGCTGTTCCCTCGACGAAGCTTAAACAATCCGATAAGGAGGATAGTTTACATGTTCTTTGCTCGAAGGTCCATCATTATTTTATACTCAGTGACAAAGAAAATAGGATATACTGAGTGACAAAAAAGATAAACACCTACGTATGTTTATTAGAATTCAAGAATTTTTCAGGTTTTTCTGTTAAGTCTTTGTCGTGGCTGCGTGTATCGTTTGTTGATAAAGACGCATTCAGTTTTCGTACATTTACTTTGAGAGGGGTCAGATTGTCGGATTGCGTGAAGCCGGTCTATCGATAAGAGAAGTTTCTAGGGGGACCAACAGATCCTTACGCTGTATACTGCAGTGTGAATGAGCTTCGACTCGGTAAGGCCGAGGTCAGCACGCGAGTGGTTCTGGACGTCCCAGAGGCACCACAAACAGACAAGACCGTCGGTTAAGACTTCTGGCTCTGAGAGACATATTCAGTAGTACTCGCCATCGGTAATCTGTGGTTTGAAGAGCATGGAAGGATGGTTAGTATGCGTACGGTATGTCACCGAATACGACAGTCTGGCCTGTTTTCTTATCGCCCCCATTGGGTACTACGTGACCCACAATTTGACAGAATGTGTCACGTTCAAGTCACTGTGGGAGCTACGGTATGGAGTACTATCGCTAATGGTAGCAGATCACCACTAATTTTCATTAGAGGCAATATGACAGCCCGATGCTATATTCAGGAAGAATTGGAGCCTCATCTTATTCCATACCTAAACACCATCCAAAATCCGATTTTCCAGCAAGACAATGTCAGACCACATGTTGCCAGAGCATCGTTAGCCTTCATGGATCAACATCGCATCAACCGTCTCCAATTGAAGATATCTGGGACATGATGGGTCGCAGCTCTTACTCACGAAGTTGCAGTAGCCTGGAATGAGATACCCCAACAGAATATCGACCACCTTATCAGCACAATGCCCCGGCATGTCAATGAGTGTGTAAGAAATCGTGGATCCTCAACATATTTTGAACCAGCTTCTGCAGTCAGTTGACGAATCAAGCTGAAAATTCAATCATTTTACTGCTAAGGACACTGAACATAATATATGCCAAAAATTATTAAAATCGGATAAACATATGTAGGCGTTTACCTTTTTTAATCACTCAGTATATTTTATACAGTGTGTCCTTAGAGTTGGGATTTTTCCTTACAGAGTGTAATGGTCAGGCATCAATAAAAAAATTGTCCTAGTAACACAGCAGAGCCTTAAAATAACTAAAAACAAGTTCCAAAAAAGTCCAAGTAGTAGGTATAAGTCAGCATCCAGATCAGGCGTCGCGAGGTGTGTATGTTTATCTAGCTTATCTGATATGAAAAACTAGCTGCGCTTGGTTCCGAATAGCGGCTAACGTTTTTAGAAAAAAGGGCAACGAGGTCGCTCTTAGCATCATATCCCACATATCTTCATTGAGCGAAAGGTCTATAGATCTAAGACGCCTAAAAAGGACACTGACTTGAGCATTATTGAGACAATTCATTGTAGCTTTAGCAAGATGGGACCGTAGACGTACCAGAAGTACTATGATTGTAATAAACGCGAAATATGATATAATAATATAATAATAATAATTTTAAAGTTAAAATAAAGCAATTTGTTCTCGATAATACCTAATTCTATACTAAGCTTTCATCTTGTAACTGCTGTGATTCTACATTAAGTGTCTGGTTGTCTTCACATTTTACACACTATTATGTTGTATTTGTCACTTTTCAGTACTATATGTCTTGATCATTATTTTTTTGTATCTGTGATTTTTTTTTTTTTTTTTTTTTTTATGTTTGTTAAACTTATGTAGCCCTGGTTGGTACCAAAAGCAGCTATTAGCTGATACACCCGCCAGGTAAAATAAAGGCATATTATTATTATTATTATTATTATTATTATTAGTACTTCGCGAATATGCCGTCATTTTGTCATACCTCCTCTAATGGAAGCTGCAGGTAACCATAAGTCTTGGCGGCCCCACGTGAAAAAACTCACATTGTGTCTTTCCGCGGCGCCTTTCTGTCCTGTCTGCCATGCATTCCTAAAAATAACCGAGACCGGCAGGGGTATGACGTAAAAAAACGATTTGATGTAATTAGAAATGGGTGTAATGTCAATTTGTTTCCTAGGTAGTTGCTAGCCCATTTTGCACCTTCTCTTTGTGAGCGATATCTCTGGATCAATGGTTTTGTGAGTTGCAGACTACCGAGGAGAAGATGTGACGAAGAATGTGGTTGTGAATTAAGACCGCATCTGGATTCTTGTGTATTGTTCTGCGTATCTATAGGATCATATCTGATGATTGATACCTATGCCATCTGAGAAAATTCTGACTGAATATGCTGCCCATGCTGGAAAGGGTTCCATTGATCAGTTGATCGGAAACTACGGTGGATGTTAAGACCTTCGGAGGACAGACAAATAAGGTCTAATCCCTACAATTAATTTTGAGAAGTACTTAGTCAACTAATTTATAGCGTTACATAGATCTCAAGCAGGTGTATTTCAGGCACGAAACCAAGTACACTAATCACTGTGTACTGCCGTGTTCTCTTCCGGCTCTAGTATAAAGCTCACAGCATGAGCCATAGAAGTTATAAACGGTCTCCGCCAGTGCAATCTTTAAAGCAGATGTTACATCATAATAGAGCCAAAAGATATAGCTGAAGTACCGCGACGTTTAGGCAACACGCAGAGCTACTACAAGTGAACATGAAGTCAATAACAGCTAGTTCCAAAGTGACATTTTTTCGGAAAAACCTGCGTAATATCATTAAAAATGGATATAATAATAATAATATTAATAATAGTCCGGATTTATTTATACAAAGTATAAAAGGGCGAAGTGTCTAATCCCGATTAAAAAAAAAAAGAAATAACCTGTGACAAGTCCCTATTCATGGCCATAGTCTACTTACTGGGCGATAAAATCAGAGATATATTGCTTCAACCTTTTTTGCAATTCCTGATAGAGTAGTGACTGACCTCGGTAGGCAGCGTTGTGTAGCTTAATAGCAGAATATACAGGGTGGCGCATCGAAAATGAAACAGACGCATTTACTGGCAGCTCAGTTTTTTTTTTAGAAACGCCCAGACCCGTCGATATTGTTTTCGAGGAGGACACAAATCTGGCAAAAAACCACCCCAAAATCTTAAATGGAAAGGGGGGTCGAGTGATACCTTATTTTAAAGGTCTTTCAATTCCCTCTATAATGATATAAAATTAATGTACTTCAGTTCAGTAGTTTTGGAGATTTATTGATTTAAAGCTTAAATAAAACTAATACATC
Organism: Acanthoscelides obtectus; assembly: GCA_963669975.1. Taxonomy (NCBI): domain Eukaryota; kingdom Metazoa; phylum Arthropoda; class Insecta; order Coleoptera; family Chrysomelidae; genus Acanthoscelides; species Acanthoscelides obtectus. The sequence goes on from CAVLJG010000001.1 coordinate 34,181,539, forward strand.
ATCATTAGTGGAGATCAATACATTTGACCATGACTCTCCGTGCAATAATAAAGATTTTGGTCAAAACGTTGCCGCACATTTTGCAATACTTGAGGAGTAATTTGAAGGCTCTCATTCACAATTCGTTGTCGCAGGTCTTCTAATGATGTTGGCTGAGTAGCATAGATTTTGCTTTTTAAATGACCCCACATAAAGAAATCCAAAGGTGATAAATCTGGCGATCTTGGGGGCCATTCAATGGCACCTCTTCTACCAATCCATCGATCTGGAAACGTCTGATCTAAATATAGTCGAACACGTAATGCGTAATGTGGTGGGGCACCATCCTCAACCTATTCGCAATGTACCGCCGGTCATTCTGATTTTCAATTATGGCTGTTAATGCAGGATCTATGGCGTCTTCCACTAATTTCAAATACATTTCACCGGTCAAATTTCCAGGTAAGAAAAAAGGACCAACTAAATGATAGCCAAAAATACCAGCACAAACATTTAATTTTTGTGGCTGCTGTGTATGAACCTCATGATAAATTCTGGGATTAGAATCGGACCAATATCGGCAGTTATGATGATTTACTACGCCATTTAAGAAAAAGGAACATTCGTCGGAAAAGCAAGTGTTGAATAGAAAATGTTCATCGTTTATAATTCGTTCACTCATATCTTCACAAAATTGTAATCGCCGATCAAAATCGTCTTCATTAAGTTCTTGTACCAGGTGAATTTTATACGGATGAAAACTATGGGCCTTTAGAATCCGTTGGACAGTACGTCGACTAACACCACACACAGTCTCCAATTTGCGGGTACTTAACGTAGGATCTACATAAACTTGCCCTAAAACCCCCACTTCTATTGCTTCGTTCCTTATGGGATTTTCAATGTTGCGTTTTTTATTGGCGACTGACCCAGTTTCCCGAAATTTAGCTACAAGTTCTAGAACATATTTTTGATGCACGTTACTGTTGTCATGTCGCTCATTAAATATTTCTGCTGTTCTATTTGCGCACTGATTATTTCCGAAAAATATTTCGATAATTTCAACTCTTTCTGCTGTGGAATATACCATGGTTAATTTATGTAATAAAGCATTGCAAGTTATTTTAGCATCAAAGTTTGGTCAAATCAATCGCAAACTATGTACGAAATTCCTATTTAAAATAAGTACGAGATATTTCCTTATCTTTCTTCAAGAAATAACTTTTTAGCCACAAAAAAACGCTCCAATAGCTATTTTCAACAACAATACCATAACCAAACCATGGGCGTAGTGAAGAAAAGCATTTACTTATTAAGTAAATTCTTTTATTCAAATTTCTTCTGAAAATAGTACAAACTAATCTGATGTACCTATTAAAGGCTACTTTAAGCTTTAAATCAATAAATCTTCAAAACTACTGAATTGAAGTACATTAATTTTATATCATTATAAAGGGAATTGAAAGACCTTTAAAATAAGGATTCACTCGACCCCCCTTTCCATTTAAGATATTAGGGTTGGTGTCACCACCGCCCAGGGGGCTGCACGTGTTAACGTGATTATTTGCCAAACTTGTGTCACCCTCGAAAACAAAATCGGTTGGTCTGAGCGTTTTCCAAAAAAAAACTGAGCTGCCAGTAAATGCGTCTGTTTCGTTTTCGATGCGCCACCCTGTATATACGATCGTTTAAATAGAGATGTTGAATGTCTCCTTCACTTCTGAGCACCTGACAAATTTGGTTGACAGGTACGGAGGGGTTTGTGTTGTGATTATCTAATGTGATGTCACTTCCGTAATACAGGTACGGGAAATTGGGATAACAGATAGACTACATTGCTTTTAATGATGTCTTTGGTTGTAGTAAAGAAGCCATGATGGGCAGACAGAAGTCAGAAGTCGTCGAGGAGGAAGACGTTATGTAAAGTCTTCAGTTGAACGTGACATGCACATGGCTGTACAAGCTCTGGCTTGAGACGCCATTATACATATATATGGTGCTAAATCACCTCTAGCTTACATTAGAGCCCGTAATAGTTTGTCTAGGAAGCAATGGAACCTCATATGTTGACATTTCTTCAATTGCCCATCCCAAGTTGCTAGAACTACAATGAACTAACTTAATGATGTTGGTCAGCCTCCTTTGTTGGCCTCCTGGAGCTCTATACCTTTCGCACATTGGATATGATGTAAATAAGAATGACCGTTCGCTATAAGCATTTTGGAACCAGGTACAGCTAGCCTGGAATGGGGTCCCTCAAGATACATAAATCACCTCATCAGAAGCATGCCTCAAGTCTGGGCGAATGTACGTGGCGTCGGGGTAGCCCAACACATTGCATACAGCAAATGTTTCCAGTACAAAATTTAATAGCAACTTCCGCGGGCATATGCCTAAAGCTGCAGTCCATGCACGAAATGTACTAGTCGAGTGCCTTTTGATGTAAGAACAAGATCATCAAGGGAAGGCTTTTAAAGTCCAAAGGCCCATAAGTCAAACTCGGATAAAAATTATGTATAGAGCTTTTAATGGGCGGTATTTGACAGCATTTTCTTAAAAACGCAATTGCTAAATACAGCTTCTCTAAGATATACAGTGTGTCCCAGACTCGCATCTCTATACAGGGATCTCGGCTCCTGTTATACCTATAGCAAAGGTTAAATGAGGAAAGTTTCAGAGGAAACTTAGGGTATTCGACAGCTGGCTTCAGATTTACGATCTGCCAATTGGTTTTCGAAATATCGGCTGAGAACCGAAAATGTGGAATTTTATTTGCCAGTAAATCTGAAACGGTAAATTTGACAGGTGTTAAAATATGACATTACTCAGACACTTTTTTAAGGCAAATAGGATAGCGTGTATGACATGTCTGAGTCGACTTTTGTTTTCCCGCAACCTGCCTCAAATTTCATTTTTCTTATGGCCACCATATCGCATTTTTCGATTTTTGAAAAGAGCGTAAATTTTTCAGTCTGGTGATATCTCACAAGTGCATAAAATATTGGAGTATCATCGAAATATCATCACACGTAATGTTATGTATTACTTTTTTCCTAAACAGGCCACGATTCAGTTGTCAGCAAATAAAATTAATAAGTAACGCATTTTTTCATCTAAGGAGGCTCTAACTTTAATATACTAAGTGACATATAAATCCGAACACCCAGTTTAAATGGTTTTATTTTAATAAAAGTTGGTGAATGTATTTATCTTACTGTAAATAACAAGTGAAAAAATTTTCAGCCTTATCAGTTGGACATTCCGGTTTTTATACTGCATTTTTTTAATTCACTAACGCTCTAAAAATGAATATTTCAGCCGTAAAGAATCAACGTTGGCGGATTTTGGTTCTTCACATCCTTTACGATCGGTTACGATGCCTAGAGTACGGAGACCTGTACGATTTCGTCAACTTAGTGAGTTTGATAGGGGCCGTATAGTGGGACTTCGGGAAGCTGGACTTTCTTTTCGGGCAATTGCAGTTAGTCTGCAAAGAAGTGTAGACACTGTGGTTAGGTGGTGTCAGGCATGGCTTCGAGAAGGCCGTACGCAAAGAGCAAGGGGCACTGGACGCCGCCGTAGAACAACAGACCGTGAAGATCGCCGCCTTAAGGGACCGTTTCTTCACTACCAGGTCCATTGCAAATGAATGGTTTGCAGAACACGGAAGACCTATTGGCATGAGAAGTGTTTACCGACGAATGAGAAGTTATGGCTTGTTTTCATACCGGCTACACTGGGTCCTCCCTTTAACTCGAGAACATCGACGTAATCGCCTTGAGTGGTGCAGACAACGGTCACTCTGGGATCAGGAATGGAACAGTATTGTCTTTAGTGACGAGTCTCGATTTTGTTTAGGCATGCACGATGGTCGTGCCAGGGTTAGAAGGCGACGTGGTGAAAGGAGGAATCCACAGTTTTTTGTTGAAAGACATGTTCATCACACTGTTGGAGTTACAGTTTGGGGTGCTATAGCTTATGGTTCCAGGTCACCTTTAATCTTCATCAGAGGTAACATGGACGCGCAGCGTTATATCCACGAAGTTCTAGAACCCCATCTTTTACCCTATCTTGACACCCTGGCAGATCCAACTTTCCAACAAGATAATGCCCGACCACATGTTGCAAGAGTCACAATAGACTGCTTTCAACATAATGATGTCACATTGTTACCATGGCCAACAAGATCTCCCGACTTATCCCCAATTGAGCACGTGTGGGATATGATGAGTAGGAGATTGCTCAATTTGCAACGTCCTCCTCGGACTCTAGAAGCACTTCGAGAGGAGTTGGTGGTTGCCTGGAATGAGATACCACAGGAGGACATTGACCACCTGATCAGAAGCATGCCAAGGCGCGTTGGAGAATGCGTAGCACATCAGGGTGCATCCACACATTATTAAAGGTCAAAGGGCTTTAAAGCAGTGCAATCATTCTGAAATTTTTATCATTTACTTATTATGCTTCATTAAGTACTTATACAGAATTTTATTAAAATAAAACCATTTAAACTGGGTGTTCGAATTTATATGTCACTTAGTATAATTCAAAGTAACAGGGTTATTACAAAAGAATCATCGGGTTTTAAAAATATATATTTCTGAAGGTATTACAGATATAACAGTAAGTGTCATGTCAATGGAAAGGTGAAATATTCAAGATTTTAAGCATGTTATTACAAATGTTCGATGTGGGCTCCTTGTATCACACGACATATGTCCAAACGATAGTCCAGTTCGGCCCATACACGCTGCAATGTGTCTCGATCGATATTGTTAATAACAGTAGTAATGCGTTCCCGGAGTTGACCCAATGTTGTTGGCAGAGGTGGTATATAAACCATATCTTTAATGTAACCCCAAAGGTAAAAATCGCATGGTGTGAGGTCGAGAGACCTGGCAGGCCACGCGAACAATACCTAATCTTGTGCAGTACCTCGGCTAATCCAACGGTGAGGCAATGCCTCGTTTAAACACCGACGCACCTCATGATGCCAGTCATGCGGAGCTCCATCTTGTTAGAATATAAAGTTGTTAGAATCTTCTGTTAGTTGCGGAAATAACCACAAATGCAACATATCTAGGTAGGATGAACCGTTCACAGTGTTTTCATGAAAGAAAAAAGGCCCGTACACTTTATTTTTGGATATTGCACAGAAGAAATTCAATTTTGGAGAATCCCTTTCTTGTTGCACAATCATATGAGGATTTTCCGTGCCCCATATCCGAATGTTATGACGGTTCACCCTTCCACTTAAATGAAATGTCGCTTCGTCGCTGAATACCAGACAGTTAGCAAATTCGTCGTATTCCATTGCCTCCTGCATGTTAGAAGAAAAATCAAGTCGCTTTGTAGCATCTGTAGACGGTACGGTTTGAATCGCAATCGTTTCCGGAAAATTCTCCATATGGTTGGCTGGAGAATACCAAGTTCACTTCCTGCTCTGCTAGTGTACTTTCGCGGAGAACGCGTGAAACTGTGTCTAACTGCGTCCACCATTTCGTCAGGAACTTGTGGTCTTCCGGTACCTTTACGTTTAGTAATGGAACATGTCTTCTTGAATTGTCGATACCATCGTAGAATGCTCTGATGACCTGGAGAATCAGTTCCATACCGCCGTCGGAATGCACGTTGCACTGTAACAACCGATAAACATCGCGCGTGCTCTAACACACAAAACGCTTTCTGCTGCATAGTCGCCATTTTGTATACTGAGCTGGTGGCGCTACCTCGGGAGGTAAAGCGGCGTTCGCAAGCACGTACTTGAAACTCGAACATTTTCCTTTTCTAGTGATATGTCATTTGATATTATATTTGCAATACTCTCTGAAATATAAATTTTTAAAACCCGATGATTCTTTTGTAATAACCCTGTATTAAAATTGTGTTTAAATAAGTGGAAGGTACGTTTTCTCTCATTAAAATCATAAATATGACAAAAAAATTGTTAAGACCTGTTGAAAATGGCCGCTATTTCCTATTCAAATGCAAGGTACCTACTCGGAGATGTACAGCGAACGACGGCAGCCTCATAAATCCCAATTTAGAGAAACAGTAGTTAATTTAATAAACCGTGGGGCTTTCGAGCAACATAGAAGCGGATACAATAATGTAAATGAAAATGGCGACAGAAAAATTTTACATCGTTGGGCTGTTGAAGATCCTCACGAAGTGGCAGAGAGACGTCTACAGACCAGATTTGGAACTAGCATTTGGCGTGGGGTCATTGGTAACTTAATCTAACTTACAATTTTTTAAATGGAGACCTATTTGAAATTAGACTACAACTTAAACGGACAGATGTACCTAGAGCAAGTTTAAGTGAAGATGAGCTTAGAAGAACCTAGATTCAACAGGATGGATGTCTAGCTGACAACACCATTCAAGTCAGGAACTTCTTAAGAGATCATGATGATACAATAATTTCATTAAACGGTTCAATATCTTGGCCTCCTAGATCCCCTGACCTTTCACCCTTCGATTTATACCTCAGGGATCACATAAAGAATGAGGTCTATGGATTTGATCCTGCCGCGACCATAGATATCCTGAGACAAAGAACTTTTAGCAGAGTTAGAAACATTAACAGAAATAGATTAGCTAAGGTAGTAATTAAATTAGTACCCACTTACATAATTAGATTTCACATTACATTACAATTTTGAAAATGTTTGTTTGTTCAAGTGTAAAATAAATTTATGACGATTTTTCTGACTTGTGTTTATAGGTGGGAATTTGTCCCAAAAAATTTGACTTGTTGAGAAGTCGATATTGAAAATTCAAGGCGTTTATGCATGTTATGCCTTACTCTTTAATGTTATTTTCTGACAAAAAAATCATGACCTCACTAAAAAAACTAATACTTAACATTACGTGTGATGTTATTACACGCTTTTCAAAAATCAAAATATCCAACATGGTGGCCATAAGAGAAATGAAAGTTGAGACGGGTTGCTGTAAAACAAAAGACGATTGAGACATGTCATACAGTTTCCTCTCAACCTTTCCCCATTTAACCTTTGCTGTAGGTACAACAGGAGCTGAGATCCCTGTATAGAGAAGCAAATCTGGGACACACTGTATATTTTGAGTCGTAAGCGGCGTGCAAACTGCAAAGCTCTGTGCGCTGTGCCAGCATGCCCAATGACGATTCTAAAATATCAAAAGAAAAAATAATTCAAAAGGTTAGCCAAAACTTTATATGTATATTCTTGTATCATGGAAATATACTCACATATTACAACGCAACAAAATTAAAACACATTCCCAAAACGCCATGTAGCGGCTACAAACGGAACTAATCTGACAAGATTGAGAATTCACTAGGAGCGCATGTGAATACTGAATACAAACGAAATCAAGGTCATTGAAATCGGCGGAGTCAAACAGAAGTTATGTGATTTTTCCTGAAATGACATTCAACCCCTCATCCTAAACGAATGAAAATATAAAAATATGAGATACACAAGTTGGTAAATCAAGCGGTCAACATCATACAGCTATTTAGGCATAAATGTTTCCAAAATGATGACGTTTGAACTTTCTAAATTGGAATGACGCCACCTAGCGGCCATTTTGGGAAGCCGCAGATAATTTCCAGCAATTTGTGTTGGTCACTTTTACCACTAAAGTGTCCAACCGATAGCTTTAGGTTGAGCGGGTGCCGAGATACAGCCGGCGTCCTTTATTATTAAATAAGTTATTCCGAATGTACATATACATATACTGATGTTTTATAGAGAATCTGTAATAAATCATGTCGCGTGACAGGTACTGAGACCTGTTCGAAATCATATCATAAACAATGTTGAAATGCTTTATCAATAAACGTATACAACGTAAACGAATATAATTAAATTATAATCATGCAGGTCAAGCGAATACCTTTCCAGAACGACGAGGCAGCTATTATCCTATGTTAATTTATTTTGATTTATCCTATGAAGCCATTAGCGAGGCACGCAACGACCAAACTGTTTATTATAGCTGGAATAGTGGTCACTTTGGCCGTTTGTTGCCATTAAACAAACTGACAATGACGCCATAATGCGGCAGGATGCAACGCCTGGACGTTGTTAGTGTTGCAATGTTGCAAACTGGAGCAATCCGCTTTGGAGATTCTATCTTTAATCTCCTTTTTCTCCTTTAGAGTATATGGTAATAGGAGCAAACGGGCAGGATTCGTCTATAGTCTATAGGAAATGACAAGATAAAATGCCCGACAATGCTTACGTAAATACTTGGGAGTAACACTAACAGCAGACGGAAAAGATACTAACGATGTACAACAAATTAAATAAAGGCAAAACAATTATTAGACAGTTACATCCAATCTTGTGAGAAGCATTTCAAGGAGAACAAACCACTGCATTTACAAATCGTGTGTTAAAAGGACAATTACATATGGGTCGGACACTCTCGAGGAAAGAGCAGCGGAATATAAATGCAAGGGTGTTGTGTTAATAATCAAAGAAAAAGGTATATGAATCTTAAATCAACGGTTTATAGGGTTGAAACAAAATATCAGTATTCGGTGTTCGAATCGAGAATTAGGGGTTTTTCACTCAAATATGGTGCAAAAGTGAGCAGGACGTGAGCAACAAGTTGCCGTATGTTCGGGAAAGTGGTTCAGGAAGTGGCGAGAAGTCCAGGATTCCAAGAAGAAGATGGAAGAGAAGCATAAAGAAGGACTGGAAAGGAGTCATCATGGCTAGTAAAGAAACGGAAATACGGCTTACCTCTGTGCTAGGCCGGCCAAATAAATGTCTGCCACAATGATGATTTTATGCCAGATTTCAAATTATTGATCCCCTAAAACGGAAAAGTCAAAAATTCCTATTCCATGCAAGAGAAAACCTAAATGAAGATTCTATTGATGATAGAGATAAATGGCGTTAGGCATGCGGAAAACGGTGATAATGCTATAAAAACCAAGCTACAATAATAATAATCTACGTAGACTTAGATAGATAAAAAAAGGGTTATTCAAAAGGCTACTAACACTTTATTGAAACAAGAAATTCCACTCAGATTCCTTTGGTCCTCTACAAATTTACTCATACCTCTTTGTATCTCCACAGTAAAGAGGGTGGCCTATTTATAGTGATCCACATTTGATTTTCCTTTTATTCTATTTTTCCAGTAAGGAGGTTATAACAAGTCATGTTACTTAATCAAGTATGCCTCTAAAATCAATAGTCTAGGAGATTTTCTGCATTCTTCTAAATGTTCGTAAACCTAAATTCGATTTCAATTCTGCAAACTGGAGCTCGTTTTGACGGTTCAGTCCTCCTTTGGTGCTTTTTGTAGCTTGGAAGAGGCAAGTTAGAAAGGCACATAGAACGGCATGTTTGGATAGAAGCGAAAGCTTTCCAGTATTCATAAAAATTATTGAGTTCTTTTTCTCGTGGTGTCATATCAGGTCTCCCTGCCATTGGCAATTGCATCGGTAAGTTGTTCGCAATTCGCTGTTCTGAAAATATGCTCGCTACTTCAAATTCCTGTCCAATTACGAGCATTCCTCTGCCAAGACGTTTGCTTCCTTCCAGTTCCTCTGCGACCATAAATGTTGCTCTTTATTATGAGTTGAAGGACTTTTTATCGATATCCTCTAAGCACATGCCCTAAGTACGATATTTTCTGTATCTTAACAGTTTTAAGCTGTTTACGAACTGTGTGTTATACTGCTTTGTTGGATTTCATAGCTATCTGGGACATTTGAAGCGTTCTTCTAGACGATTTATCGAATCAGCCTTGAATATCCAGGTCTCGGCTTCGTATAACAACAGAGACCTAATATAGTATTTAACCATTTTGTGTCACAATTTCAGATTCAAAGATTAATTACCAGGAACTAATCAGTGGGGATCTACCTAGGGCAGGGAGATAGTGGGGGGGAGTCCCTCCAAAAAAATTGGAAACAGGAAAATAAGCAGAAAATTCTTGTCACAAGGGCATTTGCTCTCAGAATCACTAACGAACGGTGGCACCCATTCCCTCTTCAATTATAAATTTTCGATTTTCATTTCCCCATATCACTTACCTTGTACCCTCCCTCCCCTCACAAGCACTAAGAAATTTAATTTGGCAACCAAGACAAAAACTCACAGGAATGGTGCTTCTTTGTATCGATCTATGTACTATCTATCTCAACCTTAAATAAAGCAAGGCCTCCGGAAATTGGATAAGTTTCGATTGTAAACATACATATGCTAGTAGAAATGAATACGTACGTTTTCCATTGAAAAAGTATGTATACTTTGCGCACATTTGGTTCTCATTCTTCTTACATAATATACTCTCTTTATAGTGACTCCACAAATACTCCAGATCTGGTGGAGTTCCATCATCTAGAAACAAGGTAAGCATATATGTTAAGACCAAAGATAACAAGATTTGCTAAGACTTATTCAGTGATAATTCCTCAAAGGAATGAGTTGAAACATCAAAGAGTTTCCAGACAGAGCTAGACAGGGTGATTCATAAGTCGTAACCAATAATGAAACATTTTAAGGGCGTCTTCTATGTAACATTTGTTCCTCGAAGGCTTTATTAACAAGAAGCAGTGTGATGAAGTTTAAAAATATACAGCACACTTTGTCAATATCTTCGAAACTGCCATCTGGAACGAACCAAAATCTGGTATGTGGATCTACCTAAGTATTGTCCACATTCAAAAGTCATTACTTAAAATCACCAGTGGCGGAGATACAGGGGATTAGTGGCAATATTTTTTCAAATGAAAATAGTTCGCTACTGTTTTTTTTAAATGCGCAGTATTTCGAATTTTACATTCAATTTTCTACAAATAATTACTCTGGTTTTTCGTAGAGTGCACTGATTTGCTGAAAATAAAAATAAAACAAATTAGATCATTCATAAAGAGCCGAGATACAATTAGTTTCAAAATAAAGTAGGTGGCCTTGATAGCATCTTGACATCTCTTGGGAGATAGTTTTTCAAATTTATGTGATATACGGTTGTTACCGTTACTAATACCATTTTTTTTTGTAAAAGTCAAGTCAAAAGTTTCTTATTCCATTTTTGAGTGTTGTGAAATGGAAAATAGCAATTTACGCGTTCATTTCTAAGATCCCGGCATACTGTTCAAGAGAAACTGGTAGTGATTAATTTGGCGTTGGATGATCCTAGTACTAGGCGGATTGCGTGGAGAATTTTAAATCAGCAAAATATGCATTGTCTGCAACCCGGGAACGAAGTGCAACGGCGAAATTTTTGTGAGTGGTTACTGCAAATGCATAATCAAAATGCAGATTTTATTGATTTGTTTTTGTGGTCAGATGAATCGCTTTTCACGAGAAGTGGAACCTTTAATTCTCATAATTAAAATATTTGGTCGTTAGAAAATCCCCGTTCTGCAAGAATCGACTCGTTTCAACACAGATCTGTGAATCACCCTGTACGATATAGAACACTTAGGCAGGTTTTGGAGAACTGTTGCTCCAAGTAGAGTACCTGGAAGATATTTTTCCAAATGATCTGGTCTACTTCTTCAGGAGGTCGGAGCTACCGCGAGAAATACAACTATGCGTAATGTAACTCCTGAAACGTATGCTGTGGTTTTCACGTTCAGAGCATCACATTGTCTGACCGAATCGAAAAACCACGTACAGACGAGTAATTTAAGCGATGAGACTGGCAACGTAGCGATCGTTCTGGCAACACTGAAGGAGCCGAGCTTGTAGGGGCGACAGGGTAATATGTCATCCGCTTTCTGTACAAGTTTGAACTCGCTCGAGTCATTTGGTTGGTCGCACCGATTTTTTTTTTTGTGAAACATATTGTGTTCTAGAAATGGATGACATCAACTTGACGCAACGGTATGTTATCAGGTTTTACTTCAGGTTTTTCGGCAATTTAAGGCACTTTGAGAAGGGAGAGACTTGATTAAAGATGAACCACGAAGTGTAAGGCCTGAAGATGAACCACGAAGTGTAAGGCTTTCATCTTCAAGAACCGATGAAGCCTCCTTATTCACCTGACTTGAGCCCTTGTGACTTTTCTCTCTTCCCGAAGTTGAAAAATCGCCTCAAGAAAACTCATTTTGGGACAGTCGAATAGGCTGCAACCCACCAGCTGAAGACTATGCCAGCATCGGAGTTCCAGCACTGCTATGAGGAGTGTTAGAACGGTTTCCAGCGCTGTGTGAAGTCATTTTGAGGGAGACAAAATAAAATTGTAATTATATTTGAATAAAATTTAAAAAAATCAGTGTTTTTATTGCGCGACGTTTCGACGACCACGTGAAATGAGATAAATAGAAATCCAAACGTATACAAAACATAACCTAGGATAAGCAATTTGCGGTCGGCAGTATCTCTCTTTTAATAAACAAGCATTCTTGAGCTTTGATAAAGTTTGCAACGTAAAACTTTAACTTTGTATTCATTTATTACTTTTATACATTTTTCTAGCCATTGAATGTGTAACTTTTTTCTTGTAAAATGAATAGTGAACTGTTATCCGCTGGGTTGCGGGTTACCCTTCCTTCAAGCCAGGCGAGATTTAACAGACTTTTTTTTACGTTATCGATGGTTGAGTTGTCAGCTTCGGTGTAATAGCCTTCTTCCTCGATATTCTCACAGATCTAACCGAGTACAGTATATTTTCTTCCTTTTATATCTATAGTGGATTTGAGATGCGCTGCTGATGATGTAGACATGTCTTTTTCTGTACTTGAATTGGTTTAGTCGTGCTTACGAACTAAAAATATTCATTTCACATGAAAGAATATTACGTAAAACATTACATGGAACAGCTATTTTGATTGTGGGATGAATCAAAACGGAGACTATGGAGGGGGGGGGGGGGGCATTTCGTGTGTAGCAAGCAACGAAAAAAAGTACGGTTGTAAAGTTTGTTCATATCGCCCGTATTTGTACCTGTATATCTAGTGAAAAGAAAGGATTTTGCTTTCCCGCCACTGCCGAGGAATTATTTTTTGCTGAAATAACTATCTGTTAAGTTATGAGGTTGGAAAAAATAGAAGTAAGTGGAATTAGGTGACCTTTCATTTTTTTTTCGAATTGAATAGTATTAAGACAAAATAAATTTTAAGTACGGAATGTTTTGTTCTTTTTGATAAAAAACTCAAATTTCAAATTTAAAAAAGCAAGGTGTGAAATCAGAAGTGAACGTTAAAAACCAAAATTTAGGTAACTTACACCATTTTAATTATCTTTTTACTCCAAAATAAAGCATATAAGTTTTAAAATGTTACATGTTGCTCTGGGTATGCGAGATATCGCATTTATAGTCTATAATATGAGTATTAATTTTAACCCATAATTAATGATTTTAAATATAATTTGTCAAAAATTTATAATTTGATGTTTTACTATTTTTTAAATATTTCAGTCTCGATACATAAAACCTGATAGGAGAAGTTCTAAGTGCAGGGATGAAGCCAGCAATGTTCCTCTTCTGGTTGATGGGTGAAACTAATGCTTTTTTTCGGTGATGTCTCTCAGAGCTAGATAAGCTCCCATAGCAGAATTTCAACCCCTTCTTCCTCATCCGTTCCTTAATAAGTCGCAGACACATTCAATCAGTGACTATCGTTCAATCAACCTTTGCATTCCCAGTGTCCCTTGCAGTTTCGCTTCAGTTTTTTTCATAATGGACTTAATATTTTTCCATCACTCTGTTATTGTCGCATAGCCAATTAGTCACTCTATCCAATTTTATAGCAAATATATAACATATTAGCAAATTTTCCCGAAATAATTGTGGAGTCTGGTTTTATTGGTGCAAGTTGTTCAAGGGTGTATTTAAAATATAGACGCATAAAATGGGTACACTTCTTTTTATGGAAAAACTTTTTATTTGACAACAAAGAATGAGAAAACTTGTTTTTTGGGTTTCAATCGAAAGTGTTGACAGGAACGGGAAAGCTTTTTATATGAGATTTTTAGGTATTTATGAGACCTACAAAACACGTAAGAAGATTCAACTAATAGCAAAAATGTTATGGTCGAAAAACGAGGCAAAATGCAGGTTTTGGCACTTGAATTTCTTTAAATCCATAGGATTCATACTTCTAAATAACAACAACAAAATTGGATCAGGTTAAGTAGTTTTTTCAGAATTTCTAATTGTAAATACACGTGCTTACCTTGCCTATATGAATCACTAACCATTCCGAAAGGTAAATGTTATTTTCATGTGAAAAACAAAAGTTACGTTTTTTTCTTCTAAACTAATTCAAACATTTCGTATTTGTGAGTAATTGAACAGATGCGCTACGATACTTGAAAAACATATGTTACTTTCCAGATTTTAAGACAAAGCGGATGTGTCTATCATCTTTTGTTGCGAATTACTCAAAAATACGAAATGTTTGAATTTGTTTATAAGCAAAAACCTAACCCATCATTTGTTGCATAAAAATAACATTTAACTCCTGGGATGGTTGTCGATTCATATCGGTAAGGTAAGCTAGTGTGTTTTGCTATAAAATGCCATTTGAACTGACCCTGTATATTGCTCAATAAACTAGTAGTGATGGTTGGAAAACAGGTGTTTTTGGGATAAACAATTAGAAATTCTTAAAACTTGCAGTAATAAAAAAAAACTTTACAACTATTCCGCAAACCAGGGGTATTTTCGTCTAGACTAACACTGACCATATGTCATGTGTCAAATACATTCAACATCGTTGTTTCGCACGTGATACAAACTATCCAAAATTTTACATAATACATAAGCTATCCTATAAAATAAATTTACTACAAAAATTTCTTAGAACACGATTACTATAGCATCGAAAATAACACCACCGTAAAACAAAGGAGCGGGTAGTTCTAATACCTTTAACTTTTTTTTGTGCTAACCGCTTGCATTCAAACTATTTTAGTTGAAGTGGCACCAACAAATTTCATCACCGTTGACTTGGGAATCGTATAGTTAAGAGTAAAAGAAAGATTGCTCACAGAAAAGTTTCTTCGAATCAAAAACGTTTTGACCTGTGTGTTTGGGGGAGCAAATAAAAACAGCGGATCGAAAAAATTTATTTTGAGGCAATTTGTTTCGAGATAAAATTTTCTGTTCTGTCATTATAAGTGTAGTGAGTATACAGGGTGTTTCAGAACTATGGGATCAAGCTTGTAGGGGTTATTCAGTGTAACAGTAGAAAACATTTGAGTATAGGGACCCATCTCCGGCACTTGTGTGTTGTTATATTTGAAAACGATAGCAGAGGTTGTTTTTTGTAGCTGCATTCCATATGTCGTGCTATCGTATTTGTGAGGTTTGTAAGAATTTAACAAAAATTAATTGTTGCTAATGGAAAACCTTACCTATCAAGAATAAGCGGATATGCATTTGGCATACGGAGCAACAAGCTGCATTGCACGAGCAGCAGCGCGGTTGTATCAAGAACGTTATCCCGATCGACAGCATCCGGGATACATAAAGTTTATTGCTATTTATCGGCGGCTCTCCGAGACATGCATGTTTAAAACCAACATGCATGACACTGGTGATACTCGAACCGTAAGAACGGTCGAATTTGAAGAAGAGGTCATTCAGCGAGTTGCCGACGAACCATCAAGTAGCACACGTCACATTGCTGATGACATGAATACGAGTAACGCTTCCGTCTGGAGGGTGCTACACTAGCAACAACTTTATCCTTACCACTTCCAGAAAGTTCAAGGATTGACTGCAGCCGATTATCATCCTCTCTAGGATGATGATAAAGTTGAACTCTACAATTCTATCAATGGCTTCTTCATCAAATCGCTGCTCAACCAAATTTTTTACACTATGTTTTATGGACCGATGAAGCCTCTTTCACAAGAGACGGTATTTTTAATAGTAGGAGTAGCCACGTTTGGGACGAAGGAAATCCCCATGCAATTTTTCCTAGAAGACATCAGCAACGTTGGTCTGTCAACGTATGAGCAGGCGTTGTTGATGATTATTTGATTGGGCCATACCTTCTACCGGAACCTGTGAAGTCTTTGGTTTACGAAACTCCAGTAGAAACAGAGCAAGACTTAATTGGATGAATTACAGCAGCACCTGAAATATTTCAACACGAGTATCAAATTTTTAGTCAAATCCGCCGAAATCATGTGCGACGTTTAAATCGGTGTATTCAGGTTGGAGGAAGACATTTTACTCAAATGTTTTCTACTGTTACACTGAATAACCCCTGGAAGTTTGATCACTTAGCTCTGAAACAACCTGTAGAGAAATTCCCGTTCATCTCAATTTTCAAGGCACATGGGTATGCAGCTTAAAGAAAGCTTTCCTGATTATCCTCGTTTTGAACGCTGAATGACGAAGCTACATTGTCTGCCTCCCAAATGCAATAAATAGATGCAACAAAGTTAGTCTCGGTCACTTTGAAGTAGCTTCCTTGGTGTCTGTACCTTGAGAGTAAGCGCATATAAAATTTTTAGGGCCACTTACTCAACCAGATCCTGCAAAAGCTATATCAAAGTTTTTCCATTAGCATTATATATGTTGGATACAAGGAGTAGTAATTTTTTACACTACAGCACCATAAACATGTAAGTGGAAGGGGGATTTTCGAAGATGCACTGCTATTTAAAATTGCTTGAACACACGGGGTTGATAACTAAAAATGGAAAAAGGAGTAAATGCTGGGTCATATAACGAAAATACAGGGTGACCTAATATTTTTTGTATATAGAAGTACCACGTAGAGAACGTCAAAGTTGTTGTTTTTTCAGATACTTCTGGAACCGATAGTCCGATTTGACTGAAATTTGGAACTCGTGAGCTTTGCTTAGACGTTCCAGTATTTGACATTTACAGAAAACTTCAAAGGGCTCGAAAAGGGTGAAAACTACCCCCAGCCCTGTATAAATTATAGCAGAATTTTTTGGCAACTTTAACGACCACTCTGGATTTTTTTATGGATGGAAAGCCAGCTGTAAAGCTACGTAACACCGCTGCAATCGGTTACCTTCAGGGGCATTTCACATCAAGCGGACACAGGAAAAAAGTGAAGTTTTGAAATTCGTTTATACTGGGCCTGTTTGAACATCTAGTAGGTGTGAAACAGATAACACGATTTTTTCGTGACAAGTTCATTTGCTAAGTTAGAAAGAAAAGGCGTATTTGGAATTGGGATTTTTTTAGAAGATTTTTTTCGAATTGAAAAGTATTACATTGGGATCTGAAACATAGCGTTTGGCATAGGAAGTTTTTTGTACTTTTTGATATAAAAACCTAATTTGAAATTTAAAAACACTCAAGGTACTAAATCGGAAGTGAAGAATTTAAAATCCAAATTTGACTTCACATTTTTTATGTTGGATTAATTCACTCCAAAATACAGCCTGGTAAGTGGACTATAATTTAGCGCATATCGCAAATACTTTATTTCTTACTTTAAAATGAAAGATTAGGATATAACTTTTACGAAAATATCATTTTTTCTTTAAGGAACCCTCTACTTGGTATTTTATACGACTTCAAAGTTGCATTTTTGGAGGTAACACTGTAGAAGAGAATACTGTTTTTATACGCTGTCTTTTTTTGCTCTTTGCTCAAAAGGATGCTCTAAATTATAAGAATATAACATATATGTACCACTGTATTGTACTAAGGAAAATATATGTGAAACTGTAAAAAATCGTTGTTTTTTTCAAAAACAGGTTCAAAACCAGCCATGTTATTACACATTAGATTATTAGCTAAAACAACAGTTCAAAATACATACGTGAATGATGGTATTTTCTTGGTAAACTGTGTAGAGGTGTGGTTTTGTGATTTTTCAATGTCTTCTTGAAATTCCTTAACCATTTTCTTCGCGAATTTTCAAAGAGATCTAAGTTTTTACGCTTATAAGAAATATTTGAAAATATCAACAATTCTCAAAGGCCATTTTATAACGTTCATTTCTTAACAGATAAGATAAATGTCCATTGTTGCCAAGTTGTACTGTTTGTGGGAGAAATACGTAATAAAAAATGAGATAATTTGCAAAATGAAAGTCTTAATTTATTGTAAATGGCTTGTTTTATGGAAAGTAGTCCGGATATTTACCGAACACTAGATGAAATTTTGAACAGTATGTATCTAAGCAGTGGAAAATGCACCAGCGGCTCGCGTGATATAAAAAATACAAAAGGCACCAGCGGTCATTGCATATGAAAATACCCAACTTTGATTCGTCGATTTGGACAACCTCGCCAGGTCCACCCAACATATCACCGTTCAGCATTATAGTTAAATAATCAAATCAAACAAAAAAAGTTCTTTATGTTTTCATTATTTAGTGATTGGCTTTCAGTTATTTCTCATATATTTATATCACATTTAATTAGGTATATTTTATGACATCAGCTTCACTTTAAATAATTCTTCAAGTACATACATACAAAAAGTTAATAGATTATGACTATAATATAGAAAAAGCAATAACCGAAGTACTTTTGTGAAGGGCATAAGGCATTCTTCAAAAAAGTGTCTATAGCTACCGCTTTCGCAGCGCACGAGGTGGATTTAGTATAGCAAAACCTGCCGGCCACACCTCCAAATCGCATTTTCATGACAATCCAGTGCCGATTGCACATTTTTGCGCTATTTTATAAGTAAGAATTTGACAAATCAAATTGAAGTATACTATCCATGATTTGGAAATGTCGCAAGTAGATGGAAAGAGTATGGTAGTGATGGTGGAGTAGTGATGGGAATATTTATCTGAAATAAAAGAAATGGCTACTTAACAATGAACTATTTTCATCACTAAAATAATGCAAAATTGCATTATTGCGATGAACAGTGCCACAGTGATTTACACTTATTCATATAGTTTAGAGCAATATTTTGTGTAAACAAGAAAACACCAACTTATAACGCAGTATTCTATACCACAGTATTACCATCCAAAATGCAACTTTGAGGTTCTATAAAATAGCAAGCAGGGGGTTCCGTGAAGAAAAAGTGATATTTTCGTGCATGTTGCATCTAATCTATCATTTCAAAATAAGAACTGAAATATTTGCGATATGCACTAAAGTATAGTTCAGCCCCTGAAGTGTGTTTAAGATACGTCTGAAGTTTTGAAATGATATGCCCATTAATCAATGAAATATGCCTCTTCAGTTACTGAGAATGTCCAATGTGGCTTAGTCCATTCAGAACACGTTTTTTGGTGATTCTTTTGATTTTGGCCCACTGAAGTCAAGGAAAAAAACATTTTTCGTCGACAGTGCCGATGTGTAGAATCAAAATCTCGCGATAGCGCAAAGTACTAATAGTCAGCTGCATAATCCTGATTGTGAAGCAAAAACAGGGTTCCATGATGGTGCTCAGAATGCTTCCATTCAGTGCTGTCTCTTCATTGCGTAGGTTTGACAGAATTCCTAATGGGCAAGTATACCACAAGATCCTTAAGCACGAAGATTCTTCTGCGGGCAGAAGACATATAGGACCAGGATACATTATATAATAGAAACAATGATGACAACAAACAGTCAAGGTACTCCAAGATACGCATGGGGCTCGCAGTGTAGTTTTGTGATCTCAGTTCCACCGATTTTCTTCAAGACGAATCTAACAAAGACCACACTGAAACAACTTGAAAGATGTAGAAGCAGCTTTAGAACATTTATTTCCAATAAGTTGGTTAGGATAATACCAAGAGCTATGGCAACTGTTTCTAAGTGAAAAGATGATCCTTTTAGCAAAAAAAGTATAAACATATGCTGGAAGATCAGTTTCTGTCATTACTTAAGGTACATACCACTATAATTGGTGCGCCATCTATTACTTTCTTTTACCTATAAGTTTGTGTTACCATGCGAGTCAAAAGTCATGTGGTATGCATGAAAGAACGGTCAAAGGTATGCCATTTACAGTCATGGATTCGATTACAACACAACAACGCATTTTGGTTATCCAAACTTATTACGAAAACGGACGAAATATAAAAATTTTTTTTCGCAAACTTCGCACTAGTTTTGGCCGATATGGACGCCCTACAGAGCCTGGAATTCGTTGGATTGTTAATAATTTTGAGGAAACTGGTTCAGATGAAGGTCGTAGGCCATACCAATATGCTCGTCCAGCTCGTACTCGTAAAAACATAGCCGTAGTGAGTGAAAGTGTGCGAGAAGATCCAACCACCTCGACTAGGCACCGTTCGCAACAATTGGGAATTAGTGAGACCACTTTACTTCGGATTTTTGTTAATTGGATGCTGGAAAGAGAAGACGGATTTTCGGCCAAAGTGCTCTTTTCTGATGAGGCTCATTTTCACCTCAATGGGTACGTAAATAATAAGCAAAATTGCAGATTCTGGAGGGCTGAAAATCCACACCAATATCATGAACAACCATTCTTCTTTGAAGATGCCGAAGTAAAGGCCATTACCGTCAATGGGAAACGTTATCGCGGCAAGTTAACAGACTTTTTGTGGCCACAATTGGATCGTATTGGTGCCGACGATTTTTGGTTTCATCAAGACGGAGCAACGGCTCACACATTTCGCCAAACAATCGTCTTATTGCACATGAAATTTCAAGACCGCATAATTTCACGAAATTCAGTTGGCCCCCGAGATCGTGCGATTTAAAACCTCTTGGCTATTTTATTTGAGGATTTTTGAAAGGAAAAGTGTTGCGAATGATCCCCGGATAATTCAATACCTAAAGCGCAATATTCGGACTGAAATTGCGGCCATAGACCCGATTATTCTGGGAAAAGTCATTGAAAATTTCGATGTTCGTACGTTGGCCTGTAAACAAAGCCGCGGTAGTCACATGACTGATGTTATTTTTCATACATAAATGGCATAAAGCAACCTTCATTTATCAATAAGAAAAATCGATTTCACCTTGGAAAAAGCGTGTTGATTTTTCAATTAGAAAAAAAAGTAATATATGACGCACCCTGTATAAACAGTAGTGTTATGTGGAGGTTCAGGCGATTTGATAAAAAGGAAGGAAGTACTAGCATAGGCTAATTATACATAAGTACTTCATATTAATAGATGGTAAACGAGGTATAGCGGCACACGGAAACTGGTCGTCCAAGTTCCTGACCATAACCACTGCTGCTTTGTTGAAATATACTGAGTGACGAAAAAGGTAAGCACCTACGTATGTTTATTAGAATTCAAGATTTTTTTACGTATCGATTTATCTTGCCATGAACAACAAGTGATAAAATGGTCAGGTTTTTCTGTTAAGGTTTTGTGGTGGCTGCGTGTATTGTTTGGTGATAAAAAGCATTCAGTTTTAGGACATTTCGGGGATCAGTTAAATGTAAAATTTCATGTAGCTTATTGAGAAGCCTTTTTGTGATTGCTCAAAATACCTAGAGTACGTGGACTTTGACACTTGGTCGAATTATCGGGTTGCGAGATGCCGGTCTATCTATAAGAGACGTTTCTAGGAGGACCAACAAGAGTCAAGAAGCCCGAGAACAGCGTGCGATAGGTTCTGACCCTCCCAGAGGGACCACAGAGCAACAAGACTTCTGGCTCCTCAGAGACAGATTGAGTAGTACTCGAGCCATCGCTAATCAGTGCTTCCAAGAACATGGAATGATGGTTGGTAATCGTACGGTATACCGCCGAATAGCACAGAAAAAATTTCCTTTCCTTACTACTTACGTCTCACTATAAGCGGTTAAAGAAGACTCAATGAGCCGTATTCATAAAACAAAGGATATCCTTATACTTGCAAATTTTGAAGGAAATCCATCAGATGGTATTTATAATAATTTGAAGTAAATGCTGCTTTTTGAGTATAAGCATATCCTTCCAGGCAAAAGGATATTCATAATCTCCACCTTATACTTGGCATAGGAAGCATATCCTTCAAAAATTCTGAATACATATCGGTTCGACGAAGCAAATGTACAATGGCAAATAAGGTATTGGTCAGGAACTTGGTGTTAGTCAAGCAACGGTATCTCGGACTGTGGATAGAGTTGTGAACAACATAGTTGCACAGTCGAACGAATGGATCAAGTTTCCAACTACCAACCATGAACTGATGGAGGCCAAGCGGATTTGGCAAAGCATGTATAAATTTCCGACAGCAATTGGTGTAATTGATTGTACACATACAGGCATCCTGAAACCAAATCGCTATGGAGATGAGTATATCAACCGAAAAGGAAAACCTACTTTAAATGTTCAAGCCACTTGTGATGCCAGAGGTTCACAAGTGTTGATGTCAGTTGGCCTGGATCAGTGCATGATTACAGAATATGGAGAAATTCACAGACTAGATCACAACTAATAAATAAAAAAAAATTGTACTACTTGGCGATGCCTTATGACTCCCTTCAGAGATCCTACTTCAGGTGCAGAAGTAAATTGTAATAAGCTTTTAAAACACGAAAGAGTTATAATTGAACACTGTTTCGGCCAACTGAAACGCCGGTTTCCTATCCTACAGTATGTTTGTCTCGTAAAGTTGGAAAATGTGCCGTAAATAATTATTGCTTGTATTGTACTCCATAATGTTGCGAAGAGCTTGGGTGATCCTGACTTTGAATTAGTTGAACAAGACGATGAAGATGAAGGAAATCATGAGAATGACGAACTTCCTCTCCGCCAACTGGGTCAACAAATAAGAAGCAACTTGAGTATTATAATAAACAGTTTCACTGATTAAAGTGTAATTATAACTTATAATAAGTTTTATTTCAGGTTATGGTTTCCTAAGTTTCGTATTTCTCTGTTGCTAATTTTCTTTTAGGTGGAAATATCTTCTGAATTGTTGGCGCTGTAATACCAACTGTTTGCTCACTGTGCTTGGTATATTGTTCACTTCCTTCTTCTTGAACACTACCAACCTGAATGGCACCTCTAGTTTTCCCAACTGCAGGATTACAGTCACCTTCCATAGCTTTCAGCAACTTTCTTTCCCAATTTAACAATTTAATTGCTTTATTACCAGTTTTTTAGGTCTGTTTTTTTTTAATCTTGATTTCATGTTGTTGATTTTTTTTAATAAGCCTTTAGTATCTAATGGTTTACCGAATGTTGATTCGTATTTTTTCAACATCTTCTTCAAGGCATCCTACTTTCTCATTTTTATTTTTGGAACTTGTGACTTTTGCAAAATAATGGGAGCAATGGCAATTTCATCTGAGATGGACTGCAGGTCGTTGCCATTATTTTCTATAGTTTCCTCATCACTTGAGGATGACATGCTTATTAATTTGATAAAAAACTGTATCCATAAAAAATACGGTACGGTCTCTGTAAGCTCTAGAGTACAACTGTCAGTGATGCTGAGTGAACGAACTCCCACGTCAACTACAAGCTGGACCAAGTCAGGACATGTCGCTCAAGATACAAATACCAGTCAACCTTTTACTTCTTCTTGGAGGATATCCTCGCGAGTATAAGGTAATCATTATGAATATCAAAACAAGGATATTCTTGTACTTCTACCTTTTTCGAAGCAAGACCTTATACTTTTACCTTATGCTTCCGAGGATATGCTTCTATTTTATGAATACGGATCAATATCTTCAGTACGTCAAATAGAGAGAATGTTACAGAAACACCGGAGAGATCCGCGATTTTTAGCGAAGATTTTATGGGCTGATGAGAGCCACAACTTACACGAGTGGCATGAAGATAATCCACATTTGATGAGGTAAGATAGATCACAGCATCGTTTTAAAGTAAACATCTCGACCGAGATTTCAACTGGGAGAACCATTGTACCCTTTGAGCTGTGAGAGTTCCTGAGTGACGAAATTTATTTAGACTTTTTGAAAATCATTCACCAAACTTATTGGAAGACGTGCCACGAAGCATTTACAGACACATGTGGTACCAGCAAGACGGCTGCCCGTTCAGGTAGAGAATATCTTGATACGGACCTGAGTAGATGGTATAGGCGGTCTGTCACAGAGCTTACTCAAAGTCAATCAACAATTTAGCTGAGCTACAAGACAGAATAACGGAAGCGGCTGAATCTTGCATTCCTGCTGAATGAAGGCAGTTTGAAGATTTATTTTGAGCTTAATAAATACATTCACGAATTAGTAAAAGTGGCGTTACTATCTGACTAGCTGTTACTAAGTGGAATGGCACTGTCCGTCGCTCCGTCTAAGAAAGAATGAAAATTTTACTAATGGGAACTCAAAGATTATCACGGGGAGTAGACTTTTACGATTTTTTTTAAAGCATATCATTTGAAAAGTACACCACTTAGATTTTATTATATTTTTCTGATAACTATTATGACTTGACCTATCCTCCGTTTCCGGCTTGACGTCGACTTCTGGCACACCCTGAATGTCAAGTTTCTTTAATGACCGAATGCATCTTTTACCTCTTGTACTTACAAGATATCACTATGGGTGATTGACAAGGCACATCTTTCGTCCGTTTTTCATCCACGTAATCGTCACATGTTCCATCGTATGTACTAATGTTACTATAGTCTGGTCCGAACCACGTGAATTCAAAGCAATAGCTCCATTCTGGATTGAGCTCAGGATAGTCTGAGGAGTTTGAGCTACTAACAGATTGTGATAAAGACAGAACACCTGCAAAATAAACGTTAGATTTAGATCACTCGCAGCGATGAAAAAAGATTTTTGTTTGATTACATGATCACAGTTACCGAACAAAAAGAAATTGGACAATAAGAGAAACAAAGTGAAAATAATATTTTAGAGGCTTCTTTGGGCATCTTTATTGTGGAGAAACCTCAGTTGAGAGTGACGATAGCAATAATAATAATAAATTAGGTGCTACTGTACCAATTGACACTTGCACAAAGGTACATACAATTCAATGAAAACAAAACAAATAAAATGTCCACAAGCTGGCAACTCTCAAAATATGAAAAATACACTGCCACGCAAAATTAATCGGACAAACAAAATTTTGTTTAAATTAAATTTGAAATAACTTTTTAACTTTTGCTTTAATTTCGTTAATGTTTTCCTCAAGTTGTAGATAATTTCATTTTCATCATTCTCGACTGTCGATCCCGCAAAATGGCTGTGATTCGCATGATTTTCTTCAAAAAAGCATATATTCTTCCATAATTGAGATATTGACATGAATCAAATAAAGAACTATTGAGAAAGTTGAGGCTTGAAATTCTAGTACGAAGACACATTATTCAGTAATCCAATGTTTCCACAGCGTGTTCAGAAATTTAGGGCAAAATGCACCTTTTATACTAAGCGACATATAAATCCGAACACCCAGTTTAAATGGTTTTATTTTATTAAAAGTTGGTGAATGTATTTATCTTACTGTAAATAACAAGTGAAAACATTTTCAGCCTTATCAGTTGGACATTCCGGTTTCTATACTGCTTTCTTTTAATTCACTAACGCTCTAAAAATGAATATTTCAGCCGCAGTAAAGAATCAACGTTGGCGGATTTTGGTTCTTGACATTCTTTACGATCAGTTACGATGCCTAGAGTACGGAGACCTGTACGATTTCGTCAACTTAGCGAGTTTGATAGGGGCCGTATAGTGGGACTTCGGGAAGCTGGACTTTCTTTTCGGGCAATTGCAGTTAGAGTGCAAAGAAGTGTAGACACTGTGGTTAGGTGTTGTCAGGCATGGCTTCGAGAAGGCCGTACGCAAAGAGCAAGGGGCACTGGACGCCGCCGTAGAACAACAGACCGTGAAGATCGCCGCCTAAGATTATTGGCCTTAAGGGACCGTTTCTCCACTACCAGGTCCATTGCAAATGAATGGTTTGCAGAACACGGAAGACCTATTGGCATGCGAAGTGTTTACTGACGAATGAGAAGTTTTGGCTTGTTTTCATACCGGCCAGACTGGGTCCTCCCTTTAACTCGAGAACTCCGAAGTAATCGCCTTGAGTGCTGCAGACAACGGTCACTCTGGGATCAGGAATGGAACAGTATTGTCTTTAGTGACGAGTCTCGATTTTGTTTAGGCATGCACGATGGTCGTGCCAGGGTTAGAAGGCGACGTGGTGAAAGGAGGAATCCACAGTTTTTTGTTGAAAGACATGTTCATCACACTGTTGGAGTTATGGTTTGGGGTGCTATAGCTTATGGTTCCAGGTCACCTTTAATCTTCATCAGAGGTAACATGAACGCGCAGCGTTATATCCACGAAGTTCTAGAACCCCATCTTTTACCCTATCTTGACACCCTGGCAGATCCAACTTTCCAACAAGATAATACCCGACCACATGTTGCAAGAGTCACAATAGACTTCATTCAACATAATGATGTCACATTGTTACCATGGCCACCAAGATCTCCCGACTTATCCCCAATTGAGCACGTGTGGGATATGATGGGTAGGAGATTGCAAAAATTTGCAACGTCCTCCTCAGACTCTAGAAGCACTTCGAGAGGAGTTGGTGGTTGCCTTAAATGAGATACCACAGGAGGACATTGACCACCTGATCAGAAGCATGCCTAGGCGCGTTGGAGAATGCGTAGCACATCAGGGTGCATCCACACATTATTAAAGGTTAAAGGGCTTTAAAGCAGTGCAATCATTTTGAAATTTTTATCATTTACTTATTATGCTTCATTAAGTATTTATACAAAATTTTATTAAAATAAAACCATTTAAACTGGGTGTTCGGATTTATATGTCACTTAGTATAGTTACACCTTGTATAAGAACAAAAATTCTAAATTTTTCGACAGTCGGTAATGATAACAATGAAATTAGCTACAAGTTGACTAAAAAAATTAACGAAATTGATGCAAGGGTTAAAAAGTTATGTAAAATTTAATTTGAACTTAAAAATGTTGTTTGTTCGGTTAATTTTGCGTGTCAGTGTATTTAGCTGTATAAAATTGCAATTAAATATTATTTAGCATACATTTGGACCTCATATGCACACGCTGTCTTTTAAAAAGGCTCCCCTCACTCATTTTTTAAACGGGTCAAGTAAAAATTATCTTTTGGCTGCTTTCAAAGTTTATCTAGTTTTTCTGGGTCGTTCTAAATAAGAAGACATATGTAAGCGATTTTATATTTGTAAAAAGAGCAAAGTATGCAACTTTGGACCTCGGAAATTAATACGAAAACAAGTTCCTAAATATTCTTTAAGTATCCGTTAACAAATTTTCAATGCATTTTAGGGGATACTGTTATTGTAAAATATATAATACATAATATAATAAATTTTTTTCGTTATCTCTTAGTATAAAGCCGCTAGTTTCAAATGAAAGGTAATTGGAACCTTTTTTTGTTCAGAAAGTCAAAATAAGCCGAAAAAACCTTTGCTCAGAGCGAAAAAACAACCTTATTATAAAATTTTTCCAACAATTTTGGGCCTGGCTATCACGCAGATTCGATAAAAGAGATATTTTTTTGAAAATTAAGGGAAATAAGCAAATTATATACGCATGAGCGGAAGCAAAGTTGCTTCCTGAAGTAAGGCTTCAAATCAAGAAAGGTTAACGTATACCTGGAGTAACGTTTGGCGATTTTTCTGTCACTTTCACGTGTCGCAAAATAATTTAATGACAAGTCCTCAAATAGAAAACCGATTACAAACTTGGTCCAAGTTATGAGTAGTTGATATTATTGTTGTGCTGAAAATTAAACTCACACATGTCAATTAGAAATGTAAGTCCTTCACTGGTATCGATCTGATAGGCTTAGACCGATATGTATTACTCACCGAAAAGTAAACTATAGATAACAACACACCAATTTGAGTTCATTTTACTTATTCCAGTTTGCACATATTTTCGACTAAACGGTTATTGTGAATCCGTAAGCTTATCATCTGCCGATATCATTAATTCTGAGATCCGACCTTATCCTAATCGATATGCTTTTTCGTTAATCTGCTGTTTACGAAATAATTGTACTGAGTGTCTCAAAAGTATTCTGCGTCATCTAGAAAAAAGTCGTGTCAGGTTCATTGATTCTGGAGAAAATGCAGGTATTACAAAACGAAATGCTGCGTGAGTGAAACATTGAGTTGGTAAATATTATGATATCAAATTTCCCAACAAATTGGATCAGAACAGAAGTTGAACAAAAAGGATGATGCTGATGAAATTCAAGCGCAAGAAGAAAACAGAGTTCAGCTACCACAACAAACAGAGTAGCAAACACAGTGATTTGAAAGTAGCTATGAAAAGAATGAAAAGGAAACAGAACACCAAACACCTGTACGAAAGGACATTGACTTGAGCATAGGACCCAAAAAAAACTGGTACCCGAGAAGTTGGTATACAAAAGAAGACAATATTTGGTCCCGGCTTATCTAAAAATTACACTATCGATGCAGTTAGTCTTAAGGTCTGAGCGAGTACAAAAGTCAGGCGACATCTAAATGAAGTATTCAGATACATCAGCTCTCAAATAGGACTGCTTCCTCCTTGGAAGAGCAGCCAGATAGATATTTAAGATAAAGATTGACTCATCGCTCCAAGTACTCCTGGATGACAACTGGCCTCCTGGTACATCGGCTAAACAAATACAAGTGCTTTCGATAATCTGAACTTAACAATGCCTGCTGATCAGTTACTTAATGGGGACGCTACCGACGCCAAAATATATGTTCAGTCTAATTAATAACCCGATCACACCAACCATATAAAGTAATGGACAAAAGTATATAGACAAATATGAATATTACCTTAATACCTTTAGAAAACGAATTCATACTTCATTGCTCCATAAACAAATGCGTTATTAGTAGAAAAACTAAATTCCTTTTGCAATGAACACAACACAAGTCTGAATATAAGCACCTTTTTATGAGGGACAAAAATATGTAGACAAATTCTTTTCAACATTAGTTTAGTACAGTTTCGTGTCAGAAGAGGATTAGTTTGTGTTCATCAAGTATTGTGGAATAAGTTGAGTGATTTTGAAACCATGCCGCATGGTCCAGAAATTTCTTTAGATGTGAAAACTAAGATCATTGAGTTATACAAAGATGGTCAACGTCAAGTCGACATTGCCAAAAATTTGAAGCTGAAGCGTAAAGCAGTTTGGGCAATATAAACAAAAAGGTATCTTGGAAGCCTCTAAGAGAAGTGGTCGGCCTAGAAAACTAAATGCTAGATCTAATCTAACTGATAAAAGTAATTTCGTCCGAAGATCCGCTTAAAACCCCAAGACAAATAAAAGCCGAAATCGCGACAAAAGGAATTGACAGTGTTTCTACCAAGACTATAAGTAGAAGATTAAATGATTTGAAGTTATTTACACGTCGCCCGAGTCAGAAGCTGCTAATCTCGAGGAAAAAACGTAAGGACCGATTAAAATTTGCACGGTTGCATCGTGATTGGAGCATCTGTGACTGGAAGAGGGTATGTTTCAGTGACAAATCTAAGTTCAATATGTCTGGATCAGATAGTGTGCATTACGTTAGACATCCTAGTGGTCAAAGATTGAAGCCCAAGTACACTTTGCCCACTGTGGGTGCTTGTCGGGGTTTGGAATGGGACCTTTACATAGAATAGATAACATTATGGATAAGTTTGTATACACAGACATATTAAATCATGTCATGTTACCCTATATGGAAGCCAATATGCCCTTAAGATCAATCTTCCAGCAAGATAATGGCTCGAAGCACACTTCAAATCTCGCAAAGAAATTCTTTCCGGATGAAAAAATACCAGTTCTCAAATGGCCTTCACAGTTTCCCGATATAAACCCCATTGAAAATATATGGGAACACTTAGATAAGCAAATACGAGATAAAAATTATTCAAACAAGGATGAAGTTTTTGCCGCTTTAGAACAAAAGTGGAGACAGATTGATGAATCTTATATCAAGAAACTTCTACAATCTATGCCGAGACGATGCCAGGCGGTGATTGATAATAATGGTTATGCTACTAAAATCTTAACACAAACATTGTTAGTTTTCTATAGTTTAATGAACTTTGCTTCTTTTTTCGATAATTGTTTTGCTTTGTCTATATATTGTTGTCCTTCATAGTTACAATTTATTTCAATTAATTTTTTATTTAAGGGAGCCTAATGAATTTATTTATATATAAGTGAGAATTATGCTATAACGAATTATGTATACAGGTTGGTGTATTAATAAAACAAGTTAAAAAAGAAATACAGCACAATATTAATTTGTCTACATACTTTTGTCCATTAATGCATATGCTCATGACGTCACTTTTTCATGCTCCTGGGGCTAAAATAGGGACCATTCAAGGAAGTGATTTGATGAAAATGAGCTGCACGTGAATACAGAAAAATGAAGATAAATACATTTTCTTTACAAAAGGGCATAGCTGGCATAGTCGTAGAGTTTTTAGGAATTCCTTGGACTCTTGTATACCTTGGTTAGATCACAATTATGATTTATGTCCAAAACTGGCGCAAACGATATATGCTATTTGCAAAATTGCAAATACCGTTGACGAACATGCTGGCGTTGTATCATATATTACGAACTCTTTCAATCAAAATTAAGTCACAGTATAGCTGGTTGGGGCAATGCTTCGCACTCAAACATACAAAGAGCTTTTTATACTTTAGACGCAGCATTGTCAAAGTCGAACATGACGATCCATGTTGGAAAATTTTGAGGAGATTGGATTTCATGAAATTACATGCCTTGATGATTTATCGTCAGTTAATTTGGATCAAACAAAATAAAGTCAAATGCGATCGACAGTCTCATATACACAATTATCACGCCAGAGAAAAGCATAGCAATTCCACTTCACTGTATTGAAAGCACTAAAACCCTTGGGATGAAACTTTGCAACTGGCTACTTAAATATGTGACTGGAATACAAGTGGATACGTTTAGAAGGCAATTAAAACAACATTTAAATTAAATAGCTCCTTATAGTAGTAGAGTCTTTTGATTCGTTATAAATCCAATCTATATTTCAGACCAAAATTGTTGTGTTTATCAATTTATTTTCATCCAATGTCTTTCATAATTTTCACTCTGTTTTTTTATCAACAGCTTGTCACGTGCGAAGATCACGTAACCTTTTTTTTACTATTTATCACTTATGCGTAATTTGAATTTCTCTTCATTGATAATAGAGTGCCAA
Source organism: Acanthoscelides obtectus (assembly GCA_963669975.1). Classification (NCBI taxonomy): domain Eukaryota; kingdom Metazoa; phylum Arthropoda; class Insecta; order Coleoptera; family Chrysomelidae; genus Acanthoscelides; species Acanthoscelides obtectus. The sequence goes on from CAVLJG010000001.1 coordinate 34,212,510, forward strand.
ACCCTTTTTAATGATTTTCTTTTGGTAAATTTAATAGTTTATTGATTGTATAATTTCACTCGTATTATATCTTTCTTTCTCAGCGATTCAGTATGGTGTTGACGATCAGCAAAGAAACTCTGTAGTTTTTCTCCGTTAAATGGTTTCCTATAAAACATATCTCCTTCAAGGCCACTCAAGATACCTTCTTCTAGAACGTTATACACGTGTGCGGCATGATTCGCTCTTCTGTTTCCATTGAGGTCGTGGTGCAGGGGTCGTTTCGTCATTTTCCGGACTCTGGGATATTATGCCCCATGCGCCTATTCGTGAACTAGCACCCTTTTTTTGTGTAACTTAAGTTTAGTCATTTTGGTTTGGGTGCTACGTCTTCCATTTTTTTTTTGGGATTTTTACCCTCAGCGGTAAGTTCTTTTTTATATACCTTCAGACCACGTGCCTTGACGCGTGTCCTGATGACGTTTGTTCAATATCTGCTTTCTTTTAGTCAATAGAAACAGAAGAGAATCATCATCATCCTTTCTCCTCCAGTTGGTTGCATCTTGTTGCAGTTTTGCAAATTGGTGAAAGCCATCCCCGCTCAGTGGGATTAGCACAAGGATTGTAATTGGCAGTATAAAATATTTGGGTACTATACTTTTTACACAATGCTCGAAATTCCTTAGATTTCATCTGAACAACCTGCCTTAGATAAGTAAATCACTACCGTGATGAGTCTTAATTGTTGGATTATTCCACATAGCTGTTCCTATTATCGAGTGGTGATTTAGGTTATGCGATATACTGAATATTATTATCCTTGTCTTTTACTAGAGGGATTAGTTGCATACTCTTGTCTTACCTTGCCACATTCATCCATCTGTGACAAGGAGGGTAGGAGTTTGTCGACTGATAACTCTCTTTGTTCAGTATAATTCTTGAATTACGTTGTTTTATCTTATCTTACGATCTATCCTGTAGAGTGGACAATTTGTTGGGTACGGGCAGATTGCTTAGCGGAAAACTTGATGTCTGCACATATCAACAAGTCGGAATGGGGACCTCGGTTGAGCGCGTGCGTCAGAGTGTCGTGCTACTGATCAGCCGGCCGGCCGGGCCGCGAGTTCGAATCTCGCCTTCGCCTTGGATGTTGTGACGTTGTGTGTTTGTCCATAATTAGAGATATACATATACAAGATTGTATTTGGCTAATGGGACGCAATGTCCTAGTGTCAAAAAAAAAAACAAGTGGGAATACAATTTGTTCTCTTCTGAGACTACTGAATGTTATGCTAAATTTGACATATTCATTCCTTGATTTAATTTAGCTATTTCGACTATCTTTTATCTTCGTGATTAAGTATTGATTACCTTTATTAGTCCATCTATCTTATCTTACCTTGACGTTATATTTTCTTGCTTTTGTTGATTCAGGATTTTAGACGTGCCATAACTCATGTCACTCCCGATCTTGTTATTATCTGATTTTGACTTTGTATACCGATTTTGACCTTTTATACCGATATTGACCTTTGGTGATGTGTGATTTCGATCAATTTCTTTTTTTTGTATTGTAGGTTGACTCATTAAAGGCTGTGCTGTGTTGAGTGCCGACGTGTGTCAGGCCCCATTTTGTTGCGCTTTGTGCAGGTTTTATTAGGGAGGGTGTGGGTCAGGGGCGATTGGCTTGGTGGGCGTCTCAGTAACATCCTGACGATGCCAAATACCCCGTTGCGACTGCGTTACATCTCAGCCCCGCTCAGTATAGCTTTCTAACGGATCGCCGGCAGTAACACATCACGGAACATCCTATCTAAATTTGTCTTTTTTTTCTCTTTGTTTGATCGAATCCTGGTACCTTGAGTACCTTCCAGTCTGGTAGAACTATGTATATCTTACCTCCATATAAGGGTGGAAATATGGGTTACAATTCTTGTTATTATTCTGTCCACCATCGGTTAGACATGCCTGGCTTGGTATACGGAGAGGTGTAATGGGGACTCCGCCTTAGTTTCGGAATGAGATTGGTACACGAGGTTATCCTCAGACCCAATAAGGATGACGCAATGCCAATTTATCTGGTAGCCCAACATCAGTAGATTAGTTTCCACTTAGAAAGTATTGCCAGTGTACCCATTGCTCTTCACTTGCTTTTTAAGCATTTATCACTTATCCGTAATTTGAATTTCTCTTCATTGACAGTAGAGTGCCCATTCTTAGACCAAACCCTTTTCAATGATTTTCTTTTGGTAAATTTAATAGTTTATTGACTGTATAATTTCACTCGTATTATATCTTTCTTTCTCAGCGATTCAGTATGGTGTTGACGATCAGCAAAAAAGTTTGAAGTTTTTCTCCGTTAGTTGGTATCCTGTAAAACATACCTTCTTCAAGACCACACAAGATACCTTCTTCTAGAACTTTACGCGTTCGGCGTGATTCGCTTTTCTGTTTCCGTTGAGGTCGTGGTGCAGGGGTCGTTTCGTCATTTTCCGGACTCTGGGATATTAGGCCTCCAAGCGCCAATTTATGGACTAGCAGAGGTTCCAATTCCTGATTACCATACAATAACTGCAACTCACTCTCTGGCACCGCAATGTCTATCTGTAAATACAGACCAGATTACTACCACAACAGCCTCTCCTACAAGATCTTTGAGGACTGAATGTGAGTCACCTTCTCTTTTTGACGAAACATTCAATTTTGTATTTGAACCGGAACTGAGAGAAAACCTCAAAATACCAGAAAACGTTCATTATACAGAAGCAAATGTGCCCCCATCTTTACACAATCTAAACCTTTCCACAACTTCATCAGCAACATTTGAAGAGCTAAGAACCTTTCCAAAAGCGGCACCACTTTTAGAAAATAGATGAAATATTCGGAAACATAAAAGTAGTATATATACCGACACCCCTGAAAAGCTAAATCTTTTAGATATGAAAAACAAAAGAGAAACATATAAGAAGAATGAAACAGATACAAAGGACAGAATAGAAAAAGGAAAAGGCAAGGGCAAAGGAAAAGAAAAGGCAAAGGAAAAGGAAAGGGTAAAGGAAAAAGAACGGACAAAGTTGCTGAGACTGCTGATGACACCGTCGATGAAAATGACGGTAATGCTGTAGATTCAGATGAGGAGAGTACGATTTGTTTAGAGTGCATTGAATTCTACGTCGATAATGTTCCAGGCGAACAATGGATTGTAAGTTATGGGCTCATTCCAAATGGGTAAGAGGTGATCTAATGTTTTTTGAATGCAAACATTACGCTTCTGATATTGAAGACTTATACTATAAGATATAAAGGCACTGTTCAATTAATGAAACTAATAAATGTTCAAATAAAAACTAGGAGTTGATAGTTTTGTTAAAGACTTATTGTAAGATAATCTGTGGAGCTGATCAAAATTGTTTTTGGATAAAAGTTTTGTTAAATTATAGAAAAAGTTTCATAACTTGACTCTTCTCATAATTTGTCACTTATTGATACGTCAGTCAACTTACCCCGGGGCATATAGTCAATCTACCCCGGAGCCGCGGTAAATTGACCAAGAATTGGTGTTCTGTAAAATTCGTTAAATTATGATCATTATATTGAATAAAGGACTAGTTTTTATATTTTTTTATAAGTTCAATAGTTCTTCTATCCATTGATGCAGTTTTATTGTCTGTATGTACAAAAGCACAAAAAACATGTATGATGTAAAAAACTAGTCAACGATCCGCGGTCTCCCCTACACCCTATATCTAATAGCATTTTTCTATACGAATTCAAAGATGTATCACGTGTTACATTTATTTTCCTGGTTACAAGGAAAACGCGTTGTTTCTGATTTTTTCAGTAGGCGTTGCAAACAAATTATTATATACTAAGTGACATATAAATCCGAACACCCAGTTTAAATGGTTTTATTTTAATAAAAGTTGGTGAATGTATGTATCTTACTGTAAATAACAAGTGAAAAAATTTTCAGCCTTATCAGTTATACATTCCGGTTTTTATACTGCTTTTTTTTAATTCACTAACGCTCTAAAAATGAATATTTCAACCGCAGTAAAGAATCAACGTTGGCGGATTTTGGTTCTTGACATCCTTTACGATCGGTTACGATGCCTAGAGTACGGAGACCTGTACGATTTCGTCAACTTAGTGAGTTTGATAGGGGCCGTATAGTGAGACTTCGGAAAGCTGGACTTTCTTTTCGGGCAATTGCAGTTAGAGTGCAAAGAAGTGTAGACACTGTGGTTAGGTGTTGTCAGGCATGGCTTCGAGAAGGCCGTACCCAAAGAGCAAGGGGCACTAGACTCCGCCGTAGAACAACAGACCGTGAAGATCGCCGCCTAAGATAATTGGCCTTAAGGGACCGTTTCTCCACTACCAGGTCCATTGCAAATGAATGGTTTGCAGAACACGGAAGACTTATTGGCATGCGAAGTGTTCACCGACGAATGAGAAGTTTTGGCTTGTTTTCATACCGGCCACACTGGGTCCTCCCTTTAACTCGAGAACACCGACGTAATCGCCTTGAGTGGTGCAGACAACGGTCACTCTGGGATCAGGAATGGAACAGTATTGTCTTTAGTGACGAGTCTCGATTTTGTTTAGGCATGCACGATGGTCGTGCCAGGGTTAGAAGGCGACGTGGTGAAAGGAGGAATCCACAGTTTTTTGTTGAAAGACATGTTCATCACACTGTTGGAGTTATGGTTTGGGGTGCTATAGCTTATGGTTCCAGGTCACCTTTAATCTTCATCAGAGGTAACATGAACGCGCAGCGTTATATCCACGAAGTTCTAGAACCCCATCTTTCACCCTATCTTGACACCCTGGCAGATCCAACTTTCCAACAAGATAATGCCCGACCACATGTTGCAAGAGTCACAATAGACTTCTTTCAACATAATGATGTCTTATTGTTACCATGGCCACCAAGCTCTCCCGACTTATCCCCAATTGAGCACGTGTGGGATATGATGGGTAGGAGATTGCTCAATTTGCAACGTCCTCCTCAGACTCTAAAAGCACTTCGAGAGGAGTTGGTGGTTGCCTGGAATGAGATACCACAGGAGGACATTGACCACCTGATCAGAAGCATGCCTAGGCGCGTTGGAGAATGCGTAGCACATCAGGGTGCATCCACACATTATTAAAGGTCAAAGGGCTTTAAAGCAGTGCAATCATTTTGAAATTTTTATCATTTACTTATTATGCTTCATTAAGAACTTATACAAAATGTTATTAAAATAAAACCATTTAAACTGGGTGTTCGGATTTATATGTCACTTAGTATATATTGTTAATAATACTTTATTATCGTCAAAGATGCCAGGCGGTCACTATAGCAATGAAGAAAAGTTCGACATTTTCGCGAAAGAAACCATTTTCTTAGAGTCAGCTCGAAATTTGGAAAATAAGATATGGTTCATTCAAAAAATCTGCTACGTCTCAAAAGAAGGAATCTTTAGAGGAAACTCAATAGTGTTTTACATGCAGTTGCTGAGAACTAAATTGAGAAAAATATAGGAAAAGCCAAATACGGTCCGAAGAGAGTATGGTCACTATTACTAGTATATTCAATCGCCGTAACACTCATTATTGGGCTGAAGAAAATCTGCGGGCTAAAAAAGCATCCAGACACAAGAACGTTTTGGGTTTAATATGTGGTGTAGAATTCTATAGAGCAAAATATTAGGTCCATTCATTCACCACAACTCGTTAATTGCAGAATGGTACCTTCAATTGTTGCAACATGATCTAGAAGACAGCCTTTGGCTCGGGTTAATAGCTGTTGGTTTCAACAAGACGCTGTTCCTGCACATAACTCTAGGCAAGTTCGAGAGTACCCTTTCTCAGTGATTTCCCTGAAGGTGGATTGGAACTTCCAGTGAAGTTTCCTGGCCAACTCGCTCCCCGGACTTGACTTCTCTGGATTTTTTTGTTTGGGGTTCTTTTAAAACTGGGGTTTTATTGAAACTGAGCAGAAATTACGAGAATTTGTAATAGAAGCATTTAGATTACACCAGAAGTGTTACGAGATGTTTTTAATTTTACTGTTATGTTTAGAAAATAATGGCAACCTATTTGAACACCTTTTTTGTGAATAATATAGAAATAATGTTAAAGATGTCTTCGCTATTCTGAATATCACCTGATTATTCAACATTTTATAATATTTTACTTCATCATATCATTATGTAATATGCATCAGTAATCTCATAATCTTACATCAAGCATTTGCATGCTTACTCAACCCTTAATTGTCTGTGAGTCGTAATATACCTGAGCATATCTTTTTTTATTAAAACACCATTGAACGTAATTTGGCCGTTACTTCATCAGAAATTACCGAATCATTGAGACTTTTCCATAGTTTTCATAAGGTTTGTGAATATTGCGTATGTTTTGTATGGTTTCAAGTAGTGTTATTAAGAATCTTCCTTTTATGTGCTTGTGTTTTCTTTAAATGAGCATTTCACGTATTAAACACAAAAAATGAGCAACTAGTAATGTGTGCTTTTCATCTTACTCTTACATTTTGAACTTCTTGAAGATCGCAGTCGGAGAGACACGAAATATGGAAGAAACACATTTTTCTTTATAACGCAACAAATATACTAAGTGACATATAAATCCGAACACAGTTTAAATGGTTTCATTTTAATAAAATTTTGTATAAATACTTAATGAAGCATAATAAGTAAATGATAAATATTTCAAAACGATTGCACTGCTTTAACGCCCTTTGACCTTTAATAATGTGTGGATGCACCCTGATGTGCTACGCATTCTCCAACGCGCCTAGGCATGCTTCTGATCAGGTGGTCAATGTCCTCTTGTGGTATCTCATTCCAGGCAACCACCAACTCCTCTCGAAGTGCTTCTAGAGTCTGAGGAGGACGTTGCAAATTGAGCAATCTCCTACCCATCATATCCCACACGTGCTCAATTGGGGATAAGTCGGGAGATCTTGGTGTCCATGGTAACAATGTGACATCATTATGTTGAAAGAAGTCTATTGTGACTCTTGCAACATGTGGTCGGGCATTATCTTGTTGGAAAGTTGGATCTGCCAGGGTGTCAAGATAGGGTAAAAGATGGGGTTCTAGAACTTCGTGGATATAACGCTGCGCGTTCATGTTACCTCTGATGAAGATTAAAGGTGACCTGGAACCATAAGCTATAGCACCCCAAACCATAACTCCAACAGTGTGATGAACATGTCTTTCAACAAAAAACTGTGGATTCCTCCTTTCACCACGTCGCCTTCTAAACCTGGCACGACCATCGTGCATGCCTAAACAAAATCGAGACTCGTCACTAAAGACAATACTGTTTCATTCCTGATCCCAGAGTGACCGTTGTCTGCACCACTCAAGGCGATTACGTCGGTGTTCTCGAGTTAAAGGGAGGACCCAATGTGGCCGGTATGAAAACAAGCCAAAACTTCTCATTCGTCGGTAAACACTTCGCATGCCAATAGGTCTTCCGTGTTCTGCAAACCATTCATTTGCAATGGACCTGGTAGTGGAGAAACGGTCCCTTAAGGCCAATAATCTTAGGCGGCGATATTCACGGTCTGTTGTTCTACGGCGGCGCCCAGTGCCCCTTGCTCTTTGCGTACGGCCTTCTCGAAGCCATGCCTGACAACACCTAACCACAGTGTCTACACTTCTTTGCACTCTAACTGCAATTGCCCGAAAAGAAAGTCCAGCTTCCCGAAGTCCCACTATACGGCCCTTATCAAACTCGCTAAGTTGACGAAATCGTACAGGTCTCCATACTCTAGGCATCGTAACCGATCGTAAAGGATGTCAAGAACCAAAATCCGCCAACGTTGATTCTTTACTGCGGCTAAAATATTCATTTTCAGAGCGTTAGTGAATTAAAAAAAGCAGTATAAAAACCGGAATGTCCAACTGATAAGGCTGAAAATTTTTTCACTTGTTATTTACAGTTAGATAAATACATTCACCAACTTTTATTAAAATAAAACCATTTAAACTGGGTGTTCGGATTTATATGTCACTTAGTATAGATGTAACATGTGATACATCGTTAAATTCGTGGAAAAAGATGCTATCAGGTACAAGGTGTTTTTTTGCGGACCATATAAAATAATACAGTTGATGATGATCGACGTCTGGCACAAAATTTAAAAACACCATCATGTAGTGCCTAAAATGTGCAAATGAAGAAGTTGGATTAGTTTTTTAATATTACTTAAGATAAACTCAGAAAAAATAAAAACGATTTGGCCGAATTTTAGTTTATCCCAAATGCCTCAGTAAGTCATGCAATTTTTACCAGTTCTTTTTACACAGCTTATTCCTGTTTAGCCTAACCTGTACCTCCCACAGCTGTTGAAATCCCCATGCATAGGGTCTTTATCTTGGACACCCTGTATACACAGGTTGATTGGAAATTCGACCTATTCCTTGAAAGTGGTGATTCTAGAGGTAATTTGTGATAAATTAATTCCCATCAACTGGGGGGTCGGAAATGAGCCGTTTCCAAGATATCGACATTTCAAGATTTTTTAAGAATTTTCTGCTTACTGATACATACATTTTTTTTAAATCTACTCGTTTCTTGGAACTGAATTAAAGGTTTTCTGAGGGCTGTGAGACTAGCAAATAATTGAGATAAAAATGTTATACCAAAAGTTTGAAACTGTTAGAAATAAAATAATTAATTAATGAAGAGATTTTCATTTTTGTTTATTATTTCCGAAAATCAACATAAGTTATTTGAAATAAAATGTATGACAGTCGGCGTACAAATTACATAGAATTTCATGCGCTTTTAAAGACAGTACAAATTTAACTTTTTCAGGCATATCCTAAAATATCCGTAAAAATGGTACTGTAGGTAACATACAACTAAACTTTTAAATTAAATGAGCTCGGTGAAGTTTGAAATCTAATTAGTTAAAGAAAAACATGTACTTTATAAAGAATTAACGAAACAAACACAACGTTGGTACTTAAATCTTGTTCAAATTGCCTGCCATTGTTGCAAGAACGTAGACGTAGTTGGGTCACTATCACTTTTGTTGAAAGAGTGTGTTTCATCTTGTCGGTGGCTGCCAAAATCCTCTGCCTCAAATCTTCGATATCTGCAACGGATGTATTGTACACTAATTGTTTCATGTGACCCCAAATGTAAAAATCGCAAGGCGTCAAGTCCGGACTTCTTGCCGGCCTCGGCGTTGGGCCTCCTCGACTGATCCATCTCTGCGGATAGTTTTCATCCATCCATTGTTGTACACCTCGAAAAGAATAGGCTGATATATCATATTGATTCTCCTAGGTAGCGGAATATCTTCTAGTGATGCATGTACTTCATTTCTTAAAAAGTTTTCATAAGTGGTGCCATTTAAATTGTCGGGCAAGAAAAAAGGTCCAACCAATTTATTATGCATAATTCCCATCCAAATGTTTGACGAGTTTAACGTTGCCTTCCTTAATGGTTTTGGATTTTGACAGTTAGGGGCCCAATAGTGGGCATTGTGGTAATTTGTAATACCATCACGATCGAATTTCGATTCATCAGTCCAAAGGATATCTTTGAGGTAGTCGGGGTTTTCAATATCGGCATGAATTATGTTAGGAATCTACAAAAGTCAATCCTTCTTGTAGGGTTGTCCTCCTCCATAGCGTGCACTGGAGTGTAATGGTGTGGATAAAGTTGCACTGTGTGAGCAATAAACCAGGATTTCCATTGGGATATGCCAAGTTGCCGTGCCACTTGTCTAGTTGACACAGTGGGGTCTGCTTGAAAACACTAAAATTTCTTCTTCGTCGTTAACATTATGGATGACAGGTCTGCCAGCGTCTATTTGTTGTCGATGAACCAAGCCAGATTCTCGAATGCGTCGGTAAGTAGTACCAAACACGCTTATATCAGGTAATCGCCGGTAGGGAAACGCCATTGGTAATCCCTTCGTGCTGCAGCAGAATCACCATTACAAAACCCGTAACAATACATAATGTCGCCGTATTTTTCATTTTCGTAAGCAGCCATTACACATACAGACAATTTGCAGGAATATTTAGTAAGATCACAACACGATACAACACGTCTGAATTCCAAAGATAGTTGGTACTAAGCGATAAACAAACTGTTGGTCATTGAAAAAGTTGTATTGATCAGCAAGCAGACAATTCTTAAGACATATTGAAATACCGATATTTCGGGAACCGCTCAATTCCGATCCCCCAGTTGATGGGAATTAATTTATCACAAATAACCTCTAGAATGACCACTTTCAGGGAATAGGTCGAATTTTCAATCACCCTGTATACACAGGAAGCGTCCTTGTTTTTTAAAACACTCTGAATATCACGATTAGTCTATAAGAACTGCATATGAGTGGCCTTCTGCATGAAGTGATACAATAAGCTTCTACTGATTGGTCCGGAACGTGTAACAAATTGCGGGGTAGCCGAGGTGAAACAATCAAACGGAGAGGTTTGGTTAAAATTGTAACCTGGGTGTGTATGTGGTCAGCGAGGCGGGTGATAGTGCAATATTTCATAAAATTCCCAAAGGGTGTTGGAAGAAGAAGGGCAAAAGGAAAACGAGAAATCCGCATCGAGAGCTCGGCTGCCATTGAGGTGCCTCGGAGGCAGCACGGACTAATGATAAATGAAGATATATGTGCCGACGTGGCAAACCAAGGCTGCTTAAGAAACCCGATTAGATGATGAATGCAGATTTCGCAAGAAACAGACTAAAATACGTTGTTAGTGATTGAGCGAGTAACCGAAATTATGCTCATATATCGAAGGCCATTAATGACCTTATTTGGATGAAAATTAATATTGAATGTGTAAATACCAGCTTCTGAGTCTGACAGTGTTTTTTATCTAAAAACACCGCTATAATCAGAAGCTGTCCCGCGCCTTATGTTCATTTGTATACGAGCAAATTTAAATCGTACAGTAGTTGCTATAGCAGTATAGCCATTGTTCACATATATTTCTAGTGATGGCAAGTTCAGTATAACTTTCTTTGCTCTCGTCAGTGTTGCTCGCATGTCATCAGCCATGCTAAAACATGCAGCCCCTGTATCTGGCTTAGCTGCAGTTCTGTGGTTACCTGTTGACATTCGGTGACCTTTGGCTTGCCAGAGGTCCATCCCAACTAGCAAAGTAGTGGTATAAGCTTTTGGTAAAAGAACCGTTCAGCCATAAAAGCTCTAAAAGCTCTCTATTGTGGTTGCCTGAACACCAAAATGCTGGCTTAATGTTGTGTGGAATGTAAATTTGCTTTCTGCAACATATTTGCTCTAAAATGAGGTGTTTAAAATATTCTTATAGCATAGTTATACAACAACTTATAGTTAAAATTTTTAACTGTTGCATAAACGTTTATACAACTATTTTATACGGCATATTTGCAAGTTAATCAAAATGGTTGTGTTGTGGCATTCACGGTAACGTTTATGAAACAAACCCGAGCATTGTTGTTTTGCTGTGCAATTTACTACCTTAGCCAACAAATTGCTCCCAACGGAAGCACTTATACAACTGTTGTTTAGTAACTGTTAAAGGCTGTACATATGCTAAATATGTTGGTAAACAACTTCACCATAACCTAACTTTCTGCTGTCATATTTTTGTTAAAATGCCATAACCAATGTTTTAAGACAAACAACGCATGCATATTGGTTCAAAAGGTTTTATCAGCTGTTCAAACAGAAGATATAGATCTGGTACAAATTCTGGGTAAATCATTTGACTCTGTCGGTATTTCATTTCAGACATTTGTCAAATTGTTGTATAACACCTGCAGGTAACACCAAAATATTCTAATAACCTAAAGATAACATGGACGATGCCATGATTGTACACAACCACCTGCCATATTGGGCAAACGTTTATTCCTCTATTTAATATTAAGTAATTATGTTTCAGTTCGAAATTACAGATATAAAGTGATAAACATTAGTGTAATTGTGTCTAAATATAGGATTTATGGAAGTTTTAACGCAGATAAGTTCAGTTTTCCATCTTAAAAATCTAGACGTACTTTTGATCATTGTCAAAATATGAATCAAATACAAAGCCCGTAGAAATTGGGTAACTAATTTGCACGATAATCACAAGAAAATTTGCTGCGCAAGTAATTCAATAGCCCTATATCAAAGTGTAGAATTTTATCATATACTGTGTATGAAATTCACAATGGCCGATATGTAAGTAAACAAGATGACTGTAATGTGTTAGTTATAAATATATTCTTCACTTCGTCTATACAATACATAAGAAATAGTTTGGTTGCAATAAAGTAGAATCACGTGACAGAATAGTTCTATAGTTGACAAAAATTGAATCTTGCACTGACGAAAATGACCTATAGCGGCTGCAAGAGGCTTACACTTTTGTTGTATAACTGTTACATGTGGCCCTTATACAACCTCTTAAATGACTGAAGTGTCCTATTAGGTGTGCCCATTCTGCTTGTATAGCTGTTCTAAGATGGTTTTGCCAATGTTCTTACAGTATACAATGCTGTTTAAGGAATATACTGGATAATCATTCTTGCAACTCTAATAGGAGTGATAATTGTTAGTTGGGATGGCCAACGTTGGTCTCATTATGAAAGTGTGGACTGCCACAATTTTTTTAAATCATTTTCATTTGCCAATTTTTCAATATATATATATATGTTTTATCCCTCCTGATCATGTTAAGAGTACGGTTTCTAACCGATTTGAAGTTATTATAGGCGTCTATGGTCTTATTTGCTTTATATAAAGCTTGTGCAGTATTCTTTTCATCAACAACAGTGCGCAGTTCATTAGTTAACCAAGGTGGTGGTGGCTTATTGACTCTTACAGTTTTAAAGGTGCATGTTTATTATGATACAATGATACAATAACGCTTGTAATGTGCATCACCTTCTCATCAATATTAGATTTCGTAAATAATTCGTCTATACCCGATGTAGAAGGATCGATAAGAAAATGATCCTCACTGAAATGTTTAAAATCACTGATTTCTTTTATAAGATGGAATATCAAAATGAAAAAAGACGAGTTTGTGGTCCGAAATACCATTCGTGTCCATGACGGAAGAATAGCTGCATGCTTGAGGATCCTTTAAAAATATTGGATCGATTAATTTTGCAGTACTATCTGTGACACGAGTGGCTTCAGTTACGATTTGTGTGAACCCCATCATCTCAAAACTCAGTGAGAATATATTGTTATTAAAAAAAATTATATTAAGATCTCCCAATACCACGATGTCATGATGATATAACGAAAGGCTGGGCAAGAAACCATTTAATAAATCTGCACATTGTTATAAATTTTGAGAAGGTGGTCGGTACAAAACACCTACTAACAGTTCACACTTACCCGCAACCACTTTAACCCAAATGCTTTCGAAATACTCACCAAAATTTGTTTGAATATCTACCTTTTCAGCATGTTATATTTGATCTAACATAGATTCCAACTCCACCACCACGAGATTCTCTATCACAGCGCAAGAAACAATAGTTGCTAATATTAACCACATCATCAGTAATATTTTCATTTAGCCACGTTTCTATTGTTATTAAATTTGCAATAGCATCAAAGCTAGACATGAGGGAACGTACGTTCAAGTGACCGATTTGCATTTTACTACCAGACATTAGGAGTATTTGAATCTTATACAATTTAGAAAACATTTTGAGTATTCTAAATAATTCCAAAATGATCAAAATAAAGTTCGTGAGAGATGTTTTTGTTGAAAGAATTGATATACAGGGCAAGTTTTGTCTGTCGGAAGATGATCGGTACTGTAAGATTTTTATACTGGTGATTTGAATACAAACAATTGCAATATTTCAAATGTGTCTGCTTACAAAAGGAGGTGTCATGGTTTTCTACGCACTTTAGGATTTTGGCATGATTAAATCGGAAACAATTTGTGCACTGAGACACTTAATTATTTTTGTATACATATACATTTTGAAATCCTAATAGAATTTTTCTATTATGATCGTCCAAAATCTGTTTAATTAGATTACCTGTGACCTCTGAGTAAATAATATAATTTTTTTGCGCAATATACTTAATAAAATTTATCTTAACATCTTCTTTTCCTATAAAATGGTTCTGTCTTGTGATGTCTTCTACTACCTCTTCTTCGGTAATTCGTTCATCTGTATGGTAGCCCACGATTTTGATTTTAGGTCTAAACATGTTCGGCTCAGACAAATGGTACGATGCTGGCAATTTTTTCTCAATTTCTTCCGTTAACTTAACCGAGCAACATGACAATTTCAAAGTAACAATCCCTATACACATCCTGCCATGAAATACTTTCAGACTCCAGCGATTGCCAAGGGGGGAGGCTAAGCTGTCAGACAGACCTGGACGTCACGTCAGCCAAAAGCCGAGCCCGTAAGTCATTGATATAATAATAGATATATGATCAAAGCACCTTTATAAATAAGGCTTACGACGCTCACGATCATGAATATAAAAGTATTATCGATAGAAATCCATCCTTTCAGGTAAAACACTACAACCAATATAGGCAATTGTTACCTACTTAAAATTTTGATAGTGCAATATCCCGTCCTCCCAACCAAAAGCCGATACATTCTTACCAAACCAGAAACAGGAATTTTTTAAAGTTTCGAAAACCAGAAAAAATATAATGCTCGTATCCTGACCCAGGACCAAGATGTTATAATCTTCTTCCACAAGACCTGAAGATGATACGTATGGTTGGATGACATCTACGTCCAGACAGAAAATTCACGAAATCGTTTACTCAAAAAGATCACAATTAACATAAAAACCAACTACTATAAAAAGTTACCCATTTTAGACAAAATACCCTATACCCAACACTACCGATTTAGACAACATATCTCTACTATACTCATTTGCCGATTTTCACTACATACTCGATATATCCCTCAAACAGAGAACAGAAAACAAAACACTAATAACCTCCTTAAGATATACTAGGTGCCCTAAATGAGACATTTTACCTAAAAAATGATCTATGATGAAATGTAGCCATCCATACACGGACGTGCTTTAAAGCCCATTTTATTTCTAGTTTAAGTAGTAGGTACACAATTATTTATAAGCTCATGCATGCCCGCGTACAAGGCAAGCCTTCGGTCTTTATTTTACCTGGCGAATTACATCAGCAAAAGCTGCTTTTCAGAACCAACCAGGGCTAAAAGTTACATCTACAAGCAAATACAAATAAGATAATAAGAAAATTTAAAGCAGAAAAAACGCCCATGTATGGTATAATGGCCAAAAGAGAAACACAGATCGACAGAGTGCGTAGCAGAATCAAAAACCATGCTTAGAAATAACTTTAAAAAATATTATATGGTGAAATATTTAAAAATTAAAAGTAAATAGCAAACAGATTCGAAAACAAAACAAAGAAATGAAAAGAGGCAAGTAAGGAAACATGCACAAATAAACAAATATAAAAATAAAAATACATGTAACATGTTATCAAAGACAAAGAGCTTAATTTTTCTTTTAAAGCTAAAAAAAATAGAGTTTTCAAAGCTTGAAGTACTTTATTGTAGAAATGTACATGTGAAAAGCTCTTTCTGATATGGGTTGTTCAGTTCCGAGGCAAGGCAAGAGTATATCCTACAAAACGCAAATTCGTTGAGTGATGATCACATCTCGCGGCAAGCTTGTTCTTCAAATAAATAGGCATTTTATTTATCAAAATACTGTGGATCAGTGATGATAGATGCAGTATCCACCTTTGTCGAATAGTAAGCCATTGAATATTTTTAATATGATCAGATACCATCTCCCGACTTTGAATACCTAAAATGAATCTTGTGCAGTTGTTTTGCACTTTTTAGAGTCTGTATGCCTCGATGTGTATTAGACATGGACCATAGACAAGGTCCCCGTATTCAAGTTTACTGAAGATAAGGGAGTCACACCACTTAACCTGCTTGGACAATACATTTTTGTAGCTATAAATGGATTTCAACTTAGCAAAGGAACCCTGAACAGCTTTGGTGACATGATCGTGGAAGCACAGGTTCTCATGACATGTGATGCCCAAGTTGCGAACTGATGTCTCGTGGCCAAGTTCATCACCTCCAATACACAGCTTTATTGATTCACTATTGAATTGGCTGAATTTAGATTTAATAGTTATGATTTCTAGGGTTAATACGCTAGTCATGTTTGCTATACCAAACATATATAGTATTTAAGTCCTCAGACAGCATCTCATTCGCTTCCGAGTACATAGCAGGGTTGTAAGATAAATAAATCTGTGTATCATCGGCGAGGGTATGTAATTTGCAGTATTCAGAGACTGGATATAAGTCCGCTACATAAAGAGAAAACAGAATAGTTCCAAGAATAGTCCCCTGAGGTACACCTTTGGAGAGAGTGTCCTCCTGTGATAAGATGTCATCGATTTTTACCTTCTGAATGCGTTCCTGAAAGTAACTGCGAAATCTATTAATCGAACTATCGGAGAAACCAAAATAATGAGATTTTCGAGCAGAGTTGTCACGGTGCTATGGTTTTTTCGAAACCCCGACCGCGTAGATTGAATTATCTTGAAGGTAGTGATGTGTTGCCCTTATACAATATTTTCTAATACTTTTGATAACACTGGAACCCTGAACAGCTTTGGTGACATGGTCGTGGAAGCACAGGTTCTCATGAAATGTGATGCCCAAGTTGCGAACGATTATTTTGCATCAGTGTTTCATTGTGCTCAGCCCGACGAAGCAACATTCAATTTTTATCACAATAACACGTTTGGCAATCGGAGATTTTCCTTCACTCTGGTTGAGCCTACTACTATCAAAACTGTTGTGAGTGGCCTTAAGTCAAATGCAAAGGGTATTGACGGTATATCTCTTTTTATGATTAAGCTATCTCTCCCTATTATACTACCTTACTTGACCCATATTATCAATCTGTGTCTTGAGAAGGGCTACTTTCCTAAATCTTGGAGACGAGCAATAGTAAAGCCAATACCTAAGGTCAGGAAGCCCACCGATTTCTCGGATCTCAGGCCCATAAGTCTTTTGAGTGTTTTGTCAAAGATCTTGGAGAAAATCATTTATTTGCAAATCTTAGATTTTTTAGAGTCAAGTGACATACTCCCAGTACATCAGTCTGGTTTTAGAAAATCATACAGTTCTACAACTGCTCTTCTTAATTTAGTGGACAACATCATCAGGGCCCTTGATAAAAAAATGTGTGTCGCCTTAGTTTCACTGGATTTCTCCAAGGCCTTTGATAGAATTGATCACGCACTGATGTGTGCTAAGCTAACATTTTATGGTTTTGATAAAATAGCACTGCAGTTTTTTAAATCATACCTAACCCACCGCTCTCAGCGTGTCTCACTTTCTGGAGTTTTGTCAAATGAGCACTTTATCACTTCGGGTGTGCCTCAGGACTCAATTTTAGGACGCTTGTTATTTTTAATTTATGTAGCCGATATTGCTAAGTCCATTCAAAATTCACTGCTACAGTCTTATGCGGATGACACTCAACTGCTTTACTTCTCTTATCCTGAGAACCTCCAGACTGCTACTATGGAAATTAACGAGGACATTGACTCTATTTGCACCTACTCAGCCAATAATAGCCTAACCGTTAATGCTTCTAAATCTTCTGCTGTGCTGTTTTGTCCAAATCACAGAAAAGCCGAAGTCAAAGCTTCCTTGAGTATATCTATTAACAATCAAAATCGTCCTTTTTCTGAAAGTGTCAAGTGTCTAGGTGTGTTTATTAATGATAACGTGCGGCTTCGTGAACATTTAAATAACCTCTTACAAAGAAGTTACATCCGTCTGAGAACTCTGTATGCGAACAAAAATTTGCTGAATTTTAAAGTGCGAAAAAAGTTGTGTGAATCTTTTGTGTTATCTATTTTTAATTATTGCAATCTAGTTTATCATCCTTGTTTGGATGTTGCAAGTCGTAACAGAATATCTGTAGTACAAAATAACTGCGTACGATTAATATTTAGTTTAAGAAAATTTGATCATGTTTCGGATTGTTATCCTTTAATAGGTTGGTTAAAGATGACAGATTTAGTTAAATACAACTATCTAACCTTTATACATAAGTTACTTGTCTCTGGAACTCCAATTTATTTACGTGAAAAACTATTTTTTAGGTATAATGTTCATCAACGGCATATCCGTAACACATTCGCTTTAACAATGCCACTTCATAGTTCATCTGTTTTTAACAGGTCCTTCTCATATAATGCATGCGTGTTGTACAATAGCTTAGATTACAGAACAAAAAGCCTGCCGCTGTATAGTTTTAAAAAACACTTAAGAGCTCTTCTGCTCAATGGTGATTCTTAAAGGTGTTTTTTCTCCAGCATTATATTTTTAAGCTAATTTTTATTTAGGTTGTAATCAGTTACATGGGCATTTTCCTCCTTTTATTTTCTTTACTGCTGTAATTTTTTACCATCTATTATTCTTATGCAGTTAATGGTTAAGTGTAAGAATAGCTTCCATAGCTAAACTTCGCCATTAAGCTGCTTACTAATCTAATTATGGATAATAATACATACATTATCTGTAATTTGTTTTTCTAATAAAAGACGGTTTATTATTATTATTATGTCTTGTGGCCAAGTTCATCACCTCCAATACACAGCTTTATTGATTCACTATTGAATTGGCTGAATTTAGATTTAATAGTTATGATTTCTAGGGTTAATACGCTAGTCATGTTTGCTATACCAAACATATATAGTATTTAAGTCCTCAAACAGCATCTCATTCGCTTTTGAGTACATAGCAGGGTTGTAAGATAAATCTGTGTATCATCGGTGTAGGTATGTAATTTTCAGTATTTAGTGACTTGATATAAGTCCGCTACATAAAAAAAAAACAGAATAGGTCCAAGAATAGTCCCCTGAGGTACACTTTTGGAGAGAGTGTTCTAAATGCGTTACTGAAAATAACTGCGAAATCTATTAATCGAACTATCGGAGAAACCAAAATAATGAGATTTTCCAGCAGAGTTGTTACGGTGCTATGGTTTTTTCGAAACCCCGACTGCGTAGATGGAATTATCTTGAAGGTAGTGATGTGTTGCTTCAGTTGCCCTTATACAATGTTTTCTAATACTTTTGATAACACTGGAAGGACACTAATTGGTCTACACCTATAATCACCAGGTCCTTCCGGAGCATCAATTTTAGCAAGAGCTAACGCATGCGGCTTTCCAAATTTTAGGGACTAACCCTTGTTCAAGCTGATAGTAAACTGTATGAGTAATCGCTTTGGAATAAAAAGGAAATACTAGAGCTACCATATTTATATTTAACACCATCTAGTCCAACCGCCCGAGATTCTATTTTATTGAAAATCTGTAATATTTTATCCTCCGTGACCGGTTTTAACTGAAACAAGTTGTCTATAGATGGTAAAACATTGCTATTGTAGTGATGAATAATAACCATTATTATTAGCACAGCAACACTGTAATTAGCTTCACAATGCGCACTACTTGATCCTCGGTGCGATCGCTATACCCGTCTGCATATATACAGGGTGTAAACGTTATGGTAGTTATTATTTAAATGGGTGATAGAGGGGGTTATAACAAGCAAAAAGTTTCATATAACATGGGGTCAAAACGGCATTTTTTTAGAGAAAATCGACTTTAAAGTAAAACATAATCTGACAACGCAATGCCCGACGCAAATTACGACGGAACGCAGTGTAAACAAAGATGGAGTTTGTTATTTTTGGCTCTTAGGTATTATTTCATTATTTGATAATGTATTCGTAAAATGCAAACAATTGAAAAAACGGACTTACCACTAACCGTCTCGGCACTTCACCATGTGTGTGAAAGTTTATTGAACGTATTAAAAAAATCCACTTATAAATAGGAAACACAATTTTGATACATACATTGTTTTTCCTTTTAAAACCCACACTTTCTTTGTATTTAAAGGAGATGTTCAAAATGCCGTCCTCCACTGTCCACACAAGCTTCATTACGACGAACCCAATTTCTTATTACTCTAGGCACTCGAAGTTGTCCATTTATTATTTCAGCCGCATTAAAAATGTTTTCGACGTACGCGAACAAAAACAAAACAACGTACTAACCTAACTGTTACCGTTTGCGATCGATTGCAGGTTCGATAAGAGTGATGATGACCGACGCGCTGTTGTCATGTGTGTTTTAAATATTCAATTTAATGAAACTTACTTACTGACTACAAATTTTGGCTTAACTTAGAAAAACTTAATAAAATTTATTTGTTAATTACCCAATTTGAAAACGTTTTAGATTAGAATACAAAAATTAGTAAGATTGTGGTGATTGTGGTCGATATAAAGCACTTAAAGTTGTAAACTACAAAGCCATTTAAACAAAAGTCTATTGACTTTTGGACCAAGGGTCATATGAACTTTTTGACTTGTTTTGACCCCTCTATTACCCATTTCAATAGTGACTACCATAACATTTACGTATGACCCATCTGAAAGCTTACTGTGGAAACCAGTGTCCCGAGGAGATATTTAATGTATAACATAAGCAAGCTCAAGGGCGGTCGTGTTGAGTGACACTAACCAGACTTGTGAACCTTCCAGAAAGATTTCGTTCGCAACAGGGTGTGTTCTCCGCAAACTGGCTGATAAAATAGCTCTTTTGTTCCTAAGATATCTGCAACGACCTGTAAAAGGAGACTTTTTCCTGTACCTACTAACCTTACGCAGTTATAAAATCGAATAAACTTTGTTATTACGTGGTTTATCTATCCCTGTAGACAACCAGCAGGCAAAACAACAATCAGTGAAAGACTCCTGGCCACAGGAATAGGCACGATTAAACCACTGTACAATGGAGAAATGTTTTTCAGGCAGCAGCTTTAAGCTTCATCTCCGCAAAAAAATCCAATCGATGCGAGCAACAATGCCAATTCTCGGCCACGGTCGCGAATGCCGAGAATTCCAGACAATACCAGAAGAAAGAAAAATGCCAATAATTTATTTCTGTCCCGTATAAGAACGCAATTTTTTCAGGAACGTTAAAGAGGCGCTAGCAAGTTATAATGTAGCAAATGGTTTTTCTGTGACAGCTTTAGGAGATAATGTTATAAGAAACATTTTGAGGCACGAGGACTATCTCGATAGTTTGCTAACAAATATCATGAGAGATTAAGTAAACAAATCTGGGTTTCTACAGAGCACGAGGTTAGTTGGCCACGGTCATGCCAGGAATTCCAAACAATACAAGAAGAAAGGTGTGGGTAATTTATTTCTTGTCCTGCTTAAGAAGGCAATTTCTTCAAGAGCGCTATAGAGGCGCTAGCAAGTTACAATATGTTAGCCCTCTAATTCTCATATAGGGGATTAATTTCAAATCCGCCTTAGGCTGACGTCAACTGTTTTCATCATCTAGATGAAAGGAAGCATCGATAGTTGCATTGCGGTGTTATACATGCTGTGGCTTTATCTTTCAGCAGCTCCTTTCCACTCTAATCTCAGTACCTGTTAAATCTGTAACGCGAGCTAAGAAACCGACGGCGGAGGTGCAATAACATAACCGTAAAGGTATAAAATCTCCGTAACATAAATTCGCAGAATTCAGTAAAAGGACGCTTAGTAGCTCCCGAGGTAGCTAGCATTCACTCAGGGCGTCCTAAGATTAAATAGAGACAATATAAGGGGCCATAATGGGATTTGTAATGGCTCATTGTAGACTTTGGAAACACCTGCACGCGATGGAGCGGATGAAGGAATACAGGGTGGGGGTCTTAATACTTCAGGAGCTTGGGAACTTCAAGAAATGGGGGACATATAATATTAACAGGGTTTTATGGACCTGCTTTTGCGTTTGACTGGCTGTTCGACATGCTGCTTGATTTTACGCTGCAAAAATCCACAAAATGTTCAAGCAGCCAGAGATTCTCTAAGCTATTCTAGTGTTGAAGTAACGGAATTGTGCCGATCTATGCCCATACAACAGCTTCGGTATATATTTTATATTTTATCATTGTAGTCGTATTGACACTATATTGACCAGCCCTCGAAGACATAAAGTGGCACGTGAAGTGTCGTAATGAGGTTATGTGCATATGTTGTCAACTGACTCATTTTCCATGCTTTGTTGTTGTTTTTGATATTTAATATGTGTTTTCCTGTCTTATTTTTGAAGTATTGAATTTTTTGTAGGTTGTATTATTTTTCATTTCCACGGTGCAACTTACTTAATATTATTATTTTCGAGTATTTCAAATTTTGAATTCACTGCTTAGAGGCTCCTCATTTACATGTTGATCAGCTGGCTCTGCTACGATTAGGATGTAAAACAAAAGCTTGTTGAGGTTTTTCCGAGCCTATCACTTTTTACAATAAAAATGGTTTCGTAATTCTTATACCTACAAAACATGAAAACAAATCGGTCAGAGCCATTCAGGAAAGGGTGCTCAACTATCATTTCACATTTTAAGTGAACTATAGGTCATCACAAAAGAAATCTTGTCATGTGTGATTCAAAATACAGTACTTATTACGCAGGTGATACCAGCGGCGGTGATAAATAAACCTATACTGTTGCTCCACAGGTGGCACTAGCAGCTATAAGGAAAAATAGGAAACGTACACAAATCATGCTCACAATAATAGGTAAGCTTTCTAGTAGTAATAATTCAACTACGATTGTAGTAACTGGAACAACACTGATTGCAACTGAGCTATGCGGATCCAACGGTTATACTCAACTTTGTACCCAGGTCTCAGGTGCCATTTAAAGGAAATGATCCGCTTAGATTCAATATCAATTTTAACATACCTGCAGATAATACCTGGACTTTCGAAATCCGGTATACCTTTAATGCTGTTAAGAGTTATAATTCTGCCAAGAATGCATATCGGTCTGAAGAGGCCGTTTCTTTCAAGAAATCGGTGAAAAATCAGCTGCCGGAGTCCGTCTAGCTATTATGCTCTTGTGAGAGTTTCCTTCTTTATATTGACATGGACAGAGTGTCTGGGGTTATTATTAATTCGTATTGGTGAGTGCATCTATGTTTATTGCTCAATTTTTGTTTATAGGTTTCTCCAATTGGCTTGTTCAGTCTGTCGCGGTGCTTAGAAACTGTATTTTTTGTAACATGTGTATATTTACCTATTATTGCATTGGGGAGCAGCCATCTGGTTAAGCTTCACCTCGTTTTTTTATCTTTTTGACGGTATTCTACATATATTTTTTCATATCTAATGTTGTACAGGATTATTTATGAAATTTTTGTCTTTTGTGTGTATTCATTCTTTTTCCTCCATTTATTATTGTTATTATTTGTATTATCCATGCTAAACTGTATTTAAATTGCATAGAGTTATCGTTTGAAGTGTCGAGAAGATTAATGTTGATCGTAAAGAGTTAGAAGTGTCAAGAAATACCGCTATAAATTTTGTTTTCAAAAACAGAATTGTTCATGATTTTGTAGATGTTTAGTATGTGTATAGAAAAGTGTCAGACAAGATCTACGCATTGATGCGTAGTCATTATATACAACGCATATACAATGCGTGCACGCAATGCATATACAATGTAAAAATACGTATACAATGCAAGGAATAGCATCAGTGAGGTTAGGTTTACTGGCAAACGTCAAAACATCAGTGAACTGGCAACTATCAAAACGATATGACTGAATGCGCTAATAATCAAAAATGGGAGACAGTATTCCGTGAGTGCTGTATCTATAAAAAATTTCTTATTTCACCTACATGTTGCTTGAAATCGCACAGGTAACGTAACCTTAATCGTAATAGTAACAGTAAGAAAGCATACGTCTTACTCTTTACGAATGGCCGATAACGGCATTGCCACTTATTGACGATGCTAACGACGCTGAATGAAATCAGTCAAATGTGTTGAGTTAATTTCCAGAATTTATTTTATTATAGGAATGTTCCAAATTTATTTAAAACTACGACTTTGTATATATCAGCATCCAAATATCTATATTTATACCTTTTCTGATTATTCAAAAAGCACGTCCAAAGTTGTTGCATATATGCAAGTGACCTAAATGAACATTAACTACATGCATATCAAATCCAATGATATGACCATATTATATACAATAGCCTATATGACCACATCCTAAACATCACCATTTCGCCAGTCAAATTTGACCATTTCATTAAATCGTTAACGTTTAACGATTTTGTCATCCACGATTGTTCATATCGTAAAATAGGATGTCCATAGAATATTCAATAAAAATCAAGAATATGCTACGAACTTATTTATTGTTCTTTAGGCACGACAAACATTTTCAAAGTAGTAACTTTAGGAAATTGAGATAACATAATTATATTGAAACATTCTTAAAATGAACCACGTGTCAGTGGCGTAGCTACCTTGGGTGGCACCTGGTGCGGAAGTTGTAAAAGCAATACATTTTATATGATCTATAAACGTCAAGGATCATTAAATATTTATATTTAAAATATTGAACAAATAACAAACCACAATAAAAAGTAAAACAGAAAAAATATTTTTATCTTAAAAAATCTTATAGAGCGCAGAACGCAAAGCCTCTCTTCATAGCTTTGACAGCTGCAAACTCAGAAATAACTTCACCAAAATTTATATTTTGTATTGCCTCGTGTTCGTTGGCTAATATACCAAGGTTCCTAAGCCGCGATTGGATCATTGTTGCCCGCAATTAGTTTTTTATTAACCACAGTTTAATGAAACTCCTTTCACATAAAACTACGGACACGCAAATCGTCATGAACAATTCTAGTGCGATCATAAGATTTGGAAAAGATTCTGTAAAATCCCATTCTACAATAAACTTTAAATTATTATTTTAAGTATCTTCGCAGTGTTGGTATCTCCAAAAGTAATTCTCTTTCTGAAACCTCATCATAAAAATCAGTAAATTTGGATGTAACTAATTTCAGTTCTTCAGTATTCGCCAAAAGCAAAGTATTTGTTTGTACGATCTCGAACAATGAAGCTAGGTCTTGTAGAGACTTTGATCTTGTCTGAAGTTCAATTCTGAAAAAGTTGAGTCACCAGGTGGATGCCACCTCAAGAAAGATGGCAGCCGGTGCGGCCCGTCCCCGACCCATGTTTGTTATGCCACTGCAACGTGTCACAAATAAATTTTTGAACATATTAACATAACAAACATTATGTAATTACTTTGCGTGGTGTCCCTACCATACTCGCCTCAATCTGACGTATAACTTGAAAATAAAATGAAAATCACAGCCTAGCATCTTTCACGTATTATCTGAGTGAAATGCAAAAACTTAAACTGTTTCTCGCATCACGTATGTATATATAAATGTGATAGATGAAATAGACCCGGAGGTAAGCACCTATAAAGACCTTTTTAGTTCTGCATTGATATTCAGACCACCAGGAGTGACGGCTTCTGTCCCAAACTCATCAATTAGTAATTGTGTATCTAGTACTAGGCTTAACTTCAAGTGGCTCTTAACAAGCGATGAATGTGCCCTTTCACGCTGCTGGAGCAATATCCAATTCGGAGAAGTCCTTTCCAGTATTGAGAGGTAATTAGTCTCCGGCAATCATAATAATTGGTTTAGCAATTAAGCAAGTCGTAAGGTGATATCGAGATGATTTTCGTGTTTGAGTTCTAGATTATCCTGAACGAGAAATAACTTCACAGGCTTGCCAATTTTGGGAGTTATGATTCAACTGGTGTAACTGGAAACTTTATTAACGTGGAATTATTACATCGGAAGCAGATAATTTGGTGAAATATGTAAATGAACACGAATTCACTTTTGCTTATCGAATAAATCGTATGCTTTTGATAATGAAAACGTTACTTCAACAGCTAGAGGCGCTCAATCATGGTACCTTGTGTAAGAATGGAAAGATTACATTAGATAACCTTTGTAGAGCATAACATGAAGTGGGGTGCTTGCCCTTTCGGATTATTCGACACAAAAATAACATATAAATAATTAGTTCTAAGGTTGTTCTTTAGGCGATAAAAACATTTCGGTAGATATGGTTATATTTTCTTGAGAGGCCCGTACGAGTGAACAATGTTTGGTATACAAAAAAGAACCGCGTGGGTTAAATCGTAGAACGTCTTTAGTTCTTGGACCTAACGGGATAGGTTCCAAAATATAAAAGTACCAGATTTCCATACGTGATGTCAATTCCGATCCTAAAGAGAAATATACTAAGTGACATATAAATCCGAACACCCAGTTTAAATGGTTTTATTTTAATAAAATTTTGTATAAGTACTTAATGAAGCATAATAAGTAAATGATAAAAATTTCAAAATGATTGCACTGCTTTAAAGCCCTTTGACCTTTAATAATGTGTGGATGCACCCTGATGTGTTACGCATTCTCCAACGCGCCTAGGCATGCTTCTGGTCAATGTCCTCCTGTGGTATCTCATTCCAGGCAACCACCAACTCCTCTCGAAGTGCTTCTAGAGTCTGAGGAGGACGTTGCAAATTGAGCAATCTCCTACCCATCATATCCCACACGTGCTCAATTGGGGAGAAGTCGGGAGATCTTGGTGGCCATGGTAACAATGTGACATCATTATGTTGAAAGAAGTCTATTGTGACTCTTGCAACATGTGGTCGGGCATTATCTTGTTGGAAAGTTGGATCTGCCAGGCTGTCAAGATAGGGTAAAAGATGGGGTTCTAGAACTTCGTGGATATAACGCTGCGCGTTCATGTTACCTCTGATGAAGATTAAAGGTGACCTGGAATCATAAACTATAGCACCCCAAACCATAACTCCAACAGTGTGATGAACATGTCTTTCAACAAAAAACTGTGGATTCCTCCTTTCACCACGTCGCCTTCTAACCCTGGCACGACCATCGTGCATGCCTAAACAAAATCGAGACTCGTCACTAAAGACAATACTGTTCCATTCCTGATCCCAGAGTGACCGTTGTCTGCACCACTCAAGGCGATTACGTCGGTGTTCTCGAGTTAAAGGGAGGACCCAGTGTGGCCGGTATGAAAACAAGCCAAAACTTCTCATTCGTCGGTAAACTCTTCGCATGCCAATAGGTCTTCCGTGTTCTGCAAACCATTCATTTGCAATGGACCTGGTAGTGGAGAAACGGTCCCTTAAGGCCAATAATCTTAGGCGGCGATCTTCACGGTCTGTTGTTCAGTGACCCTTGCTCTTTGCATACGGCCTTCTCGAAGCCATGCCTGACAACACCTAACCGCAGTGTCTACACTTCTTTGCGCTCTAACTGCAATTGCCCGAAAAGAAAGTCCAGCTTCCTGAAGTCCCACTATACGGCCCCTATCAAACTCACTAAGTTGACGAAATCGTACAGGTCTCCGTACTCTAGGCATCGTAACCGATCGTAAAGGATGTCAAGAACCAAAATCCGCCAACGTTGATTCTTTACTGCGGCTGAAATATTCATTTTTAGAGCGTTAGTGAATTAAAAAAAAAACAGTATAAAAACCGGAATGTCCAACTGATAAGGCTGAAAATTTTTTCACTTGTTATTTACAGTAAGATAAATACATTCACCAACTTTTATTAAAATAAATCCATTTAAACTGGGTGTTCGGATTTATATGTCACTTAGTATATGTACTTGATTGTCTTGTATACAGAATGATCAAAGAACAACGTGGAAAACACTGTCACTATACGTCGTAAAATGTGCGATTGTGAATTTTTGCACCACTGACGGGACTGATAGACGGTATTTAAGTAACTTTGCACTAAGATGACACTACTCTCCTAATGTGATCGCTGCCAGCGTATTTTTAAGCTACCGAAGCTTCTCAATGGAGGAAATCCATGTAAAATTAAATATTTCATTCAAAAATATAATACAGAGGCTACCTAAAAGCTCAGTTGCGTACAAAATATTTTTCTGACATAGTTTGAGCTTAGAAAATGTGTATCTGTATCTTATGCTGTTCGCCTCTTTACTGCAAAGATATCATTATTTTCCTAGTATGTTTTCGTGTTATTTCTGTAGCTGCTTCCTGTCCTAGAAATTTCGACTGTGTTTTACTTCCTACACCGATTGGCGGACAAGTATTGAAATCGCGAAAAGTTTCGAGAATGACATGAACATCACGTATTTTGGATGTACATACATCACTCATGCCACTCATTTCCGTCGATCTGCCTGTCGGTCTATCTGCTAGTCATTTGTCTCTCTACAACTTGGAAAGAACCGCTCAACGAAAATTCTACATTGTTTTCCAACATTTAAAAAGTGGCTCAGACGTGTTCAGTCCATACTGAACGCTTGTGCTGAATTTCCTTGTATAGATTACACGAGATTGGTTATTGCCGGAAGTCTTGTGCAGTTTCGTAAAAACCGCTATAGAACCCGCAGTTTTGCCCTGCCGGCGCTTCCTGCCCGAAATGTGAGATTATCCAGAAATGGCGAACGTACCAAACCCATCAGTTGTTCGCCATACACCCTGCACCACGGTAATGTTTGCAGCATTTTTTTTCTGGTGGGTAGCGTTGCGCTATGTTTGCATACCGAAGGTATGTCATATATTCTCTATCGTACACATACATACTGTTATACCTTTCTACATGTACATCCGAGTAAAATAGAAACCTAATAAGGGTTCCACGGTCTATTTTGTTTTTTCGGACCTCATTCAGTATCATTCCCCTCACTATTGGTTGAATGTCAACCCACTTTCCATCGCGTATATGCGTGGCAACATTGTCAGCAGCGAGCCTCTCGCCGAGCGTCAGTTCCAGATGCGTCTGGAAGTCAACCCACCTACCACGTTGGAGTCGATGATTAGGAGTATCCTCCTTTCCATTGCAATATACCAATTTGCTTACTCTCTCTTTCCTACCCTCTTCAGGTGGATGTCATAACAATCATATCCTGGGAGATAGTGTGCGGTATAATAATATATTCGCACCTCTTCCTTGTTCCTTGTTAAGCTTTAATATATAACAATATCTGAGATCAGCTTATGGACCATGGCCAGTTGCATCCCATCTCTCCTGTCATCTGACAAAAGGCGCCTCTCTTTCTTTAGATTGTTCGATGCCCTCTTTATAGAGCGCGCATCTCTCCGCAGTCAGCAGATCAATTGGCGGGATACGAGCCACAACCAACAGCGCATCGGCCGACACCGGTCTGTAAGCGCATACCACGCACGGCACTACTTTTTCCTGACTTCTCAATATTAGCTGCCTATATTTCTTTTTCCTCAAGGCCTTGTTATACATAGGAGCTCCTTACAGCATAATCGAGTTAACCACCCCTTTTGCCAAATCCTGCGCTTCTCACTACTGGGGTCTGCGTCAGATAGGATTAGTCGTATAAGCGATACAACGACCTTATTTACCTTGTCAGTGGTGCGCCTGATGTTCAATCACTCTGGCTCCGAATCTCGGAATTATCAACCTTAACAGCTAATGAAGTTAGCTTCTGTCTGCCGAGTTCTTCGAGTATATCTGTCTTCTTGCTAGTTACTATCATCGCTAGGTCAAGCGAATTCCCGGCAGCATCTGTAATCGAAGACCTCTTCGTAGAACATGCTATAAAGCAATGGTCCTAGGACGGAGCCCTGCGGCACTGCCAGGGTTACCTTAATCGTCTTTTGCTCTACCATAAGTGCCCTCTTGTCAAAATAGCTCTTTATCATGTTCAATAGATAGCTAGTGGTGTCTAGATTCTCGGGAGATTCTTCGATTTTCTGCAATTGTGCCGTATTCAAGGCATTCTTAACGTCAAAAGCAACCATAACGCAAACCTCTTTGCTACTGTAGCTGCCGCTATCCGCTAGTTTCGACAGCTGTGCCACTGCTCTATGGCAGGCTTTTCCTTTTTGAAACCATATTGCGAGGGAGACGTATTTTCTTAGCCTACCTTCTAGCACTCGTTACAATTTCCAAGTGAACTCAGCATACGCCCAGGTCTACAGTATATTCAGATAAGAGATAGACCGGATGTAAACAAAAGGTTCGGGTAATTTTCATGCTAACGCCGCCGTCTCGACGTAAAACAGGAGCCCTCATTGGTCAATTCGCAATTAAATGCCTATGCCGAGCGACAGAGCAGTCGTATCAAGGCAGAGTCACATTCAGGTTCAGACGTGTTACGTATGCCGTGTGCATCATTGCAATTTGATATTTCTTTGGACGTTTTCGTTTGTTATCTTATTAAGTTGTTGAGTTTGTCGTTGTTATTGTTATACCTTGTTATTGATTGTTATTGTTATCAACTGCTTGCGCAAAATGCCCAGTAGTACAGATACTGCCGATGAAGTTGTAAACTCCTGTAGTCCACCTAGGAAACGCTCTAAAAAAAGACACCTGAGTGCAGAAATGAAAGAGGTCATTTTGAATATATACAGGGTGGTCCATAAGTCCTTTGAAATTTCAAATTTGAATAAAATTTAACGGGTGAGCGTGAGCGGCACGGGCGAGGTGGGGGCAGTATCTTCAGTGTCTGGGAATTCAGTCGCCATGGAGTGTTTCACTGGAGCGGATCGTGCTTTTTGTGTGCGCGCGTTTTATCAAAATAATGATTCGGCAACCATTGCGCGGCGTAAATATCGAGAATACCACAATTTTACAAAGTGTCCAACAGCTCAAACGATTAAGAACTGGGTTGCTAAGTTCGAAGAGACTGGTTCGACGTTAGATAAACAGCGGTGGGGTCGACCAAGGACAACTCGTATTGAAGAAAACATCAACATTGTGGCACAGTCTGTTCGTCAAAATCCTACCCAGTCTACTCGTAAGCGTTTCAGTGCAGTAAACGTACCCAGAACATCTTTACAGCGGGTTTTAAGGAAAGATTTACGTCTGCACGCTTACAAAATTCAGTTAGTGCAGGAATTAAAAGATAATGACGCTATTCAGAGACTAAACTTTGCGAATGAAATGTTGAATCGATTTTCTTCGCTCAATAATGTGTTGTTCTCGGACGAGGCTCACTTCCATTTAAACGGGCATGTAAATAAACAAAATTGCCGTTATTGGAGCCCCGAAAATCCAAGGCGTAAGCATCAGAAGCCCTTATACAGCCCTAAAGTTACAGTTTGGGCTGCTATGTCAGCGCATGGCATCGTAGGCCCTTATTTTTTTGAGGACGACAGAGGTCGCGCATTAACTGTTACTTCGGAGCGGTATGTAGCAATGATAGAAGTCTTTTTGACACCAGCGTTGCAGAATTTTCCAGGCTATAATACGCAGACCTGGTTTCAACAGGACGGAGCAACTGCCCACACCTCCAACACTTCTATGCCCGTCGTCTGTCAACTTTTTCCCAGCAAAGTAATTTCTCGAAGAGGAGACATTTCCTGGCCACCACGTAGTCCAGATTTGACCCCAATGGACTTCTTTTTATGGGGCTACCTCAAGAGTAAAGTGTACGACACCACTTCGCGATCAGTTGATGTCCTGAAAGAAAATATCCGAAGAGAAATGGCAAGCATTACAGTGTTGACTTGCCGCACAGTCATCGACAATTTTAGACGTCGTTTATATGAGTGCCGTGATCGTAATGGATTGCATTTAGACGATGTGATTTTTAAAACATAATTCCCATTCAATAAAGATGATAACAAAATATAATAATTCTTCATAATGTAACTAGTTTGGTTTTATTACTTTTTTTCCAGCTCAAAGGACTTATGGGCCACCCTGTATAAGATCGAGCGCGAGGAGAACGATGCATCAACCATCAAAGAAATTGTTGTGAAGGTTTCTCACAAAGTTGGGGTATGTCGCGCATCAGTGTTTAATGTGTGAAGACAATACAAAAAAATCACACCTTTTTTGAGCCAATGACCAGTAAACATAATTTCAATAATTTTTTAATATAATCTTAAAATATGTCGAATATTATAAACTTAAAAAAAGTTACTAAGTTTTATATTGTGTACCGTTCCTAATATTTCTAATCATTTTAATTCATACTTTAAGCTTTATAAAGTTATAATTTGTTAATATTAATATTTGCGCGTATTTCAGGTTCCTGATCATTCATTTTTTAAAGGTTTATAACTTTAAATTAAATTGTGAAGCGCTGAGTAATCATACGACGTTCAATATTCTTTCTTTCAATATGACTAAATAATCCGAATTATAGCAATCTGATACTCATGTCTCAATGTTTTTTCGCTGAATGTGATGAAAACATCTGAAAAAGGTTCGCTTATTGAACTAAATCTACACCAGTTAGTACTTCGATTTCCAGGTAAAGGGAAAAGGCTCATTATCTGCCATATTGGCAGTGAGGATGGATTTGTTGTTGACGGTCTGTGGTGCTTTGAGTCTAAGAAAACTGGAGATTACCACGAGGAAATGAATGGCGAATCGTTTGAACAGTGGTTTTCAAAAATTTTACCGAACTTGGAGGAAAACGCAGTAATTGTGTTGGATAATGCGCCTTATCATTCTCGAAGAATGGAGAAGGTCCCAACAACGGCTTCAAGAAAAGTTGATGTTCAAAATTGGCTCCGCTCGAAAAATATCAACTTTGAAGAAGCAATGCTGAAAGTACAATTATTAAGAATTGTCAAGGATCACAAGGCGGAATATCAAAAATACGCCATTGACGAGATGGCAGCAAGTCAAAATAAAACTGTGCTCCGTTTACCTCCATACCATTGCGAGCTCAATCCCATTGAGCTCATATGGGCAGAGGTTAAAAATTATATAGCTAAGCACAATACAACTTTTAAATTTTGTGACCTCAAAGGACTTTTCAAAGAAGCACTAGAATTAATAACAGCGCAAAAATGGGAAAACTGTATTAAGCACGTGAAAGACAAAGTTGAAAAGAGAATGTGGGAACTGGACAATATTTTAGAGGAACAAGTCGAGCCATTCATTATTGACGTTGGTGCTTCAGGCAGTAGCGATGATGAAAGCTCATCAAGCTCATCTTTCCAATAAAAGATGTCGTTCATCAAATTCGGTAAGTTATAAGTAATTATAAAGCTACTGTATTTTTTAATTAATTATTGACATTTTTGAACCCATTTTGGCAATACCTATTCAAGAATCTACTTTCTGACAATGTTCAACCATGCACATTTTTTTACGTTTTGAACGTTTTAATTTGGTTACATATTTACCTAGAAATCAAAAAAGATATACGATTATTTTTAATTTAGGCTAATTTAAACGCCATTTTGAGATTATATTCGACTGTATTTCACCAAACATCAGGCGGCATCCGAAGCTGGAAATCGAAGCGAAAATTTTGAAACCCTTATGTATATTTACATCATTATATATTTCTTACCCCACCCCCACATGATCCTATATCCATCACCAATCGTATACACATCGAATTGTGCTAATTTACTACAAAGTTACGCAAAGCAGCATCTACTATCTAAAATATGTACTGCGTGACTCTTAATACGTCCCTGCCGAATGTTACAGCGTTCGATGATCACGTGGTCTTGTTTATGTCCGGTCTATCTCTTATCTGAATATACTGTACTTGTGTATTTCAATTCAATTCAATTCAATTCAATGCACTTTATTGTAACACGTACATAATTATGTATCCTTACAAATGGCGAAGTCTGGCCAATGGCCATTTATACTTAACCATAAATGTCATGTCAATGCTTATTACTACCTTGAAAATAAAATAAAGAACTGAAAAAGAAAAGGAAAAAGAAAAATAATAGTAAAAGAAGAATTAATAAATATGACATAATGCGTACGATTAGAACAAAAAAAATAATACGTACGATTCAAAGAGAAGACAATAGCCTAAGAGCTCAATAAGTAGTTCTTATATTTTTTTTTAGAAAAGTTGCTGATGAAACATTGTTCGAAAGAGTTGATCAATGTCACCGAATTATACGTAAAGACCGTTGAAAAATGGCTGTCCTATGTTGTGGCATTGTCAGGAGATTAATGTTGCGCGTATTCAAATTGTGAGTTAAATTCCTTCGAACAAGCTTTTGCATAAGATAAACCGGAACAGAAGTTTTTAATATTTTTACGACAAATGTAACAAAGTTGTATTTGAAAAGATCAGAAATTTTCAACCAATTCATTGAAGATATTGAGTGAGAAACATGATCGTACCTTCTTAAATTGTTTATGTAACGACTACATGAGTTTTGAATTGTTTGCAGTCTGTATTTCGTGATTTCAACCAGACAGGGATAATAAACTATGTATTTGATTTGTATATGTATTTGACTTCTCTATCGGTGGGTTTCGGAGGCTTAGTGATTAGTACCAAACCAGCCTCCTTCTTACTTCGGAAATTTTCCCGTTCTCAAGCATTCCTTCATCACAGACAACACGATTGCGGGGATCTCTTTAACCAGCACTTTCACGGTCTCATTTGCTATTTTATCTAGTCCTGGTGCCTTACGTGTTTTTAAGGGAGTTGCAGCTTCTTCTTACTCATAGTGAACTCTGGTACGTCCAGAGTTTCCTCAAATTTCCATTCGGTATATGAGTACTGCGGAAACAATCCTTCTGCAATTTTTATTTCGTGTTCAGTATCCAGGTCTGTCAGTTTTAGCTTTCTCATGGCTATCTTGTTTGCTTGACCCCAAACATCGTTGCAGAAGTCATTTAATAAGTCTTTCCATATCCTCTGTTTAGAGTTCACTATGAGCTTTCCTAGTTCTTTTTGGCATATTGATGTTGTTTTTTGTACACAAGCATCAGAACGTTATTCCTTGTTCCATTTGCTCTATGGTACTTTCTATTTTCTCTTCTTATTCTACGCCGGATGGTTGGGCATCCTCTTCTTTTCTGTACTATTTCATTATTCCACTAATACTTTGCTTCCTCCACTTTACCGTTTTTGTGGACTACGTCGAAGGTGTTGCCACTTGCTATTACGAATTACTTAAATTTTGCCCTTGTAATAAATTTTGCCCTTGTAATCATTGAGTTTTGTGTTCCATAGGGCTAACTGCAGATTTCCAGAGAATTCTTTCAATTTAGCTTCATTTTTCCTCCACTTGTGGTTCTTATGTGTCTAGTTCGCAGTTAACTCATCGCAACTCTGATCGCAACGTTTTCGAACAGGTGGAGACTGGGAACTGAATGTATGCGTCTATTTAATTGACTTGATCCAATTAGTTCCTTTTCTATACATCTTTTCCAAGAACATAACATAATCTTTTATGAACTGATGACAACGTTGCGTGAAAAAAATGAAGTCAATCTTCCTGACGCCATTTATACAATCACCTTGCTCCGTCTTAGTAATTTTTATTACCAGAGGTAGGTTTGTCAAATCGTCGTCAATAACACGAAGTGGCGTATCTCACTTTTTACAATTTTATAGGAGGGTGTTTCAAATATTTTCACGAGATTTGAGTTGTGTCTGACAAAAAGGTATTACAGCTACATAATTGAATTTGTGGGTATATTTGCTCGTGTTTACACGCTTTTCAAAAATTAATTGTTTCGAGTCATCGAGTTAGAAGGTTCACAAAAGTGAGTTATGCAAGAAATTAACAAAAAAGTAGTGTTTAAGCTCATCAAAAATTGTGAAACTTGTTCAAATAGTAGTTGGTATGTTAGTGAATCGATTCGTAAAAGAATCAAAAGAAAATGTAGAAGAGTGCGTAAGTTACAGCGCTTCACTTTTCATTCTCCGCATATATATATACAGGGTGACTTTGAAGTTGAGTCATTAATTTTCAGATAATGATTGTAGAAGGAAGATAAACCAAAATATGTGTGTAAAAATAAAAAAAAAATTAAAAAAAAATGTTACCTTGTTTTATAAAGTATCCTCCCGACAAGTATTTCAGTGCGGACCTGTATTTGATTCTATAACTGCGGTCTTGGAGCACCGGCATCCCCTCCCCTGTGAGGTCTTAAGTCACCTGATTCACGAGCCCTTTGTACTACATTAACAAAGGCACGAGGGGTTGGTTGCACTCGACTGGGAAACCGAGCCGCGTAAATAAGAATCATGTCCACAAGTTCAGCATTTTCGTAAACATGTGCCATTTTTGATTTCGTTTGAGCCACGCAACAGACACCACTATTCACTCACGCGTTACCGACTGACACTGACTGTATACAACTGAATAAAATAATTGTAAAAACATCGTTCCAAATTCTTTCGCTTTTTTGTTTCCGATACGATGAACCGATAAGGCGGATTATATCCGTTGTTGCCAAACACGAGCACATAATATTATTATTGAGACAGGGCGGTACTCAAACTTCCAAAGGGATATAACTTTGTTACTTTAATTTTACCAGAAAAATGGTAAAAGAAAAAAACATTTCTTTTGATCAGATCTACTCACTGTTAAAATAAATGACTCAACTTCGAAGTCACCCTGTATACAGGGTGACTTCGAAGTTGAGTCATTAATTTTCAGATAATGATTGTAGAAGGAAGATAAACCAAAATATGTGTGTAAAAATAAAAAAAAAATTAAAAAAAAATGTTACCTTGTTTTATAAAGTATCCTCCCGACAAGTATTTCAGTGCGGACCTGTATTTGATTCTATAACTGCGGTCTTGGAGCACCGGCATCCCCTCCCCTGTGAGGTCTTAAGTCACCTGATTCACGAGCCCTTTGTACTACATTAACAAAGGCACGAGGGGTTGGTTGCACTCGACTGGGAAACCGAGCCGCGTAAATAAGAATCATGTCCACAAGTTCAGCATTTTCGTAAACATGTGCCATTTTTGATTTCGTTTGAGCCACGCAACAGACACCACTATTCACTCACGCGTTACCGACTGACACTGACTGTATACAACTGAATAAAATAATTGTAAAAACATCGTTCCAAATTCTTTCGCTTTTTTGTTTCCGATACGATGAACCGATAAGGCGGATTATATCCGTTGTTGCCAAACACGAGCACATAATATTATTATTGAGACAGGGCGGTACTCAAACTTCCAAAGGGATATAACTTTGTTACTTTAATTTTACCAGAAAAATGGTAAAAGAAAAAAACATTTCTTTTGATCAGATCTACTCACTGTTAAAATAAATTTTCAGATAATGATTGTAGAAGGAAGATAAACCAAAATATGTGTGTAAAAATAAAAAAAAAATTAAAAAAAAATTTTACCTTGTTTTATAAAGTATCCTCCCGACAAGTATTTCAGTGCGGACCTGTATTTGATCGTGAGGTCCCCTGTGAGGTCTTAAGTCACCTGATTCACGAGCCCGTTGTACTACATTAACAAAGGCACGAGGGGTTGGTTGCACTCGATTGGGAAACCGATCCGCATAAACATGTGCCATTTTTTATTTCGTTTGAGCCACGCAACAGACACTATTCACACGCGACTGAAACTGACTGTATGTATAACTGAACTGAATTGTAATCGTAAAAACATCGTTCCAAATTCTTTCGCTTTTTTGTTTCCGATTCGATGAACCGTTGTTGCCAAACACGAACACATGATATTATTGAGACAGGGCGGTACTCAAACTTCCAAAGGGCTATAACTTTGTTACTTTAATTTTACCAGAAAAATGGTAAAGGAAAAAAACATTTCTTTTGATCAGATCTACACACTGTTAAAATAAATGACTCAACTTCGAAGTCACCCTGTATATATATACAGGGTGCCGCAAAGTTGGGGTTTTCCTTTACACGACGTGTAGATCTTGAAAACATAAGCAATTTTTCTTAGTACCATATACACCAATGAATTAAGGGAAATATCTGAATACCGTCCTGTAGCCGCGACATCCCCGAGTGGTACTAGGACACTAGCTCAACCCAATTTCAGAACTGGGTCGGGGTCAGTGTGTCAGGTCAGTATGCAACCTTCAACCGACGGTTACGGTCACGCGTGTAGAGGTAATCGCGTAGACGAGAATCCCTCAACAAGCACTAGAGACGTGGCTAGAGAAGAGCAAGTATCAAAAACTAAAGTGTGGCAAACGCTGCGTGAAGAGGGGCTGAATCCGTTTCACGTCCAACGTGTACAAGCCCTTCAACCTGACGATTTTCCCAGCAAGAGTGCGGTTTTGTGAGTGGTTGTTGCATCAACATGACAATAATCCGGACTTTTTGAAGTACATATTGGTGACAGACGAATCTACGTTCACGCGTAATGGGGCGAATAACTTTCGCAACACTCATGTTTGGTCAGTAGAAAATCCGCACGCTGTCCGTCGGGCACATTTTCAACAAACATTTTCGGTGAATGGTTGGGCTGGCATGGTGAACGGTATGCCCATTGGACCATTTATTCTCCCAAATCGATTGGACGGGATGCAATACCTAGACTTTTTATGCAACATTTTGCCTTCCTTGTTTGCCTGCGTCTGCTCGGTAGCGCATCAGCTGATTTCATTTTCTGTTGGAGCGGTATGATTTCGGGCAGAGACGTACTTAGCTCTTCTCGTCAACTAGAGAGTGAGTACTTTTTCCTTTATTTTTTCTTACTTGGTCGCCCTCGTTTCACTACACATTACCTTTGTTATTTCAAGGGTAGTTGTTTCTGAAAAGGAAAACCCCAACTTTGCGGTCACCCTGTATATATATATATATACTTCGAAGTTGAGTCATTTATTTTAACAGTGAGTAGATCTGATCAAAAGAAATGTTTTTTTCTTTTACCATTTTTCTGGTAAAATTAAAGTAACAAAGTTATAGCCCTTTGGAAGTTTGAGTACCGCACTGTCTCAATAATAATATTATGTGCTCGTGTTTGGAACAACGGATATAATCCGCCTTATCGGTTCATCGCATCGGAAACAAAAAAGCGAAAGAATTTGGAACGATGTTTTTACAATTATTTTATTCAGTTGTATACAGTCAGTGTCAGTCGGTAACGCGTGAGTGAATAGTGGTGTCTGTTGCGTGGCTCAAACGAAATCAAAAATGGCACATGTTTACGAAAATGCTGAACTTGTGGACATGATTCTTATTTACGCGGCTCGGTTTCCCAATCGAGTGCAACCAACCCCTCGTGCCTTTGTTAATGTAGTACAAAGGGCTCGTGAATCAGGTGACTTAAGACCTCACAGGGGAGGGCATGCCGGTGCTCCAAGACCGCACGATCAAATACAGATCCGCACTGAAATACTTGTCGGGAGGATACTTTATAAAACAAGGTAACATTTTTTATTTTTATTTTTACACACATATTTTGGTTTATCTTCCTTCTACAGTCATTATCTGAAAATTAATGACTCAACTTCAAAGTCACCCTGTATATGTATATATATACATTTTTTGTGTTGTGGCATTCAACTGTTAAACGCTGTGCATCTGCATCAATTATCCAAGAAAAATCCTTTGAGAAGTAACAGATACAGTTTCTCTGGAGAAATTGCCTTTTGATAAATGTTCGTCATTCATCAATGACAAAAAAGTGCGACATTCTTGAGGCCCATTGGTGTAGCACTGTGATTTGATTTATTGGAGTTTTCTTCGCTGAATGAGTAAGAAGTAGAAATAATAATTTAACTATGTCTAAGGTCGTTACAAGATCTAATGCTCGAAATTTGGGAACAACGACGACAAAAGCGTCGTCAATTCAATCGACAAAGAAAGCATCACCCTCAGCCAATACAAGTTATATAAGTATTAAATGCGACTGCGATTCTGATGAAAATCAGAATCTGCCTAAAAATATTATAGACAGCTTAAGGAATAAACTTGCTAATCAACAAGCAATAAATGAGGACATTATGCAAAAAAATGAAAATCTGTGACAAGAGATTAGAGAGCTGAGATCATAAGCACTCTTCAAAAAACGCTGGGTAATTTGTCGGTACAAAAATATATGCACCATGTGTACTCACAAACTGAGCAAGATCAAACAGACGTAACATCGATAATGCTCCATGTGCAGACGCAAACTGAGCAAGATCAAACAGACGTATTATCAATGATGAAAGTGCAGGATGAAATAAGAAACGTTAAACAGAAAAATGTAAAATTAAATCAAGAGATCAATAGACATATAAAACGAATTGAGGAAAACAAGAATAACGTGAAAAAACTTGGAAAAGACCTAGAAGAAAAATTGTTGACCAGTAGTAGTAGCAATCAGTAAACTTAAAAATCATTCACAGATCAAAAGCAAAGAATGAATAAACCAAACAATGTAACATCACAACATTCAGTAGTACTTTTAAATAGCGACAGCGAGATACAGGATGATAGTTTGGTATCGCCAGATGCAAGTTTACTTCGACCAATGCCACCAGAAGAAAAAGAAGCAGTGACAGAACTTAGAAGAAATAGCGTCAGTGATGTTGTGTCTGTGCAAAAAAGTGTAATTCCTAATGCGAATAGCAAGCGCAGTCTTAATTATTGGTGATGAATTCGCGAAAAATAGCTCCAGCATGTTACTCCCTATCCATCGTACAAATATTATCAGGAACAACAAAACTTAAGGATACTTTTTTAAAATTCAAGTTCATCTTTTACTACTCCTATCTCTAAAGAGGACCTAAAAATGTCAGTAAATAAATACATTAATGATTTCCAAATTCCAAGTATTGCAACAAATATAGCACAAAACGTCGATGAACTTAATTTATGTAAACAAAATTCTGATGCAAAATTTCGAATTTTTAATATGAACATAAGGAGTATAAAACACAACATTGATTACTTAAAAATACTACTCGACCAAATATGGTACAATTTTGATCTAATAGTTTTGAACTGAAACGTGGCAAGTGGCTGATATTTCTTGCTTCAATCAGCAGGGATATGACACGCTGTATAACTTTGGCACTTATAACCAAAACGATGGGGTGATAGTTTTTGTAAGAAATAAACTGCAATATAATCATGATACATTCACTTTTACCGATGGAATCAAAATTTTAAACATAATGATCCAAATTAACCATAACAAAATTGAGGTATCTGCAATTTATCGTCCGCCATGTTCAGA
Source organism: Acanthoscelides obtectus (assembly GCA_963669975.1). Lineage (NCBI taxonomy): Eukaryota > Metazoa > Arthropoda > Insecta > Coleoptera > Chrysomelidae > Acanthoscelides > Acanthoscelides obtectus. The sequence continues at coordinate 34,253,346 of CAVLJG010000001.1, forward strand.
ACCCCACGAGTTTTTAAAGAATATCGATTTTTTTTTTCAAAATCAAAATAAAGTTCATTTAAAGCAACATATTTTCTTGGGAGATGTCAATATAAATATTTTGGACGATGATCCCATCACAAATGAATACTTGAATATCCTATCAAGTAACGGATTTCTGTCCTATATAAACCTACCTACAAGGTCCATCAGTGGCACATGTATAGATCACTGCTTTGTGAAAGACCTATCCAACAAAATTACTTGTATACCAATAATCCTAGAAAGCGATATTACTGACCACTTCTCCACTATTTTACTGATATCTTCAAATGAAAAACATTCTAACATCCCTACCGTTAGTAACAACCAGGAAAATTACAAATTTTTTGTCGACAATTCAAAACTAATATCAAATGTCAAACAAGAATCCTGGGAACAATTATACTCTATGAATAATATAGACAAAGCAACGGGACTGTTCATAGAGAAAATAAAAAAACGAATAGATATTAGTACCAATAAAGTAATAATTAGTCACAAAGAGAAAAGCAGAAGTGCCTGGATTACCAAAGGATTAATAACATCGGCAATAGAAAAAGAAAGACTATATAATGTAACGAAACTAACGCCAACTACAGAGAATACCAACTGCTACAACCAATATAAAAATAAATTTATAGAGCTTGTAAGGCAAACCAAACGAAAACATTACCTAAATAAATTGAATAATAACTTAAATGATCCTAAGCGGCTTTGGACAACTATTGATGAGATTACTGGGAAAACAAAAGTTAAAGAGTGTGTCACTGAGTTAAATACAACATCGGGAACAGAATAAAAAAATACTCAACAGATATGAGATGAATTTATTCAATTCTTTACTGACATAGGCGAAAATTTAGCAAGTAATATACAAGCAAATGTACAAAATACTCAGCCTCCAAAAAGAACTTTGAACTCATTTATTTTGGATAAAGTCGAGCAATGTGAAGTATACACCACTGTTATGTCCTTAAAAAATCGGAAAAGTCCTGGGTTCGATGGTATTAAAAGCGAGCATTTGAAAATTATAGCCGAGGACATAACAGAACCACTCACTTACCTAATCAACAAATGCTTTGAATCTGGCATATATCCCTCAATTTTAAAAAAGGTAATATAATACCGATACATAAATCAGGAACAAAAACAGATGTTAACAACTATAGACCAATATCAATAATATCCAGTGTAGCAAAGGTTTTTGAAAAAGTTTTATCTACTAGAATGATCCGATACCTCACAAAATTCAAAATTTTAAGTGAAAATCAATATGGATCTACAGAAGGGAAGGCTACATCGGACGCAATAACTAAAATTGTAAATCAAATACATCAAAATATTGATAACAGAATCCCTTCAATCTGCATTTTTGTTGATTTAAAGAAAGCTTTCGATACAGTTAATCATAAATTATTATTAGAAGCATTGGAGAGAATTGGTTTCAGAGGAAACGCGTACTCACTGATCGAAAGTTATTTGTCAAATCGCCCACAATCTGTGCAGATATCAGGATCATTTAGTAAAGAAATGTATATTAAGTGTGGTGTCCCACAAGGAACTGTCTTAGGTCCGCTGTTATTCAATATATATTTAAGTGATATTTTCCAAATTAATTGTGTTGGCAAAATAACTAGTTTTGCAGATGATACTGCAATATTATATGAAGGCACTGACTGGTCTGATCTGAAAAATGTAATTGAAAATGATTTTATCAAAATTATTCGGTGGTTTAACAGTATAAAATTAAGCATTAACTACTCTAAAACACATTTTTTACCATTTGGATCTTATGCTAGATATCTGCCAAATTACACAAATTTCTCCTTCAATATTAATGATCAAAAAATTCAAATTAATAGAGTGCCCAACATAAAATACCTTGGAGTGGTCTTGGATCCTCACTTACGATGGGACATCCATGTCAATTATATTTTAAAGAAAGTTAGATTTATATCCTACAAAATTAAATACCTTGGAAATATATTGACAGAAAAATATCTTCGAACATTATACCATGCACTGATTGAGACTCATCTCACATATGGTATATTAGCACGGGGAGCTGCATGTTCCTCACATATCTATAATTTAGATGTTTTTCAAAAAAGTATTCTAAAAATGATATTTAAAAAACCGAAACTTTATCCCACTGAAAAATTATACGCAGATGTTCGAATGTATGATATAAGACAGCTTTATTTCTTACACAGTATCACTCACTACCATAAATTTGTAAACACCGACCAAAAAATTAAACATAATCATTATACCAGGTACAAAATTCGTGGCACAGTAGTTCCTCAACCGCATAAATCTATAATGCAGCGATCATATCTCTATTTAGCGCCTAAATTTTATGAAATTATACCTAAAGACTTAAAAGATTTACGTTTCGGAAATTGTTTCAAAAGAAATTTAAAAAAGTGGCTACATTCTATATCTAGGACTGAAATTCATAAACTCATAAATACGAACATCAACTAAATACATAATCTACTGTAGCTAATTTTTGTCCTTTTTTGTCATTTGCATTCTACAGTTTCAACTTGAATTTGTTGGTCCATGTACAGGCGATGCCTTCCATTGGGCCTGTTTTGATTTTATATTTATTTACTCATATTGTTTGTTATCTTTGTACATCGAGTGAATAAATATTATTATTATTATTATTATATTATTATTATGTTATCCATCCAGCCATGATGTAACCGTCGAAGACATTGTTAAGCCTGGCTTAGAGTCTTCTATCTTAGCTACAACACTATTCCCGTGCAAACGCAATCTTATAATTGTTATGGTGAGCACTATAAATATATCTAATTTTAAGAAGTTGAACTTTGCCCTTAGACATTTGCTTCCGATTTGCAAATTGACTAATTTGTATATCATGACCAATCGCAGTAATTGTGAGGATTTCAGGATAGAAAACTATTTAAGAATGTCAGTGAACAAGTTCTTGAATGAAAACAATAATATATCACTTAGATTTAAGCTCAATGTCAGCTACCCGAAGGTAGTCCTGAAGGCAGTAACAGTAGATTCATGCAATATACAAATCATTGTAATATAGTTTTGAAAGTTATTAACACAAACCCCTCAACAGAAAGCAAGTTGCTTCGTTAATAGGATGAATAACGTTGAATTGAAAGTAAGTAATGTCCAATATAATGCTATTTGTGGAATGTTTAAAACAGACAGTTCGAATAACTAAAAATAATTCATCAAAACGTGCAATGCCTCAATAATAAACTACTTGTGCTTGAACTATTTTTGAATGATGTAGACTGTGACATATTTTGTGTTTCTGAGCATTGGGCTAAATCAAATCAATTTCTGTCCCTACATATACATTACGTTTTAGCAACTTCCTACTGTAGAACATTTTTTCATCATGGCGGCACATGTATTTATCTTAAAAATGGATTAGATTAAACTAATTTGAAATGCATTGAGGATACTTCGGAAGATAAGCATTTTGAATGTGGTGGTATCAAAATTACAACCAAAGATGTCTATGCTGTGATAATTTTTCTATACAGAAGTCCTGATGCCGATATTAAAATTTTCTTAGGAAAGCTTGATGAGCTTTTAGTTATTTTAAATCGTAAATATGAAAAATGTAATATTGTTCTTTGTGATTGGCGATGAAATGAGGCAACAGTTTTCATTAAAGAGGAACAAAAGTATCAAAAAATGAGAATAAATATGGGGAAAATACGTATAGCTTGCAACCGCCGCTTTCATCTGACATAAACAGCATACTTATTAGGGGAGAAACCCTTACACAGATGTGCTATAAAATTTAGAACCTCCTCGCAGGAAGGTGTGACAGAGTAAGTATCAGACCCTCCTATCATTTACATAATCTTCTGTTTACATACGATGGCGTTTGCTGTTTTGGGCTTTTTCAAACGGGAACGTGTCTGATAAATATTAAGTTAACATTAACACTTCCAGGGAAGGCACGTGTGACCTCATTGTCACCTCGATACGAGGCTAAATAAATCGAAGTGAATCCTATTTAAAATGATTTAGAAGCCTGTGGCAGCTTGTTATTCACTGAAAACCAAATACCACTGACGTCGTAGTGAGTACGAGACAGAACCGCGATGTGTATGCTACAAAGAGTGCACCCAAGAAATCCGTGACCTCGTACATGGCTTGCTAGGCAACGAGCTGCTGCTATCTCTTGCTAACATACATACCGGACGCTTCTCTGTAAATTAAGTATCTTCATCTTTATCAACCACTTAGATACAGAATAGTAAATGTGGTGAAAAAAATAAGCTATATAATATGAATGAAATGTTTAAAACCATAAGTAAAAATCAATATAAAGATATAACGATTCATATACTCGTACTCGTACATGTTCAATTCCATCTTTACGTACCCAAGGTTGTACATTGCATATACTCACTTATGTTATAAAATGCATTTTACGCTAATAATTTTTTAACTTGCTTATTACTGAATTGCTGAATTTCAACTGGAAATTTATTGAATAATTTGATGCAACTCTAGTAGGGTGATTTGTTTAAATGTTTTGTGGTATGTGCACGGATGATTTTTAAATTTTGATTTCTAGTATTATAATTATTGTGAGCGCTAAAATTTGGTAACAGGCTATTAAACTTTTTCACGTAACTTACACATTTCAAAATATAAATACAGTGTAATATAAGAATTTTTCGTGATTTAAAAATTTGTGGCTTCATTTCGAAAATTAAAATGTCTTCTTCTTTGGAGAGTAAGTAGGTACACTATGAATTTCACAAGATTTCCCCAATATCATAGTGTTATAAGACATATGCCTATAAGCCAACCCACAGTATGACATGATAAGAGCTTTTTGATTTAGGACATTTTTAAGTTGTAACGGGAATGATTTTTTTTTTAATTTTTTGGCCCTTGTAGAGATTGAAGTTTATGCTCTGGCGCTTGTTTTCTGGAGCGTACTCAAATACCCAAGACTCGTCCCCAGTAATGACGTTCCAGAAAGTGGGGGTCATTTTCAGTTGAATCCAAAAAGTCAAGGAACATTTCGTTCCTGATGTCCTTTTGGTCTTGCGACAGGTTTTTGGAACCATTTTTGCGCAAATTTTTTTCATCTCCAGCTCAGTGGTCCCAGTTCATTCTGACTGACAACCGACGATTTCGGTTCTTGAAAATGACTGCCTTCCGTTTCGTGGTTCATCTTCAATCGACCCTCTCCCTACTGAAAATGCCTTAAACCAGCGAAAAGCCTGGGCTTTTAACAAAACACTATCTCCATAGGCCTGCTGAAGCTTAGCTAGAGTTTCCGTTGCACTGTCCCCAAGTTTGAAGCAAGAAATGATAGCACACCGTTGCTCATTTTTCGAACAGAAAGAAAATCACTACGGACAACCAAAACACTCGAGCGAGTTCAAACTTGTACTGAAGGCGGATCACTTGTTTCCTTGTCTCCCTTCTGAGCCCGGCACCTGCAGTCTCATTACTTAATTTACAGGCATCGTATATATCAATTAAGACAAATGGAGGAGGAATGAGGAACAAACTCTGAGTCTGTTTACATCTGACTGCTTTCCTGTCATGATAATCAGATTTATCATGCTTTTTTAATAAACCATATCCGCTTGTATGCTTTCCCTTTGTTTATCTCGTCACGACTAGACCTGTACCGTACAACAACGTTGTATGCAGCCTGTAACTATTTTTTGTATAGCAGGCCATTGCTTGTTGCCTTGTTACTACCTCGTATTCCATCTGATTGACGTTCGTCCTTTCAATGATGATGATCGACATCTATCCGTTCATAGAATGGTTATCGCCATTCGGTGTGGGCCAGAGGCGTAGCAACTTCTGTCATGTTCAGCGTATGAGCAGAAGATATAACAACGTTTTGTGAACTATTTGTACGTGGCATTCGTCAGCGCTATCAACTTATTGTGCACAACATTCTGAGCTGATCTGTAAACCACACCCACTACAGGGCTAGACCTATAGCGTACTGAATTTGGACAGCGCGCGTCACAAAGAAACCTGCCACTTGGCTAACATTTGCGCTGAAAGCCATTTTCAGTGAAAGGGAATTGGCAAATTTATAAAGATACGAGGAATTTCGCACTTGCCTCTTTTAGACGCAAAAAAGGCCTATTTGTCACGGTTTGATCAATTAAATTCGAAGAAAGCTTGGGATCAACTTAGGATGATGAACGTTTGTCCTCAGAAACATATTGAGATTCCATTAAATTTATTAGAACCAAACGAAGTTAATGACCACTTTTTTTAAATTTTCAAAATACCCATACCCATTCCCGTTTAATTGATGCTACAGCTGAATTTTATCAACAGAATTTATTCGATGCTAATTTAACATTATCTGTGTTCAGACCTGTAAGTGTTCAGGAGATCATAGATATTTCTGTCTCTATAAAGTCGACTGCAATAGGCTGTGATGGTATTGGTGTGGACATGTTTGGTCTTTGTTTACCTGAAGTACTTCAGTATCTAACTCATATTTGTTAATATATGTTTGGAAACTGGGAGCTTTCCTAATGTCTGGAAAGAAGCAATATGTCTAAGTAAAAAATCCCATAACTCTTAGTCATTTACGACCCGTCAGCATACTGTGTTTCTTTTCAAAGATATTAGAAAAAGCTGTTTATCTCCAACTAATTGAATATTTACTTCCTGTTCATGAGTCTGGATTTCGTGCTAGATACAGTACAACTTCTTCACTTCTCCATTTGACAGACAATATCTTAAATAATATGGATAAACATATTAATACAGTTTTAGTTATGGTCGACACCTCTAAGGCGTTCGACACTGTTAACCATAAAGTTTTGTTGAGTAAGTTAAAGTATATTGGACTTACTGACATTCCGCTTAAATTTTTTGAAAATTACTTAACTAATCGTAAACTAAAGGTAAAGACAGTTAGAGGTGTCTCATCTTCTGTTGACGTTTCTTCAGGTGTCCTTCAGGTCTTAGGTCCTTTACTGTATTTGATATAGAGTGAAATGGGGTAATATGGCAACATATACTTTTGATTTACATTCATGTATTGAGCATTGTGCTAAACAAACTTACGTGGATGATACGAAGCTTTTTTTTCATTTTGACTTGTCTCATCTGGATGAAGTGTCATATAAGATTAATTGTGATCTTGCCATCATCACTGATTCTTGTAAAAGACACATGTTGAAGATTAAACTGGATAAGAGTACTTGCATACCTTTTTATCCTAAACATTTGCATAATAGAGTAAGGGACCGAATTGCATTGAGCATCAACAACGAGCTCATTCCCATCGTGGAACAAGCAAAAAATCTTGGTGTCATCTTCGACTCTAGTTTAAGATTTGATAAACGTGTGTGTCATCTATCGAAGTCCACCTACATCAAATTAAGACTGATAAATACTAATAGATTCATTTTGAACTATAAAACGCGTAAGAAGCTAGTAGAAAGTTTGATAATGTCCAGCCTCAACTGGCTTTAACTTTATACTATCCTTGTCTTGACTCGATGAATCGGTGTAGGATCCAAAGAATGCAAAACAACTTCTGTAGGTTTGTGTATGGTCTTCGAAAACATAGTCATGTCTCCTCTAAGATCAAGGAGTTGAAATGGCTGAAAATGGATCAACAATTTGAATATAGTCTCAAGGTGTTTGTGCATATGATATTGTGTAGGTTATCACTGGGGATACCATAATTCCATGTAGTCAACACGTCTAGTAGCTGAGATGGCCATGAAACCATTAAGCTGTAGAATTTTCAGGATTTTAAAATTTTTGTCTTGTATAAACATTTTGAAAATCTTGAAAATTTTGAAAATTCCTAAAGCTTTAAAGATTTTTGAAACTCTTGAAATTCCGAATTTTTAAAATTTGGATAATTCGGGGAAATTTTGAAAATTTGGACTGTTTGTAAAATTTTGAAAATTTTGAAAATTTTGAAAATTTTGAAAATTTTGAAAATCTAGAAAATTTGGAAAATTTGGAAAATTTTGAAAATTTTGAAAATTTTGAAAATTTTGAAAATTTAGAAAATTTAGAAAATTTAGAAAATTTAGAAAATTTAGAAAATTTGGAAAATTTGGAAGATTTTGAAAATTTTGAGAATTTTGAAGCTTGAAAAATTGAATATTTTGGAAATTTTGAAAAATTTGAAAATTTTGGAAATTTTGAAAAATTTGAAAATGGATATTTTCAGTATTTCCAAACTTTTCACAATCTTCCAAATTTTCCAGAGTTTTAAAAAATATATATAATAAAAAATATAAAATTTTCAAAATAAACATAATTTACAAAATTTTCAAAAGATTTATGATTTTTAAAAATTTCCAATACCAGTGCGATTTTTTAAATTTTCACAACTTTTAAGATTATCAAATTCTATAAATTTTCGAAATGTTCAGTTTCCACAATTTACACAATTATCTGAAACCTACACAATTGTTAAACTAATCACAGTTTTTGATGATTTAATGTTACTAAAGTTCTGAGGGATCTTAAACTTACTAATCTACAAATGTATGAATATCTTGAAAATATAGAATATTTTGAAGATTTTTCAAAAGTTGAAAACTCCGGTAGCTTTGAGAACTATGAACACTGAACAATGGACATTTATTAAATTGTAAATATTTTGAGTATGTTTAAAATATGGAGTTTCGATAATTTTGAGGGCCTGTATTGACCGCTGTTGCAACCAACAGTAAATGGAAACAAATCTCCACTTGGGAACCACTCAGTACTGTTCGTTTAAAATCCAAGAGTTTGTCAACCCTCAATCGACACTCAGCCCTTAAAGATCGTCTATAAATGTGTGCCTAAAAATATAAGAGCTTCTTCCAGCTTCTAGTAACCTCAAGTTGCGTCGAACTCGTCCAACAAGTTATGCTTTGAACATCCTGCAGATGTGATTTTCCAGAAGACTGGTCGCATAAAAGCATAAGAGCTGCAAAAAGCATCGCTTTGAGGGCAAGTGTACAAATCTGGTCCTTCCCGAGAAATCCATTCTCCTCCTACAATACAATCTAATATCACTTTATCCTGGAGGACTGTCTTTGTCCCCTACGGCTGAGAACGTGCGGCTCGCACCGAGAGCAAAATTTAATCCATAGAGAGAAATGTTTTCAGTGGAACATATTTTATCCGGCTCACTTTCAATTCGACTAAAAAAATAATTTATCACGAACTCCATTCGGTTTGTGGAGTCGCAGGCAGCAGTCGTTCGGTTTTTGTAACCTTTTCAATGTCTACCGGCGCAGCGAGCATTTGGAAAATGAAGATTAATGAATATTACCAAACGATGTATTTTAATGTAAAAAAGGAAGAAAGAGGGAAAAATATCGGTTGGAGTCTATTCCATTTCGTGGTGACGATTTTTAAACTTTTAAAATATCAACGCGGAGATACTCGTAAGTCGTCGCTTCAGAAGAAAATTCTTCATGTTCTAAATATTCTAATAAATTATCGATGATATTTACATACAATTACATTACAGTATGGTCAGAAACGGTATACAGTCTTATTTTTATTTTGCATTACTGCCTTAGATCTATGAAAAAAATATGGTTGTGACTGTGTGCCTCAAGAAATATAGATCAAAAATTCATTACTCTAATGAAGTGGACGCCAACCTTTTCAGTGTGTTGAGCTACTTTTATAATTTTGGATTACTCAGTGAGCTACCTAGTAGTAAGCAATGTAAACCAGCTTGAATGAAATTATACACAATTGTATGTACATGTGTTTATTTAACTAATACTAATTACATTCAAATAAACTTTAATAAGCTAGTAACTAATATACTTTGAAGTTGAGTCATTAATTTTCAGATAATGATTGTAGAAGGAAGATAAACCAAAATATGTGTGTAAAAATAAAAAAAAAATAAAAAAAAAATTTTACCTTGTTTTATAAAGTATCCTCCCGACAAGTATTTCAGTGCGGACCTGTATTTGATCGTGAGGTCCCCTGTGAGGTCTGAAGTCACCTGATTCACGAGCCCGTTGTACTACTATTAACAAAGGCACGAGGGGTTGGTTGCACTCGATTGGGAAACCGATCCGCATAAACATGTGCTATTTTTTATTTCGTTTGAGCCACGCAACAGATACTATTCACACGCGACTGACAGTGATTGTATGTATAACTGAACTGAATAAAGTAAACATCGTTCCAAATTCTTTCGCTTTTTTGTTTCCGATGCGATGAACCGATAAGGTGGATTATATCCGTTGTTGCCAAACACCAGCACATGATGTTATTGAGACAGGGCGGTACTCAAACTTCCAAAGGGCTATAACTTTGTTACTTTAATTTTACCAGAAAAATGGTAAAGGAAGAAAACATTTCTTTTGATCAGATCTACTCACTGTTAAAATAAATGACTCAACTTCGAAGTCACCCTGTATACTACATAACTGCATCCATTCCTACCAATCGTAGTTATTTGAAAAATGTTTCGACAGCTACAGCGAGGCACTATTTTAAACAAAAACATGTCCAGATAAAAAATGCATATTTAATGAGAAGCCTGACACTCAGAGCCACTGACAATTTTTTTAATCTTTGGAGTATAGTTAGTATAGTTTGATACCACTATTCGAATACAATTATCCAAATGATAATCTGTAAGTCGATTACGGTATTTGTCTTTAATAAACTTAATATGTGAAAAAGAAGAGTCACACAAATAGGTTGAACTAAATAACGCGTTCACTTTCAAGGCAACACGACATAAAACTGAATATTTATTATACAGGGTGGGGCATCGAAAACGAAACAGACGCATTTACTGCAGCTGTTTTTTTTTTGGAAAAACGCTCAGACCCTTCGATTTTGTTTTCGAGGGGACACAAGCCTGATAGAAAATCACGTTAACACGTGCAGCCCCCTGGGCGGGGGTGACACCAACCCTAAAATCTTAAATGGAAAGGGGAGTCGAGTGATACCTTATTTTAAAGTTCTTTCAATTCCCTCTATAATGATGTAAAATTAATGTAATTCAGTTCAGTAGTTTTGAAGATTTATTGATTTAAAGCTTAAATAAAACTAATCATCGTTAGTGGAGATCAATACATTTGGCAGCAAAGTAATTTAAAAATGAAGAATGAACTGACCCGTTAGACAAGTAAATATTGAAAATGGCCACCATGACTCTCCATTAAATAATAAAGATTTTGGTCAAAACGTTGCCGCACATTTTGCAATATTTGAGGAGTAATTTGAAGGCACTCATTCACAATTATTTGTCGCAGGTCGTCGAATGATGTTGGCTCAGTAGCATAGATTTTGCTCTTTAAATGACCCCACATAAAGAAATCCAAAGGTGATAAATCAGGCGATCTTGGGGGCCATTCAATGGCACCTCTTCTACCAATCCATCGATCTGGAAACGTCTGAACTAAATATTGTTGAACACGTAATGCGTAATGTGGTGGAGCACCATCCTGTTGGAACATCAACCTATTCGCAATGTACCGCCGATCATTCTGATTTGCAATTAAGGCTGTTAATGCAGGATCTATGGCGTCTTCCAGTAATGCCAAATACATTTCACCGGTCAAATTTCCAGGTAAGAAAAAAGGACCAACTAAATGATCGCCAAAAATACCAGCCCAAACATTTAATTTTTGTGGCTGCTGTGTATGAACCTCATGATAAATTCTGGGATTAGAATCGGCAATTAAGAAAAAGGAACATTCGTCGGAAAAGCAAGTGTTGAATAGAAAATGTTCATCGTTTATAATTCGTCCAGTCATATCTTCACAAAATTGTAATCGCCGATCAAAATCATCTTCATTAAGTTCTTGTACCAGGTGAATTTTATACGGATGAAAACTATGGGCCTTTAGAATCCGTTGGACAGTACGTCGACTAACACCACAGTCAGTCTCCAATTTGCGGGTACTTAACATAAGCTTGCCCTAAAACCACCACTTCTATTGCTTCGTTCCTTATGGGATTTTGAATGTTGCGTTTTTTATTGGCGATTGACCCAGTTTCCTGAAATTTAGCTACAAGTTCTAGAACATATTTTCGATGCGCGTTACTGTTCTCATGTCACTCATTAGTTATTTCTGCTGTTCTATTATCGCACTGATTATTTCGGAAAAGTATTTCGATAATTTCAACTCTCTCTGCTGTGGAATATACCATGGTTAATTTATGTAATAAAGCGTTACAAGTTATTTTAGCAACAAAGTTTGGTCAAATCAATCGCAAAATATGTACTAAATTCCTATTTAAAATATGTACGAGATATGTCCTTATCTTTCTTCAAGAAATAACTTTTTTGCCACAAAAAACGCTCCAATACCTATTTTCAACAACAAAATGATAAACAAACCATGGGCGTAGTGAAGAAAAGCATTTACTTATTAAGTAAATTCTTTTAGTCAAATTTCTTCTGAAAGTAGTACAAACTAATCTGATGTACCTATTAAAGTCTACTTTAAGCAATCAATAAATCTTCAAAACTACTGAACTGAAGTACATTAATTTTATATCATTATAAAGGGAATTGAAACACCTTTAAAATAGGGTATCACTTGACTCCCCTGTCCATTATAATTTTAGGGTTGGTGTCACCCCCGCCCAGGAGGCTGCACGTGTTGACGTAATTTTTTGCCAAACTTGTGTCCCCCTCGAAAACAAAATCGACGGGTCTGAGCGTTTTTCCAAAAAAAAAAAAAACGGAGCTGCCAGTAAATGCGTCTCTTTCGTTTTCGATGTGCCACCCTGTATATATTCTGTCGCAGCGATGTCTTCGCTAAAATTCTGCGTAACAGAAGTTGCAAACTGTTGGATATCAATGTCGATGAAGAGTGAATCAATAAATTGCGCCACTATAGCAATTTCGTTGAAATCCTTGAAACGATTTTTGAAGTTATCCTTCAAGTTAGAGACTATTTCAACATGATACTTACTATCATATAATTCTAATGGACTTTGAGACTCTGGCTTTTTGATAGACGCTTTTATATCAGAAATCATTTCTATTAGTTCTTTGTTTCTCCCTTGAAGCTGCAAATCAAGTTTATTTAATTTTTCTGTGATATCCACAAGAAAACAAAAATCTCTAAGCCAGATTGAATTTTACAGTTCCAGAATCGATTCATCACGTTAGTTGAATAGTTTTGAATAACATCTTTTTGTTTAACTTGCACTCCAGTGGTGCAGCTAGTATTGTTGTTAATATATTGTGATTTTTTTAATACCTCTTTATTTGGCTCTCTGTACAATTAATTAGGTAACGTCATTGCTGTTAGATTCTTTTCTTTTGTGTGGGTGGTCATGCAAAACAAGTTCCGACTAACATCTCGGGGATTTGTGGCTTAATCCGTCTTAAGTCACTGGCGCTCTTAACCCCCCCCCCTACTCGACGTTTTATTGATCTAGTTCCTAAATTTGCACGCCACATTTGCGTTGTCTGAACCTTAGATTTCAATTATTGTGTTTTATCAATTTATTAATTAATTTAAAAAAAGGAAAGAGAAATCATACCACCATTTCCTCTTGTTTTAATGCGTGGCTTGTTATGTTGTAATGTTAATGATACAATAAAGACCTATTACTCACTAAACTATTCACATTCGCTGCAACATATATTTTGAAGGTGGCCGCTTAATGTGCAAAAATTAGGTCACCCCTTCAGCTACGCGGCTAGCAGATCCCACCACTCCTCCATTTCATCTCTAATATCAATAAAGTTGTAGGCAATCAGGAGAAAGGTAAGACAAAGTTGGTGTAGGCGGTCATTCTTTTCATTTCCTTCTCTCCTGGTTCCCAGCGGTGTGCTCATCTTCCCGCGGGAGTTTTATGAGGTACGTCGCGTCGCCCGGGATGATATCACTTGCCCGACTGACCACTTACGTACCGTAACTTTATAGCTCCGTGCAGAGCCGGTTTGAGACATCACACTGATGTTCGCTTGTATAGCGTGTGTTAGACAAAGCATGTTGCATTTGTTGGATATTATGGTGTGGAAATTCAGGAAAAAGTTTCTATATTATACTAATTGACATAGAAAAAAAACACCCAGTAATAATGAATCTAATACAACGATAGTTTGTATACGTATCTCTTAAGGTTAGGTAAGTATTTTACCAGTATTTAAACCGTTGGAAAAAATAGAAAAAATTAGTTGTTTCTTGGGCCTCCACGACGTCTGATGTAGCTGGAGACTCGTCAGGGCATACTTCTAATCAGATGATAGATTTCCTCTTGAATAACCTTATTCCAGGCCTTCCTGATTCCGTGCCCGGTAACAAAACACCACCGTATTTAGACTTCTGTGTACCCTGGTGGCTATTTACCTTAAGCAAGGGTCGGCAAGGCGCGACCCGTCCGCTTTATGCTTCCGGCCCGCGACTTTATTATCTCTAAGTGTTATATGCCTATCTACAGGGGGTCCAAGGAAGGTATCCTATGCATGGGGATCCCAATGAAAAATTAGGAAGAAGCTGCATTTCGTGGGACATATTTTCATGCCGTTGAGAAATTTTCATGGCTTCCTGAGGTATTTGGGAAAAATTAAAATTTCGCCAAATCATTTTTATATTTTTCTGACTTTATTTAAAGAAATATCAAAAAACTAATGCAACTTTTTCATTCGCACTTTTTGTGCTTGCCGTTTCGTTTTTGAGAATCCAACACCATCTAATAGTATTTTTTAATACGAATTCAACGATGTATCGACATGTTGAATTTATTTTCTTGGTTATAAGAAATTTGAATAAATATGGTTCATTTAAAAACCCTGTTACACCTCGAAGATAGGAATCCTTAGAGAAAACTCAGGATAGTGTTTTACAAGCAGTTCTGAGGTCTGAAAAATGTAGGAGTAGTCAAATCCACAGCCCAATTTATGTTGCGTAAGAATAGATATTACCCCTATAAATTCAGGATTTACCAAAAACTTATTACCAAGGGATATCTCACGGCGCCAGCATTTTTTTAAGTGATACACACGTACGTGTGAAGATTGTTATTCCCCTGTAAGAATAATACTCGTATAGTCCGACGAGAGTATGGTCACTAATCATGGTATCTTTAATCGCCGCAACACTCTTTACTGGGCTCAAATTTGCGGTCTAAAAAAGTACCCAGACATCAAGAACGTCTTTCATCAACTGAAGAACTGTACCTCCTTGTTGGCAGACTTCCTGAATAATTTACGCTTGGCACATATTAATAGCAGTTAGTTTCAGCACAAAACTTTAGGCAACTTCGAGAATATCCTTCTCAGTGATTTCCCGGCAGGTGTATTGGAAATTAACAGCATGACATCCTAACTTAAAATTCCATGTCACTTTTTTAATTCTAAATATATTCACAAAATAAAATTGTAAGTCAACAATGACAAATAACAGCTCAAATAATTGCAATGGATATATTACGTATCATAGTAAATGATTATCAATGATTACATTCTTACCAAAAAAGTCTTAAAAGTAGACGTCTCGTTCCCGTGTGGCTGGTAGCAGGAAATGCCAAGATGTTTTTAGCACTTGTGGTTGGGTGTGATTCACGACATAATATCCTGAACATCACTAGATTAAGCATCATTTTATAAAATCTTACCACATCACATCGTTATGCAATATGTGATATACATCTATCAGTAATCACACAATCTTACATGAAGCATTTGTTTGATTTAAATAAAACGAAAAATTAAAAGAAACATTTTTCTTAGTAATTAAGAAAACGGTTGGGCCAAATTTTAGTAAAACCCAAATACCTCAGTAAGCCATGAAATTTTTAAAAGTTTCTTATGTAAATACGCCCCAAATAAGGCAACTTTTTTCTAAGCCAAATCTGTATTTTTCTCAGGTATTGAGATCCCCATGCATAGAATCCTTATCTTGTATACCCTGTATATTTGCAGTGAGCAAACCGACAAATGTCCTTTATTGCATGGCCCTGTCATGTTGCTGATGTTTCTATTCCACAACCAACGTTATTGGTGCTGCTGTGGAGCAAATACAAACGCAACAATAATTGTTGTCGGTGCACACAAACCGACTCGCTCGGAAAAATACCCGACCGAGCCGGATCCTCGCACCTAAGGGCACATTTAAAAGGGTTGAATTAGAATCGATCAAGCGTGTAGGTGTCTGAAAGGGTGATACGCCAGCCGAGGACTGGATGCAGATTCGGCCGGGTTCGCTTCTTTGTTGTCTCGCTTCGCTCAATTTAATGCTGGGTGCAGAAAATATACATTAGGAAAATGGAGTATGTTGTAGTAGATTTGCAAAAAGGTAATGTAAACTTCTCTAGAGTAGATGGTAGGATATTTAATGCAAATGATAAATGCAAAGAAACTGGGTATATGCACATTTGTATTCACTTTGTTGAGTACTAGACTCGATGTACAGGTAGTCAACCATATTAGAAAATTTCCCCGAAATAATTGTAAGGTCTGGTTTCATTGGTGCAAGGTCTTCAAAGGGGTATTTAAAACATGGACGCATAAAATGAGTACACCAATTTTTGTTGGAAAACTTTTTATTCGACAACAAATAATGAGAAAACGTTTTTTGGGATTCAATCGAAAGTGTTGCAGGAACGAAAAAACTTTTTAATTAAGATTTTCAGGTATTTATGAGACCTACAAAATGAGACCACACGTAAAAATAGCACGACTAATAGCAAACATATTATAGCCGAAAAATGAGGCAAAATGCACGTTTTGCCACTTGTTGGTAATGCGACGATAGTTTCGCGCAACTACTCCATTTTTTATAAATCCGTAGGATCCATACTTCTAAATAACAACAACAAAATTGAAGTATATTGGTAAATGTTACGTTTTTTTCGTATCTGTGAGTAATTGAGCAAATGCGCTACGATATTCTAGAAACATGTGTACGTTACTATAAACATTTTAAAACAAAGCGGATGTCTATCATCTTTTGTTGGGAATAACTCACAGTTACGAAGTGTTTGAATTTGTTTAAAAAAAAAAACGTAACCCATTCTCTTATGCATAAAAATAACTTTCATCTTCCGGAATGGTTTTCCAGTCATATTCGCAGCGTAAACTGGTATGTTGTGCTATAAAATGTCCTTGCTCAATAGTAGTGATTTGCGAAAAACAGGTGTTTTTTGATAAACAATTAGCAAATTCTCAAAAACTACTTGACCTATCTACTTCAATTTTGTTGTGGTTATTCAAAAGTATGAATCCTACGAGTTTAAAGAATTTCTGTATCTGCCAGAAACCATCATCATATTACCAACAAGTACCAAAACCCGCAGTTCGCGTCGGTTTTCGGCCATAACTTTTTTGCTATCAGTCGGATCTATTTGTGCCCTACTGAGCGAGGGCCGTGGCAAATGCTTGTTCCGGAAGTTGTTGTATCCAGTATACAACTTCTTCCCGTCCAAGTGATTGTGCACGCGTTAAGGAATACCTCAGCACCGATTGCCGGGTGGCGGTACAAGTCCGCCAACGGGCCACTTTAGGTCTATTTAACATCACTAACACGTAAAAAGAAGGTGGTAGACAAGGACCAGTCGACCGAGGCAGTACCACCCGCTAGCTTTTCCCAAGGTGTCTTATAAATGTCCGCATGTTTCCACACCTAAGCTATGCAGTCGGTTATCTACCAAAACAAAGAAATTAATGATGATGGATCCCCCGAGCACTAAGAACTCCGGACGTAAACTCACTCCACTCTCGGAATGTCCGGGTGGAGGGTGGGCTCGAGGGAACAACATCGAAGATAAAATTTGTTTTTCGAACATCTGCGGGATCAACAGCAGCATTGATGCTGTTCATCACTACTTGCAATCCAATCGTCCCGCCGTGCTTTGCTTGGCGGAGACAAAAATCTCAGAGACTGCACCGATTAACCATCTCAACTTCCCAAACTACGAGGTGCACTCCAATCTGAGAAAGAACGGGGGAGTTGTGGCTTTTGTCCGCATCAGTCTTTCCTGCTCCAGGGATCTTTCTTTGGAATCAGACCGGAAGGACATTCTGTGACTTCGCCTCAACTCCAAAACATCACCCAAATTTATTTGCTGCCTTTATCGCTCTCCCTCGAACCATAACTGGGATGACCTACTCGAATACCTCGCCGTCCAGATCGACTTCCTGAACATCAATCACCCCGCTTCAGAGGTAGTTCTTCTCGGTGATTTCAATTCCCATAATGAGCTTTGGTTAGGCTCAAATAAGACCGATACAGCAGGTCGTGCAGTCGAAGCGTTCGCTCTTACTCAAGGGCTGACCCAGCTGGTGACGAGCCCTACTTTTTTTACCCGCGTCTCGTCACACGCCAGTAGCCTGCTGGATCTCTTTCTGACCACGCATCCTGCCCCTTACAGCACTGCTGTCCTGTCCCCCCTGGGTAACTCAGATCACGGTGTTGTGGAGGTTAGGTTTCGGTCAGAAGCCGCTGTGGCAGCAGAAACTCGCACAGGCCGCAAAACTTGGCATTACGGACATGCCGACTGGGAGGGGCTCAGAGACTTCTTCTCTAGCTTTCCTTGGAGAGATGTCTGTTTCACTGACGCGGATGCGTCGACTGTCTGTTCTTCAATAACCGAAATTATCCACATCGGAATGGAGGAATACATCCCTCACACAGTGAAAGTTCCTAAACCAGGGTCCAACGGCTGGTTCAACAAATCGTGTAACACTGTTCGCCAGCAGAAGATCAAGGCCCACAGAACCTACTTACAAAACCCCACTGTAGAGAACAGACAAGCCGACGTCGGGTCCAGAAACAAATATAACGAAGCGGTTCGCAATGCCAAAAACCAGCATGATATAAAAGTTAGGCACAGGGTAATGTCGCAGCGCAATGGCAGTCGGTCTTTCTGGACGCTGGCCAAGCAGATTGAAAAGAACTTCTCACACAGTATCCTTCCACAACTTACGTGTCAGGATGGAACTATTGTGTTCGACTCAAAGGCCAAGGCGGAAGTGCTAGCCAAGATCTTTGCTGCCAACTCCACCATGGACGTCCCCGCCAACGCCCAAGTGCCGTCAATCCAAAGGGTTCCCCACACTATGCGGGAGGTAACATTCAGGCATAAGACCGTAAGACGAGTGCTCTTGTCGCTCGACATCAACAAAGCTTCTGGTCCGGACTTGATTCCTGCCATTGTACTGAAGAGGTGTGCACAGGAGCTTGCTCCAGTTCTTTCGCGTCTCTTCCAGATATCTTATGAATCCGGCACCTTCCCAGAAAACTGGAAATTTGCTCATGTACAGCCCATCCCAAAAAAGGATCTAAGACCGACCCTTACAACTACAGGCCTATAGCTCTGCTCTCTGTTATAAGTAAAGTGATGGAGAGGTGCATAAATCGCCAGCTTCTGGACCACCTCGAACGTCACAGCTTGATTAGCGACAGGCAGTACGGTTTCCGGCACCAGCGATCCACGGGGGACCTCCTAGCTTACGTCACGCAACTGTGGAGTGAACTCATCCAGTCTCATGGTGAGGCTCATGTCGTTGCTCTTGACATCACGAAAGCGTTCGATCGGCTGTGGCATGCTGCCCTCTTGAGCAAACTTCCATCCTACGGCCTCCCAGAAAAGCTTTGCAGATGGGTGGCTGACTTTATCTGTGGCCGCAAGATATCCGTCGTAATTGACGGATTCTCCTCTTCATCCCACAACGTCAACGCGGGTGTTCCCCAGGGATCGGTCTTGGCTCCAACACTGTTTCTCTTACATATCAACGACCTCCTTTCCTGCACGATCAACCCAATCCACAGCTTCGCTGATGACAGCACTCTACATGCAGGAATTCAGAGTGACAAGCCGATCTCTGCCGCTGAGCTGGAAAAAAGAAGACTAGCGACGACTTCTTCTCTGACAAGAGACCTGGAGGCTATCACTGCTTGGAGACGCAACAATCTTGTACAGTTCAATACTTCCAAAACACAGTACTGTACATTGATGACCAAAAAGCGTCCTAGCGCTCATACAGTTTCGATGGACGGTCGAATTCTACCAAAGAGCCATTCATTTCGGCTGGTCGGAGTCCAGATCACCGAGGACCTGATCTGGCACGAACACATCTCTTCAATAGCTGCAGCTGCTGGGAAAAAGCTAGGCTATTTGTTTAGGGCTAAGAAGTACTTTTCTCCGCATGACCTTCTCACTCTATACAAGGCCCAGATAAGGCCTAGCCTCGAGTATTGCTCACACATTTGGGGTGCTGCCGCCCCGACTACATTGTCCATGCTCGATGCTATCCAGAGGAGGGCGGTCCGACTGATCGATGACTCTTCTCTAACAGACAATCTCGGGACTCTTTCGCGCCGGCGGGTCGTCGGCGATCTAGCTCTTTTCTATCGCTCCACCAACGGGCTTTGCTCCTCAGAGCTCTCTTCCATGATGCCGCCGCGCGATGTGCCTGCCAGACAGACCCGCCTGACTTCGGCGTCCCATCCTAACCGTGTCAAACTTCGTACATCCAGAACTGGCCGATACGACCGCTCCTTTGTCCCGAGGGTGTCTAGATTGTGGAACAATCTACGGGAGGAAGCTTTTCCCAGTTCTACTAACCTTAGGCGGTTCAAAAATCGTATTAACAAAATTTCTTTGGGATCATCATAGCAGCCGCGGTGTTCCGGCATTTAGGCTTCCGCCTGCGCGGCTGTTTCGATATAAAAAAAAATAAAAATGTGTGGTCTTATTTTGTAGGTCTCATAAATACCTAAAACTTTTTCGTCCCTGTCAACACTTTCGATTGAGTGCCAAAAAATACGTCTTCCGATTCTTTGTGGTCGAATAAAGAGTTTCCCCACAAAATTTGGTGTACCCATTTTATGCATCCATGTTTTAAATATTCCCTTGAACAACTTGCAGCAATATATCCATACACAATTATTTCACAAACCAAGGGTATTTTCGTCTAATATGATTATCCTAAGGTATGTAGCGGCTAGAGCTGAATTCGTAAGACAATATCATTAAACTTGTTTAGCCTGTTTTATCTACGTAGTCGTGCCATAAGTTCTGTCCCATGATAATCTCATGATAAAAATGAAACAAGATAAGATATATTTATATGAAAGATATTATTTATTCGACAACATTTTTAGAATTCATAATCAAACAGTTTTATTCAAAATGTCCCCCCTTGGCCTTCACACACTGCTTCAATCTCGCGGGCCACTCATCTATCACTGCACGCACAGCTTCCAAAGGAATAGCTGCCGCTGATCGGATCAAATCCGCTTTCAGGGACTCGATATTACGGTGGGCTTTGGAGCAGGCCAACTGCTCTAGCAGGTCCCACAACTTGTAGTCTAAAGGATTGAGGTCCGGACTCCCTGAGGGCCAATCTTCCGCAGCAATGAACTCTGGCACATTGCTTTCCAGCCAGCGCTGCGTACTCTTAGCCTTGTGAGCGGGGGCGGAATCCTGCTGGTAGACCCAGTGTTGGTTGGCAAACAATGTACCACTTAAAGGCTTGACGATAGGATCCAGTATGTCGCTCTGATAGTTTGCCGCTTTTGTTTTCACGCCCTGTTTACAGAAATGGAGCTGAGTGACCCCTTCGTAGGACACCCCCCACCAAACCATGACTGACGCAGGGTGGTGGCCTCTCTCAACTCTCGGAATGATCTCCGAAGCTTCCTGTGAACTCCTTGCATACACTTTGTCATTTTGTCGGTTGAATTTTTCTTCTATGGTGAAGATTTTCTCATCCGTGAACAAAATCTTTTCGGAATCCCCCAGCTTCTTGGATCTTGTCGCCCTGATGTGTCGCAAGGTGGCCGTAAGTCGCTGGCCCGTACGTCTCCGGTAAGCCCCTAGCCCTAGGTCTTGTTTAATGATGCGCGACATCGTCCGGACAGGAATCTTCATTTCCCTGGATAGGATCTTCTGCTTCCGGAGTGGATTCCTTTGAATCCTGGCTTTTACGGCTTTGATGGCTGCTGGAGTCCTTACTTGACGAGGTCTTCCGCTTCTTGGCCTGTCATCAACAGAGGACGTCTCATTGTACCGCTGAATGGTCCTAGACACAAATTTACGCGATATTTGAAGGCCGCGTAAGAGTTCAAAAATCTGACTAGCACTGTGATTACACTTATGTAAAGTTATCACTGCAATACGGTTCTCTGCCTTGCCCCACTCCATCGTTATGCTTCGAGAGATCAATACAAACTGAGGTATATGTAATTACCCGAAAAGCGCTTAATCAACTGACACCACAATGTAAACAATCGGACAAGTATTAACAGGTCTACACTTGTTTGAAAACGAGGGACAGAACTTATGGCATGACAGACTGTATAGTAGTAATTACATGTCATGTTTGACAAGCCAGCTACTCTCTGACGACGGATGGACACATTTTTTCAAAATCAGCACTGCATATCACAAGATATTCGATTTTACATCACTACCATGACGTCTCCATCTAGTTTTCTGAAGACAAATTAATTTTGTCTGGGACGGGTCTATCTAAGGAGAGTAAGATACCAATGTTTCCCTCTGAAGACAGTGAAAGCCGTTTGCTAACATTACGCCGATGATTCAAGAAATTAAAACCGGATAACCAGATGAGGTAGCTGTACCCAACATTACTTATTTCTGAATCGTTTTCAAATATTTCGAAGTATAAGGTTCAGGGGTAAAACTGACGTAATGAAATTGACAGGACACACTATTATTTGAAATTACATTATTATATACTTGGATTTTTTTTGTCTTTATTATTTGCTCAGACAGAGAAATGCTACTTCTCAATATGGTTTCTTACTACTAATTAAAAAGTTTACCTAGTATAGGACAGATATGTAGCACAAATGAGCAATTTGAAGGGGAGAAATAGAGCATGACATCTGTACAAGTGGCAAAGAGTTCGAGCGACTATTTTTGAATGTTGGGGGATGAACTAACAGTGCGAATTGCCTCTACACAAGAATATTCAAAATTCGCCATTTTTTGATTTTTACTCAAATCGAGGGATTTTGTTATTAAAAAACGTAAAAAAAAAACTTGAGCAAAAAATATTGATAAAAGCATTTCAAAATCAAGAATCGGCGCGAGGCTGGAAAACGTACCTGTGCGCGAGACTAGGCCGCGTGACGTGAGTAGCCAGACACCACGCTAGCTGGCCCGCTGCATTTACCATTCTCACAACAACGCCCCGGTAATCGGTTTGGAGTAGTTAGAGCTGGAAAGATAGATCATTGTGAAATTCTGTGAACTTTGACGGTGCCAAAATCTACAAGTACGTCAAGTGCAATACCACAACAAATTTTTGTGAGTGTTCCAAAAGCTGCCGCGCAACGTAAAAAGTGGTTTGACGTCGACTATGTACTGCTGCGAAGATCATTTTGACCTGGAAACAGATATGAAAAACTATCTACAATGCAAGATGAGTACCGTTCGAGCCCGGTTGAATCCTAATCTTGCAGCTCATAAATTTGCATGTCAACCAGGTAGACAATTAAGCTCTACGAAACGAGTGTTCAGCGAAAAAAGGGTAAGGTAGAAAGACATCGCCAAATATTTGCAGCCAGCGGCGGCACGCCGGGAGGGACCCTCAATCGAAAAGTCCGAACCTGAAGACGTGGAAGATATTGAGGAGGAGCATAATGAAATGCCTGAACCTTTAGCAGTAGTTCAGTCACAGGTATGTGACAAGGCATGCTAAACCAAACAAGTACATTCTAGAAGCAAGTCAGTTCAAATCTCGTAAAAATGAAAAAGTAATGGATGTTGCTGTATCGCCAATAAGGATTTCTGCGCTTGCTAAACAGATTCCAGGACGGCCAAAAAAACGTTTGTAAGTGGAGAGTGAACGGGCAAATCTTGAAAGTCCCGCAATAACAGAAAAATCCGAATCTAACTCCGATCAAGCAGTGGAAGCAGTACTGAAAGCTGACCAGCTTACTGCTGAGATCGTAGTCATTCTAAGCGCAATATTAGTCAACGGTACCGGCTTCATTGCCTATCCCCCGAATGCAGCTCTAAACTTTGTTATTTTAATAGCAATAAACTTTTATAATGTGAATGCTGCCCCCCTAATTTAACTATTCCCCAATATACCCTAAAAAATAAGATTCTTTCTAGATCCCTGGATTTTCTCTCATAGAAAACACATTAGGTACCATACTTCAGAATAGTGTAATAAAGCCTCATTATGCATGCAAAAAGAACCAATTTCGGGGCTCTTAATAGGCGTAACGAGGTAAAAAGGTATGTAGGATAATTTAAATTCCATAATATTTTACCTAGGAAGAAAAAAGCAGAGATAAATAGCCTTCAAAATTGTTGTCACGAGCAGGCATTATTATGTCTTAATATTATTAGCGTTCAATAGACTAAAGCAAAACAGGATCAATTTTTGCGGAGGAATACAAAAAAATTCTACCCATTGGCGCTAAACAAAAAAAAAATTAGCTTCATATAGGTACTTACCGAACTACTTTAACACCGCTGCTCTGAGGTTCATTTAAATTTGCATTATTTGCCAAAAACTCGTACACCATTTCCACATTCACTTGGGGTAAATTTCGCGAATCAGCTTTCTGATAACCTTGGAGCATTGTGCTACCACAAATAAACAAAGTACACAAACGTCGGTCCCAGTTTATATATATATATAACAAAAATAGGAAAATAATGGGCAAAATCCTCAAAAAGTGGATTTGAGCAGAATAGGATAGGTAACCCGAGCGATACGTATTTCTGCTGGTTGGCTTCATCAGGCTCGAAATGAATGCACATATGCAACTACAAAAGTAGAGACACATGCCCATACATCCGAATACGGGTGTAACCTGAGGAAACAAAGATGGAGAGGAAAAAAAGACACACGAAGTCCACAACAAGAGCCAACCTACACATTGTAGTATCAAATGGCTAGAAGACCTAGAATTTTCAAGGCGACAAATAACCACAACCACGCGGCCGGTTATAGCCACTTGCTGTGGTACTTCAAGCCTTTCGTGTGTCTTTTTTTTCCTCTCCATCTTTGTTTCCTCAGGTTACAGCCGTATCCGGATGTATGGGCATGTGTCTCTACTTTTGTAGTTGCATATGTGCATTCATTTCGGGCCTGATGAAGCCAACCAGCAGAAATACGTATCGCTCGGGTTACCTATCATATTCTGCTCAAATCCACTTTTTGCGGATTTTGCCCATTATTTTCCTATTTTTGTTATATACCTTTCTCCGCATGATAATTTACTCTTTATATATATACAGGGTGACTTTGAAGTTGAGTCATTAATTTTCAGATAATGATTGTAGAAGGAAGATAAACCAAAATATGTGTGTAAAAATAAAAAAAAATTAAAAAAAATTTTTTACCTTGTTTTATAAAGTATCCTCCCGACAAGTATTTCAGTGCGGACCTGTATTTGATCGTGAGGTCCCCTGTGAGGTCTTAAGTCACCTGATTCACGAGCCCGTTGTACTACATTAACAAAGGCACGAGGGGTTGGTTGCACTCGATTGGGAAACCGATCCGCATAGACATGTGCCATTTTTTATTTCGTTTGAGCCACGCAACAGACACTATTCACACGCGACACTAACTGTATGTATAACTGAACTGAATAAAATAATAAACTGTACACAAACATCGTTCCAAATTCTTTCGCTTTTTTGTTTCCGATGCGATGAACCGGTAAGGCGGATTATATCCGTTGTTGCCAAACACGAGCACATGATATTGAGACAGGGCGGTACTCAAACTTCCAAAGGGCTATAACTTTGTTACTTTAATTTTACCAGAAAAATGGTAAAGGAAAAAAACATTTCGTTTGATCGGATCTATTCACTGTTAAAATAAATGACTCAACTTCGAAGTCACCCTGTATATATATATTCGTATTCGTATACTCCGTATACAAGACACAAGATACAAGTACTCTATGAGGGCAACAGCACGTGTCTGGCTACTGACGTCACGCGGTCTAGACTCGCGTACAGGTACGTTTTCTAGCCTCGCGTCGATCCTTGATTTTAAAATGCTTTCCGTCGAAGTAAATATTAATAGTTTGCACTAAAATTTATTTCTAATAACAAAATCCCTCGATTTTAATTAAAATAAGAGAAATACGATAAATGTCGAACCTTCCTATTGTGCCGATGTACAGTTTGGCCGATATGTAACTGCCTGGTTTGAATCTTGAATATTTGTAAAACAAAATAAAATACGTCCATTTTTTATCTTAACATTTTATTGAAACTTAGAAATTATGTATTTTTTTTTTTTTGGCTTTAGGACTAGGCCATGCAGCCAGAAACTACGTTGGATATTTTTTTATATATTTCTATAATTATGGACGACAAACACACGACGTCACAACATCCATGGCGAAGGCGAGATTCGAACTCGCGGCCCGGCCGGCCGGCTGATCAGTAGCACGACACTCTGACCAACGCGGCCAACCGAGGCCCCAGGAAATTATGTATGAAAAATAATATCAGACAAATGCCCGCATCCAGAAGCCGCGCAAGCCTGAGCCCTCTTGATTACATTTGCCATCACTTTTTTGTAGGTTTCAGGAGGAATATTTTCAATCGCTTCAGCTGCTTTATCGTACTTGGTTTGTTGGCATAAACACTGTTTTTAAAAAATTCCCATTAAAAAGTCAGAACCCGCTAAATTCGGTGACCCTGGTGGCCAGTTGACATCACCAAATCGAGAAATTAAACGTCCCGGAAATATTGTTCGCAAAAGTTTTACCGTTTCCCTAGCTGTGTGACAAGTTGCTACGTCCTGCTGGAACCACATGTTTTACAGGTTAAATTGTTGGATTTGAGGAGCCAGAAAGTTTTGCACCATATCACGGTAGTGCTCGCCAGTGACAGTAAGAGAATTACCTGCAGCGTCTTCAAAGAAGTAAGGTCCAATGACACTTCCATACCAAACACCGCACCAAACTGTGACTCGACGAGGATGTAGTGGTCGTTGATGGATAAAACAAGGGTTCTCTAATGCCCAGATACGACAATTCTGCTTGTTAACTAATCAGTTCATATCGATGTGGGCTTCATCGCTCATTACGAGGGATGTCATTTAAGATTTACATATAGAAACATAGTAGGCCGCGCGGATCGAACGTCAATACTAAATCTTAACCTCACTCTTTAGTAAACTTAAATTCAAAGTTTCACAACAATACGTGCAGTGTTCTCACTACAGTGAATTTTTAAGTGTCACCAAGTCATTAGATAAATGGAACTCAACCGAGAATATTTTCGCGCCATAATTTATTACAACTTTCAGAGACAATTATCGCAACAAGAATGCCTTGCTGTGTTACTGTCTGTTTTCGGCAACGAAGCACCACATCAGTCGACAATTTCCCGTTGGTATGAAGAATTCAAACGTGGACGGGTGAGTCTTAGCAACGATTCCAGGGTGGGTGCACCAAAAACGGCAGTCACCCAGGAAAACTTCGATGCTGTGCGCAAACTCATCATTGAAGATAGATATGTGACATATCGCGAGATTGAGGCGTCCTTGAAGATCTGAAAGACCTCAATTCAAAAAAATTTACATGAAGAATTAGGAGTAAGAAAATTAGTTTCTCGTTGGATACCCCGCCTGTTGACTGCAGAGCAGAAACAAGCCAGGGTTAATTGGTGTCAAAAGACGCTTGACCGTTTCAATTCCGGAAACTCAAAAAATGTGTACAGCATTGTTAGTGGTGACGAATTGTGGATTTACTGTTATGAACCCGAAAATAAACGACAGTCGGCTGTTTGGGTGTTCCAAGATGAAGAAAAGCCAACCAAAGGCATCCGTTCTCGAAGTGTTTCGAAAAAGATGGTCGCGACATTTGTGTCAAAAGCGTGTCATATTGCAACAATTCCTCTTAATGAGCAAAGAACTGTTACTGCGGATTGGTATACCACCATTTGTTTGCCAAAAGTCATCACCGAGCTTCGAAAAATCAACCCCGAAAGAAGAATGCAAGCTCGCACACAGCAAAAAGCAAGGCAGTATTTAATGGAAGGAAACGTGGAATTATTGGACCATCCTCCATACAGTCCCGATCTAAGTCCTAACGATCTCGTTACTTTCCCGAAAATTAAAAACAGACTGCGTGGTCAAAGGTTCCCGTCACCAGAAGAAGCAGTTAACGCATTCAAAAATGCCGTTTTGGATCTGCCAGCAAACGAGTGGAATAAGTGCTTCGAAAATTGGTTCGAGTGCATGCAGATGTGTATTGATCTTCGTGGAGAATACTTCGAAAAACAATAAAGTCATTTAAAAGTACCTACCGTGTTGTTCTATTTCCATATGCAAAACTTATTAGACATCTCTCGTATCATCAGTTGTCGGTAAAAATCGTGATTTTGGATATTAAGCTGCAATATTGCATAATTGTAGTTCTTGTGTTAACTGAATTTTATATGGCCACAATTGCAAGTCTTTTATTAAAATTGTGCGTCATGAAATGCGACGAATACCCAGTTCTTGAGAACGATGTCTGATACACGTCTCAGGGCGCTCCACTTTCACGAACTCGCTCGATATTTTCCGGAGTATGAACAGTTCAAACACGGCCCCCTTGTTCTAGTCTTTAACGTCAGACGTTTGTTAAAATGTTTGGACCAACTGACAAATGGTGCTGACATTGGGTACACGTTTTAACAATACGGATGCGTTGTGGGATCAGTTATATATTCGCCACCCTGTATGGAGTACATTTGAAAATGATTTTTAAGTGACAATTCTTTCTGAAGAATACGAGCCCCTTCCCACTTCAGTTCGCCCACTTCAAGATTTGTACCAAAATATGCCTTTATAAACTAAACATGACGAAACTATTTACATCTAAAACAATTTATTTTCTCAAAAACATTTTAGATACACTCTAGTCGTAAAAAATGCATATTTGAAATCACTTAGACCTATAACTAATAGAACATCTGAACAAATAAACAATGTGCGAATAAATGCGCGAAGTTAACAAAGCAACAATTGAAAGATTACCATTGGGTAACATCACCTTTATTTTTTATGGACTGCTAGAAACCCATTTCAAAAGTGGTACATTATTTTCTTCCATCCATTTTATAGCCTTTTTTGAGGTATGGCACGCTGCACCATCTTGCTGAAACACAAAATCTTGGCCGGATGTCAAACATTCTGCCATCACTGGTAAAAGCGATTCTTCTAAAATTGCCAAATATTTGTTTGTATCGACATTTCCATCAATAAAATGAAGTTTTCCTACTCCTTTTGATGACATACTGTCCCAGACCATAATGGATGCTGGAAATTTCACTTTTCTCTTCAGACATGGAATGATTTCATTTTAAACCTATAACACCCCCCTGCTACATTTTTATTATTTGTGTTTGATAAGAAAAAAACTAAGATTTCAATAGTTGGGCCAACTTAAGTGGAAAGGGGCTCGTACTTCCAGCTGTTTACATTAAAAGGCAGCTAACGTTTAAACCGAAACAACATCAGAGCCTGAGCCTGCATATCAAATTAACGGCTGGGGCTGGGGCATAGTGTTAACCAAGTTTTGGCAAAAATTTGGTGTAAAACAATCCTATATTTCTTGAAGCTTTTGTCGCAGTTCGGTGATTGCATGTGCACGATGTTGTCGTAGAACCTTTTTCGTCTCGTGCCACAAAGTTTTAATAGGTGACAGATCTGGACTGCTAGAAACCCATTTCAAAAGTGGTACATTATTTTCTTCCATCCATTTTATAGCCTTTTTTGAGGTATGGCACGCTGCACCATCTTGCTGAAACACAAAATCTTGGCCGGATGTCAAACATTCTGCCATCACTGGTAAAAGCGATTCTTCTAAAATTGCCAAATATTTGTTTGTATCGACATTTCCATCAATAAAGTGAAGTTTTCCTACTCCCTTTGATGACATACTGTCCCAGACCATAATGGATGCTGGAAATTTCACTTTTCTCTTCAGACATGGAATGCTTTCATTTTAAACCTATAACACCCTGCTACATTTTTATTATTTGTGTTTGATAAGAAAAAAACTAAGATTTCAATAGTTGGGCCAACTGAAGTGGAAAGGGGCTCGTACTTCCAGCTGTTTACATTAAAAGGCAGCTAACGTTTAAACCGAAACAACATCAGAGCCTGAGCCTGCCTATCAAATTAACGCGATTGCTGAAAAATTACCTTGATATTCCCATTTTTTCTGACTACCTAAGCTTAATCTAACTGAAAAAAAACGACTTCTCTCAGATTTTCCCAAATTCTTGATAATGGAACCTTGTTGAGTATGCCTGGTAGGCTTGGAACGTAACCACATCATGATCTTTAGACGACTTGAAATGAATAACCAGAATCCAACAAGTATATGGAAAACGCAACTCATAAATTTATAGGTAGAGATGCTAACTAGTAATTTACAGTAACTGTATGTAGTTTGCGCGAAAACTTTGTGATGTCTATATTGCTGACAGTTTTAGCGTTTATATAAATACCTATAATCATACTAATGATAGTGTTATGTTCCTTGAACCACAATATAAAATGGGTACCGAGGTTGAGTGGCAGCTTTAGTCCAATAGAAATTGGAACTCATGATGAAAGTTATCAATATAATAAAATCTGTTCTTGGTAAGTAGGAATAATATTTTTAGCGGGTTTGTTAAGAAAGAAATATTACAAATTGTGATATGTTTGGGTGTCTATTATTTTCGTCTCGATCGCATCAACATAATTATTCTTATTTTAAATGAATTTTTTCATAAACAAAAACTACACTGAAACAATCACAGATCAAACAATGAATCATCGAAATTTTTATCTAATGATCAAATTGGAGGATACAAAACTATTTCCATCGTAAAAATATACAGAGCATTAATAAAGTACCTGAGCTTTGGGGTGTGAATTTATTAAATCAAAGTTCACATTAACACATCTTTGGTGATGCTTCCTGTTCAAGATACGAGTATATGGTGATCAAATTCGTTATAAGCAAACTTTATGTGAAAATCATAAGACATAAATTCTAGAATCTGGAATGCATAAAATAAAATGCTTCCACAAAGCCCAGAGCCCTTCTCTTGATTAATTTTTGTTAAATTTTCGGCGATACACCAATCTCCTGATTTCAATTAATTTTGATAAAATTTTTAAGCCATATTACATATCTTCAAAAAGATGATTATTAAAAAAATTGAAATGTATCACAGGACTCTGTGCGAGCTTTATTTTACTATGAGCCAAGGAATCATCTCTTGGAGCTAAACTAGACAATTTATCAATAACTGTATTGAGATAAAACTGTAGTTTGGCTTTCAAAAGTTTTATTTCGGACTTCCATTGTCCATACAATTTTGAAATCACAGCTTTTTAAGTGATAAGTTATCTTCAATCGATAAATGGCCTTCCTTGGCTATTTATACGGGTATCTCTGACGTGTCCTACGTGATAAGAAGATAAGAAGATTCGGAACAAGAAGAAAGAACGTACCTGCCACTCGAGCGGTTCTATTTAAAGAGGAACTACTTCCAAGTAAAATAAAAATTCTACGTACAAGAAGAAGGACGGCCAATAGGATCACCATTGTCTTAAGTCGTGGCTAAGCTGTACATGGAACAATTCGAGTCATTGGCCTTGGAATTCCCAGAAATAAAATTCATGCCTGCCATATCTTTGAATACATTTACAGCGTAGGACCATCGATAAAGGTTACGATTGAAGAGGAAGTCGACAACAGCCTTCCATTCCTAGATGTCAGAGTGAAGGTCGAAGAAGAACGACTAGATAGAAACTTCAGTATACAGAAAACCAACACACACATGGCAATATAGTATATTATTTTTCAAGCCATCCTATGACCACGAAGAAGGGGTTAATTCGAACTCTCGTTGATAGGGCTTAGGGCATCTGCAGCTCACATACAAGTTTAGAAGAGGAGACCCACAAGGTTAAAGCAACGGATACCCAAGAAGAATAGTAAAAATTTTGCAAGATGATACGACAATCACGAGAAGCACGTAGGGTGGACAACAGCATACCCTCATAATACCGTACGTGGAAGGCATTTCTGGTATAATAAGAAGAATCGGAAGCAGAACCTGATCTAGAAGATTTTCACGTTGAGAAAACCAAGGGCTGCATATACTAGATTCCATGTGAATGGGGAAACGTTTACATCGGACAGACGAAGAGATCACTAGCTGTAACGATGAAGGAGCACCAACTTCACACTCAACGGGCCGAAACGGTGAAATCACGGTTAGCAGAACACGCATGGAGAGAACACCACGAAATAAACTGGAAAGACATAAAGATCATACGTAAAGATGCTACACTAATATCACCGATATCCAGCTACAGCATGGTATATAGTAATGCTACGATACAGATCAAAGCAATATGGGACCCTATTATCAGCAGCATCAATACGCTATGGTTAGGAAAACCAAGGCAGACCTTCCGGAGAACACGTCATGACCATTGATCAGCCACATAGATAGCCATGGAATGAATGCAAGTTCACCTGAACACGATTGAACATAACTCATCAATTAAAACGTTCTGATCTCAAAATTGTATAGACACTGGAAGTCCGAAATGAAACTATTGAAAGATCCACATTGTCTACAAATTAAGACAACGGTTGTATTTTGAGTGGTCCTTTGCAAGGCACGCAACAAACAATATACCGGGTGACAATGAAAATTGGATACACGCTGCATTCTTTTGGCAAATAAAGATACTGCTCCAAGATTGGGACATGTTTAGTTAGTCATTATAAGGCATTAATGAAAAGTTGAAAAATCCGCCATATTGGTTACAAGACAAAAAAATATTTTAAACTGACAAGGTGGCGTTATCAACAAGCTAAGTAAATGAGAATTTGTACGTAATTATGTGTTTTTCATGTTATTATACTTGTTTGAAAAAAGAAACAGATATCCACATCTTCAACACTGGATCTCTGATAGGCTTTAAATAGGACCCCGTATACCTTTTTCAGAAATAGTATTCTACATAAAGCTTTATATTCAACAAGTATTACTTTCGTTCTCAAATATGACAGCTGCATAAAAGGATTTGTGGATTAACCTCCATACTCTATAGGTATTACAAAACAAAAAGTAGGTTTTTTTATTATTGGCTCTGAACGAACACACATTTCCAATGATGTTCTGCAAGCTACTATCGGTTTAGCAACAGACTACAATTACAACTATTTCATAGAAGCTACCAATCGCCGCAAGAAACTAAGGAGGCTATGAAAATTTAGGATACTATTCGAAAAGTATAGTAGGCTGTGGAAAACAAATGAAAGTCTATTCATAGCGTACCCATTATTCTTTAGTTATTTGATGTTTGTCAACCTTCGTTTCACAAATTTATTTTCACTTCAACAAATTCTGGGAATACTTTTGCGTTGTACGCTCAGTGATATCTTAACAGAAGACACCCAAGTTATTAGTACTTTTTCAAGATGATTGGCCTAGTGTAACTGGTTTCGTGCTCAACTTCAAGAAGATCGAAATTTTCGAGTCTTGGCTTATTTAATAAAAATAATACACGTTACTGGGTAACTGAAACTCCACTTTTGATAAGAGTAGGGGCCTTTCAGGACCGTTTTCGACTGAATGTGTCGCTCTGAGTTCTGGGTACCAGCATAGTTGGTACTATATTTTTTTATGAACCCTCAAATGGATGAGATTATCTTAACTGTTTGCAAAACGAAATAGACGATTTTCTTGATGGTTTGCCCCTGGGTGACAATAGGGATGTAGTGTTTCAACAAGATGGGGCGCCCGCCCACAAAGCAGACAAGTTACAATATATTTAACGGATAGATTTAACGGTCCTATCAGGTGGTCCACATGATTACCCGACTCAACCATTTTAAACTTTTCCATTTGGGCCTACCTTAAGGACAAGGTTTATGTCACGACTTCTATAAATCTGTCAGATTTAGAATCTGAAGATTTTTGAAGCAATGGGCAAGCAGAAAGCATAAGAAGGGTCAAAAAATGCTACGACAATAATGGAGGACGCATTGAATTGTATTAGCTTTAGTATAAGTTCTTAATAGTTTTTAGTACTTAATTTTGTAATAACTTCTTTATAACTAGAATAGTTGGGCAAAATAGGTATCGATAATTTCGGTTTGTAATAATAAAAGGGTGTTGTTTTGATAGTCTATTTCTATAAAGTAGGAAACAACAACATTTTTTCTATAACTTTTTTATATTTATCACATCACCACCTTGACAGCATAGAATATTTTTGCCTTGTAAGCAGTATGGCGGATTTTAGGTTATTCACAAATTCCTTTATAGCGCCGCCATTTTAAAACGGAGATGTCACTTGTCACAACGTTTTAAAGGGACCTTTGCAGAGAGTACGATTATGGAGGAAAGTATACAGGTTTCTGTTTGGAAAACGAAAGTC
The DNA here is from genome assembly GCA_963669975.1 of Acanthoscelides obtectus. Classification (NCBI taxonomy): domain Eukaryota; kingdom Metazoa; phylum Arthropoda; class Insecta; order Coleoptera; family Chrysomelidae; genus Acanthoscelides; species Acanthoscelides obtectus. The sequence continues at coordinate 34,287,739 of CAVLJG010000001.1, forward strand.
AAGGTCATTTCCGGTTAAGCCGGAAGGGAGAGATAAACCATTCAACTTTCCAGGAATGTCTCTTAATGACTAACTAAACATGTCCCAATCCTGGAGCGATATCTTTATTTGCGAAAAAATACAGAGTGTTTTCAATTTTCATTGTCACCGGGTATACAAGGCAGCTGAGGTGCACAAAACTCTTAAAAATTCTCAAAAAGCTCTCCAGGTAGATTTTCAAAATGATCGGATGAGTGGTGGATCAATATGTTTGATAAAACAAATTTACGATGTTTTCTGACAACCTCACCGGTCTTTTCCTTCCAATCTTTTGTAGGCATCGGGCTATACTATACCACCGTTCGTTTCAATGGAACCACCGCAAATTCGACACTCGCTCGTACAAGCAAAGCGAGTTCTATTGAATTGGCCAACAATACCTTGCCAATCAATGGAAGCTCGAATGCTGGCGATGCCGCCGGGGCTGGCGCGGGAAATGCCGTCTTACAGATAAGTCTTTCCGCTAACCGCCACCCGGTGGATAATGGGAAAAATGAGGTAATCGCTGAACAGAGAAAGCCTGTAAAACTGACAATGAAGCAGGGACTGATAATGAATCAAGTCATCTCCGCCTACGCCCTTTCGAATGTACAGAATGCCCTGTGTGCAGAGCACGTCGAGGAATTTAAGATTGGATTGAGAGCGTTCGAACCCTGGGCGTTACAAAGTGAGTCATTTTTTTCTATATATTAACATTGTTAAATCTATGCTACCTAAAGATAAAGAACTTGATACTATGTTCCTGCGTCCAAAAGCGTCATCTATGAAAATTTGTCATTGCTATGTTTCTCCTGTTCCCTCTACTAAGATGTATTCTTTTAAAATATGTTTGCTTAATTGATGCCGTTTTAGCCAACTGTATAAGCATATAGCATTTATTTGGCCACACTAATATTTTTAAAGTAGATTTCTAAGACTGTGAGAAGGGTGTTCTTGTCGCTCGGCATCAACAAAGCTTTTGGGCGGACTTTCTGCCGTTGTTCTGAAGAGGTGTGCAGGGGAGCTTGCTCCAGTTCTTTCGCGTCTCTTCCAGATATTTTACGAATTCGGCACCTTTCCAGAAAACTGGAAATTTGCTCATGTCAAAACAATTTTAAAACCTTCTAAAACTAACCCTTAGAACTATAGACCTGTAGCTTTGCGTTCTGTTATAAGTAAGGTGATCGAGAGGTGCATAAGTCTGAGGTACCTCGAGCGTCACGGCTTGATTAGCGTTAGGCAGTTCAGTATGGATTCTGGCACCAGCGATCCACAGGGAACCTCGTAGCTTATGTCACGCAATTGTGGAGTAAACTTATCCAGTCTTATGGTGAAGTTTATGTCCGTTGCTCTTGATATCATTAAATCGTTCCATCAGCTATGACATGCTATGCAAATTTATCTAACACGTGCCGGCCGACGTGTTAGATAATGTGGAGGTTATTAGGAATGATGAAATCTCGAAGGATTTTTCAATAATTGATAAATTTTCAAGTTCTTCCAAATCAGTCAGTGATTTAAAGAACATAGTTATGGTGTTTCCATTTATTGATAAATTCAAAAAAAATCCGTCCTCATCGAACCTGATCAGTCGAGTTTTTTGTTCGTCGACTATGTGTTCGCTTCCACTATCGCTTAAGAACAATTTCAGCAGCAATCTCGCCGGCTTACTCCAGACGATGATGTAAAACTTTGCCTTCAACCCAAAGAAATTTAAGTATATTTTCTCCTACCAGTTAAGGCAATTAACTATGAATAATATATATATTGTGAAAGGGTTTCCTTCCTTCCTTTCAAAATGATTTTCCATTTAACAATAAAATAATTCTGTCCTAATCGAACCTCATCGGTCCAGTTTTTAGTCGTCGACTATGTGTTCCCTTCACTGTTGTTTAAAAAACAATTTCAGCAACAATCTCGTCGACTTAGTAAATAAATGATTTTCCCCTAATTACTATTAGTTGCTACTTTAATAAATGTTTCCAGTTCCAGACGATGCAGAAAAAATTCTTTAAAGAAATTAAAGGATATATATATACAGGGTTATCCAAATTAAGTGCCCACCATTAGTAACTTTGTTATTAGTGAAAATACAAAGTTGTTTGAATTAGCAAACTAGTAGCATTTTTAACGCTGGTAAAAATGAGAAATAAAAAAAAACAATTGAGAGTCGTTATTTTGATTTTTTTCAGTAAAATAACATTTTTTTAAATGGAAACCCCTGTATATTATATTTTTTTCTGTTAAAGCATCAAATTTTAAACAAAAAAGCTTACAATAACTTTTCTCCTAGGTTACAAATTGTTGAAGTTATGGCCTCCAATCTGAAACAATTAAATTGTATCGACAAACTTTATTTTCAACATCAACTTATAATCTTACAAAATACAATAACAATTTTTTTTAAAGAAGATGCTCAAAAACACCACCTTGTTCTTCAATACATTTTTGGGCACGTTTTTCAACTGCTCGAACTGTCTTAAGTATGGTCCTACCATCTATCTGGGTTATCTTTTCCCTAACTGCAGTCTTTAACGCGTCAAGGTTATCGTACCTTCGCTTGTAAATTTGGTTCTTTAAGTAACCCCACAAGAAGTAATCAAGTGGGTTTAGATCTGGTGATCTGGGAGGCCACTGTATTCGGCCATTTGTTCCTATCCACTGATCATTAAAAGTAGTACTTAGAAAATGATAAGTACCTCTGGAGTTGTGGGCAGGTGCGCCATCTTGCTGAAAATGCAGATGATGTCTACTTATAAGATCCAATTCGTCTAAGAAATTAGTCAGAATTTCTGACATAAATTCCACATATCTTTCACCAGTTAGGGTTCCCTCATAAAAGAACGGGCCAACAATTTTTGAACCAATTATACCGCACCAAACGTTGAAACTGAAACGGACTTGTGGGCCTCTTGGATGTACTAACAAAAGATTTTCTCTTGACCAGTAATGGTGGTTTTTTCTATTAAACATTCCAGAATTTGAAAAATTTGATTCATCTGTCCATAAAAGGTAACGAAAGTTATTTACATTTTGGCGACAGAAGCTAAGATACCAATGGCAAAAAACAAGTCTTCTCTCTGGATCCCCTGCCAAAAGCGTTTGAACTGGTCGGTACTTATACGGAATAAATTTGTATTTTTTTAAAATCCTTTGAACAGTACCATAACTGAAATTAGAGTGCTTGAGAATATCTGCTATTGAATTCTCACGATAAGCTTCAAAATATCCAATAACTGCAATTTCCGTGGCCTCGCTTATTATGAATTCTTTTTTTGCCCTTGTTTTAGCAAAAACATTTTCGTTGCCCCTAAATTTTCGATAAAGTCTCAGAAAATATCGTCCATACGGTTGAATGCGAGCGGGATATAATTCACTGTAGTATTCTCTTGCTCTCAAGGAGGATTTTCTGCACACTAAATAGCATTCTAACATATCACACTTTTCTTCATGGGAGAACATTTTTCTTTAAATTAATGACACAATAAAGCTTATAAACAAGTATTTACACTAATGTTTGACATTATTTGATTTTATCATTGTTTTCCAAAGCCTTCTAGTTGCGAGTATGTCCAGTTTAACAATTTGTCGCTTATCTTAATGCTGTCAAATCGCGAACGCCATGTTGTTTTCATAGCCGTCTTAATATTATAATACTGCAAATAATTAAAAATATTTATCGTTATTTTGACTTTATTTTTGACTTTAGCGGAAAAGTCATTATGAACTTTTTTGTTTAAAATTTGATGCTTTAACAGAAAAAAATATAATATACAGGGGTTTCCATTTAAAAAAATGTTATTTTACTGAAAAAATCAAAATAACGACTCTCAATTGTTTTTTTTTTATTTCTCATTTTTACCAGCATTAAAAATGCTACTAGTTTGCTAATTCAAACAACTTTGTATTTTCACTAATAACAAAGTTACTAATGGTGGACACTTAATTTGGATAACCCTGTATATACGATATAATGTATTTTTTGAGACGTGGTCATTGTCATCTAGACCTCCTTACTGGTGGGTACTTCCACAAGATTCAAGCAATGAGGACTCTTTATACTACAATAACATTATGTTATTGTAGCTCCTGATGATGAATATTACTCATAAACAAATACATTTTGGGAAAATCTATTTGTTAGATGTTATACATGACATTTGAGGGCATATTTCTAAAATATTGGCCATTATACAAGGTGTCCCAATATCGACCTACATATCAAATTTTATTGCATATTTGGATAAGCCAATTCAAAAATAGAAATGATATAACATACTATGGGGTTTTGGTAGTTAGCTACTGAGATATAAGGTGTTTTGTCTAGAAAAACTCCCCACTTCGGCCACCCCTCAGTCCGCCATTTTGAAATTTGGAGTGCTGAATTTTGTATCAAAAAAACCTACACACCTGAGCCTTTTATTTGCTACTTTTTCGAATTTAAATTTTTGCTCATACAGGGTGGTCAAAAATGCAAATTTAAAATACATTTTTATAAGCTTTTTTCAAAATTAGCTTTGTGAGCATTATAATAAAAACGTGTTTGAAAATGAATTTCTCTAAAGAAGAAATGGTGAATATGGTGTTCGTTTTGAGAAAGAAATATTTTTCTAGCATGTCGCATTTATAAGCAACGGTACCCTAATATGCGACATCCAAGGCCGGAAACATGTTCCACACTACGAGAACGTTTTAATTTTGCCCATTATTTTCCTACTTTTTGTTATATACAGGGTGTCCTCAAAGTTGGGGTTTTCCTTTTCAGAAACAACTACCCTTGAAATAACAAAGGTAATGTGTAGTGAAACGAGGGCGACCAAGTAAAAAAAAATAAAGGAAAAAGTACTCACTCTCCAGTTGACGAGAAGGGCTAAGTACGTCTCTGAACGAAAACATACCGCTCCAACAGAAAATGAAATCAGCTGATGCGCTACCAAGCAGGCGCAGACAAACAAGGAAGGCAAAATGTTGCGTAAAAAGTCTAGGTATTGCATCCCATCCAATCGATTTGGGAGAATAAATGGTCCAATGAGCATACCGTTCACCATGCCAGCCCAAACATTCACCGAAAATGTTAGTTGAAAATGTGCCCGACGGACAGCGTGCGGATTTTCTACTGACTAAACATGAGTGTTGCGAAAGTTATTCACCCCATTACGCGTGAACGTAGATTCGTTTGTCACCAATATGCACTTCAAAAAGTCCGGATTATTGTCAGTTTGATGCAACAACCACTCTTGCTGGAAAATCGTCAGGTTGAAGAGCTTGTTGGACGTGAAACGGATACAGCCCCTCTTCACGCAGCGTTTGCCACACTTTAGTTTTTGATACTTGCACTTCTCTAGCCAAGTCTCTAGTGCTTGTTGAGGGATTCTCGTCTACGCGATTACCTATACACGCGTGACCGTAACCGACGGTTGATGGTTGCATACTGACCTGACACACTGACCCCGACCCAGTTCTGTCGTCGGGTTGAGCTAGTGTCCTAGTACCACTCGGGGATGTCGCGGCTACAGGACGGTATTAAGATATTTTTGATGTTGCAGAGCCCTTTATCTCGGTTTCCTAAATACATTGGTGTATATGCTTCTAGGAAAAATTGCTTATGTTTTCAAGATCTACACGTCGTGTAAAGGAAAACCCCAACTTTGCGGACACCCTGTATATATATATATATACAGGGTGACTTCGAAGTTGAGTCATTTATTTCAACAGTGAGTAGATCTGATCAAAAGAAATGTTTTTTTCCTTTACCATTTTTCTGGTAAAATTAAAGTAACAAAGTTATAGCCCTTTGGAAGTTTGAGTACCGCCCTGTCTCAATAATGATATTATGTTCTCGTGTTTGGCAACAACAGATATAATCCGCCTTATCCGTTCATCGCATCGGAAACAAAAAAGCGAAAGAATTTGGAACGATCTTTTTACAATTATTTTCTTCAGTTGTATACAGTCAGTATCAGTCGGTAGTCGGTAACGCGTAAGTGAATAATCGTGTCTGTTGCGAGGCTCAAATCAAAAATGGCACATGTTTACGAAAATGCTGAACTTGTGGACATGGTTCTTATTTACGGGGGGGGAGTCTTTACAAAATGCTGCCGCGGCATCACGGATCTATGCGGATCGGTTTCCCAATCGAGTGCAACCAACCCCTCGTGCCTTTGTTAATGTAGTGCAAAGAGCTCGTGAATCAGGTGACTTAAGACCTCACAGAGGAGATCATGCCGGTGCTCCAAGACCACACGATCAAATAGAACTAGAAGAACAAATTTTAGAATTAGTAAGTGATGATCCAACAGTAAGCACCCGACAAATTTCAACTCAATTGGCGATTAGTCAGTATAAAACTTGGAAAACTCTACGTGAAAATCAGTTCTATCCGTTTCACATACAAAAAGTGCAGGCCTTACAACCGGAAGATCATGAACAAAGGGTTGACTTTTGCAATTGGCTTTTAAATAAACATCAAAATGATGACAATTTTTTAAATTAAATTTTAGTGAGTGATGAAGCCCTCTTTACTAGAAACGGAATTATTAATTCACGTAATTCTCACGTTTGGGCTATTGAAAATCCCCATGAAATAAGGGAAACCAATTTTCAACAGCGATTTGAACCAATCAACCTGTGGGCGGGAATTGTTAATGGAATTTTAGTGGGGCCTTTTGAATTACCAAATCGCTTAACTGGTGAAAATTATTTTGATTTCTTGCAACACAATTTGCCTGGTTTACTGGAAGATGTGCCTTTAAATATTAGACAAAACATGTGGTTTTTACAAGATGGGGCACCACCCCATTATGCAAGAAATGTGCGTGAATTTTTAAATAGACAATTTAATAATCGTTGGATCGGCCGTGGCGGTTTTGTACCTTGGCCGCCAAGGTCTCCGGACTTAAATCCTTTAGACTTTTGTTTGTGGGGTTGGCTAAAAACTCTAGTGTATAACACACCGGTTAATACACGCGAAGAATTACGTGCTCGAATTGAGGAAATGAGTACAGTGATCAGAAATCAACCAGTGATTTTATTGCGTGCTTGTAAAGAGACATGGCTAAGACGCGCCCAGCTGTGCGTCGAGCAAAACGGAAATCATTTCGAACAGTTTTTGTGACATGCTTTTGGGCGCACAGGTCCGCACTGAAATACTTGTCGGGAGGATACTTTATAAAACAAGGTAACATTTTTTTTATTTTTTTTTATTTTTACACACATATTTTGGTTTATCTTCCTTCTACAATCATTATCTGAAAATTAATGACTCAACTTCAAAGTCACCCTGTATATATATATTATATCCATAAATACAGAGTTAGGACACTATGTCTGTCGCTATTACTTACTGGCAGTAGTTGTTACTTATCTCCAGCCGATGCACAAAAATGGCACTCCTTGTCCTAATCGGGAAATTTATCGCAATTTGAAGTCTTTTCGCTAACCAGTTGCCGGTGGACAGTGGAAAAAATGTATTCGCGGAACAGAAAATGCCTTCAAAACTAATGTGAACTTCGCACGATCAGGATTTACTGTGGTGCGGACTAATCCGTATTTACTCATCACTCCGTTAGTGTCAGTGGATTTCTACATAACCTTATACACCAATAATTACGGATATGCTGGTTACGCGGTAAATCGATATCACATTCCAAGATAAATACTGATGGCTCTCAGTAAATGCCGAGCGAATGAAATTCGACTCACAATGAAGCAGGGACTAATAATGAATCAAGTCATCTCCACTCACGATCTTTCGAAGATCCAGAATGCCCTGTATACAAAGCATGTTTGGGAAGTCAGGATTGGATTGAAAGCATTCGAACCTTTGGCATCGCAAAGTGGGTAATTCTTAATTAATTTATTACTGAGGTTTGTGAGTGCTCGAGTGAGTCGGAGTCATCATAACGTATTACAGGTCATCAATTAAATCAATACTAAGAAGCTGAGTTGAATAAGATCAATAGACAACCAACTATCTCCTACAACACGTCGAGTATAAATGTGGAAGGCCCATACGTTGACAGGAAAGTTTTCAAGGGGAATGCATAAAAGTAATTCCCGCAGTTTTACTATGACCTGCCAAAGACCGTGGAAAGGACTATATTCCTTGTATATAGCAATTACTGATGATGAATAAAGCCACACTCACTCGTGCCTTTGTGAACACCACCCTAGTTGCATACCATTTCTGTTTAGCTACTCTATCAACACCCTTTGTAGTCCCTTTTAATTTTCCACCATTACACCCCTCGCAAACAGAAATATTTGTACAATGATGACACCCCAAGCTTGTTTGTTCCTATTTCCCAACGCTCAAAGCACCAGTCGAGTTCAGAAAGGGATCCTCTGTAAATATTAAAGTTTTCAGCACTTTATGGAAGCATCATTTCCAAGATACGCGTCTATAATTTCAAGTCAATATGGCAGGAATTGATTAGGAGGTTTCCATTATGCTGTTTTCGTGTCGCGTTCACAGCAATGTTGATTTTTGGATATTTGCTAGGGAAATGGGGAAGATGGAATCTTTGTCCAGAGATGTGTAGTTTGGTACTCAGTAGTCTGTTGGACTTTCAAATTGACATTAGGTATATTGGTTCTGTACTTCCCGCGCAATTCTAGACAAACTGACTTTGATTATGCAGCATGAGTCAACTTTTGCTTCCTCTGGTATCATCACTATTCGACGGCTATGAAAATCTTAGTACATACTGAACGAGATATGTGTATAGCTGTAGTCACCGTTCTTGGCGGTTACGTCTTCAACGCCATATAAAATAAGTAGACAGATCGAGTCTCCGTACGATGGACAGAACACTACGCAGACTATCCTTCAGCGCATCTGCTATACTCTCAGGCACGCATGAAGTAGATAACAGGGGACTGTCATCATATTCCAGGCATTGTACCATTTCATATTTAAGATTGATAAAAGGACAACTCAAACTGCACGCCAATGTCAATTAAGTTGTCTCTCTGACAAATATGATTGAAGGGAACTCAAACGTAACAACAAAGTTTTTGAGACGGAGAGACACAACTAAAAACGAATGTCTTTGAGCTTACCTAACAAACATCCACACTCTGGGCTAGGTTGCTTGTGTATGTATGAAGGAGATAGAGATATATAAAGGGATGCTGGCAGTCTTACTGTGACCCGCCAAGAAAATATTAATAATTAAAATATAGCAACGGTATATCAAAATAGTGAAATCTCTCAATATACAAACTGCTTCAGGTTCCACCATCCGAAAAATAAATATAATAATCAGAGGTTTGCCTTAAATGTGGGGAAAATCATCATGTATGTTCTAATTGTGTATTTGCACAAAACCTGTAATAAAAATTATGATATTAATCACGCACCACAAATAAAGATTGCCCAGTTAAATCTTTTTTCAAAGAGATAATACATCGCGAAACTTATTTTGAAAGCATAATTTCTTGTCATATTAATTCATTTCAATGTCTAGTACTAGCATGAAAAGATGAGAAGAAATTTGGCCTTCTACCTCCCTTGTTCGATAACTCTCTTATCCTGCATAATTCTATGTTTGATACTTTAGGTATTTCTGTAACATGGCTTAACAATAGTATTCAAGTAACCTGTTAAATATTTAAGGGTATTCATTCTTTCTTAAAGATAGAGGCAGTCGCGGTGGTGGAGGAAAATCGAAGAAAACGTGCACTATTTACCAGAGGTTGAGAATTAATGAATAAAATTAAAAATTAGTGGTTTGAATCTAGTTCGTTATACCGAAATTTGATCAAATTATTGTGGTCGGCAATATGAATGTAAACCTCTTGGACGCCAATAATAATTTAGACAACTGTTTTAAAGCATATGGCTTCCCCCAAGTTATAAATGAACCATATAGGATTACGAAGAACTATAGTAGCTTAAGAGATCCTATATTTTTGAGTGAATCTGAAATTTGCATTAATGCTGGAACAATAAATACAGACTTATTTACCAATTGGTGTTTTTTGAAACAATCTTTAATAGTGGAAAATCCAAACAATTCATCAGATATAGGCATTTCAAAAATTTTAATATGGAATATTTTCAGTATGATCTTAGTAGCTTACCTTGTTATAGATTATTCGATTTAGATGACATTAACCTGAATGTATCATATTTGACTCATGGTATTAAGTCTACTTCCGATTTTCATGCACGTCAATAAGCAGTTTGCTCCGTGGTTAACGACAGATGTGGAACTTTCAAAAAAGAGGAAAAACAAAGCACTTACTCAATTTAGACATGATGGATCAGAGGAATCATGGAATTTTTACAAAAGAACGACACTCAACCTTTGAAAAAATTAGACTCCAAAAGGCAGCTTATTCAAGATTCCTTAGTGCACAGAGTGACTCTGTGAATCTTTGTAAAGCTCTCAAATTGATGCGTATACAAAAATCTAAAAATAGCGAGATTCCCAACCGTCTCTAATATCCTACAGAAATAAACAAATATTTTTGTTCTGTTTTCAACGACATTCATTCATGTTCAGAAAAAATTGTTTTCTATGAAAATAAGTATTTTTTTATTCATAAATTCAGCTTCTGTCCAACAAATTATACAGATTTGCGCTCAATATTTAATTCCTTAAAATCTATTGCATTTGGAACTGGCAGAGGATCCCTTGAAATGCTTAAATTATGTTTTCCCCTAATTTCAATACATATATTACATATCATAAATAAAGCATGGAAAAGCTTTCTTGTTTTACCTTTGTCCAAAGTAAGTAACCCTACCTTGTATACTGACCTAAGGCCTATTAGCATTTTGCCTATACTTTCCAAATTATTCGAAAGGGCAATGTATGCACAAATAAATGAATATGTTTTGAAATGTGTTTTACTAACATCTAGACAATGCGGTTTTAGGAAGGGATATAATACTGCTGCAGCATTGTTAGGTCTAACTGACAATATTGTCAGGGCTTGCGATAAGCATCAAACTACTCCCTTAATTGTTTTAGATTGTTCCAAAGCGTTTGACACCATCAACCATTCACTCTTAATAGCCAAATGTAAATTTTATGTTTTCTCTGAATCATCAGTTGCTCTAATGAATACCTCTTGTTGAAAGTTCATTTTTCAAATACGGAGGTTTTCCTGATCTTATTATTCTATAGATGGAATTAAGTAAATTATGTTTCCCGCAATTTAGCATATTCAATATAGACTAATTGTTTAGGTAAGGCGTTATGTAGTTAAGATAAGGTATGTTAAATGAAAATTCGCATGTAGGCGTTCTACACTTTTTGTATCGTATTTTTAGTAGTATACGCCAATGAGCTTCCATAAACTATATCTCCATAGTCAAAAAGCGACAGTATGAGCTTCTAAAAAAGAAAATACTTTTGCTTAGGCAAAGATGACTCCCAGTTATACAATAATTTTAATACTGACAATATAATCATTGCTAAGACTCAAATTAATGAACACTTGAGGTCTATTGACAAGTATGCAAAAATTCACAATCTTAGTTCAAATCCAGAAAAATCATAAGTATTTATATATATAAAATTATATTCTCTCTTGAAGAATTTAGAAATCAAATTAAGAAATATTCGATAAATTACATTAAATAGTGGAATTATAAAGGTATTTCAAACTGTAAAAAATCTAGGCATATCTCTTGATGAATGTTTGCATTTTATTCCTCATGCGAACAATGTTTCAAAAAGTTGTTCAAGGGGGTATCCAAAACATGGACGCATAAATCGGGTACGCCAATATTTGTGGGAAAAGAATGAGAAAACGTGTTTTTTGGGATTCAGTCGTAAGTGTTGGCAGGAACGAAAAAACTCTTTTCAGGGATTTATGAGACCCACAAAATGAGACCACACGTAAAGAGATCCGACTAATCGCAAAAATGTTATGGCATTTGTTAGTAATGCTTTCTCGCAGATATTTGAAATTCTTCAAATTCGTAGGATTCGTACTTCTCAATAACCACAATAAAATTGGAGTAGATTGGTCAAGTAGTTTTTGAGAATTTCTAATTGTTTATCTGAAAACACCTGTTTTCCGGCAATCACTGCAAGTTTATTGAACAATATACAGGGTTAGTTCAAAGGCCATTTTATAGCAACACTAGTTTACCTTTCCGATATGAATCGCAAACCATTCCGGAAGATAGATGTTATATTTATGCATAAACGATGGGTTACCTTTTGTTCTTCTAAACAAAATTCAAACATTTCGTATGTGTGAGTAATTCGCAAAGCTAATAGACACATCTGCTTTGTTTTAAAATGTGTATAGTAACGTATGTTTTTCGAATATCGTAGCGCATTTGTTCAATTACTCACAAATACGGAATGTTTGAATTTGTTTAGAAGAAAAAGCCTAATACTTGTTTTTCGCATAAAAATAACATTTACCTTTCGCAATAGTTTGTGATTCATATCGGCAACGGTAAAGACGTGTATTTTGCTATTAACTGCCGGAAGACAGGTGTTTTGGGATAAACATTTAGAAGTTATCGAAAAACTACTTAACCAATATAATCCAAATCCTCTGTACCTTGACATAAATATGATCGTAAAGTAGAATGAGTTCCAGTGAAAAAGTATTGTTGACTTTTCAGCTTCCGTACGTTCTGGTATCTTTACTGGTCGGCCATGGAAATCCTCACATCGTAGCACCATACATTACTCTCTATATTTATACATATTCACCATAATGAAATGTGACAGACAAGAGTTTTCATGTAAGTTATTTTAATACAAAGCATTTTTTAAACACATATGAATATAGTTTTTCATGTCAGGAATTAGGAATTTAATACCGGTGCTAAGACTTGAGCAAATTATGGTTCAACAATGATCTGACTATAGAAAATGCCGTTGAAGGGTATTAATTGTTAGCTGTAAAATCTAAAAAACTATGATTTTTCAACAACAAATACATATATAATTGTATATCGCTTCTTTAGTTTACTCGTATCAATTATTAACAGTAGAACCTATTGAATTATAATTTCCCAACGATAAATACATATAAAATTCTATATCACTTCTACAGTTTCTACTACTACTACTTCCAGAATACCCGATTCCACAATAGATTAATATTTCAAACTTCAGATCAAATAGCGGTGCTGTCAAAGTTTGGTTTCTGACTCAAAATGTTTCATCTGCTAAAATAGATTCTTGCCTTGTTTTTATAACTAAGTACACTTATCATCCTTAAGACGTATAATTAATTTCTTGCGAATAGTCACTGTTTACTTATTGTATAGGGTGGATCACAGTGTCAAGAACATCAAAGTTTTGTCGTTTTTGGAGATCGATCCAATGACGGCGGAAAAAAATGGAATAAAATTCGTTCAAGCTTTGTTTTTTGACATTTCAGAGGACCCTGATCATTTTTGAAAATACCTTTAGGGGTAAATAATTCGGAGGTTGGGGATGGTAGGAGGTTAAATATAAAGATATCAACATTACGTTAGCATACCAAAACTACGCTATTAGGAAGTGGGGGGTGGTAGGAGGCTAAAGGAGGTTATAGATAAAGATATTAACGTCTGCCTTACCAAGATTGCACTAGTCTGGTGGTATCATAGAATGAAATAATTGTATTTTCAATTCATATTTTTTGAACGGTGGGCGCTGACTGTACATGTCGCATAGTATTATCGTACGTTCTGATATTATGATACCGTCGCGCGTCTTCGACGAAGTCGATGACTCTGGGGTAGCGTCGGCGTTCCTGAATTCACACATATGTAAATATTACGCGAAATATGTGTGATACTGTCTGGTACTACTACGCGGGATACTAAACCTCTAGATAATGTCTTTTTCTCATACCAAAAATCAATATTTACAAACCTCTAACCCTACAGCTCCCAACCCCCAGTTTTCAACATGCTACTAATGTTTCCTCCAAGTGGTATGGATTTCTTAAAACGTCAAGAGACAAATCTTTTTTCATTTTTCCATTATTGTTGGATCGATTTTCGAAGCCTACAAACGTTTTTCGTCCTTGGCATAATCTTGTGTAAATATTTCATCAAATTCCGAGAAGCACGTTCCAAGTTATAGGCGGGCCAAGGATTAGCGGACAGGCAGACAGACCGATGGAAACGAATCATACACAAGGAGGTAGAATAGATTCCAGACTCACCAAAATGAACTAAAAAGCGCAACATTACACCGAATGCATCCATGTTTGAAGCAGGGTAAACAAAAGACGACTTCATTATCAAAAATGACACTGCATGTTCTCCAATGTTCCCCTTCAGCACTTTTATATTGCGATGGTGCTGACGGCAAGTGCAGGCGACAGCAGCATCAACCTCCTTAAAAATTCTGCTCTGGAGATTTTCGTATCAGTGACGTTTATTGAGAGGGAAAGTTTGTGCCAGACCTTTCCGATATTAACGCTTTGCTGGCTTAATACAGGAGAGGCAAAGTTGTTTGTTCTTTTTATCCGTTAAGTACTTGTAGTAGCGACGACAATGTGTACCTAAGTACCGGAACACCGCGATTGAGATAAAGGAGTTAGAAAAGTTTTGAATATTTAGAAGAATTCGGAAAGGCGGATGGCTTTATATTTACGATACCATTGAAGTTAAGTGGTGCCACGATTCCTAGAGGGCCTTCCTTCTTTGGGAACACAGAAGATAATGAATGTGCTACAAAATGCCTCAAGCCAGGTTCTCTCCATGAATGTCCCAAGAAGAAAAAATCAGAATTAAACTTGGCACTAAGCATGTGTGCTCTTCCCAATGTGGTTCAACATTGTGACAGACTGTGTGATCAAAATAGACGGGATGGGGAGATATCATAATATGGGCACTGATGGGGGGTCTTGAAAACTTTGACTGTGCTCTGCGTCGACGGCATATACCTGCAAATGCACTCCATGTTCGATACGATGAAGAATACTTGGAAAGAAATACGAATAAATATGTCCCATATCGATCTATTGTGATTTAAAGCACAGTGTCCAGCCTTCATCCTCTAATCAGACTTCCTAGTCTTGACACAGTGCTTTGCTTGTCGCTTTCCGATATTGGATTTGTGATTCCTAATAACTGAGCCTTGTCAGGCCTTCGCAGTGGTATAGGAGATGTCTACTATATGGGTGAGAAACGTGGGTGAGTAAGAAAGCCAATAAACCCAATCATCATGTTTTTATCAACACATGTCTATGTAAGGGTTTAGAAATATTTGGCTGAAGACAATATCAAACGGAGAACTGTGGAGGAATAAAATAGGAACTCAGATAGGAAAAAGGATAGCTAGATAAGTCTCATACTACGAAGAAGGAATGACGAATCGTTGACTAGAATGATCCTAGACTAGAACCTCCAAGGACATAGAAATATAGAACGACCTAGGCGGACATGGAGAAGAACAAGTGACGGATTAGGAGATGGAAATCCTGAGATAAAGAAATAGCTTGCGAAGAACTGACTCGTATGGCGTGAATTTGTAGTTCATCCGAGAAATGACGGGACTATATAATATATAAACTTTTATAAAAATGTCTGACTGTCTGCCGTTCTGTCGGTGTGTCTGTCTGTCGATCTGTCTACCTGCCTGTCTGTCTATCTGTCTGTCCACTAATCAATGGTCCATCTATAGGTTAGGAAATTCCGAGCGGATATTGATGCAATTTTCACACAAGGTTATCACTATGCCAAGGAGGAAAAAGCTTTGTGGTTTTTGAAGCTCCGTCCGCACCTAGTAGACATATCTCACATCCCATAAAACTTGTTGTCGATACACGTCTCTGCTTTCTGGGTTCACCGGCGGGTGTGCTAGTCTATATGAATGCTCCTCTATTACTGCCCCTTTGCCGCTTCGTGCGGATCGATATGCGGGAGGGGCGACGGATCACCTGGTATGGAAGCGAAATAATGTCTTCGAACTAATTGCTTGGGCCTGTTTGACTGACTTGATCCGTCTAATTTCTATGTTGCTCATGTTCATGAATATTTTTTGTCTCAGAGGGTCTAACTTTGCGTGGCAAGTGCAAGGTCAACCTACTACCTACGCAATTTTTTGTTTTAAATGCATCCGAAAGGTTGCTACCCTATTCTGCGACACCATGTGCAGCAATTCGTTTTGGAGATTTAAGCACTCCATGCAGTCAGGGAAATAACACAGTCATGTGTATAAATCAACAAACCGCCTACAAATTGCATTAGTGAACTGCAATGGATCGTCTGGCTGTTGGCCCGTGTCTAAAACCAGCAGCTAGCAGCTCCATCTGCGATATTAACTTAATCATAACTTCCAGTGTCGCTGATCTCACGCTAATTGCTGACCTAATTAATTCGCACCCAAAAACTAATTATATATGTTAATGGGTGGCTTAATTTTCTGCCGGTTACACGGACCTATTATGTACACAACGAGAAGTAAAAGCACTCGTGGAAAAACCGTCTATGCTTTAACTTCTGACTTGATCTAGCAAATTTCCTGAAAATCAAAACTGTTTCCTACGACTGACAGTCTCGGAAAATATAGCTCGAGCCGAAAAGGTGTTCCACTTTTAATTGCTTCCAAGTATGTCTACTTACGGCGATCAAACCTATACTGAGTGACAGAAAAAAGAACGACCAGTCATAATGAATTTATTACTAAGACTTCCTATGTACTTGTATATGTTTGTTTAAGCCAAAGAACGATCAACTTTTCAACCATAAGGGGTGTTTCTGATATCGTCTGTTTTTAGAAAAACAGGAAGTAGGCAATAGTAATGTTTTGCCGCTAGAATTGGCATTTGATCATTATGAAGAGCTGCTTTGATCTGTTCGTAATGCCTAGTGTGACAAGATGATAGAATTTTCAACAGCTTAAAGACTTGATACGGGGAGAAAGACATTCTCCCCCTATCAAGTGTGTGTGTGTGAGGCTGATCAGAGCAATAGCCACTAGGGCTCGCAGAAGTTAAAATACGATGCCAGTTTGTTATCAGACATGAAATCAGAAATGCCTTACACGAAGAGTAAGAGGCACAGGCTGCACCAGAAGAACGGCCTTGCAGCAAGGTCAATTTCGGAGCAATGGCTTGGTCTCACTCCTAGGCATCAAAGCTATCGACTGGCTTGATGCAGAGAACAGCTGAACTGGAATCTCGAATGGATTACCATTGCATTTAGTGATGAATCCAGATTCTGATCAGGGATGCATGATGACCGTGCAAGTGTAAAAAGACGACGAGGTGAAAGACAAGTTTCTCCATTTTCATCTGCACCACACTATTGGAACTACGAGTATAGTATCGGAGCTATTACTCATAGAAGCAGGTCGGTTTTGTGTTGTTCAGGGGCAACAAGATAAAGCGCGACTGCGACCAGATACATATAGCCAGAGTTACGTTGGCCCATTTAAAAGACAATCAAATCGGCTTGTGTCCTTGGTCCCTGGATCTCCCGATCTTCCACTCATTGAAAACGTCTGGGATATTATGGAAAGAATATCACTATTACTTCACCAAATCCTCCACAGACACCACCGGAACTTCGGCACATGATACCTCAAAAGAAAATCGATTATCTGGTTAGGAATATGTTTCTGAGTGCATAAGACATCGTGGAGACCCATAAAGCTATTAACTTTTTACATTTTTCTAACGGTTGGATTTTTCTGAAGTTTTGATCAATCCCTTACCTAACCCTAAGAGAGATGTATACGAAAGGTTGTTGTAATGCATTTATTATTAGTGGATGTTCCGTTTTCTATGTCGCTTAGTATACTTGACTGTCGAACTCAACCGTGCTTGTTACGTAGAAAATAACAACCAGATAGTTGTAGATAGCTCTGATCGAAAAGTTCTCATCAAGTACTGCGGTATTTAGATAATTCACACTCTCCAAAGAAGGACTAGTGCAACGGCTCATATTTGCCTAACCGAAAGCTGGCATGGTTTGTGTACTACATGCTCATAGGGCAGTATAAATTGTATACTTTTCGAGCAAGAGGTTCCAACCGGAATATTATCCTAAAAATTCCTAGTTTAATTGGACTATGGAATTTTGTGGTTCGAAAGTCCGGACAGTAGTTCGACTTTGACTGGTCAACTCGAATGGCTCGACTAACAGATTTAGCGTAAGAGAGTGAATGGGCATCCAGATACCATTTTTATATGTACTCTCGAATAGAGCACCCTTGCTGATGATCAAATGAACTTGACAGTGATGTTCGACCTTCAGCTTTTCCTGGAATTATTACATTTGGATATACTCGTCGTTATCATATTCGATTTTTTCGCTATTTCTCTCAAAAGAAATGTTTTATTCATATAGCTTAAATTCGACTACCGATTTCGTCAGTCTTTTGATTAAAACTGTGAAGATATATTCATGCAACCGAAACAGATTAGGTAAACATTCTGACGTGCATATATAAAGGTGTGTATGGGAAAATCTACTTCTAGAATTTTTTAATTTCCATCCTGCCATTTTAAGTCTTGCTTTCGGTAGTGCACAGGTAGTACATGTGTATAGTCTCGACTTTGTTTTCGAGAATAAGCACAATTGCTACTACCACTCATTACATGCACCAAGTATGTGTACAATTATGCCTGTCACGTGTACAATTAAGTGTAGTCACCATGTCCTTCATGTGAAATCTTAAGCTATGCAGCCCTATGAACGATCAGTAGGTAAGCCGATAAGGCCGATATATAGGCCTCTAATATATCGATATCGCCCAATTATGGGTATCGCCAGAAATTCTATATCGGCCAATCTTCAATAATGAGGGTTCCCAGCGAGCTGATGAATGTAAGAAAGATCTGGTTTGACCCCGGAGTGTTACTACTATTGATGGTATGTAAACTCTACAGCAGCGTAGTGCTTGGACTTTTCCGCATGCACATGTGACTCTGTTCTGTTGCCATACCGAGTGCTTTTTTCATCATTATTTTACGATCTAGTTACCTCGATCTCAAGAGAGTGGAGGTTGTTGCATGTTATGCTTGCAGCTTAATATCCCTAACGTGAAATTGTGCTGGAAAATTACATTATACTAAGCTTGACTTTGTACTACAGGTTAAACAAGAAAACATGAAGTATTATTAGTTCTATCTTTTGCCATTTTCAACCGTACAAACCTTTGATCTCTTCTGGGTGTCCCAGAATAGCAAGGAAATGTCTCTTATGCATAAAGTAAACAGGAATATGGTAACCGAACAGAGGAAAAACGCAATCAACAGATTCCATTTATATAACTGATGCATAGGCCGATTTTTTAGGCGGTGACAATACAAACGTAATTTTTTTTAAAATTGGGAGTATTTTTCGAAAATATTGCGGCTTGACAAGCATCTTAAAGGTGACCATTTTCGGGGATTACACCTACCACACCTATATATTAATACCACAAATCCAGGGACATATAAGAATGTACATAGCCAGTGTCCATGTTTGTCTGACATACGTTTTGAATACTGCTTACTGGCAATACTTTTCAGCTAGCACGGTGTCCTTTTTCAAGAACAATTAACAGTGTATTAAATTATCCATGCTCGATGCTATTTCGAGGTGGGCTGTTCGTCTGATCGATGACTCTTCTCTAACGGACAGTCTCGGGAACGCTATGTCAACGGGCTTTGCTCCTCAGACCTCTCCACCATAATGGGCTTAGAGGCTATGGAACAATATGCCTGGTGAGGTTTCTCCCAGTTCTACCAACCTTTATAAATCGGGTTAGCGAAGTTTAAGCTCCACATACCATCCGCGGTGCCCCGGTATTTAGCCTTCTCTTTACAAGGCTGTTTCGGTACATTATATAAGAAAAGATATTGAAGTTATACGAAGCGAAAATCTAGCATTTCTGGGAGTAGTTTTCCAACTCGTATTTTATTTTGAAATTTTTTATAAGCCACTGAAAACTAGATTGAACCATTTTTTAAGCAAATACATTTTTTTAATTTCTTGGGTTTAGCTCCTTAGTAACTTTTCTCTATGACCTTTCCTAGTTATAAATGATTCACAGGCTGAATAACTCCCAAAATGTCAATTGACAAATGTTAAAGCTATGACTAAGTAGTCAACCTTCCCCTATAAGACGCCGGAGGATATTTAGGGCTCGGATTATTTTAGAGCAATCTATTTAAAAGTTTCTAACGAGCTGTGCTCTACGTGAGTGTCTCTCAAGCATACTTGATAAAAGGTGGGCCATCAGTTGGTTTTTTAAGTTGGTATTATTTTGACAGTTGGTAACACTTCCATACTCAACATATTGATAGATATATTGTGCCAAACTTCCGATGTGAGCAATGTATCGTTTTAATCTTGAACAAAGTTAGGAAATATTGAAAAACTATTTTCAAAGTGAGTGCTGTGCTGCCTAAGCTTTGCGAAAATTGAGAAGACCATTTGGTCGGAATGAAGTTCCGTCCGCGACTGGTATACGAAAAACCGTGTATAAGGTTCGTGAAACTGGCCTCCTTGTGGATAACAGAAGGTATGAGCTTGTTCGACCCGTACGTACAGTCGAAAACATTGCTGCTGCTGCCCAGAGTGTGCGTGGAAAAGCAAGAATGTCAACTCGGTATAGAGCACAAGTGGGCATCAGTCGCACTTGTGTGCGGAGAATATTGAATAACGACCTGGATTATTTCCTTACAAGGTGCAACTTGTGCAAGAATTGAAACAAAATGACCATCCGCTTCGATATCGTTTCTCTACGTGCGCTCTAAATCAAATGGAGACGGACGTCTATTTTGAACGCCAAATCATCTTATCGGACGAAGCCCCTTTCCATCTGAGGATTTACGTTAGCAAGCAAAAAGTGTAACTGTTTGGTGTGGCTTTTGGAGTGGTGAGATTATTGGTCCCTAATTTTTTCAAGATGAAGATGATAACAGCGTGACGGTAAACAGGGAACGCTATAGAGAGACATCTTGAGGACCTTTCGTGGCCACTATTAGACGACATGCACTTGCACAGTCTCTGGTTCCGGCAGGACGGTGCAACATGCCACACCAGCCGTGAAACAATCGATCTTTTACACACTAAGTTCGGTCATCGCGTTATCAGCCGTTTTGGAGACGTTCATTGGCCAGCCCGCTGCTGCGATTTGACGCCCATGGATTACTTCCTATGGGTTACTGTTAAGGACCGCTGTTATACTAACGATCCTCAAACAATTTATGTTCTTTAAGAAAAATATCCGTCGAGCTATTGTTGAAATAGACCCACAAACTATCGAAAATGTGCTTCAAAATTGGGTTAAGAGGATAGACTATTGCCAGGCCTGCCGCGGCAGCCATTTAACTGAAATTGTTCTTCATAAATAATCGGAAGGTGTATTCTTTTGAATAAGGTATCGAGTGGTACATATTATTGAAGAGTGTTGTTTTAATACCAATTTAATAAAGAAACCTACGGATGAACGACCATTTATTTCGGAGCAAAAAACAATTTTTGTAATTTGTTGAAAAAAGTTGTTTACCGGGTCAGGACCCAAGTCTCTAGACTTACGTTAAAGGGCACCCAGCAAGCGCACCTTGTCTAAATAATGTAAATCTAAATATCATTATTATCGATAGTATTGCTTTTATCACCACGGCTTTGAGCTTATAACCCATCTCCTTTGTGCACGTATTCTAGGTATCGCATTACGTGATTCCTTTGTCAGACACATGTTGCGTGATACCCACCTTCTATGTATACATTCACCCGTTCACCGACACCCGACACAAACATATCAGATAAAATAAATATGAAAAAGAAGAAAAACAGAATCCGTTGTATTCTTGCTGCTACTCCAATGGATATAAAAGTATCAAAAAGACGAAAATTCTTGCTGCCGTGTGACCTACTTTACGAGAAACGCGTAGATCAAGACATCCTATGCATTCATGCCTTTAAGCAATCTTGCGTCCTGTCATTTGTCACATAAGTGACACGGAGCTATAATATTTGTATTTTTTTATTTGGCTGTTATAATCAAATACATTTTATGGCTTCTAACGGTACGTTTCCAATGCCACAAGTTGCAGGCACATGTAACAGGACTGTCTCAACTGCATGTTGCGCAACATGTACCTGCTTGTTTTACAAATCGATTCTTAGAATTTGTACAAGTTGGAACAGTTGTTAAAAGTACGACGTGTTGGCGACTTTAAATGCCATCTTCGGGCACATGTGACTTTCTAGAACTAAACAAAAGCATCAAACATTACAACACAAGATGCATTAGAAAAAGAGAAAGTCACTTAAGATTAAAAGTGGTCAATAATCTACGAGATAACGTAAAGTCAGAAACAAACGTTAAGTCCTTCAAACGGAATTTGTAAAGGTTTCTGAACGATCAGCGGTGAAGGGTGTTTCTCCTATAGGCATTTTTAATGTGTTTAGAAAATTTGTTTTATTCTCACCAGTTTTATTTCAGTGTCTTGTTACTGTTATTTTGACCTTAGTTTTAAGTTATTAACAGTTCCTTATTTTTTTGTAAAATCAATAAGCGAATTTGAATACATATCGGTACTATAGGAATTGTCAGAACAACTTGAAACTGGACACAAAATAATAAAACAGCAGTGAAAGAAAACGGATGACAATATAATTTCCCATACTTAACACATTAAAAATGCCTATAAGAGCAAAACTCTTCGATACAACGAGGGATGTCTTTTAAGTTTTGCATATAGAAACATAGTAGGCCGGGCGGATCGAACATCAGTACTGAATCTTAACCTCACTCCTTAGTAAACTTAAATTCAAAGTTTCAGAACAATAGGTGCAGTGTTCCCACTACAGTGAATTTTTCAGCGTCACCAAGTCATTAGAAAAATGAAACTCAACCAAGAACATTTTCGCGCCATAATTTGTTACAACTTTCAGAGACAATTATCGCAACAGGAATCCCTTGCTGGGTTACTGTCTATTTTCGGCAATGAAACGCCACATCAGTTGACAATTTCCCGTTGTTATGGAGAATTCAAACGTGGACGGGTGAGTCTTAGCGACGATCTCAGGGTGGCTGCACAAAAAACGGCAGTCACCCACGGAAACGTCGATGCTGTGCGCAAACTCATCATTGAAGATAGACATGTGACATGTCGCGAGATTGAGGCGTCCTTGAAGATATCAAGGACCTTACTTCAAAAAAATTTACGTGAAGAATTAGGAGTAAGAAAACTAGTTTCACGGTGGATACCCCACCTGTTGACTGAAGAGCAGAAAGCAACCAGGGTTAATTGGTGTCAAAAAACGCTTGACCGTTTCAATTCCGGAAACTCAAAACAAGCGTACAGCATTGTTAGTGGTAATGAATCGTGGATTTAGTATTATGAACCAGAAAACAAACGACAGTCGGTTGTTTGGGTGTTCCATGGTGAAGAAAAGCCAAGAAAAGTCATCCGTTCTCGAAGTGCTTCGAAAAAGACATTTGTGTCAAAAGCGGGTCATATTGCAACAATTCCTCTTAATGAGCAAATAACTGTTACTGCTGATTGGTATACCACCAATTGTTTGCCAAAAGTAATTTTCGAGCTTCGAAAAATCATCCCCGAAAGAAGAATCATCCTCCACCAAGACAATGCAAGCTCGCACACAGCCCAAAAAACAAGGCAGTATTTAACGGAAGAAAACATGGATTTATTGGATCATCCTCCATATAGTCCCGATCTAAGTCCTAACGATTTCTTTACTTTCCCGAAAATTAAAAACAGACTGCGTGGTCAAAGGTTCCAGTCACCAGAAAAAGCAGTTGACGCAATCAAAAATGCCGTTTTGGATCTGCCAGCAAACGAGTAGAACAAGTGCTTCGAAAATTGGTTCGAGCGCATGCAGATGTGTATTAATCTACGTGGAGAATACTTCGAAGAACAATAAAGTCATTTAAAACAACCTACCGTGTTGTTTTATTTCCATATGTAAAACTTAAAAGACATCCCTCGTATAAAATACTTATCGATCAGAAACCTCAAATTCTTTTAAAAATGTTTAAGGTTAGGTATTTTTTTTTCTTTTTTAACGTGTCTTGTGTAGTAATTTATGACGCTTTTGTGTTAGGTACCCACCTGCACCTGAAGATGCCATTTCAAGTCGCCGAAACGTCGTATTTTTGATAAATGTTTTAAGGCGACCGAATCCCAAGAATTTATAACTTAAGATCGTTTTATATTCAAGCGCTATTGAATTACGAGTAGTAATAGAAAATGAGACCAGCCAACCCTTTGATAATTGGTCAGTCCGATTAAAATTAACGGGTCTTTAATCTCGATGCCATTGATTGTCAATCCGTTTGATATTTGATCGGTTCGAAGGGATACGGTTATTCACCGGGTTGTTTTTACAACTTTCTCGTCTAATGCACAAAGGGAGGGGAGGTATACCTGCAGCTAACATGAAACCAAGAAAAAACGTCCAAAGTTTGAACTTCTGACTCATTTGTACATTGAAACTGTGTGATTTTAAGGAAACTATCGCCTGTGTCAGCCAAAAAATGTAACCCATGAGAATAGGAATCATATAATAAGTGAAAGGTACAACGGAAAAAAGATGGATGTCACAAATTTGACGTTGTGTAGTTAGAACCGGCAACATGTTGTCTTAACGCAGTACAATCCCATAAGGTACCCGAAACATGCAAAAACAATGACATATCGTAGTTATACCAAATTGAAAACTTACCGTGCAGGGGAAAAAGATGAATGTCACAGCCGTTGTATGAAAAAAAGATTAACGTCCACTGATCGTCACCAAAATTAGTAGGTACTACAACAATTTACCATACATCAATTTGCTATGAAAAAAATAAACGTTAAGCAATCATTTTTAAGCAGTTACCATTAATATTGTTTTGTTTGTTCTATATTCTTTTGAATAAAGCTTTTTTTGGTTCGTTGTTTTTTCTTGTCCAAATTAAGAAAATACTTAAAAGTAATCAAGGGGTTCCAGGCCCTGAGTAATAAATTTTCTGTTAAGGTTGTTATTATATTAGAACAGATCGTAAAATCTAAGATAGGCATTTTGCTTGTTTTATCAACCCTTAGATTTTACAGGGTATCGCATATGACGAAGGGCTCATTTCTAACCTCGATATCTAAAAAAAAAGTTGAATTCAGGCATGGATGCTATCACATAAAAATGTTTAAAATCATAAGAAGAACCTCAAAGTACAAAAATAAAAGGGATTTTTCATTAAAAAGTGTTTCGTCTGCTTTCGCTTATGGGTTACCCTGTATATCGAAAAAACTTATTTGTAATACAACTGTTTCTCAATTCCTTGTAATAAAGAATTTATGGTACTCCGTCAGATCTTTGACCCACCCTAAACAACGAGTCCAGAAATCTTCAAACTTTTAAATTCACTTTCCTCGAAATCTTTTTGTGAGTATAATTTTTTCCCCGGTTCCCTTCAAGTATTATTAACTATGGTTTTCGGCCCCGAATGGCCGGGTCGGGTATACCCTGGTGTCCAAAGGTTTTTGGGACCCAGGTTATACTTGATGAAAAACCTGGGTATTCGGGTGTCAACAAAAATCAGAAAAATTCAATTTTTTAGCGTAATAAACCACTGGCGCCTTAGATATAAGCCCATAGATGTCTTTTTTGTTAAAAAAGAAACAGAAAACCTAGAAAAACTTTGTCCGTTGCGAAAACAACAATTTTTGAAATTAATTTATAAAAAGTGTTCCAACAATGTTGACGCTGTTTTGTGCATGGCAACATGCAGGTCCGTTAAAATAAAGAATAGGATTATGCAGTCAAACAGAATCCGATTTTTTTTTCGTAGATTCTCGAAGATACTTTCGGTACTACTCACACTCAAAATCTTGGAAATAAGTGGTCACTTCTCATTGTCATGTTTCATTATTTGTTTTCATTTTTATGCAGTCATCAATTTTGCAGAACATACGTTTTTCACAATAATGACCACGACATTAAATTGGTCCCGAAAATGCAATAGAGAGAACATTAATTATTTATTGCTATTTATACATACAATGACCCTGCTGCAGATGGATTTTTGGAACAACTGACTTTTACGGAAGATGTTGAGGGCGTTATGAAATCAAAGTCACGTAAAATTACCGGATAACATGTTCATGAACAGCAGAGCTCGCAATTTAGCTATACTCGTACTACATAAAGCCCTATTATCCATAAAGCCAACTTCAAAGGACAGCGAACGAGCTTTCTCCGTTGCAGGAAGTTTTGTAGCAACAGCACGGAAAAAGCTTTCGGTTCATTCCCTTGACGCATTGATATTTTTGCAATCCTATTTCATTAATAAATCCGATATTAATTAAGAATAACGTTCGTTGATCTCCTGGATTGCTTAAAACTTCCTAGGCTTTAAAATGAATAACCTTGATCCCTTTTCTAAGTTGTTACATGTTAATTCATGTCGTTGTTTTGCTATTAAGGAGTTTATTTTTTTAACAATGCTCAGTAGTTTTTAAGAAATACAAGAATGACATCGTTATAATTTTGTCAGGAAGAAGCTGATCTTTTTATGTATGTATATATATATATACAGGGTGACTTTGAAGTTGAGTCATTAATTTTCAGATAATGATTGTAGAAGGAAGATAAACCAAAATATGTGTGTAAAAATAAAAAAAAATTAAAAAAAAAATGTTACCTTGTTTTATAAAGTATCCTCCCGACAAGTATTTCAGTGCGGACCTGTGCACCCAAAAGCATGTCACAAAAACTGTTCGAAATGATTTCCGTTTTGCTCGACGCACAGCTGGGCGCGTCTTAGCCATGTCTCTTTACAAGCGCGCAATAAAATCACTGGTTGATTTCTGATCACTGTACTCATTTCCTCAATTCGAGCACGTAATTCTTCGCGTGTATTAACCGGTGTTTTATACACTAGAGATTTTAGCCAACCCCACAAACAAAAGTCTAAAGGATTAAGTCCGGAGACCTTGGCGGCCAAGGTACAAAACCGCCACGGCCGATCCAACGATTATTAAATTGTCTATTTAAAAATTCACGCACATTTCTTGCATAATGGGGTGGTGCCCCATCTTGTAAAAACCACATGTTTTCTCTAATATTTAAAGGCACATCTTCCAGTAAACCAGGCAAATTGTGTTGCAAGAAATCAAAATAATTTTCACCAGTTAAGCGATTTGGTAATTCAAAAGGCCCCACTAAAATTCCATTAACAATTCCCGCCCACAGGTTGATTGGTTCAAATCGCTGTTGAAAATTGGTTTCCCTTATTTCATGGGGATTTTCAATAGCCCAAACGTGAGAATTACGTGAATTAATAATTCCGTTTCTAGTAAAGAGGGCTTCATCACTCACTAAAATTTGATTTAAAAAATTGTCATCATTTTGATGTTTATTTAAAAGCCAATTGCAAAAGTCAACCCTTTGTTCATGATCTTCCGGTTGTAAGGCCTGCACTTTTTGTATGTGAAACGGATAGAACTGATTTTCACGTAGAGTTTTCCAAGTTTTATACTGACTAATCGCCAATTGAGTTGAAATTTGTCGGGTGCTTACTGTTGGATCATCACTTACTAATTCTAAAATTTGTTCTTCTAGTTCTATTTGATCGTGTGGTCTTGGAGCACCGGCATGATCTCCTCTGTGAGGTCTTAAGTCACCTGATTCACGAGCTCTTTGCACTACATTAACAAAGGCACGAGGGGTTGGTTGCACTCGATTGGGAAACCGATCCGCATAGATCCGTGATGCCGCGGCAGCATTTTGTAAAGACTCCCCGTAAATAAGAACCATGTCCACAAGTTCAGCATTTTCGTAAACATGTGCCATTTTTGATTTGAGCCTCGCAACAGACACGATTATTCACTTACGCGTTACCGACTACCGACTGATACTGACTGTATACAACTGAAGAAAATAATTGTAAAAAGATCGTTCCAAATTCTTTCGCTTTTTTGTTTCCGATGCGATGAACGGATAAGGCGGATTATATCTGTTGTTGCCAAACACGAGAACATAATATCATTATTGAGACAGGGCGGTACTCAAACTTCCAAAGGGCTATAACTTTGTTACTTTAATTTTACCAGAAAAATGGTAAAGGAAAAAACATTTCTTTTGATCAGATCTACTCACTGTTAAAATAAATGACTCAACTTCGAAGTATATGTATATATATCTGATTGGTCTGAACTGAAGGATAATTTGAGGTTTCAGTTTACTAATTGAAACGACTCGTGCACCACCCGGGTATCTAGGTATTTAAAAAAATACCCGATACTCGGGTATGCGAAGACCCTATCAGTATATGAACATGTCCGGAAATTACAGATACCCTTATTGTGCTCAGCGCTTAGATCTCAGAACTAATGTAAAATATTGGACCTAATGTATTCGATAACATCTTCTCTAAGTGGCAAGTAGCGAAATGATACATAATCTTAGTAATCTGAGGTAAATAAAAACTTGGATTAACAAAGTTCCTTTAAGCTTCTCATAGCTGTAGCGGTGCTCTGGTATTTAGGCTTCAGCCTGCGAGGCTGTTTCAGTATAAAAATTATTCATATTTGGGCAAAATGGTAGCTTCCAGTTCTGTACCCACATTAAAATGATCTTCTCAATAATATAAATTACTTTTTGGAGATATATTTTTCTTTTCCTGATGTTACACTAGCTTTACATTCGCATCTGCGGGTATATGGAAAAATACCTTATTCGGTGCTTTTCGTATCTATTTTTGCATATATTTATGTGCGATACAGTATTCATTAGGTACTAAGGTTTTCCTTCTCTATTCATGTTTCTGTTTTTTTTTAAATTGAAACTAGACTATAAAAAATAGAATATAGACAGCAAGTTAACCAAAAAGACAATAACGTGAGGTGTCGAGGATTATAACGTAAAGCACTGCAAAGCAAAAATGCGACATTGGCATTGGAGTTTAAACAAATATTTACTCAACAA
Source organism: Acanthoscelides obtectus (assembly GCA_963669975.1). Classification (NCBI taxonomy): domain Eukaryota; kingdom Metazoa; phylum Arthropoda; class Insecta; order Coleoptera; family Chrysomelidae; genus Acanthoscelides; species Acanthoscelides obtectus. Next base: position 34,316,612 of record CAVLJG010000001.1, read on the forward strand.
TAACATTTAATGCAATATTTGCTTACGGTATTATATCAATGTAAATAATGGACAGAACACAGAAAAAAGTCATTGTATTGTAGAAGTATTCAAGTATATTTCAAAATATTGTCTGGCTTTTAAGCTGACATAATTAAATTGACAGAATACATTCATCATTTACCTCTGTATTTTTTTGTTATAATTATTTTTCTAGAGATGAAAGCTGCTTCTTAATAGGAAGTAGTGGCCATGTATGCTTGAAATACCGTTTACTGACGACCTTTTCGAGTATGAGATGTGTTTTTACAAACGCGCTTTGCAATATGAGTAAAAGCTGCTTTAAAAATATAAAAAGCGGCCCATTTATTAATTCCCAAACCTCCATTCTAATACGAATGTAACATGGACTACCCAATCAATCGCGCTTCCACCAACAAACTCATGTGGATTGCTGGTGTTTAACTATTATAGGCTCAAGTTTAGCCGCCCATTTTGCTTTGAGTCCTTTGATTTATAAGCTCTATGTATTGATTTATCGTAACATTATTGCTTCATATCCGCCCTGCGCTTTATAAGCCATCATTGCAACAAGTTTAATGTTTCGGGCAGCATCCTACAAGCGCACAATCGTGTAGCATATTACTTCCATGAGGCTGGAACCGACTATTTTAACACCAACGGTTGTACTTTGCAAGGCATGTTTTATTACCATTGGTTTTACCTATTACTGTATTATTATAAAAAACTCGGACCCATAAAGAGGTGTGAAGTCATGTTTAGATGAGTGGTATATCAGATAATAAGAACTGCAGATCAGTGAACCAACTGTATCGCAACGATAACTGAAGTATTTACGTGAAAGAACAAATATACTAAGTGACATATAAATCCGAACACCCAGTTGAAATGGTTTTATTTTAATAAAAAGTACTTAATGAAGCATAATAAGTAAATGATAAAAATTTCAAAATGATTGCACTGCTTTAAAGCCCTTTGACCTTTAATAATGTGTGGATGCACCCTGATGTGCTACGCATTCTCCAACGCGCCTAGGCATGCTTCTGATCAGGTGGTCAATGTCCTCCTGTGGTATTTCATTCCAGGCAACTACCAACTCCTCTCGAAGTGCTTCTAGAGTCTGAGGAGGACGTTGCAAATTGAGCAATCTCCTACTGATCATATCCCACACGTGCTCAATTGGGGATAAGTCGGGAGATCTTGGTGGCCATGGTAACAATGTGACATCATTATGTTGAAAGAAGTCTATTGTGACTCTTGCAACATGTGGTCGGGCATTATCTTGTTGGAAAGTTGGATCTGCCAGGGTGTCAAGATAGGGTAAAAGATGGGGTTCTAGAACTTCGTGGATATAACGCTGCGCGTTCATGTTACCTCTGATGAAGATTAAAGGTGACCTGGAACCATAAGCTATAGCACCCCAAACCATAACTCCAACAGTGTGATGAACATGTCTTTCAACAAAAAACTGTGGATTCCTCCTTTCACCACGTCGCCTTCTAACCCTGGCACGACCATCGTGCATGCCTAAACAAAATCGAGACCCGTCACTGTTCCATTCTTGATCCCAGAGTGACCGTTGTCTGCACCACTCAAGGCGATTACGTCGGTGTTCTCGAGTTAAAGGGAGGACCCAGTGTGGCCGGTATGAAAACAAGCCAAAACTTCTCATTCGTCGGTAAACAGTTCGCATGCCAATAGGTCTTCCGTGTTCTGCAAACCATTCATTTGCAATGGACCTGGTAGTGGAGAAACGGTCCCTTAAGGCCAATAATCTTAGGCGGCGATCTTCACGGTCTGTTGTTCTACGGCGGCGTCCAGTGCCCCTTGCTCTTTGCGTACGGCCTTCTCGAAGCCATGCCTGACAACACCTAACCACAGTGTCTACACTTCTTTACACTCTAACTGCAATTGCCCGAAAAGAAAGTCCAGTTTCCCGAAGTCCCACTATACGGCCCCTATCAAACTCACTAAGTTGACGAAATCGTACAGGTCTCCGTACTCTAGGCATCGTAACCGATCGTAAAGGATGTCAAGAACCAAAATCCGCCAACGTTGATTCTTTACTGCGGCTGAAATATTCATTTTTAGAGCGTTAGTGAATTAAAAAAAGCAGTATAAAAACCGGAATGTCCAACTGATAAGGCTGAAAATTTTTTCACTTGTTATTTACAGTAAGATAAATACATTCACCAACTTTTATTAAAATAAAACCATTTAAACTGGGTGTTCGGATTTATATGTCACTTAGTATATTTTGATGAATTACGCACAAAATACTTATTCATGAAAGCTGGAGAATAGAATCAAAGAGAGAAAGCGGGCGTGGTTCCCTTCCCTGGAAACGATCCCACATACTGACAGCTTGTGACATTTTCCAATGAAGTTCGTGAATGCATCCCCTTTCATAAACTATCTGTTGGTCGTTCGTCATTGTAGTTGGTCGTTTCAGTTCAGTAGCAATTTATAAGATCCCAACTGCAACTGTCAATTGTCAGGAACTTAGGACATACATAACCATAATCTCAAAGTGAAAATTATTTATTGTGATTGTACACAACTATTATTTGTGCAAACAAGTTCATAGGAGTCCTACTGAAATGGAATCAGGAAATGAACCTGTCAGTCACAGCTTTTAAACTTTGAGGATAACTGCAGTCGTAAAAGTTAAAGCTTGGCCAAGTCGAACGACCAATGTCAACTGCAACGACGAACGACCAACAACAAATGGTCGGTCTTAAGGCTTAGGTCGTACTGACGGTTTTTTTCCGCGACTGATTTTAAAACCTCAACTTGTTACAGAATGGCTAGTGGGAAAAAACCGTGCCAAAATTTGTAGTTCATATAACTTATATTGGCGCGCACTCATTTCACGCGGCAACCGTGCGCGGTACTGTCATTCTTCGGAACGCCGTCACAAAGAATCAGATATGCATAAGTCATCATGGGCATTACCAATATTATGTACGTACACTGCATCATGGAAGGGCTTGATCTCCATATTTTGCCATGAGGGCGTTTGATCTGCGGGTTTCAGGTCAGTGTCGAGTCTAGTATTACGAGGGATGTCTTTTAAGTTTTGCATATAATTAGAAACATAGTATGCCACGCGGATCGAATGTCAGTACTGAATCTCAACCTCACTCTTTAGTAAACTTCAATTCAAAGTTTCACAACAATACGTGCAGTGTTTTCACTACAGTGAATTTTTAAGTATCACCAAGTCATTAGAAAAATGGAACTCAACCGAGAACATTTTTGCGCGATGATGTATTACAACTTTCAGAGACAATTATCGCAACAAGAATGCCTTGCTGAGTTACTGTTTGTTTTCGGCAACGAAGTACCACATCAGTCGACAATTTTCCGTCGGTATGGAGAATTCAAACGTGGACGGGTGAGTCTTAGCAACGATTCCAGGGTGGGTGCACCAAAAGCGGCAGTCACCCAGGAAAACGTCGATGCTGTGCGCAAACTCATCATTGAAGATAGACATGTGACATATCGCGAGATTGAGGCGTCCTTGAAGATCGCAAAGACCTCAATTCAAAAAATTTTACATGGAGAATTAGGAGTAAGAAAATTAGCTTCTCGTTGGATAATCCCACCTGTTGACTGAAGAGCACATAGGAGCCAGGGTTAATTGGTGTCAAAAAACGCGTGACCGTTTCAGTTTCGGAAACTCAAAAAATGTGTACAGCATTGTTAGTGGTGACGAACCGTGGATTTACTGTTATGAACCAGAAAATAAACGACAGTCGGCTGTTTGGGTGTTCCAAGGTGAAGAAAAGCCAACAAAAGTCATCCGTCCTCGAAGTGTTTCGAAAAAGATGGTCGCGACATTGGTGTCAAAAGCGGGTCATAATATGTCCTCTTAATGAGCAAAGAACTGTTACTGCTGATTGGTATACCACCATTTGTTTGATACAAGTCATCAACGATCTTCGAAAAATCAACCCCGAAAAAAGAATCATCCTCCACCAAGACAATGCAAGCTCGCACACAGCCCAAAAAACAAGACAGTATTTAACGGAAGAAAACATGAAATTATTGGACCATCCTCCATATAGTCCCGGTCTAAGTCCTAACGATTTCTTTACTTTCCCGAAAATTAAAAACAGACTGCGTAGTCAAAGGTTTCAGTCACCAGAAGAAGCAGTTGACGCATTCAAAAATGCCGTTTTGGATCTGCCAGCAAACGAGTGCAATAAGTACTTCGAAAATTGGTTCGAGCGCATGCAGATGTGTATTAATCTATATACTTCTAAAAACAATAAAGTCATTTAAAACTACCTACCGTGTTGTTTTATTTCCTTATGCAAAACCTAAGAGACATCCCTCGTACCCCCAGGTATTTGACATCTCCCGACAGTTGTAACTGTTTTTTCAGAAGGTATAGAGGTCCTAACCCCACTGATTTCTTCCTTTTGGTGAAAGCAACTATGTCTTAAAGGGACTTCCTTTCTCTGGAGGGTATTTTCTTCCTTTTTCCAATGTCATACTTGGTTAATATTAACCACAGAAGTAATTCAGCAGCCTGTATGATCCCCCTTCAAAAAAAGCGTACGAGTTCATAGAAAGACCTGAACAAACTATTGATGAGCGTCATTCTCTGTCCGGAGTTCAGTGCAAATCAAAGATACTTAAATTCCGTAGATGATTCCAGGGCTTGTCTCTAGACAGTCCACTTGCTAACTACCGGCTTATCCAAGGTGGTACTGACTTTGAGTGGTCGACATGGGGAACACTGAACCGTTTTAGAATAGACATAGCGCCAGTAAAAGTTAACAAAATAATAAGAATAAACAATTCATTGAAAATGGGGTTGGTAAGGGTGGGGGGTTGATGGACACGTGTAATCTGAACGAAAAGTGGGACATTTTGAGGTGGGGGGACTTCTGGGAGTGAATGTTCTTGTGAGCGTGTGACGACGGAAAAACGGGTAGGGGGGTGGCCGACTACTGAATATTGAACTACGGGAGGACAAGAATTTTCTGCGTATTTACTTTTTCCTAGTAATCGTACATCTAGCAACACAGTGTCAAAAGTGTCAGGATGGGATATCGTTGATGTAAACGCCATTGTGCTTAAAGCACAGAACTTCCGCTGGTCCTCGTTTCCGTTCCGATAGTAGTTGAAAAATTTCTTAGGATGATACTTTTTATTAAAGAGACCTTTCTTATATCCTCGGCTAGTCAGTGGATGGACCCAAAATTTGCGAAATTTTTGATGACGTTTTCTTGTTCTGCTTCTTAGCACTAGAGCAACAATACATACAGCTCTCTTGAAATCCATCTTCAAACTGTGAAAATCGCGTCCGGTTTCGCGGTTTTTAACCGTGATATGTACGTCTCGGGCAGTTTTGCGGTTTACCGCTTACGGGAAGAAACCGTAGTGCGGCCCAAACCTAAGGCAAAGTAGTATGGTCTTGGTCCTTCACGCCGTTCAACTTCTATAAATAAATACATAAATAGCGTTCATTGCCCAACAGTTAAGGAAACCAATTACAGGACAATCCTAGGAAAAGATCAAACTAACAAAAAAATAGAAAACATACAAGAAGCAGCTGTTTCCATCTAAAGAAAAAAACAAACGAGAAAAACAAGCAAAAAACGTTTGATTCCTAGCTACTCCCAGAATGCTGTTCAAACTGTCGGCATGTATATCAATCACAATAAATAGATATGGCATTGAAAATTTCGCAAATCACATATATGGGGGCTTTCAAAAATTAATTTGTGGGAGCCCTGTCCCAATAAAAGGTATTAACTATACACGTTTGAATAGGTGGGACATTAAGGTCTAGTGGAGCCACGTGAAGCTTCATTCACCTTTTGAGATATCTGGAGTAACAAATTAAGTTTATGGTCAAAAACTACACCCAAGTCCTTAATTGAGTTATATCGATTTGTGTAAACATCCCTAATAATAATAATAATAATAAAATACCTTTTCACGGATGATTTTTTAAGAGGTATAGGATTTGATTTTCAAAAAAAAAACACTAAAAATTTGAAAAAAACGATTAAATCTTTCTTTGAGTCGATAGAACGGTCGATATAATTTAATGTTTAAAGATAATTTCATGTAAATGTTGGCCGCGGCTCCGCTTTAGATGGCCCATGCGCAAGCTCCAATTTTGGCACACTCTCTCCAACCTATCGGCCGGTATCTCACGAATAAATGCTTCAATATTGGCTTTCAGTGCGTCAATCGTTGCTGGTTTATCCCTGTAGACATTAGCCTTAACATGGCCCCACAAGAAATAGTCCAACGGCTTTAAATCACACGATCTAGGCGGCCAATTGACGGGCCCCAAACGTGAGATAAACTGTTCACCGAACTCGCCTCTCAATAGGGCCATTGTTTCGTGTGCGGTGTGGCATGTGGCACCGTCTTGTTGAAACCACATGTCAGCCAAGTCCAGCTCTTCCATATTGGCCAAAAAAAAAATTTGTTATCATCGCACCGTAGCGCTCGCCATTCACAGTTACGTTCCGGCCATTGTCGTCTTTGAAGAAGTACGGCCCGATGATGCCACTGGCCCATAATCTACACCAAACAGTGATTTTTTCGGGATGCATTGGTAGCTCTTGCAACGCTTCTGGCTGGTCTTCACTTCAGATGCGGCAATTTTGCTTATTAACGTACCCATTCAACCAGAAATGAGCTTCGTCGCTGAACACAATTTTTCGATAAGGATGTGGATCTTCCTCCAACTTTACCAGCGCCCATTCACCAAATTGGAAACGTTGTGGGAGGTCGTGTGGCTTCAATTCTTGCACCAGCTGTATCTTATAACGTTTTGCACCCATATCCTGTAGCAAAATTTTCCACGTAGTGGAGTAACAGAGGCCCAATTGCTGCGAACGGCGGCGAATCGACATTTCACGGTCATCACTAACACTGGCGGATACAGCCGCAATATTTTCTTCAGTCCTCACTCTACGTCTGCGTGTTGGTGGTTTAATGTCCAATAATGTAAACTGGATTCGAAATTTAGTCACAAGCTTCTGAATAGCTCCCTTAGTAGGCCGACCAAATTGCCCATAAATTGGACGCAGTGCTCGATGCACTCTCTTAACCGAGCATGAATTCAATAATTTGCAAGCGTTGTTCGTTCGTAAGTCGATTCATGGTTAAATTATAGACCAAACTGAACAAGTTTGACAATGTCACAAGACACGATTCACGCGTCATCTGTCAAAAACAGTGTTGCCAAAAAGATACTAGCAAAAAAATCACCCATTATTTTCCTGGCGAGGATTCAGCTAGCAGCTGTTCTTACTCCCTAACCAGCGCACCAATTGCTTACAAGCACCTTTACAATAAAATTTAATAATCTACAAGAGTGTTAGAAGTAAAAAAAAAACAACCAGAGTCTGTTCACAGTTGTATAGATAGGCCGTCTCTAAATATGAGCTCCTTGATTTGTCCTTTAAATCTACTAAGAGGTAGCTGCCTGACTGAAAGCGGTATTTTATTATACAACGCAGCTCCTATATAAGAAGACGATTTTTTAAAATTAGATGTATTGTGAGCAGGAATATCCAGTGTATGTTTGACAAATCTAAGATTGGCAGTATGATATTGATTACGCATAGATAATTTATCTTTTAAGTAGGCGTTTATTACAAAGAACGGAATGCACCAAACAGCACAGATGTACCATCCACCTTTTTCTGATAATTAACCATGGAATATGTGTCAAATATATAGATACTTTCTCGTCGGGGGACACCTACTGCATAACGGACACATGCATTTTGAATCGTTTGCAACCTGTAGGATTCATTTTGTATCAGGCAAGGCCCAAACATAGAATCAGCATATTCTACTTTGCTTAGAATCAACGAATTAGTTAACCTAACTTTGACGGATTCAGAAAGTATATATACTTTTCAAGGCACTATATGAGCTTTGTACTATTTTTGTGACATGGTCATAGAATGTTAACGATGAGTCAAAAAGCACACCTAAATTTTTTATCTGCAGTTTATGATGGAGTGGCTCACCTCCGATAGATAAATTGACAACTTTACTGTCAAAATTGCTTAGCTTGGATTTAAATGTAATGACGGTGGATTTTCTTGGATTTATAAGTAATCCACGGCTAGAGAAATATTGATTTGCAGCCTGTAGGTCTCTTGACAGTTTGGTATTGGCTTCTAAAAAATTATCAGGATTATATGAAAGGTAGATCTGGGTGTCATCTGCATATGAGTGAACTTTACAATAAGAAAAAATCTTAACTAAGACGTTTTCCTGGAACAACTGACTACAATACACTGAGGACGCATCAAGAAATACCTTATTCTCGTCACATCAAGCTATTGAAGCTGGAGTACAATACAATGAACCGCAATATCATCAATAAATAAGGTAAACAATAAAGGACCAAGATCTGAACCCTGATGCACTCCCGATTTAGTTACTTACTAATACGACTTGAAGCCATTGGAAGTAACATATTGTTTCCTTCTATAAAGATAACGTTGAATGAGTGGAAAGCTTATACAAGGAATTCATATTGAGAATGTTTATTTAAAAGTATGACATGGTCCACCCTATCGAACACTTTAGCAAATTAAGGTGCTCATTTGAGATCTTCCCACCACGGATTCATCGAAAACCACTGATTAAAAAACATTTTCACCCTCTGCCCCCTAAGGTCATCCCCTTATAAATTTGAAGTGACAAGGGGTATCGAGTAACAGCTTGTTTGAAAGGTCTTTCGAAGCCCTTTATTTTGACGTTTGATTATTTGAAGTCAGTCGATTCGCTTTCCAAGAATATCAGAAATATCTTTATTTATCTTAATTTGTTCAGAAAGAAAACAAAAATTGTCAAGGGGTTGACCCTGGGGGCAGAGGGTGAAAGGGGATGGAGTAGTTACACCTTTAGTAAATCTTTTGACGTGTCTCGGTGTTTTTTCTTTTGATCAGTGGTTTTCGATAAATTCGTGGTGGAAAGTTTTCAAATGAATGAATGATGTATATACTACATCTAGTTGACCTTGCCGGTAGGCACATTGAATAGCGAACTGAGTAGAGATTATTAAATTAGTTACTGTGGATCTTTTAATAAGAATGATGTGCTCAAAAGGGGACAGATCTATCAACTGAGGAATAAATTATGTTATGCAACATGATCCCCAGCAATTCGGAGAAATTTGACAATAACGCCACCGCTCTATAGTTTTTAATATCACAACCTGAAAATAGGTGTCGCTTCAAAAAGTTTCCAAATATCAGGAAATGTATTGGTTGCTATAGTGAGATTGAATGTTTTTAATAATGATCTAGGCATGAATACAGTATTTGACTATAAACGAGGGGAGGTTGTCAGCGCCGTCCGTTACTTTCTTCTTGAGTTTTTTGGATGCAACCATAATCTCATTTCCATGAATGCCATTGAAAAATATGTTAACTTGACTAATAGGATTTCTGTCTTCAGTAAAATCATTACAAGTAGATGGATTAACAAAAAACTGCAAAGCCATTGACAGTGCTGTAAGTATCGTTCAGTGAGACTTCATTAATTTCATTTCACCAGGAATCCTAGTAGTCCGATTTTTTCTATACATGAAATTTCAAAAATGTTTAGGACATTGAGTGATTTTTATAACAGTATCATTAAACCTTAGGCAATTACCCCATGGTCGGCAACATCGATTGCATAGCCTCCAGCTTCAGTATAAACAGAGTATATTAAATTTGCCATCATTTAAATGTCAGTGTAAACTACATTTATATTTGTAATGTAATTATTAATTGCTTTATACTCGGTTGATCCATCGATCAGTGTTATAGTTGGATGGGCAACATGGTGCAGTCCAGTCTCATAAAATTAATAACTCTATCTAGCAACGGTGCAGTTGCCAGAGGTGGATCTTTATCAAAGGCAACACGGGATTATCGGGACGAAGCATATTTTATGTATACACTATCTTGTAAGTAAGATTGCAGGAGCATCAGGATCAAAATGAGTGTCTGTTGGATGCTACATCACCAAGGACTGGTGTCTCTAAGTTTATATGCTTGCCATCTGTGGTTTATTATCTGATCAGTAATCTTTGACCCTGCTACAACTCGAAAAGTACTGCTCGAGTGTTAATACAATATTTACAGAAGTCTGCTAAATTTGCATACGACAACAGACAAACATGACAGAACGCTATGTCGTATAGCTAGGACCTAGAACAGGGTAAAGACGCTTGGTAGGGTCGATGCTTAGGCAACCATAGTTGCGCGACCATCTATAGAGCGTGCTTGCATCTTGGACCGCTCGCAATCGCGCGTAGTCAAAATGCCATATGGTAGGGATGTAACGGATAGTAATTTCCCGAAACCGGCCAAACCGGGTACCCAGCTCTTTAGGATCCGGCTTCATGCCAGGTACCCGGCCCACCGGGTACCTGGTTTAATCTGTTTCCTGCTTCCACGCTCTCGGATTTACCACTACTCAAACTCAAAACATTCAAATTGAAAACGAATTTTTTTAAACTTTTTTGCGAAACTGTCGGCCAAATATTAGAATATGTAATCTTTTTTTGTTAAAGCGTTGGCAACTCTGCGAAAACCAGCTTGCCGTAGAACAAATGCACGGAGCAACGTGGATGTTTTGGGGAAAGACCCGATGTTGAGAACAGGTGTATTGTTCTGTGGGTGTATTATTGACTATTACTTTTTCACTCTAGTTACTGTCGAACTTACTATTATATTGTTTAAGGTAAAAGTTAAAAGTGCTACTAGAGAGTTATCGAGCGAGTTTATCTAATTTAAAAATGAACAAAGTATGGGAACATTTTATAATTGATAATGAAGATGAATCAAAAGCAGTGTGTGGATTATGTGGCACAAAAATTCTTCGCGGTCTTGGAAAAAAGCGAGTACATCATCTTTGTGGAAACACTTAAAATATAAGCATCCACTTACGTTAAAGGATCAAAGTAAAATCGAAAATAAGCAATGTTCATGTTCAGAATCTTCAGGAGAATTGATACAAATTATAGGAGAAATGATCGTTTTTGATAGCCAACCTTTTTATGTTGTGGAGAATAAAGGTAAAATGAAAGTAGCTACATATTACTATTAATATTATTAATTATTTTTATATGATATTTGCACTTAAATTTTAAGTTACGAAAAAAGGTTTCTCGTTGACAATTTTTATTGCAATATGGTTAGTTTTCCGTGTCATTTTATTTTAAACGTACATAGGCTACACAACGAGTTGCTGTACTTTTTAAGTTGCCATATAAACCTATCGCGAATAAATTTTCAGGATTCAAGAGAGTATTTGCTGTCCTAGAACGAAAGTATAGTATACCCAGTCGGCCAAATTTCAGCAAAACTGTCATTCCTGAGATATACGAAAGCGTCAAAGTAGAGTAGCTGAAATATTAGCAGATGCAAGATTTATTTCTTACACAACAGACATGTGGACTTCTGAAAGCTCTTAAGCTTTATAAATTTAACTGGACATTGGATTTCCAGAAATTTTTAACAAAAACATAATGTGCTAAGTATTCGTGGTCTGGATGGCAGTCATACTGGTGACAATATAAAAAATGTTTTACTAGAATTGTTAAGAAATAATAACATAGAAGTGGGCAGAGTTCACTTGGTTCTTCGAGATAGCGGTGCTAATATTAAGAAGGCTACAAAAGATATGGGAGTCAATAATGAATCCTGTTTTATACATACTCAGCAGCTTGTAGTAGTTAACTCTCTTGAAGAGCAAACATCTCTTATGGAAATTGTATCTATTGCAAAAAAATAGTGACTCATATAAACCATTCCTCTCCGTCTCGAACAAAATTAGAAGAAATTCTGAAAGACGTCAACCTACCTATCAAAAAAATAGTTCAAGATGTTCAAACACGTTGGAATTCCACGTATTATCTATTAGAAAGACTTATCGAGCAGCGAAGGGCCATTAACTTGCTTGCCACGGAAGTTGATGCTGTTCCCTCTTTGACACCAAGTCCGTGGGATTCATTGGAAAAGGTTTTATGACTTTTAGAACCATTTGAGCAAACTACCAAACATTTTAGCAGAGAATTATGCATAATATCAGAAGTGATTCCTACAGTTTTCCCAAATTAGCAGATCTTGTTCAGATGTTTCCATCAGCTCCGGCTCCAGCAATATTCAGTGAGAGGCTGTTTTCAGAAGCTGGAATGATTTTCGAATTAGGCTGCAGAAAATGGCGAAATGCTAACCTACCTCCATCATAATCTTCCTTTACTTAATTTTAAATATTAGATTATGTACGTATAAATTCGTTTTCTGTTTTCTTTTTTTACAATTTAACTTTTTTAAGTAATGTAGTTTTTATTTAATATCTATATTATTTAATATATTATGTATTAAGTTGTTTTTTACAGGCTCTTTGGCCTGTATTTTTTCAATATTTTTTTTTTCATTTATTCAGTCTACCCGGCCGGGTAGAATAATTACCCGGCAAAACCGGGTATCTCGTCAAATTATGCTTTTGCGGGTAGGCCGGGTACCCGTTACATCCCTACCATATGGTCTACTCCCATGGCAGTTCACGACTCTGCCTGGAAAACGCTATAACATATATTGATGTGTCGATAGGTAGATATACAGGGTTATCCAAATTAAGTGTCCACCATTAGTAACTTTGTTATTAGTGAAAATACAAAGTTGTTTGAATTAGCAAACTAGTAGCATTTTTAACGCTTGTACAAATGAGAAATAGAAAAAAACAATTGAGAGTCGTTATTTTGAATTTTTTCAGTAAAATAACATTTTTTTAAATATAAACCCCTGTATATTATATTTTTTTCTGTTAAAGCATCAAATTTTAAACAAAAAAGCTTACAATAACTTTTCTCCTAGGTTACAAATTGTTGAAGTTATGGCCTCCAATCTGAAACAATTAAATTGTATTGACAAACTTTATTTTCAACATGAACTTATAATCTTACAAAATACAATAACAATTTTTTTAAAGAAGATGCTCGAAAACACCACCTTGTTCTTCAATACATTTTTGGGCACGTTTTTCAACTGCTCGAACTGTCTTAAGTATGGTCCTACCATCTATCTGGGTTATCTTTTCCCTAACTGCAGTCTGTAACGCGTCAAGGTTATCGTACCTTCGCTTGTAAATTTGGTTCTTTAAGTAACCCCACAAGAAGTAATCAAGTGGGTTTAGATCTGGTGATCTGGGAGGCCACTGTATTGGGCCATTTGTTCCTATCCACTGATCATTAAAAGTAGTACTTAGAAAATGATAAGTACCTCTGGAGTTGTGGGCAGGTGCGCCATCTTGCTGAAAATGCAGATGATGTCTACTTATAAGATCCAATTCGTCTAAGAAATTAGTCAGAATTTCTGACATAAATTCCACATATCTTTCACCAGTTAGGGTTCCCTCATAAAAGAACGGGCCAGCAATTTTTGAACCAATTATACCGCACCAAACTTTGAAACTGAAACGGACTTGTGGGCCTCTTGGATGTACTAACAAAAGATTTTCTCTTGACCAATAATGGTGGTTTTTTCTATTAAACATTCCAGAATTTGAAAAATTTGATTCATCTGTCCATAAAAGGTAACGAAAGTTATTTACATTTTGGCGACAGAAGCTAAGATACCAATGGCAAAAAACAAGTCTTCTCTCTGGATCCCCTGCCAAAAGCGTTTGAACTGGTCGGTACTTATACGGAATAAATTTGTATTTTTTTAAAATCCTTTGAACAGTACCATAACTGAAATTAGAGTCCTTGAGAATATCTGCTATTGAATTCTCACGATAAGCTTCAAAATATCCAATAACTGCAATTTCCGTGGCCTCGCTTATTATGAATTATTTTTTTGCCCTTGTTTTAGCAAAAACATTTTCGTTGCCCCTAAATTTTCGATAAAGTCTCAGAAAATATCGTTCATACGGTTGAATGCGAGCGGGATATAATTCACTGTAGTATTCTCTTGCTCTCAAGGAGGATTTTCTGCACACTAAATAGCATTCTAACATATCACACTTTTCTTCATGGGAGAACATTTTTCTTTAAATTAATGACACAATAAAGCTTATAAACAAGTATTTACACTAATGTTTGACATTATTTGATTTTATCATTGTTTTCCAAAGCCTTCTAGTTGCGAGTATGTCCAGTTTAACAATTTGTCGCTTATCTTAATGCTGTCAAATCGCGAACGCCATGTTGTTTTCATAGCCGTCTTAATATATGCAAATAATTAAAAATATTTATCGTTATTTTGACTTTATTTTTGACTTTAGCGGAAAAGTCATTATGAACTTTTTTGTTTAAAATTTGATGCTTTAACAGAAAAAAATATAATATACAGGGGTTTCCATTTAAAAAAATGTTATTTTACTGAAAAAAATCAAAATAACGACTCTCAATTGTTTTTTTTTTTATTTCTCATTTTTACCAGCGTTTGCTAATTCAAACAACTTTGTATTTTCACTAATAACAAAGTTACTAATGGTGGACACTTAATTTGGATAACCCTGTATACCCGGTCAGATGACCGAAGCAGTTTGTGACAGTCGATTCCGTCAGCGGCGTGGAATTAAGATGGTCGCTATAGTTATAAATTGGATATAAATTATTTGCAAGTGTTATAAACTACCGTATCAGTAATAAATTAGATAATGATTAGTAGGACTGCCTTTTCGTTATAATTATTTAAGATGTCGTCAACATTGTTTTTTATTTTTGTACTTAATGGACAAGTTTACCATTTTTTTGTTATTATCTCAAATGAAATTTTAGGAAAAATGAAACAAGTTATTAATTTATCTTCTGCATTTGGTGAATCTGCAGTATACCGATAGTAGATAGTGGGCCCTAAGACACTCCCTTGTGGGACTCCTAAGCCGATAGGCTTAATGAATGTGAATCAGCACCATGCCTTAGAAGAAGAAGTACCTATTTGTGAGGTACGATTTCAGAAACAAGTAATGAAAAAAGGGAGAAGTTGGTTAAATTTAAAGTACAGTTATTTATGCCAAACTTTTTTCAAGTGCTTGGGATGCACCGAGAAAAGCAGCTGACTAGCATCTTTTGTTATTGAAATCTGCATTAATCTCATTCACAATTCTGTGCACTCACTCAATAGTACCATGCTTCTCCCTGAAACCAAATTAGGGATCCGGTATTAATTTAGTTTTGTCAATAAGTTCCAACAATTTTGTTATCTATACTTTTCCAAAAAGCCTTGAGAACACAGGTAGTATGCTTACAAGTGATATTTCACGCTTAGAACTTCCGAGTCCCTTAAGAATGTCATTATGGGAGACATATCTGCTGACTCAATCTACTTCACTACATTTTTTACACTCCATTTCAGTATGCCGACGTCTTCTTAAATTATTAAGATTGCCATGTTTAACGGCCCCCGCCACTTTTCGAATGAAACGTGCCATTAGTGACAAGACCCTCGATCAATTCAGGTAATCTACCAGATATTCCGAGGCAATCTAGATCGCCATCTCAGATACCTCATTCAAAATAATAACCGTGAAAAGTATAAGGAAGGTGAGCGCGTAGTTAAGATTTCATTTTCCCTCCTTGCGCCTCCTCAATTTCCGAGCATAAAAAATACGGTCAATAAACGTCGTCGCAAAACGGAGGAAGGGCGCGAGGCGGCTCTCAGCCCTCAAAGCCCTCAGCCACTTCACTCCTAATATGCTGAGCTGTTAAAATTGTATAAATCGTTAAAAAATGCAAGGCGAAAACAAGATCAAAGTGTGGACGTAGCCGCCAACCCAGGGCGGAGAGGGTATATTTTTCAAGGGGAAATGGATTCAAAAGCACTATTGGCCGATACTGTCATAGTTCCGTTTTTTCAGTCCTAGGTTAGGTTGTCATCTGTCCGGCAAAATGCTCACGTGTCCAGCTTGTCCAACTTATTTACATAATCTTTCCTATCAGCTGCTGAGAGAATTTCATAATTATACAAGCCGCAGCTATTAGCCCCTCCGCCCTCACCTCTCTTCAATTATCACAGTGCTGAGCAGGCACTGATGCATCCATTTCCCCCTGTCCCCAACGCACTAACGCTCAATCATGTACCACTCTTCAAGTCCGACTTATACACTTTAGGAGTTGGCCACTCCACTCGCAGGTCTTCTTTCAAGTTAAGCAACTATAAGTATCCCTTGTTCGAACATTCGCTTTCCAAGTTCAGGTTAACCAACGAACTCAGACTAGATAGCAGAAGCTAGCATGTGCTTTATTTTGAACCAAATTTAGGTACGTAGGCTTAGGTTGCCAGTATGATAGTTGTTGGCGTTCTCCCAGGGGGAGCCATTGGCTTAGATAATACAGTGTGAACCTCCTCACACTCCAAGGCTGGATCTACCCTCAAGCCCCCCTTTCCCCCGAAGAACTTTTTCCTAGATACGCCACTGTTCCACAGTCCGTGTTTCAGAAAATTGCCAAAAAATGGTGAATGTACCAGTGGATTGCTGAAACAGTTTAGGCTGAATAAAAACTGAACCTGACCTCAACATTTGGCTTTTACCTAGTAAGTTCTGAAGAAATTTTGATTTATTTTGTTGTACTTTCTGTTTCTTTCAGTGCTTAGTCGCAATCTAAGGTTTGTTAACAACATCTTTCACTCAACATGACCTTGAAAAATATAAAATATAGGAGACACTGACATTTTTGTTGGATACTGAGAAGGACGAACCTAAACATCAACTTTCACGTTATTAGTACCTAGTCATATTATATTTTCTCATTTTAGTGAGAAAGCTCGGCGCGCCCCAAAAATCTATGATTACCAAATCAACTAAATCATTTCTAGAACTTTTTCTTGGGTCAATTTAATGACAATGAAATTTTCATATTCGATGTCCAACTTAGTATTCGGTTTTAGCCAACAGCCTACTTGGATTATAACAACTATTTAGAGAAGCCGAGTTCAAGCAAGGTGTCCCACTATATCCAATATTAGGATTTTCATCTATTGCAGCTATTTAATTTTTACGTTTTTTTTCACCTTCCGAAGTTCCAAATCAAGTAGAATTGTTCGTATACATCAATGAATATATCCACTTCCTTTTGCATCATGTATTTATCCCCGTTTATTAATAATCACTGAGTGGTGTACATCGCAGCACAGGTTGGATTTCTGACCTGCTAAAGGTGAGAACACTCTAGTTCTAGTGGCTACATAAATATCATTTTCAGAGAACTACTCTGATGATCGGTCTTGCCAGGTACAGTTGAACTGCGTTCGGTATATTTGTGCGAAATTTTTGGTTAGATTTTGGTAGGAGTTGAACCAAAAAGCGAAAACCAGCCGCCGAAAATTGAAGAGCGAGACGGAGGTTATCAATATGCTATATTCTTGTGTTACGTTGAAGAGAAATACTATTTAAGAATTTCAGAAACGTTTCGATTGATTTGGCGGTAGTTCGGTATAAACGGACTGAAACAAAAAAATCGGTAGACCTGATAACACTGGTTGATGCAAGTTGGTCCATTGGTAGGCAAATCTAGCCCAAGGTATACACTAAGACTACGTGATTTTGGGGACAAAGGCTGCTTCTATCCTATCGAATTAGTTGGCTTAACTAACCCGTGATTGTTGATGCTGCAACACTGTCACGCATTTCATGGCACCGTCGAGTCATTGTCATTCAAAATACAACTTGAGGCTTATCCCATACATGGTCCTCTGGTTAAAATTAATTAACTAAAGTTTCAGGGCAAACCTGGCTTCGAAAAACGGTTTTTGAAATATAATTCCCGGCTAGCAGTAAAATTACAGTTAAGCTACTATTCAAAAGCTGGAACATACACTACATTTATTTCGAATAGGATTAAGATTTATTTACGATTTAAATAATCTAAAATATGAGGCGTGTATATCGTAAGGGATTGAGTCTAGGATCATCTACTTTGAATCCTTTAATTAAGATGACAAGTGACACTTGCTGTGGTGAGAAGTAAACATAATTTAATAAATTGGGTTCAAGTAATCGGGATAAAGACAAGTCTAAATCTTAATCCAGTCTCACTTATTTCGTTCATCTTGTTAAATGGATGTTTATATCGTGAATTCTTAATCTCAATCCTAAGATCATCTTGCAAAAATCCTCGTTATAAACCTAACGACTGTATTACAGCATATCTAATATAGTCAATTAAAATGTTCTTCAAGCAGATGCTCAACCCTATACTGTATCTGGTCGATGACATATAATTTTCAGCGTCACATCTAATAATATTCTACTAATTCCCTTGGATGTAACAAAGAAATACTCGGTTTTCGGTTTAAAGGAGATAGTTTGTTCTTAAACTTGTCATGAACCTACCAACAAGGGATCCCTGCCCTCGAAATTGTTAAAAAAAATCTCTGAATTTCTCAAGACTCAACATAACCTACGACAACTGTCTGAGAGGTGGCAACGTTGCCAGCAAAAGTTACTGATTGACAGATGGATACTTGTAAGCCTAAGTGATTTGCGGCCTAGGGAGATCTATTGAATAGTGGTTGAAATCATTTTAACATTGCAAGTGAAATTTTATGTTATACCAAACGATTTCAGACTAGGTAGAAGGAGCAGGTCGATGATTTGTTTGTCTCCTCATTCCCATAATCTGTAGTGAGAATCAAATACATTAAATGTTATATTTTAGAAGTACGTAGGCATATAGACTTCGATCCTCCTAATTTGTTTGAATTAATCAAAGAAAAAACCTGTAGGAGGTCACTTTATAGGGAGATACCCTTTACTTAGAACCAATATTGAATTAGGTAGCAACAGTTGCTATATGTGGTTGTTGTTATCTGTGTTGCATTTTTTCACATACTAAGCTCACCCAAATAAGTACAGATTGACCGCATATTTAGGGTGTTTTGTAATGTCTTCATGATATGAATCTGTGTCATTGGTATATATAGTTTTTTGTAGCTATTAAAAATTGTTACTGGATAATTGGAACTAGAAAATATTTATCCTCCGGGCATTTTCTGCACCATATATGTTTTCTTAATGATTTAAAACCATAATTCATGCCAAAGCTCGAGATAAAATTGTGAGGGACCATCAACTCAAAATGGAATACAGCAGACTGCACCAAATTAAAAATTTGTGTATGCCTATGATAGACTACATTTTTATTAACTTTATAAAGAGGTTTCGGCAACTTCGATCTTTAATCACACTAAAGTAAATTCAGTAATGTAAGTACTACTCATTTTACAGTCAGCAAGAGCAAGGAATGTTGATGAGGCGCATGCGCACTAACAAAATAGCTGATTCTTCTTGTCATTGCCTTGCAAGGGCCAGTGTCCTGCATTGAAATCAATCAGTTGGATTTTTATGCAAGTTTGTCTGGTGAAATAATTTGTAACGTACAAGTTACCAAGGCATGCAAATGTCTCTAGGCCGGCCATGTAGTTTGTGTGGTTATGTTTAATTGTTTACAGGTATATTGTTTTTTTCCCGGCTATCCATTACGGAAGAATAAACGCTGATCATCTCGTAATGGTCAAGATTTCCCATGTCGACAAATGACACATAATTCTGACGGATCCGTCAATGCCAGATAGACAATAACGTATTTGGTTTTGTTTTTTGTACACTAGAGATTCATTTTGTACTTGATAACAACTTTTTTATTTATAAATGTTCATTTGCATACAAAAAACGCTACAAGTAGGTTTTACTAGATTTACTCCCGATTGATTATTGCCCACGTTACAGACTAATACAGAGATGTACTTGCTGGTCAGCTGTTCACTTCAGTAGACGTCAAACCATGGTGAATACTCGTTTGGATGGTTGGCATTTAAAACTAGGTTTTGAATATTAAAACCATGTGCTCTGCAGGGTAAAAAGTAAAACCAAAATTATAGGTTAGGAATATGACAAGGAATATTTAATTTGTTTGGGCTGGATAACCTTGCTCGTTTGAATTAATTGCAAGCGATTGGATGCAACTGTCTTGCAGACAAAACAATTTAGTCTTGCAACTGCAAGAGCTTCCACGCAATGGTCTTGTGGACTGTAAAACGGTTTTAAGTAATGAAGTAGGATATGTAGTAAATTTCCTTGCTGCACTCTTTCAAATTACAAAAAAAGATCTCCTTCCTTTTGGCAACATTTCTCAGCCCTAAAGTTTCGAAAGCTTCAGTCTACTAAGTTCAGGAAGTTCAGGTATTTTCAACTGTGTTCAACCTGAATTTTGGATGAATAGATGTTTCAAATCTCTTTAGGGCTTTAAAATCTCGAGACTTAATGCTAGGGGGAATCAAACCGATTTGTCCTGTTTTACTGTTCTTTTTAACTAACTTTGCCCGTTTATCAGTTATAATCACTGCATGGAGTCCTCTTTGATGTTTATACAGAGACTGTGGAAATAGGACACCTGTAACGAACCGTCCTGAGAAGTCCACAGGCTCGCATCGACGTCAAAGCTCCTCGGTGATTACTGATTCCTCATGGGAGGTGTACCCTTTGAATTCCTTTAAAATTGGTTTATGCTACTTTATTCCATAAAATGTTTAAGGTTTGGTAGATTACGGCCAAAAGTAGGTAAACCTGATTGCTCACATTTCACTCAAGCTCATGACTATTTAAGCAGCGGCCAAAATTCAGTTAGTTCAGGATGCTGTCGTTCACGACACAGTAGTGTTCTGATTGTGAAGAATCTTGACACAATTACTACACTACTTGTTTCCATTGATTTGATTCAAAGGCATCATTCGCTGAAAGGCAACAGCGTCACGAAATAACTTAGGGCATGCCTCAACTCACGACCAAGATCTATAATTCCTCAGCTAAATTAGTGCTGACGAAGTAAAATGCTACCTTTGCGACCAAGCAAAGTCAGCTAATAGCATATCCACTGACATGCACTGGTGCATTTCTGCACTTAAGTGATTCTTGCTTTGTCATTATCATTGGTCATGTTGTTCTGTGCGTTAACACCGAACGGTTCCAAGGGATGGCATTATCCGCCCATTTAAACCCCGCGCTAAGCTGAACCTTTACCGCAACACCAATGAACATGTTTATGTCGTGGCCAGATCATCAAATTACCCATTTCGTGGAGTCAACGAGCATTTTATGAAATGTATGAGGGTCAATTTTGAAGTAAGAACCGATTGGCCCCGCATCACGTCACGTGTCGTCCGTTCAACCTCAGACGCCCACTAAGCCGGCCGCCATTATATTCCAGTGTTCTGTCGGTGGTGGTTGTGTGGTTGTACTCCGCTATGTTAATCATTAAACTCACCGATTATAAATTGCCAAAAAAGTTCCTCCTCCTATAATTCACCAGAAGATTGTTGAATTAGCTAGTCAAAATTGCTGGCGGGTCTTGCTCCCTAGGGCGTCGTTCTGCTTCACGACAGCGCTCGGCCTCACAAATTCACACATTCATAAATAAAGTTTCTCTGACTCTGACACTCACTTGAAAAAAGACCCTGGTATTATAATCCATAGCCCAGATCATCATGTGCGTTGACCAGGCCAATGATAACAAATCGTTTTTCGATATTATCAGCCAACCGCGCGCCAACTTGATGAGATGGTCAAGCTTATTCATCAATTACCGTTAGAGGTGCAGGGAGAGCTTTGTTTATGTGTCAGCATAGCAGCCGTTAATAACAAAGTTCTTTTTCGTTACTAAATGTTAAAGAAAGCTAGATTAAAAGACTTTAACGACAAACACTTGGCAATAATATTCCTAGTGCAACTCAGGAGACATTGGAAGCACCTGCAAGGAACCCAGTGGAGCCTAGAGGTGCACGCTCACTGAGGAGGAAGAAAGGGAAGAGACGGAAACTGAAACTTCTCAACCCGTCACGTTTGACACTTGCAAGTTGCCTTCACGTGATTTCAGCGTATGTACGTTAATTCCTGTCATTCTTAGCGATCACCAACTTTTTAATATAGAGTGCAGGGGACTGGAGGCCCCGATTTGTTGTCAACGCATGGTTGGTGTTGCTTTAAGAGCGCTTTACCCCAAATGTATATCATTTTTGCTGTTAACGCGTTATTTTCAAGTTTTTCGACCCCGCCACTGCTCATTTTAGCGAGCGTTCCAGCATCAGGAACGGGAGTAGCAGGCTCTTCCGTAAAACGACGTTGGCGAAACTGTGGAAAAGAAGAAGAGACAAGCGCCCATGCCCGTTCCCGTGCCGCACCAGTTTCCACCAGCAATATTATAATCAATATGACTAATAATGGCGCGAGTATTGACCTTACGTTGTTGCCAGATCATATGCTATCATAGTTGAGACGTGTGAAATCCACATTTCTGTTCATGAAGTGGCGCGGCCGCTGAAATGGTTCCTTATTTATCCGTCTTCAAAAATTAAAAAGAACTCTTGGTTGTAGCTATCAAGATCATAGATAACAAGGAGCAGAAGGTTGCAAGTTATCTACTTTTCTCGGGCGTCAGGGGTAAGGTGAATAAATATCACAAATGGTTGGGAAACCAGTTTTATACAAAAATATTATATAGAGGGTGCTCATTCGGAAACTTTCTACCATGGATTTATCAAAAACCACTGATTAAAAGAAAAAACGCCGAGATACGTCAAAAAGGGGGACAACTTTTTGACTAAAAATTACGTCACCCCCTTTCACTCTCGCCCCCCACCCTTAAACATTTTAAATGACAAGAGGTATCGAGTAATAGTTTATCACTGAAACCATTGAGGACCAAATCGAAGAGGATGAAAACCCTATGTTTGATGAGGCTGAAATATATTTCCAGCAAGACGGAGCTCCTCCTCACTATGTTCTTCCGTTTCGGCAATGGCTAGACGACGAGTTTCTAGATGAATTGATAGGGCAAAGAGGGCCTATAGAATGGCCTGCTAGATCTCCTGATTTGATGCCATTAGACTTTTTTCTATGGGACCGTTTGAAATCTATTGTCTTTACTCCCCAACCTAAAGGTTTGGATGGACTTCATCAACGCATCATCGAAAGCTGCCATGATATCCCACAACATGTTTTTGAAAATGTCCGTCAGGAAATTGAAGATCGCATATATCATTGTTTGAACAACAACGGGAAACATTATAAACACTTATTGAAGTAAACATTTACTTGAAAACGATTTCAAAAAATCAAACCTCAAAATAAAGGACCTTGAAAATCTTTTGGACAAGCTATTGTCATCCACAATTTTGAAGGGGATGACCCTGGGGGCAGAGGGTGAAAGTGGGTGAAGTAGTTTTTGGTTAAAAAGTTGCCCCCTTCGACAAATCTTTTGACGTATCTCGGCGTTTTTGAACACAATGAACACTCTGTATATCGAACAGAATAACCATGACATCGCACATAATTTACGTTACGGTGATTGTTATTATCAATTCTCAGATATGTATAAATTAATTGAGGTTTTCCGACAAGGATTCTTGATTTGTTTTCTTTTTATGTGAATGTACTTTCCGCACTAGTTTTAAACTCACTAACAATGAAAATAAAGATACATTCAAATAAAAATTTCGCTTTACTCCATCCACTTTGCCCGCGACCACCCACATAAAAGTCTCTTTATTCACTACCAAAACCATCGATAAAATACAACTAATTTGTACGAAAATGAGAGTCTTTTGCAGCCGTATACCGTCTATTTCACGAGTATCCATTATGTTTTGACGTCTACTGAGGCAAACAACTGATCAGCAAATGACATGCTTGTATTAGTCTGTAACGTTGGAAAAAGGAATTTTGTGTAAATTTGGTGAAACACAAAGAAGAAAAAGATTTAAAAGGCAAACAATCAATGTCGCACATAAAAACATTCAGTTCGGAGTACTATACTCAGATACAGACTCCCTAATCTACGAGCCCCTTCCCACTTCAGTTGGCCCAACTATTGAAATCTTAGTTTTTTTCCTATCAAACACAAATAATAAAAATGTAGCATGGTGTTATAGGTTTGAAATATTAACAATGAATACTTTGATAATATATAGTAGAAAACACCAACTTTATCACTCCCTAATCAAATTTGCAGCATAAAAATAACACATGTTGCAATTACAGCATATCAACCTATTTTCATTTCAATGCAAAATAATCTATAACGCATAGGTGGCTGTTAAAAATAAAAGCCATGACAATTGTTTTTATTAATCACAGCTGTAAGTATCCGTTTAAAATAGTTTTGGGTAGTTAAGGTTTTCAAAATGGGTAGAGGAAAGGTAATAGTGAGAAAATTCGGTTACTGATAATTAAATTTTTTAATTCTGGGAAATCAAACTCGGAAATTGCGACTTTGTTAGACTTATCGCGGTACAGTGTGAGAAATATTGTTAGAAGATATAACCTATCTGGTTCAGTTAATATTAAGCCATGATATGTGAAAAAAAGTAATATCACAAATGCCGACCGAAGAGCATTAAGAAGAATAATCGTGAAAGACAGACGTGCCAATTATTTACAATTAAGTGCTCTGTGGAGTGACGCTGTTGGAAGGAGAATTTCGAGGTCCACAACTCATAGAGAGGCCCACAAACTGCAAGGTAAGTTTTCTTATAAAAAAAGTGAAGTAAAAACCCTAAAGTTGCACAACTTATTTATAGGCCAAAGAACAGCCACTATTAACTCCACTGCAAAAGAAAAATCGGCATAGATGGGCTAAAGAACACAGACAATGGACACCTCAACAATGGTGTGCAATACAATGGAGTGATGAGGCCCAATTCGAAGTTTGTGTTGGCTACAGTCGCAGTAGAGTTATTCGCAAAAAAATGAAGAATTCCATGTTGGCTGTCTGAAGAGAAAAGTGTCTGGGGCAGTATGTCAACAAAAGGAGTAGGAAAACTTCATTTTATTGATGGAAATGTGGATACAAACAAACATTTGGCAATTTTAGAAGAATCGCTTTTACCAGTGATGGAAGAATTTTTGACATCCGGCGAAGATTTTGTGTTTCAGTAAGATGGTGCATGTGCCTAGCAGTCCAGATCTGTCATCTATTGAAACTTTGTGGCACAAGATGAAAAAGGTTCTATGACAACATCCTGCTCGTACAATCACCGAACTGAGACAAAAGCTTCAAGAAATATGGGATTGTTTTACACCAAATTTTTGCCAAAACTTGGTTAACACTATGCCTCAAAGAATTTCAACCGTAATAAAAGATAAAGGTGATATTACCCAATGGTAATCTTTTAATTGTAGCTTTGTCAACTTCGCGCATTTATTCGCACATTGTTTATTTGTTCAGATATTCTATTAGTTATAGGTCTAAGTGATTTCAAATATGTATTTTTTACGACTAGAGTGTATCTAAAATGTTTTTGAGAAAATAAATTGTTTTAGAAGTAAATACTTTCATCATGTTTAGTTTATAAAGGCATATTTTGGTACAAATCTTGAAGTGGGCCAACTGAAGTGGGAAGGGGCTCGTACTAATGCAGACAATTCATGTACCTCTAGCGTCATGGTCTTTATAAGAAAGTCCATCTTATCGTCGCGATTGGAAATTACTTTACTACCGTGACGTTTCCAATCCATTTTACAATTTCTGTAAAATATCTAGTTACCT
Source organism: Acanthoscelides obtectus (assembly GCA_963669975.1). Lineage (NCBI taxonomy): Eukaryota > Metazoa > Arthropoda > Insecta > Coleoptera > Chrysomelidae > Acanthoscelides > Acanthoscelides obtectus. The sequence goes on from CAVLJG010000001.1 coordinate 34,342,149, forward strand.
AATGCCGCACATGAACACATTGAGCTTAAAGTGATATAGACCGCCTCATCTATTAATGCAGACCCCTGTTCACATACTTCTAGCAATCTCGTCCTTGTAAGTGAGTCCATCTTATCCTCGCTTTGGTGATGGCATCTTCCAGGTTACTTGACTATCGTGACGTTCCCAACTCATCTTATATTACTTCACATCTAGTTACCTAATGCCTCACATGAACACATTGGCCTTAAAGTGATATACTCCGATACAGACCGCCTAATCTATTAGTGCAGACCTCTATTCACCTACTTCTAGCAATCTCGTCCTTGTAAGAAAGTCCAACTTTTCGTTGCATTGGTCACGGCATCATCCAGATTACTTCACTATCAAAATGGCAAGTAATCAACCCGCATCATTTCAGAAAGCTTCTGTGCCATATCGTAGCCTGTTATGTAAAATTATCCTAAATCTTTTGTATATCAAGAGGAACATCCTTTTATCTCGAAAACATGCAAAAGAGATCAGAAGCCGAGGAGGTGGCGCTTTGAGAGAATGAATCCAATTAGATAAATAGCATGCGGTGCTGGTGCCAGCCTGCTGCTTTCGTCGACGGACTCAAGATAGCATCTTGACTCTCGGCACACACACTTCGGCAAAGCGGCTCTGTAGCTTACTTCCGGAATAGAGAATAGGCACACGTTCCGAGCTAACGGCGGCGCTTCATTAGCTGCGGGATGTTTTCAAAGGATCGGATCCCGACAATCAGATATGTGTGACCTCGTTAAAACTCACAACTCCAATATCCTGTCTTATATAACCATTCTCAGGCGAGATAAGGAATTATACTTTTGGCCTTTACCCATAAAGGTTGAGTTTCCAAAAAGCCGGTGAATATTCTTTGGAATCCAGCGATAAAACTAACTACGCTAGTATCTGACACATTTTGTCATGGCGCGTATTGTTGTTTTAGAATTTGTCTTCCTGGTTTTCTAGGTGCGACTAGTCAAATCTCTAAAATGGTATCTGTCAGAACCTAGAAAGATTCGTAACAATAAATTTGAAGCGGTGCCTCTCCAGACAAATTTATTTCTTACTTCAATGACTAGGATGTAGAAATAGTATATTACATATCTAGTTTGAGGTTTTCACTAATTACACTAGGTCTGCTACAGGTTGGGAAATCTCAAAACTGGAAGTACTACAGACCAAAATATATTAATTGAGCTAAACATACCTTGGTCCAAAAGTTGATAGTTTGAGAGATACAGGGTGTCAAAGTTACAATTTAAATTTCTATTTTTCCTTATTGCTTGAAAAGTATTTCAGATGTTGGCATAAAACTCAGTATAGGGAGATTTTCCAGTATGAGAAAAAGAATCCGTTATTTTTCATGGCCAAACTTCTAGAGGGCGCCACTTACAGCACTATTTCGGTAAATAACTTATCATAACTTTTTTGTGCTACCCTGTATACAGCAACTGACCGAAAACTCTTATTATTTCGTATTTGTTAGAAGTGTCTAAGTTTTCGGGATATTTGTTTTTAAAAATTCTTTCTACTATGATGATAAAACATTTTTATAACATAATAATCAAGTTCTTTTGGATAATATCTGAATAGCGTTGCTATGGTCTCTAATGTTTGTCATATTATTGCTTTAAACTTCATGAATAATTTTGAGTTGACAATAAGTGGTTCAACATCATGGAGTATACGTTTGATAAATATTCTGATATGCATTTAATGATCGGATTGGCAAGATTTAATGCTTTGAAAGCACGGAGATTGTACGGTGACAGATTCCCTTATATACACCTGCCTAACTCAGAGACATTCCAACGAAACGATCAGCGGTTACGAGAAACTGGTAAGAAATGATTATAGCCTTATTTTGAGTAGTAAAATCCATTTGGATTTCAGGTAGTTTTGCTTAAAATATGGGCCGACATGGTGGAGCTCCCAAAGTGTAGGTACAGCTGAATTTGAAGAAAATGTTTTAGATGCTGTCTTTGAAAATCCTAAAGTTAGAGTTAGGAATGTAGCTCGAGAAGTTCAAGTTTCCAAATGTACAGTAAATACCAACTCGCATAAACTTCACATTTATGCAAACGAAAATCCACATGCAATAATACAAACCCGCCACTAAGTACAATTTCAATTTAATTAATGGACAGGAGTAATTGGACAATATTTAATAGGACCCGTTGGCTTACCACCTAGACTAAATGGCTTAAGGTATTTACAATTTCTTGAAGAACAATTACCCACTCTGCTGGAAGATCTTCCATTACAAACACGCATGAATATGTGGTTTATGCACGACAGCGCTCCACCTCATTTTAGTAAATTAGTAGCAAACTAGAGAGATGTACACTGTAGATGATCTTCAACAAAGAATTTTCACCATATTCAGGAAATGAAAAATAACATCAAAATGCTTTGGAGAGTGCAGCAAGGATTAATTCGTCGAGCTCCAGAGTTTGTTAGGCAAGGTGGTGATCATTTTGAACAATTTTTGTAGTTATTATTTCCGTTTATTAGTTTTGTTGCCATTCTCATTTGTTATTTTTAAAAACCTTAGCAATGCTACTCAGATATTATTTAAAACAACTTGATTATTATGTTATAAAAATGTTTTATCATTATGGTACAAATAATGTGTTGGAACTTTTAAAAATAAATATCTCGAAAACTATTAGCTAAATAAGATTTTTTAGTCAGTTTTTGTATACAGGCAAACACAAAAAAGTTATGATAAGTTATTTATCGAAATAGTGCTGTTAGTGGCGCCCTCTAAAAGCCTGGTCATGAAAAATAACGGATTCTTGTTTGTCATACTAGAAAACCGCCCTATACCGAGTTGTATGCCAAAATCTGAAATAATTCTCAAGCAATAAAGAAAAATAGAAAATAAAATTGTAACATTGATGTATCTCCCAAACTATCAACTTTTGCACTGAGGTATGTTTAGGTCAATTCACATATTTTGGTCTGTTTCGAGAATACCCACCCAAAAAGTATTCGATTTTATCTCATAATCATGACGTTTCCAACTCATTTTGTCGATAGTTCAAAATACTTAGTTACTGACAAACTCAAATTAATTAATGTAACATATATCCGCAGGGGTATTACCTATCTTGAAAAGTAATATACTCATTGGCATTAGAAGTGTTACACCCAGAAGGAATAATTTTTGCATCTTGATTTTTTGGTAATGAGATAGTCTTACATCAAGAATGAAACAATAACATTCTCACGAAATTTTATTGACAAGTAATAAGAAAAAAATAATCTGTTATGCGTCTAGGCATCGACGAAATGAGATGATCGATGTCTGTCTCTTCCAAGTAACTCGAACTTGATGGATTAGCTGTGGCAGAGTCTGTGGCGGATTGTGCAATGTGGATAGTTTTCTACTCATCATATCCCACACATGTTCAATGGGATTTAAATCCGGTAAACGGGATGGCCACTGCAAAACATTAACGCCTGTTTCTTGAAGAAAGTCCGTAGTACGACGAGCAGGATGGGGGCGTGCGCCGTCTTGCTGAAAAAGGACGTATGAACAGCCCTTTAGATACGGCAGTAAAATGGTTTGTATGACATAGACATAACACGCAGCAGTAATATTGCCTTGAACAAAGATAATGGGTGACCGGCTATCATAAGCAATTACTCCAACAGTCCTGTGTATATGCCTCTCAACAGCAAATCCAATATCACGCTCTACTTCACGGCGGCGTCTTGCCATTCTACGATCATCGTGCGTAACTAGACAAAATCGCGATTCGTCGCTGAAGATGACATTATGTTGTTGTGCCTCCCAATGTTGCCATTCTCTACTCCAGTTCAAACATGACGACAGTGGTTCGCACTCAGAGGATGCACTAACCGACCACGGTATGAAAAAAGTCCAAAGGCTCAAATGCGGCGATAGATTGTACGCATAGTAACAGGTCTACCTTCTTCTCCGAAGCATTGATCAGCAGATCTGACGCGTAGTAAAAAAACCGTCTGGTAGGGCAGTTGGCCTTCTTCGTGTTCCTCTACCCAGTTCTATCCACACACGACACACACGCATTGCGGTCATTGCAGTACAATAAACACGGCGGTCAATTTCGCGAAAGAAAAACCGACATCTCTATAGGTAATGATTTTATCCCAGGCAGAGTCGTTAAAGGCGGGTTTACACGGTACGTCTTATTGTACGTTGTGTGGGACAGGGCAAACTCTATCCAATAAAACATGGCGTGTAGACAGCAAAACGTGTCTTGTCAAATCGAAATGAAACCCAATGTCAGATTGAAACTCTGGTGGGAGCAGCATCATTTTGCGAGAGCTAATAGGACAAAACGATTCGTGTAGACACATGTTCAAACAAGACGAACGATCTTGGCTCAGTTCATGAGTAGCTCCACTTGAGTTCGCTTCATTTTTGCCCAAAAAAATCAAATAATATCAGATTTGTGGCGATGCACCCACGATTTTCTCGTGAAATTCATTGAATTGTATAATTTTTCCGTGTTTGGGGTAAGTAAAAAATAAAGACTACAGTGACCTCAATAAAAAAACGCCGCATATGAGGATATTATAAAAAAATACAAAGAAATAGACCCGACGGCAAATAAAGAGACAAAGCAAAAATAAACTCGTTGAGTTCGGTTTACAAAAAAGTGATCAGAAATCTCGGTTACTAACTCTAGCAATTGACAATAGGCGAAGGTGTAATTGCGCCAGTCGTCAAGTTCGCTCCTCAGTTGTTTCAATAACGAGACGTGGGAATACTGGCTTGTTTTCAGAAGCCACTCTCGTGACCACCTTGACTTTTGCCTCTTCATCCCTTTTCCTCCTAGTTGTTGTGTCCTTGTAGTTGAAAAAATAAAAGAAAGCAGCCGTTTTCCCCCATAATAAAAAAATTTCTCTCAAAAACGTTCATTAAACAAACTTCACACATCTCAAGAGTCTAGATTGGTGAACTGTAGTAGAAAGCGGAAGTGAAAACACGTAGTGTGTATATACTGGACAAAATGTACGTTTTGTCGTACGTTTTGTATGCCCTACAAAACGTACAATAAGACGTAGTGTGTAAACTCGTCTTAACATGGTAATAATTTGGAAGTCTTCGAACACTAGTAAATGATAGGGCAATAACCAAACATATCTGAACTACTCAGCTCTCAGAAACTGCTTTCTTTACAAAAACTAAGAGGTGACATTTTAACAAGGAAAACAAAAACAAAGATAAAACGTTGACTTTGTTGCCACAGCATGCTTTTTGAATATATTCATTATGTTGCCAAAAAAACAGGTTGAAGAGAAATTGAAGAAATTATTTTTTTCTGGGTGTTACTGAGTATATTATGTCGGTCTTTTTTGACATTATATAGGCTTTTAACGTAATAACCCTGCCGATCTGGATTGAACTGGTCCATCCAATGGGAATAAGATACAAGCATTTTCTTTTTGTCAACATTAGAAGCCGTTTTCAAACATTATGTAGATAATTGGTGTATTCAAGAAGAAGAACTACATGAGCTATACTCAGTACGATTTCAGATGAGATTATTGTTATTAATTTTTTGGGGTCCAATATTTCCCTAGGGAAAGAAGTGGCACTTCTTAATAAGGCACGGTGGTCAGTAATGGTAACTTCTGAGATTAGTAGCGAGAAAAAATTAATTTGCGTTATGAGCCCACATCGAACTCCAAAAAGGATAGTTATTTCTGCATACGTAATATCCAGTGATTAAGCCTAATAATTCTCCATGTAATAGATATAGGTCTGAGTTCATCGAGTACATGAGTAATTTTCGTCCCAATTTGAGTTCCATAACAAAACATGTTCTTTTCATTTTGCCCCCTCTTACCCCCTCTTGTCCCCTCTTGTGTCTATTAAGAGACCATATGAATCGGTTTTGTAAAGCAACTTTGCTTCACTCTAAAGCATGACTGAAAGTTTTAGTTTGAGTTTTGGATGTTTTTCGATAGATTGAAACCCATCTGTTATCTCTGCGGGCTTAGCACGAAAGTTCATCCAACTCCATTCCATATTGATACATTTGACGGAACGTTGGATATCCAATGATGGGAATTCAAAGTTCCTGAAGTGACATCGAATGGAAAAAGTTGCTAATTTGGTGCAGTATCCTCATGAGAGTGCTAGTTTTTTTATCTATTCCTAGTCTACAGGCACTCTCTGAAAAGTAATATGAAATAAAAAAAAATCTGAACAACGAAATACAAAAGCTGGAAATGGCAGGAATGTATGCGAAGAGGTCACATTCCCACCTGGTAGTAGTGGTTCGCCTATCGCTGTACTGCCAACCATCAATCCGGGAAACTACACTGTACCGACATCTCTCTTGACAGTTCGTTTCTAAGAAACGGACAGTATCTCCCACCACATAGACGTTTCGTCAACCGGGAGAGTGCTGAGGACATACCGGATTTGACGTAACGTACCGTCTCCTCTGTGACCATATGCCACCATATAAAACGTTGTTTCACGCTTTTCAGCAATCATCGGTATGGTATGGGTCTAGTCGTTGGAGACAGGAAATTAATATCATGCCATTTCTTAATTGGTGCTTAATACACTTGCGTGTTTACCCAGGTCAAAGTAGAAGGTAAATTACAAAATTGTAAGTTCACAAAACAACAACATTTTTTTGGGAAGAAAATTATTAACAGAAAACTGTAAAAAACAACAGTAACAGAAAAACTGTAAAATGATATTATATATTTAAGTTGAATACAAAATTATAGAACAAGCACATCCGAACAAATTGAGAAACAGGGCAAAAGTAATTAAGCACACTACAACAACATTACAGGTGACCCGAAAAGTTATTACTTAACAATTCTTAGATGCTATAAAATGCTGCTTTATTGATAAGGTAAGCTGTAATTCTATACTTGAATGAGTCCAGGCCAGACATTCTGAGTGCCCCAGGAAAAACATTATAAAAGGGGATTGCATAGTAGTTAGAACCGCTTCTAGTTCTTTGTAGTCGATGTTAAGGAATATCTAACTTATGCATGTTACATGTATTGTAACTAAGTGCATCAGTGTGCATTCTGTATAGATCCAAATTGTTGTGTACATAACAGAAGCAGATAAATATATATAGAGATGGAAGAGTAAATATCTTTAGGTTGATGACTGCCTCCCCGCATGGCTGCAATAACTGTGATGCATCGCCTTTGTAGTGCAAATACTTTAGTCATATGCACAGAGTAATCCCAATTCACGAGTGCATGCGAGATTCTTGAGTGGAAGTGTCCATAATACGTGATTAGCAACGCATCACCAGAAACACGGCCTTTCAGATTCCTAATTAAAGACATAGTCTTGGTTAGTTCCCTGAGAACACTGTTCACATGCTGCTCCCATGCCATGTGAGTATGAATACTGACACCCAAAAATGTTACTGTGTATGGTATTGAAGCTATGTTAAGTGTCAGTTTATTTCCTGAAAACCAATTTTCTAAATTTATTGTATAGTCAATATTTACAGAGAGAAGTGGATCAATTGATTTGCTACTACAGAGCATTGTTGTGTCATCGGCAAGCAATATAAGGTTGAGGAGCAAGCAAGCGAATAAGGTTCTATTGAAACACACCGTATTGTAATGTGCGAGAATGAGTCTGCCATCTATGAGTAATTCGCCAAATTCTCCTATGTCGCACAGTTGTCTAGAATACCAAAAAGCTGACAAAAGATGCAATTTCGATTTTCACGAAACGGTTTTTTCTTGGTCTCTGATGTCAAATCGTGGGTAACTTGTCGTTATGGAGCCGTTTGAAGGTCATTTCAAGGTCATATCAAGGACGATTTCACAATAAGCCGAACAGCTGAGGCAGCTTCATGCCGTTCAGGCTTTTCTGGTTGTTAAAACCAAATCATAGTCGAAGTTGTCACTAGGAAGTATCTGAAGGTCACACAAGGATCAATTCAAAATAAGCCTTCGGGCGTTGAAGTCGAGACGCGCGTTACATAAGTTTTTGAGGTCGTTGAGTTAAAATCCGAGAGATTAGTATGTCTCTAGAAAGGCATTTCAAGGCCACTCAAGGGGTAAATTCAAAAAAGTTAAATAACCGTATCGGACCACCTGCAATAATATGACAGTATAAGGTTTTATTTTCCAATAGTTTGCAAACGTTAGCAAAAACTGACCCTAGATCTTATCTGGCAGTACTCCAAGGCTTACAAATATAGTTTATTCTAATTGGGACCTTATTAAAAACCTATTTGAATGATACTCGTACTAACAAAAAAAGGAAAGATGAAAATATTAACTTAATATACTTACGGTGTATAAAAAAAGACAACAATGGCAGCTTTCTATTAGATCGAATAGAGGTTCTTGATCCCTTTATTATGATCCATAGCCATGTTTTAAATATTTTCAACACACTGCTACAGTTTCTTTTTACGGTCGACTAAAACTTAACTATATCTTGATAAAGTGAATTATTACAACACGTTTCTTATTTAGAATAATAATTTTATAGTACCTTTTAAAAATATCTAATTTTATTTTCATGACAAAACACTTCTCCTGTGCCCGTATTCTTGACTTCAATAGAAAATCACACTCCCTCTCTTTTTCTACTCCCCCAGTTTTCTATCAATTCGAAAATACTGTATTCTTGAAAGGACTCGATAGAAAGGAGAAAGGAAATCAAGACACAGGGTTGCCAGGTTTGGGTAAATGTGTTAAACCAATCAAAATGGAGATAATTTTGACTTTTTGACAGTCAAAAACTAACCAAACATTTCGGCCAAGATTTTCTCATTATTTTATCTGTCATTTTATCTATGGAGTCGAAAACGTCCAAAAAAACACCTTACAAATGAGCAAAAGGAGAAATTGATTGAATTACTCCGAGAACACCCGCAAATTCGCCAGGGAAAATTCACGCCGGCATATAACCGTGCCCAGTCCTAGGCGTTATGGACTGAAATGGCAAACAAATTAAATGCGTTGCCTAATGGAGTTAGTAAAGACTGGGTGCAATGGCGAAAAGTAAGTATTACATTATATCTCTGTCTAATTATACTATTAAATAATGCATTCTGCATTTGCTTGGAACTGATGTAAAAAAATTATAATCGTTCTAGACATGGATTGATATAAAAAAAGTTCAAAGTCGAGACTAGCACATAGGAAAAAAGATCACTCTGATACAGGGGGCGGTCTACCTCCAATGCATGATTATGTCGAAGACAAGATTATGGAACTAATTACTCCAGTTTGTGTCACTGGAAATGAGAATGTTCCAGACCCATTTGTGTTGGAAGAAATGCCTCATAGGGTAAGTGCTAGCATATCAGCATAAGATAAAATAATACTGAATTTAAATACTTGATTTGTTACACAATCCAATCCAAGCGTATAGTATAAAGGTAAAAGATATGTTACAAAGCATAAACTGATTTTAAGAGATATTAAAGTATAGCCTGGTTTATTTGAAGTAGATATTTGTATGACCTGATGAATATTTCACTTTTAGTTAGGATAAATATTTTTCTAAATAGCAATAATGTACTTTTTTCAGCTGGATTATGACTACTGTGGTAATTTGGAAGAAGACACAGATATGGCAATTGAAGTTGGACAGCTACAAATTTAGAATCCTTAAATCCTGTTTTAAATACTGACACAAGTGTCAAAAGACCACATAAGAGAGTTAACAAAACAATATGCTTAACAGAATCTATAAAGAATAATAAAAGATTTTTACAGCTAACCATGGAGTCAATGAAAAGTATAAAAAATTATCAGACTGAAAAGCTGAAAATATTGAAATCGTACTATGAACAAAAGATAAAAAATTAAAATAGGAAAGCCACAACACTAGAAGATATTTCTAATAGTATTAATAAAGCATGTGAATATATGAATTAATTTAATTATTCAGTTTATGAGGAACCTTTGAAGTGTTATATCTACGTACCTGTTAGAATTAACTTTTGTGAATAATATTTTTTTTGTAAGTACAACTGTTCAAATTTATCTTGTTTGTTGTTTGGTTCTGATTAATGCTTAGACTTGAGACTGGTATGAACCTGTCAAAAATTAACTCAGGATCAATCTTGAGGCCTTACGTTGTTAAGTTAGAGTGCTTCAAATAATTTATTTTTTTAGAAATAATTGTTTGGTTTAGTCAGATTTGTTTTTTAAAGGATACTTGTTTTGTTTGTCTGTTTTAGTTAGTGCCTAACTTAAGATTATTTATATTAAGCTTGAAATCAAACCAATTATAGTTTTATAGCAATGTTCGTACCTGTTAGAATAAAGAACAAATGTCTTTTTTACAAATTTTGGAATTTATTAGTGTAGATATTTATTTTATCCATTAAAATGATTTAATATTATGTTCTCCTGTATCTGCCTTGCAGTAGCTAGGTCAGGATTTCCAGCTACTCTTCTTTGCTGTAGATTTTCTACAGTGTAATGCCATAGTCCGGCTCCTCTGGATGTGGCTCATCTGGGTCAGGTATACCATTATCAATGCACATATGTTGTAAAACACAACATGCATTAACAATTTTTCCTGCTATTGTAGGTCTATAGTGTAGGGACCTGTACCGTAAAAGAATCTAAACCTGTTTTTCAAGACACCATTACATCATTTTGTTTCTTGAAAGTTACATCTCTCCAAAGAAAGTCTCTACAAGTTGTTGCATTTTAGAAAAACTAAGAAGAATACCTAATATATACACTTTGCCGCTAATTAAGAAAACTTACCTTCTACGCAGAACGCATCAATTGATTGAAATTATCCATTTTTTGCAATATGTTTAACGAACGACAATAACAATGCCAAAAACGTCCATTTTTAGGTTATATAGCGCTATTTTCTAGTAATTTTTCCAGTTTCTCTTGGTCGGTACCAAGAGAAATCGCGACTCCCTAAAGTGAATTCATTTTTCGGTAGAAATGATTTCAAGAATACTACATTTCTTGGCCACGCCCACTTTTTGCCACTTTCTCTTACAATTTCTACTCCCTCAAACTCAAGAATAGGGACACTGGTCTAATAATTTTATGGTAGAAAATCGTACTCTGGTCTCCATCACGTTAAAGGTCATTTTTTACAATTTCTGTCTACCGTAATACGAGAGCTGAAGGTTCTATTTCCGGTGCTCTTGTGTAGGCAATACAGCGCCAAAACATGATTTAGTGAAATAATTTCACAGTGCTGTAGTATATTGGGTGGTGGAGATTTTAATAGAAATGGGCCGCAATTAGTGCGTTTTGTTGGCGCAGCCCTTTTTCTCACCCCCTTGGGGAACTAGCCGTTGTTATTACTACATTAAACCATCGAGCTGAGGGGACTGTTTGCATTGACACCCCGAGGTGATCCCTGAGTAGGACCCACAGTCCCCCATTTCTGTGAACCCTGATTGTTCGAGGGTTCTAGCGTCGATTTCTACCTTAAAGTGTTGAGTTGCATCTGTGACTTCCTACCTAGGTGGCTTTTTATTTTAAAATTTACTGGAAATCATTTAGCTGTGGGCGGAGGGGAGGGGGGGGGGTTAGTACAAAATAACTTTCTTTTGCTTGTTCTCCAGGATTTCTTTTATTTTTTTTTTATTTCTTTAGGTTGATAAATGTTTGTGTACCTTGTGAGCTTGTATCTCCTTTAGCGCCAAAGTACAAAGAACCACCCCCTGAGGGCTCACTAACTACGACAATACAACGGATAATACAGAAGCTCTCCAATTTCGCGGTTAAAGAGGACTGTCTATTGATAAAACAAAAACCAAGTTCAATTGTCTGTCATGGTAAAGGTAATGTAAGCAAAGTATTGATCCCAAGTCCAACTTATTAAGCTAAATAGGAAATAAATTCCAGTCATTTCGACCTTTTTTTCAATGTTTGCCGGGTTTTCCAATAAATAGACCTCTGTGCCTCGGTATCCAAAAGCAACAGCTTTTAGACATCCTTTTCGATGAAAAAAAAATAGGGGTCTCGACAACGAGGGGAGTACTAAGTATTCATCATGTTACCAGTTGTTACGTACTCTGCAAAATTTGCATCGACCATCGACCATGATGTATCACGTCAAGGTTATCCACATGCTTTTGAATGCTTTCGTTAAATAATTCCACCTACTAAGGCGGCTTGTGGGACCTTTACCCTTAAGTAAGTCATTCAGTTTCTCTAATCTGTTTAGTCTGGAACCAGCATTGCTGGCGTAAAGATCCCATGGCAATGCTAAATGAGAAAAGTTCCACCATGGTGGACAAGGCACTGCCATCAGTTTCGGTGCACAAAGCGAGTACGTGATGCACGTTCGAGCTTCTAATTATAGCTGGAGAGATAGCGACTGATTTTCGGGATAATGTCAACGAAGCTCGTAATTGTTCAGACTTCATTACTGCTGGAGGCAGGTTTCAGGTGTGTGTTGGAGATGAATAAAGGTACTATATGTAACTGATATAAAAGTATGTCGTAGCAAAGCTCCAGCAGTATATCTCTGAAGATAATATTATTTATTATCTTAACGATTATACTTGAATTCTAAAGTTATTCACTATACTGATTCAAACGCCGAGCAACGGAAAATGTAACGTTCCATCTTCTAAAATAGTAAAAGAACCCCATACAAAACATTTGTCTAAACATTTAGTATAATATATTTCACGCTTTATAGAACAAAGGTTTTGATGGAACCCAGAGAAGTCCTATGATTAATTTATGAGAAATAGGGGTAGGAAGATAATTGTCCGATTTGCGAAAATGGTGAATGTCCCTTAGAACAAATACTCGGAGAGTACTGAAGAAAGTATTTCATTTAAACACCGTTTAGGAAGGGCAGTTGTGAGGTGTCATGTTGATCTTTTCAATGTTTCCCACAAAGTTAATTTACGGACAAGCGTAATTGTATGCGTTGACACTGAAATGGAACTGGTGCGAACTGTTCAAGAATAAAAAAGAAATTCTCAAGGGGATAATTAACTTCACTGGGGTACGTGGTTCATAAATTGTATTTGATTAAGAACCGTTTCAGATGTAGCCGACGCGACGGTCAGCGCTGACGGTCAGTGCTCAATATGTATCTGCGAAACCACATCGTGCGCGCCGTTGACGTTTATATTATTTTATGTAGAAGACGACAACAAAAACCGATGAAAAAGAGGTTGTGGATACACCCCCTTGTACTAGAGCGAAACGAAGCAGGTGCATTCGTAACATTAAGCGCCAGCCTCATAGAAGATGAAAGAAGATTTTATAAATATTATCGAATGTCAATAAAATCTTTTGACAAACTGCATTCCAAATTAGAAAGTAACCTGAAAGTTACTGACAAAATACGAGTTTCTATTTCGTCGGTGGAGCGAAAGTGTGTAGCATTAAGATAAGGAAAAAACTTGTAGGTAGTGCACAAAGTTTAATATTTATTTCAAGAAACTGAATTAGGTACTCTATCAACAAGAAATAGAAAGAATAATAAAAATGTTCATAGCTATATATAATATTATTGATCATTATTTAAGCAGATATTAGTAAGTTCAGTTAAGGTAGGGTGCATTGTTGCTTGTGATATCGATATGATATGGAAGCAGCATATTTCTTATCACGGTTTTTATAATCGTCGCTAGAGAAATCCCAAACACATTTTTCTTCTTGTATTGCAGCTATTTATAGTTCGGTATCAATATAAATGTTATTACTTCTCCTATCAGTCATTTTATACACTTTCGGCAAATACCAACACACCAATAAACAAACCAAATCAGGAAAACACTGCAACACCGCTTGTCGACCATCAGCTTGCATGTGAAATATACCAAATCTACAATGGCCCTACCTCGTGCTGATGGTGAGCATCAGGTCGGGCTCAGCTGACGCCCGACGGACGATACGTGCCGATCGGATCATACGCAAAGCATGTGAAATGATTCATTTACGCTAATACATATATTCATCATCACTGACGGTCAGTGCTGAGCGTCGGCTACATCTGAAACGGCTCTAAGAGCTTTACAAAGTAAATTCAAGGTCATTTTGATTTTGGCGAAAGAGAAAGAAAAAGCACACTAATGTGAATATTGCTTCATGGTATTGTAATTGACTGATGACTATAAGTTGTTTGTTTTGATCTGCTGCTGTCATATCGAACGGATTGGAATTTTTTTTCGAAATAATAGCGAGCTCCAATCTCGTGGAGATCATATGAAAAAACATGTGTACTTATGCTTTGAGCGGCAGATTTGCATATGGAATAATGCTCATTGGTTATTGCATAATCATCAGGTGATTCTTCGAAATTTTCGAAATTAAGAAACATGTGATATGCTTTTTGGATGTAACATATGTATATGCATCGCAAAAAATCATTTCACTAATTTACGTCTGTCTGCTTGTAGGTCTGTCCGCTGTTCATTGGCTCCTCTATAACCTGTGAAGTGCTCGGAATGCAATAAAATTTTGACAGAAAGTTACTATGCCAACGACGAAAAAGCTTTTATGTTGAAAATAAAGCAAAAAATAAATATCACTGTTCATTTTTAGAAATTCATTCGAGGGGTGAAAGATTGGAAGTGGCATGTTTCAAGGGATGCGAATAGGGTATATCTCAACTTTTTGGCGTTCATATAAATATATAGTCTTCTCTCCTCGGCAATACTACGCACCTATTAGGTATATTTTATTCAGACATTTTGTCACATATATTTGTTCTTAAGACTGATTGAAATATATGCAGCAACCGCAACGAAAATAGGGGTCAAACCCGTCGCGCCATAGCTGCTGCCGCTGGAGGTTTACTTGATACACTTTGTGTTTGTTAACCATCCACGATGTCTACGTATATTTCTATTTCTGTACTACTTCTGGTACTTAGTAATTTTGCGTGCTTGCGGTGTATGGCCATCAAAAAAATCGTACATTTTCTTAGGACCAACGTTGAGGTAGAAAGGAAGGGGCTTCAAACCTCCCACGAATGCTAGCGTCAAACGGGCTTTTGACCACACTACAAACATGTAAGGAGTTCCACCGAATTCTATACCATTCTAATTCTCTCGGCAAAATCATTATTTTCGTTTTCCATATGAACACTACAAGTAGTTGCCTTTCTGAATGAGATGACAGTATCAGTATTTTTAGTCTATTGCCTATAACAGTTTTAATGTTTACCTGTGAAAACGCTACTGGCTGATTCAAATGCAGATAAAAATAGTTTTCGTGTCGGGCTTTTTTGGACAAATCATGAAAAATACAGGGTGCGGCAGAGAGGACGGACGGTTTTAAAAAAAACATAAAATAGTTAATTTTTACTCGAAAATAAATTTATTGATGGAAGCAGGTTCACAAGAAAATAGTATTTAAGACAGTCAAGTGTGGAAAATCACATCAGGCATGTGGTGGCCGAATCGCGTATACTATCGCCTTGAGGTGTCCCCATAAGAAAAAAATCGCATATGGATAAATCTGGTGAGGTTCTCATTTTGATCGATCAGTGCTTCCATCTCACGTGCGAAGTTCATTCCTTGTGCATAATCTCCGGGCTGTAACTCTTGCACAGTGGCCAATTTGTAGGGGTGAAAGCGGAGATCCATATGCAAAATTCGCCTTGCCGAACGATCACTAAGGCGACGTGCAGCACAGCATGTTTCCGGGCAGATCGGGTCGGACTGCGAAGAAAGACCTGTCGAACGCGTTCAACATTTTCAGGAGTTCGAACTGTTTGCGGCGCTCCTCTTGGTCTTCTGTTGATCAGTTCACCACGCCTGCGATTTGATTCAACCCAACGAGGGATGGTGTTTCGAGAGGGAATAGCTCTATTCCGATGAATGTTGGAGTGGCGACGAAAAACGCTGTACGACGATGACTGACTCATTATTTCGGACGAAACAATCATAGGCGAAAACGCGGTGCTCCACCGTCCAAAGCTCCATAACGACAACTGGTAAAATAATGCTAGGATCTCACGAGTCAAACGGCACCCTCCCCATCTCTCTCGTAGACGGAGGCGGAGAGTACTACCCATCCCAAAAACGTTCGTCCTCTCTGCCGCAGCCTGTATCTGTATTATAGTAATAATAATATTTGTTAGGCTTATTGGGTTAACTTACGATAGAAATAATAATTATAATAGTAATAAATTCATCTTTATTAAGTACATGCAAGATCTGATACTGGTGGCGAAGATTAGCCGTGGTCTATTCTTACACCAAACCACTAGTACGGAAATCTATACAAAGTATACGATTCCATGAGAAGAACAAAATAAAATAATACAAAATCCAACGTATATAACATAAATAGCAGGGTAGAGCATGGTACAAATTATGAATAGTTACACACCTGAAAAAAGAAAAAATCATACATATAGCAAATGGTGGACATCAATATGTCTACCCTAAATTGGTTTAAGGGCATCGCTTTAGAGTGAAAAGTAAAGACGAATTATGGTGGGGAATAGTGATTATGCTTCTATGCCTGATGGTTCTATTATGCGCACTACCTCTAAGAATGAACTTTTCTCTAAGATCTAGAGGTTCAGATTTAAGCATTAATTTGTGGATGAAAATAAGATAATTGAACTTCACTAAATAGGGCATTTTCAACTAGCACATGGAAATAAACTTAATGGAGACATGATCAAATCATCTAAGACCAAAAAGAAATCTTACGCAACTGTTCTGAACAATGTGTAGTCTGTTCTTAGCTATACCATCAGGAAAGGGTGAAATAAAATATTATGCAAGACAAGAACTGGTACTACAAGTGACTCGCAGAGTTTTGTCCTCAACTTGAATTTCAGGATAAACTTGTTAGCTGATAAAGCACGGAGTCGCAGGACTGATTTTTTGCGAAGATTCTTCACTAAATAAATAAGATAAATTACTTTTGGAAAATAGATTTTTTTTTCGTTAGATCTTACATTAATATCTGTAGTTCGGTAGATCAGGACTAAAATCTGTAAATTGCATTTTTGCAAGGAATACCATTGCCTTTCCTGGTTCAAAGATGTAGGAGGTTTTTTCCATTGCAGATGTCAGTGTTGTCACATGTTTGCGTAATCTGGGGTGCTGAAATGTAATGGTTACTAAGTCCTGTCGCCGAGTTGAAATATTGGATTTTTCGTTTAAATGATCTCGAAGAATCCGTGTAGTTTTGATGGAGTAGCCTGATGTAACCAATCACTATCTCCGAGTCTATTCCTAACGACAACGCCGATTACTTTGCAGTGTTCGACTCGTCGTCGAAAGTTCCTGCCGGCGTGTTAGACGGCAACCTGTTCGAATATGGCGCTTTTCGACAATGCTTGAACATTCACAAGAACACCAAACAAGGTCGGCCGGCGATTAGAGGGCGCCATTGTTCTCTGAAAATAACACCGACTGAGACTCTCTTCAGGATTATACTCGGATACAGGAACGTCTCGGCTAAGGTAAGAGAGTTATAGTAAGCTGGGATTAGCAAAAGAGAGATTTGCTTAGAAGTTTCTATTGTGCTTGACTGATAAATATAACTGAAATTGTAATATTCTGAAAAGGAGAATTGGAATAGGCACGGTGTGTGTGCAAGTGGGTGGAAACCTGACGATCGATCTTGTTAACCCGAGTAATACGAGTATACAGCCGGAACATCACAGCGAGGTATGTTATGATGAGCATTAGTACACAACTGGAACGTCACAAAGAGGGCGAACTACAGCTAATGCTCTTTGTAAGGCCAATTATTGGAAAGTTGTAGTTATTCCTATGCGCTGCTAAGTTCTCCTCATAATATAATTCATCGATTACAAGAGCCGTACCCATCTTTATTCTGTCAACAAGGTCACCCTATTTATTGCCTTCAGTCGTCGACTTTGAAATTATAACACGACCTCACCTTTACTCCCAATTGATGAGGGTGAGCTTTTAGTGTGGTCTCGAACAATACATCCGCTATTACACATGTTTCTAAAAAAATCAAACCACCTTGACAACTCACAACTCCGGCACCTGTTATAACTAGAGTATTGAATAATTTATCAGAAAAGTTTTATGACCCTACATTTTCTCGCTGTCTACTTTTTTCAGTTTTATTGGACAGCTTAGTTTTTTCTAACATAGAGGGTTTGTATGACTAGTTATTTATATTTATCAGTTACTAAAAGCACAGGGACATCTTCTTGATTTTTCGACTATATTGCATAAGGTTGGGATTATAATGAGAATATACCAATTCCAACGATGTACCGTTACCAGCTGAATACTATTTTTTGTAATGTAATGTAATATTGTTCATTTCCATTGATATCTGCTTTAGAACAGGGTTAGCTGTAACTTAAGAACTAATCGAATAAGCCCCCGAAAACTTTAGGTAGGTATACCAAGAGAAGCTTGTTGAAATGGAAATTTAAGTAGTATCTGAAAGTACACAGGGCGTTCCATTTCAAAATTATTAGAAGCCATAAACCATAAAAAAATGACCAAATAAGTAGATAGAGAGAAAATATGTGATCCTAAACTTTTTCTTTAGGAAA
The DNA here is from genome assembly GCA_963669975.1 of Acanthoscelides obtectus. Lineage (NCBI taxonomy): Eukaryota > Metazoa > Arthropoda > Insecta > Coleoptera > Chrysomelidae > Acanthoscelides > Acanthoscelides obtectus. Next base: position 34,360,624 of record CAVLJG010000001.1, read on the forward strand.
ATTCGGTATCTACTCTAGCTATAACAGAGCAGATGAAAATTGTTAAAGCTGAGCGTTTTTTTATATCGATATCTCAAGAACTTGGAAATAAAATCGAATAGTACGTTATATCAAATTGCTTCATTTGAATCCTACCTAAATTTACAATAAAGTGTAGGTCATTAAAATTATAAAAATGTATTTTTGAGTCACCACGTAGTTATGACTCGCCCTGTGAAAATAAAAATATCTTTCGAGTAAGGAGCATACTGTTGGCTACAATTTGTAATTAACTTTTTAGATACCATGCGCAATAACTGAGTAAAACCAAGCCCACATTATAAACTCACCCTGTATCTATAGGTATTTGCTATGTTACCAAAAAAAAAAAGTATTACTTTGTTTCTGTTTTAGTTAAAATATTGGTAGCTTTCCTGTGAAAGCCAAGAAATTGACAGATGCCTTGCCAACGCGCAAAAGCCTTCTTAGAATCATTTAGGAATAGCGAAAATAAGGATACTTAGTTTGTAGTTGTATATTGTACCAATTTTTAAATTGTATCCCCTTAATATATACTGAATTCTATATTTCCAACGACATCTTAAACATTTTGCATTACAAAGAACGAACCAATAATAAAACTATTTTGGTTGGTTTGATTTTTTTTTACTTCGTTATAAAGGTTATTGATAACCAACTTTTTATCGATATAATACTCGTTAAAATCACTTTTAAAACATTGAATATTTTCTTAGTTTTACAATAGTGTTCAAGTAATTTTCGTTGAGTATTTTTATGACAATATAAGTATTTCGTGTTTCATTTCAATGAAAGGCCTTTTTAAGCAAACATTCTGATTACAACGTTAGTCTTAGATTAAACAGCTGATTTATTATATCAGCCTTGTATGGAGCATTGTTCCTTGTAAGACCGTTCGGAAGAATTTAATGAGACTTAAATTCAATAAACAATGATTAACTATTAAACTTAAAATGTTTCATAGGTAACACCGGATTCGCTCGCATGGAAGTTAATGCGAATTAAGGTCATTTGTTTTGCATTATCTAGGAGATTGGTTTCGGAGAAAAAGGTGCATCATCCGAAGTAATAATATCATTATTTTGGCAGTGAACATTTTTAAATAGCATTTTAATGCAAGAATATATTAATTCTAATGTTTCGTTTTTTTATCTGATATTAAATTGAAGGTCATAGTCGTGTTTATTGACAAGGATTATGTGAAATTAAAATTTCCCGCAATTTGCATTTCGAGAATTAAAAATAGATGTATGTCATTTCCAAAGTCACGGATATACTTGAACATAAAGCTTGTTGGTCTTTTTATATCTGGCGTCAAAGTAACGGGTTTCCATTTAAGAAATCTGTCTTGGCCTTGTTTGGGACTTATCTAGGCCTTTTACAGGGTGAGGAGGTTGTGTGGAGAACAGTACTTCTTAGTTCTGAATAAACAGGCTAGCTTTGTTGCCTATCCAATTATCAGCTTCAAACAAACCTACTTTGATTTCATAATTTTATTTAAGTAAGCTTCTCTTGATATTTATGCTGCCTGAGCGACAGATAAATAGATGCTTTTCCATCAATATTTACAGAGATTCAACCTATTGAAGAAAAGTGTAATGGAAGGTGTCAGCTTATCTTGGTCCGTTTGTGTGCCTGATTCTTGCAATGCCAGAGATATTTTACCACATTTCAATAGAAGTATTCAAAGTCTTACGGAGGGCTTGAATTTGACAGTTACACTTGAAGACGATCAGTGTTTTTCGTGGGCGGATCTACCTCACCTGGATACTATGGACTACCTCTACATGTAGGTAGAATATAACATGTAGATAGTTTCGAGTACTTTTATGCATGGGCGCCTGCAGGGCCGGGGTGTCGTGCTCCCTCAGGATCAGGTTGGAACTCAAAATTTACACATTTAGCACTTTGTGTACATTTTCTTTGGATTTTTATGATTTATTTCTCACCGACGATAGGCCCCTTGACAAAAACTCCTGCTGGTGCCCATGCTTTCCTTTATAGAATCCTATAGATGCGGCCTCTAAACAACGAATGCGAATAGGTTAAGAGCATGCCTGTATCTTTACATGGCAGTGTTTATCTACAAAATTACGTAGATTTAGTACATAGTTTTCGGTAGATTTACCTATCAATGCTTACGAAAGTGACAAACCAATACAGCGTACATTATTTTCTCTGGAAAGGATAATCAAGTAGCCAATAGTACTGAATGTACTTACGCTCAACAGGGCAAAAATGTAATGTGTTGCGATGTGAACCGCTCAGCGAAAAAACACAGGTGAAAGTAAATATTTATGCACGATACAGCATTTTGAAGGAGCAGTGACAACACCATGCATCAAAGACTTAGATACTTTTTCAACATCGGATGCTCGCACAATGATATCGATCCTGCCAGATATCTGACACAAATAAATTAACATTACTCTCTTTCGGGGGGCCCAATGAAAACTGACTTCGGCGAAGAAGCAGATGAGCATAATGCTCCGCCGCCTGGAGCCGCTATGTATTGTAAACTTTTTGAAAAATAAAATAACTTTGTTATTTCAAGTATGTAAGATGATAAATTTTGAATGATTGGTTGATTCAAGAAAAGTAATTACTTAACATCAGTTTATTCCTCGAACTATTAAAAATAGCACGTTTGCTGTATGCGTGCTCACTCATATGATAAATAATTAAACAAAATTTTTATTTCTTCAACACTTTTATAGAGTTGATGAATTACCTTATAACACTTTGTCTTGACGATATCTGGTACCTACGCATTTGTGGTATCTGATATGTCTTATTACTGATAGTAAAAGAGTGGTAGTTTATGAGCGTACATTGTTTCTGATAGCGTAATTTGATGGTTAAGTGCTAGATGGACCAACTGATATAAAAAAGCTACTTTAATAGGCCTATACTTTAGCGCATATCGCAAATATTTCATTTCTTATTTTAAAATGAAAGATTACGATGTAACTTGCACGAAAATATCATTTTTTCTTTAACACATTGGCTGCCATGTGAAACACAGGCGCGTTTTGCTCGGAGGCCACGTGGCCATGTGTTTCACATGCAGTATACTTCTAAATTAGATATAAAGCCGCTTGGCCTGTGAATTAAGTTTAACTACTTATACTGTGGCATACTGATAATATAAACAACTCATTGAGATACATAACATCACTGGTTGCCTACCTTTGTAGGGTAAATTTACGACTGCACTTTTACTATATTCAGGTTGGTTCTTGTACAGATTTTGCGGTTTATGGGTTATGTTTAATGTTGTGAGAACCTGCAAACTAAGAGGGGTGTTTTAGAAATATAAATTTTCGTAAATCGTGTGTGTGTTATAAAGTGGTGTTATAAATATGAGTGATGAACCTTCTACAAGTTCTGGACGATCCAAACGATCTTGTACTGGCAATAGCCAAAATAAAGAGCAAATTTTAACACAAAAGGAACTGCAGGAAATCGCAGATAATTGGGACGATTGGGAAGATTTTTCATCTTCAGGATCAGGTATATAGTAAAAATACATGTTTGTTGTTGAAATTTTATCTGGGGATGGTTCTCTTTTACAGGCGTATAAATTAACACCTTTTTCATTTATTTATTTATAGAGTATCTAAATTCGGAATCTGATGATGGTAGCAATAGCGCAGGCAGTAGTCTTCCAAGCATTCATAGTTTAGATTGCGATTTAGATGATGTAGACACTGAAGAGAGCCACAATGTAAATACTCTACTACAAGATAATGAGGATTGGCATGATGTTGACGGGACATCCTGGCGTTCTGACATTATTTTTTCTGGTGCAGAGCAATACATGTATCATCACGGCATTTACCCTGGTATTAATATATTTTTTTGTCTATTTTTATTTGGTAAAAATAAAAAAAAAATTTCAGATGATTCTAATGATCTACGTCCAACTGATGTTTATGAACGTTTCATTGATGACGATTCTTGTAATTATCGTTTCAGAAACAAATAGAAACGGCACACAGCTTTTACAAAAGCCAAATATAAGGCGTTCAGCTAGAATAAGACGATGGGTCCCTACAAATAAAAAAGAAATTAAAAAGTTTTTAGGCATAGTCATGTATATGAGCATAGTCAAATATCCTAAAATTCCGGACTATTGGCGAAAAAATAGGCTGTACAATAATACGTTTGTTCCATCAGTGATGAGCAGAAATCGTTTCCAACTTCTGCTAAGAGTACTTCATTTTGCGAATAATGATGCCGCAGATAAAGACAACCGACTTATAAAGTGGAAGATATTATCAAAAAATTTCAGACCAAATGTTCCAACGAGGCAATTCCAGGGGAAACATTAGCTGTAGATGAGACTATGGTGCCCTTTCGTGGACGCCTAATTTTCCGGCAGTATATACCTAGTAAACGTCATCGATATGGTATAAAACTATTCAAATTGTGCAATCCAAAAGGCTATACCTACCGATTGTCAGTCTAAACCGGCAAAAAATTCGACGATACAGGTAAAGGAAAAGGACTGGCAGAAAAAGTTGTACTTCATTACCTTTAGCGAAATCATTGCTGGCATCCAAGACTTATCTTCTAGGCACACTTAGAAAAAATCGAAAATGTCTCTCTAAAGAAGTTATGAGTGCACAGCTAAAAAGAGGGGAAATTGTGGGGAAGGAAAATACTACAGGACTCGTTATAGGTAAATGGAAAGACAAAAGGGATGTTCCGTTCTTGAGTACTAAGCACACGCTGGATATAAAGGCTACTGGGAAGAAAAACAGACAGGGCGAGGAGGTAAAGATGGTATAGATGTTTCTGATCAAATGGCGAACTACTTTTCCCTTACTCCGCAAAACAATTAGATGGTATCATAAGCTAATGTTTGAAATTCTCCTGAATACGGCTGTCATCAATTCTCTTAATATTTACAAGCACTTCAAAAAACAAAACATACAAGTTGGTGCTTTTAGAGAGATGTTGATTGAGAGCCTTACCCAAGTCCCAAGTGTCCCAGTAAATGAAGATATACATAGTCTGATCAGTACAGAAGAAAGAACAGCAGACGGGAGAAAGAAAAGGAAGAGATGCATTTCATGTTATGAGAAAAATGCCAGAGAAGGAGGTCGAGTTGTGGGAATGAAACAAGCTAAATTGGTCTCTACCAAGTGCGGGCAATGCAATATTCATCTATGTTTTACTTGTTTCACTGAAAAACATTAGTTTTATTTGTTGTTTCTTCTGTGATCACCGGTGATACAGATGGCACTGGAGAAATACCGATTAACCTAGATGCCATGTGTATTACCGGTGATTTTAATTTTTTTGCAGAAAAAAACATTTTTTCTGAGTTGTTTATATGTTTTTTATGTTAATAAAGTTTTCGTAACCATGCTTTTGTGATAATTTAGGTTTGGCCCCTAATAAATGAAAATGACCCCTTATGGGGGCAGCCAAAGTGTTAAGGAACCCTCTGCTTGCTATTTTATAGAACTTCAAAGTTGCATTTTGGGTGCTAATACTGTGGTATAGAATACTGCTTATAAGCTGTTTTCTTCTTGTTTATACAAAGGATTGTTCGAAATTATATGAATATAACATACACAGTGAGTTACTGTGATACTGTTCATCACAATAATGCAATTTTGCATTATTTCAGTGATGAAAATAGTTCATTGTTAAGTAGTCATTTCCTTTATTTCAGATAATTATTCCCATCACTACACCACCGTCACTGTCATATTCTCTCCATCTAGTTGCGATGTTGCCAAATCATGGATAGTAATATACCTTAGTTTGGTTTGTTAAATTCTTACTTATATACAGGTACTAGTGCAAAAATGTGCAATCGGCACAGGATTGTCATGAAAATGCGATTTGAAGGTGTGGCCGGCAGGTTTTACTGTACCAGATCCACCTTGTACCCTACGATAGCGTTAGCTAAAGTAACTTTTTTGAAGAATGCCTTATGCCCTCCACAAAAGTACTTCGGTTATTGTTTTTCCTATATTACAGTTATAATCTATTTACTTTTTGTATGTATGTACTTGAAGAATTATTTAAAGTGAAGCTGATGTTACAAAATGTACCTAATTAAATAAGATATATATGAGAAATAACTGAAAAAGTAGCTGTTGCAAATCACTAAATAATAAAACATAACAAAGAACATTGCAAGTTTTTTGATGATTTGATGAAATCATAGTTGATCTTTATTTAACTATAATGTTGGACGGTGATATGTTGGGTGGACCTGGCGAGGTGGTCCAAATCGACGAATCGACGTTGGGTATTTTTATATGCAATGCCCGCTGGTGCCTTTTGTATTTTTTATGTCACGCGAGCCGCTGGTGCATTTTCCACTGTTTAGACACATACTTTTCAAAATTTCATATAGTTTTCGGTAAATATTGGAACAACTTTTCATAAAACAAGCCATTTACAATAAATTAAGACTTTTATTTTGCAAATAACTTCATTTCTAAATACGTATTTCTCCCAAAAAAGGTACAACTTGGCAACAATGGACTTCGTTTATCTTATAAAGGGTGTCTCATAAATATTTTCTTATTTTATGCCATAAATAAAAATACTTAGAATATTTTACAAAGATAAATTTATTACCAAACGAAAGCCTAAACATTAATTTTATTTATGGAAAAGAGTATCGGATAAATGAGCACCGTTCATGTTTTCACACTCTCTTAATCTCGAACTGAAGTTTTCGATCACTCTCCGAAGCATTGCTCGAGGAATGGCGTTTATTTCATCTGTTATTTTTTGCTTCAACTCTCTCAAATCTTGTGGCGGTGGGGTGTATACCTTACTCTTCAGGTATCCCCATAAGAAAAAATCTGCTGGTGTCAAATCGGGACTTCTCGGTGGCCAGTTAATGTCTCCTCTGCGACTGATGACCCTCTCTGGGAATAACTGATGAAGAGCATCCAAGGATTCATTCGTGACATGAGAACTCGCTCCATCTTGCTGGAAAAACGTGTTTCTATTGTAGCCACCATGGTTCTGTATAGCTGGAGTTAAAAAAGTCCTAATCATGTGGCAGTAGCGCTCAGATGTTACAGTTTGAGCTTGGCCACGATTGTCTTCAAAAAAATACGGGCCAATGATTCCTTGCCCTGACATAGCAGCCCAGACGATAACTTTAGGCGAGTGTAATGGCGTCTCATGAAGATTTTGCGGGTTCTGCTCGGCCCAATATCGGCAGTTTTGTTTATTAACATGCCCGTTAATGTGAAAATTCGATTCATCAGAAAACCATATGTTGTTGTAACCGTTAAAATGCTCTCTCATTGTTCTACAGAACTCTAATCGATTAGCGGGATCTTGTGGTTTTAATTGTTGTGTAACAACAATCTTGTATGGGTGAAAATGCAAATCCTTGCGAATAATGCGATGAACAGTTGACTTATGCAAAGTTAGAGACGCTCCACGCAGTCTTAATGATTGCCGGGGATCCTCGTTAACGGACTGGCGCACACGTTCAATATTTTCGTTCGATCTTGCTGACCTTGGCCGTCCAGGCGGTTTACTAATACACGTGTTTCCAGTGCTCTCGAACTTTCGTACCCAATATTTAATTAAATTTGCGCTTGGGACATCTCTCATTCTTGCTATGTTATAATGATTTCTGTACAAACGACGTACAAGCACATAAGAATCCTTGTTTTTATAGAACTCGCGAACACAAAAAGCACGTTGCGGCCCTGTAAAACGCTCCATTGCAACTAAAATTTAACAATGTTGCCAAACGTTTGTCAACTGTCTCGTTTCTCCGGAGCATGCGTATTCCGCCAGAGGACTGATCTAAAAACGAAAATATTTCTGACCCTTTATGTCACAAATGAGCGTTATAAAATGCCCATTAGGAATTGTTTGTACTTTGAAATATTTCTTATGAACGCAAAAACCTTGATCTCATTGAAAATACGCGAAAAAACGGTTAAGGAATTTCAAAAAGATATTGAAAAATCACAAAACAGCACCTCTACAGAGTTTACCAAGTAAATACTATCACTTACGTATGCATTTTGATCTATTATTCAAGCTAATAAGCTAATGTGTAATAACACGTCTGGTTTTGAACCTTTTTTTGCAAAAAACAACGATTTTTTACAGTTTCACATCTATTTTCGTTAGTACTATACAGTGTATGTTATATTCTTATAATTTTGAGCATCCTTTTGTACAAAAAGCAAAAAAAGACAGCATATAAAACAGTATTCTATTCTAGAGTATTACCACCAAAAATGCAACTTCGAAGTTCTATAAAATAGCAAGCAGATGGTTCCTTAAAGAAAAAATGATATTCTCGTAAAAGTTACATCCTAATCTTCCATTTTAAAGTAAGAAATGAAGTATTTGGGATATGCGCTAAAGCATAATCTTACCGACAGGGGCATGGGGAGCAAGTAGTGCGGGTTGCCTAGTTTCAAGGATATTGTCAAGTCGTACGAGCTTATTGAAAAGTATTCGTGAAGGAAAATAACAAAGGGCAGTGTGAGAACAGAATGCATATTAATTTTATGTCAAGTTTTCAAACAAAAAACCATATGGTATTTCCCCTTTCCTTATTTTTTCCTGAACTGGGAACTCAAAAAGGTAATAAGTGAAGTGAACTGATTTAAAATCGCCTCTCCAACACTATGTGCCCGTTCGCATCGCCGATGACTACACTTATTGATAGAAATACTTGTTTTAATTTATCTTAAACTGCTTTTTGCTCAAAAATCCTTCCCTTTTTCGACAGTTTTTGTAACACTGGGACCGGATGGAACTCCACGCACTTTAATGTTTTCACAGTTTAATGCAAAATGTCAACATCCGTCTAACTAATTCTATATACCCTATGGTCCCTAGACCAAGTGACACATTTAATTAGTGTAGGAAAGCCTTTACTTGATACTCCTCTTATTCTCTTACAGATGCCTTATTGGCTCAATAATGGTGGTGTGTTGTATAGCGTCAGTGATTGATTACGTGAATCAGGGTAAGTAATAAGTATGACTAAGTCTATGCCTAGCGGGTTAACTGCTGGTTACCGCTGTACGAGGATTATGTTTTAAATAGGAACCTTTCCGTGAAGGAGGAGGAGAGAATAGTTTTTTCATCTTTCTACATTTAAATACTTGTCAATTCGTGACCCCAGCCCTTTGATCCGTCGTCAAAGACGTTGTCTACTATTAAATCAGTGAGTAACTATTTCTTTCTACATGTCATCATTTTTAAGCACTTTTCTTCAAGAAATTCCTTGAGTTTTGGAACAAGATGATAATCTGAAGTCAAGACTGTACGGTAGCTACTATCTCTTCAAATTCAAATTGATTAGGTCCGAACACTATACTTAAGTATAGACAGAAACACGGCATATATAACATGTATATTTATATATATATATATATATATTTTTTTTTATATATATATATATATATGCGGATTTTGTCCATTATTTTCCTATTTTTGTTATATATCTTTCTCCGCATGATAATTTTCTCTTTGTATATATATATATATATACAATATATATATATATATATATATATATATAATATACAACATTTCTAAGAATTAAAGTGCATCTAACACCAAGTTACCGTTCGAGTTTTTTGAAAAGTTCATTTGTTTTTATGAGTTAGGGTTAGTAGTTATAGCAAATATATTAAGGGGATGGCCAACAGTTGATATTTTTTGAAATAGTCTCTAAATGACGTTCTGAACAATAAATTGAACGTGTTTCTAATGATTCTTTTTGGCGTGGTGAAGACTCTGTCGGTAGTTGAAATAACGATATTATATGACATGGCCGAGTATGTGAACGCATAGTATACACTAATTAAGTTCTTTTTTTATATTGAAGCAGCCGCGCAGGCAGAAGTATAAATGCCGGAACACCGCGGCAGCCATGATGATCCCAAAGAAATTTTATTAATACGATTTTTGAACTGCCTAAGGTTAATAGAACTGGGAAAAGCTTCCTCTTGTAGATTGTTCCACAATCTCGACACCCTCGGGACAAAGTAGCGGTCGTATCAGCCGGTTCTGGATGTACGAAGTTCGACACGGTTAGGATGGGACACCAAAGTCAGGCGGGTCTGTCTGGCAGGCATATCGCGCGGCGGCATAATGGAAGAGAGCTCTGAGGAGCAAAGCCCGTTGGTGTAGCGATAGAAAAGAGCTAGATCGCCGACGGCCCGCCGGTGCGAAAGAGTCCCGAGACTGTCTGTTAGAGCAGAGTCATCGATCAGTCGGACCGCCCTCCTCTGGACAGCATCGAGCATGGATAATGTAGTCGGGGCGGCAGCACCCCAAACGTGTGAGCAATACTCGAGGCTACGCCTTAACTGGGCCTTGTATAGAGTGAGTAGGTCATGCGGAGAAAAGTACTCCTTAGCCCTAAACAAATAGCCTAGCTTTTTCCCAGCAGCTGCAGCTATTGACGAGATGCGTTCGTGCCAGATCAGGTCCTCGGTGATCTGGACTCCGACCAGCCGAAATGAATGGGTCTTTGGCAGAACTCGACCAGTCATCGAAACCGGGTGAGCGCAGGGACGCTTTTTGTTCGTCAAAGTACAGTACTGCGTTTTGGAAGCATTGAACTGTACAAGATTGCTGCGTCCCCAAGCAGTGATAGCCTCCAGGCCTCTTGTCAGAGAGGAAGTCATCGCTAGTCTTCTTTTTTCCAACGCAGCGGCACAGATCGGCTTGCCACTCTGAATTCCTGCATGTAGAGTGCTGTCATCAGCGAAGCTGTGCATTGGGTTGATCGTGCAGGAAAGGAGGTCGTTGATATGTAAGAGAAACAGTATCGGAGCCAACACCGATCCCTGAGGAACACCCGCGTTGACGTTGTGGGATGAAGAGGAGAACTCGTCAATTACGACGGATATCTTGCGGCCAGAGATAAAGTCAGCCACCCATCTGCAAAGCTTTTCTGGGAGGCCATAGGATGGAAGTTTGCTCAAGAGGGCAGCGTGCCACAGCTGATCGAACGCTTTCGTGATATCAAGAGCAACGACATGAGCCTCACCGTAAGACTGGATGAGTTTACTCCACAATTGAGTGACGTAAGCTAGGGGGTCCCCTGTGGATCGTTGGTGCCGGAAACCATACTGCCTGTCGCTAATCAAGCCGTGACCTTCGAGGTAGTCCAGAAGCTCGCGATCAAGGACGATTTTTTCAATAATTTTGGAGAAGATACTCAGTAATGACTCTTGTCTATAATCATCAGTATGTTTCAATACGATAATAAACTGAGTCTCTAGCAAGAGAGTGAGCCAAATACGAGGCGATTTGTGCAATCGAAAGTCGCTGGACAGCTCATTAAAAGAGGCCATTTTTCTGAAAGAGTTAGTAACAATTAGGAAATTGCAGTAACTGTTGAGCATTCGTAAAATGAAATTTTCTGTGAATGTTGAGCACCACACACAAATTGGCCAATGGACCATGTAAGGTCGCATTTTCAAGATATATTCATCCTTAAAAATTAATAACTATTTAAATTTATGCATAAAAGTGATTTTTTCAAGTTTGCCGTTTCATAAAAAATCTTCTGTGTCTCTTGATGATGAATCTTGTCATGTACCCTCAAGAATATAAATCCACTGTAAAACCTCTTATTATATTTTTTTCTGGAACTGGGTCAACTTTTGGCGAGTCAGCTTGCTATATTCGCACGTGCCACATAAAATTCACCTTGCGTTTCTCAGTACGTTTTTCGGTACTTTTTATAAGCATAGCAGTCAGTGATTTCCGGCAAAAGAGATCAAAAGTAGGGTAGAAACTTTTCCAATCTTTTTTCGTAAAGCGTTCAAGCTGCTTTATGCCAAGTATTACACCATGGAAGAATTTATGGATAAATCTTGTCCAGAGATAAGCGTAACTTCAAGATACACGTCAGAACTGCCTGAAAATGGCTTTTATTTATGTTTTTACTCCACAGGCGCTTAAGCGAGAAACTTTTTATGCTCGCAAATGTGGATCTCTGGATGGTATATATTTTAACTGCGTTTTATCAGCTTATATTTTCATACATATGTATACAATGTATGTTTAAGTGCGTTGCTCTTGATACCATTTTGAAATCTATATGCCTTAGCGTTTCCACTGATATATGATATACTCGAATGCTTACAGATTAATTGCAGATACAGCAATCTGTAAAAAAATATGTAGGTATTTGTAGGAAGCTTTTAATTATTCAATTCTACTCTCTCTAACCTGCATGCGCCTTTTTATTAGTAGGTATTAGTTTAGTTCGAAAAACATGCTTATTGCCGATACGTCTAGATTGCTGCTTTTTCTCCGGAGTTATATAAAAGAAATCAGTATTTTGTATCAGTATCGGTTTCACGACAATTATGATGTTCTGCTTAATGTGCAGGGTGGCGCGAATTAACGTTATCGGTCAAACACTCTATAACATTTAAATTTCTGCAACAATTAAAATACGTCTTAAAAATGCGCCATACTAATAAGAAATGAAAGATCCTTTATAAGTGTTCCGCCCCTGCATGCCCTACCAATGGTCTTCCAATTATTCTTGGGATCCTAGTCATTTCTAAGTAAATTTAATGACTTTATTTTTTTTAATTCCATTTCTCTGCATGATCTATATCTATAATATGACAGTATCGCTTTGCAACGAAATAGCTTTTATTTTGCCATGTACGCCAACTTTAATTAAAATACCTTGAGTCATATTACACATATTAATAATAAATTATTTATTTTTAAAAACTTCAGCTAAGACGTTTAGGACATACGTTCAAATGAGGTCTTCTCCTTAAAATGGACTCAAAGATCGTCTTCTTAAATACTTATATTCAATTAGGAAACCCTATATTCAATCACATATTTAATTATTGTTATCGTGAAAAATGTCGAAAATGAGACGTATTTTTTGGATGTTAGATGACATATGGCTAGGTCTGTCTGTATGTTTGTCGGTCTGTTGTACGCTAATCCTTGGACCGCCTTTAACTTGGAAAATACTGCTTCGTTTTGGATAAAATTTTCACACAAGGTTACTACTAGGTGAAGGACGAAAAAGCTTTGAAGTTTTTAAAAATAAGTCAGTTGGCCGTGGAGCTACGGGGAAAACTGACTAGCTCAAATTAATAAATGCCCTAGAGAAAATTCTCTTAGTAAGCGGTTCTGGTTGTAGCTGGCATAAAAATGACAGAATTTGTTGACAGTGGTCAAACACGGTTCTAATAATGACGTAATGAATGACGTCCTCGCGACTTTATAAAGATTGGGCCAGTTTTGAAAGTGGTTAGGACCAACGAATTCGAATAGATTAAAAAGAGCCAAGGCTACATGCTAACATTGCATTGTTTTTCGCCAAAATAGCGTAATTTTAATGTATACTTTTGACTCATTTGTCTGCCAATGCCTTCTAAAATGACAGCGTTGTATCAACATAATAATAATTCTTACCAGCGAGAACATCAGCTCACGTTAGTCTTGTACGGCTCTTTGCGAATTATGTAAGAAGAAGCACGTCTTGTAATCGTCTAATGCCACAATTATCTGCAAACACTCGCACTTCTAAAGAGTAACACTGAAATTACGAATTTAATGTAAAAAACCTATAAAAGATCAAAAAAAAAAACTATAAGATGTCATCTTGCAAACTAGGTAGTTTTTAGGACGTCATTCCACGTTTGCCCACTAGGATCGTTGTGAACGTCCATCTAAAGAGGAATCACTCAACTAAACGACACGCATTATTGGTTGCATATGTTTTGTGAGGCCAAATGGTCCTTGTTTGTAGTTTTTATCTCTGAGAAGAAACTCGGTTGAACAGCATCTGGATGATTATGTGTATTGGTCTGCATGTGTATAAAATCAGTGATATTTTCTGTGTGAGAAAATCATTACTGAATACGCTGCCAATGAAGTCTATCTATTGGCTGTGCCCGATGGGTTATTTTTATATTTGCTTTCTGAAGAGAGGTTATGTTCAAAGTTATCAATTACGAAAAACTGAGGAGAATGGCGGGAAATCATCACCGCGCGTGCGTTGTGTGTAATTACTGTTAGCATGTATACTTTATCTGAAGTCACTTGAAACACTGTGAAATACCGGATGCGTTTTATATATCTATATTTAACACGCTCTGTTGCTGCAAAAATCGCCAAATTTCGCAGCAAATATCCCCCGTATAAGATCAAAGGCAGTTTCACCGGTCCACGTGGAGTAAAGCACGCCTATGCGTGGACATGCCAATGAGAAAGCGTGTAATTCAGAGCTCCGAACAAGTGCAGGTGGCTACTGAAAATTGAAACAGTTTAGCCAGTGCCGTGTAGCGGTGAATAAACGTGTTTTCTTTAGTCTGTCCGTGTTTTTTCATAGATTTTATTAGTTTGTGTGTTTTTGACTTTTGAATACTCAGTTTACTTGTTGATTTAATTGTTGTGTTGATTGTTCTTGTGTGTTCTAAATATGGCTCTTTGGAGACCTTGGGAAAATGCTCCAAGCCACGAGGAGATGGTTGATGAACCTGTGCAGGCAGAATTCTTTCATAAAGATTTAGAGGGACAGACCCAAAGAGTAATACTAAATATGTATGATTGTCTGAAAACCGAAAACCCAGATTCCTCGCAAAATCAAATTTTAAACAGAATTTGTATCCTGACAAAAATCAGTCGGTCTACCATTTATCGGGTTATAAAAAGGGGAGATGTAGTCAACCATTCCTTCCACAGAAAGCGCATAGGGCAAAAATTAAAAAGAATAGACGTGGGTTTTCAGGAAGATATTCGTCGAATAATATACGGATTTTATAGAGAAAATTTGGTGCCCACGTTGGAAATGATACGGGATAAATTAAAAGATTATCCTGAAGATTTTTATAATTACAAATGCTTAGACTCACTGCACTGTATTGTAAAACTGTGTGGTTTTCAATACAAAAAATTAAATAAAAGAATGGTGATTATGGAGTCGTCTCGAATCGTTGAATTGCGCCAAGAATTTTTGCACAAAGTTAAAATCTATAGAGAGCAGAAAAGAAATCTGATTTACCTGGATGAAACATGGTATGATACCCATGATGTTGTGCAGTACGGCTGGGTTGACGACAGCAACAAGTGCATTTTAAATGAACCATGTAACCGTGGAAAACGAATCGTTATTCTCCATGCTGGCAGTGAAAATGGATTTATACCTAATGCCTTGCTGTTATCTGCCAAAAATATCAAAGAATCATGTGCCGACTATCATGAGGACATGACCTCCAACTTATTTGAAAAGTGGATAGAATTAAGTGATTATTATGGACAATGCGCCATACCATTCCCGACAGAAAAACAAAATTCCGAATACAGGCACAAAAAAAACAAGACATTATTGATTTTATGAAGGATAAGGGAATGGAAATACCACAAAAATCAACCAAAGCCATATTATTGGATCTTATTAAAAGACAAAAATTTGAAAAAGAGTATGTTGTTGACAATCTGCTTCAGCAAAATGGCCATGAAGTATTACGTCTACCTCCCTATTACTGCATTTTTAACCCGATTGAGTTAGTCTGGGCTGCTTTAAAAAAGAAGTAAGAAAACATAATCAGACCCCTCAATTAAGTGAATCGCTATTGGCCACAATAAGAGATGCAGTATCTCATATTGCTGCCACAGACCTATGGAAGCAGTCTTCTAGGCATATTATTGAAAAAGAAAATGAATATTGTGTTTTGCCTCCTGTAAATCCCGTTGTAAGTTCTCTACAAGATGACTCTAGCGACAGCTCCGAAGGCGAGGATTATATATAAATACCTATAAAGTCTTTATATACCTTTTTATATACCTACCTGCTATGTAAATATTTGCCTATGTCAAACGTTGGAATTCTGTAATTTTTCCACTTCTTAACTTTCAGTCAACATAAATTAAACTCCCAATATAAGTATTTTTTATCCCAAATCAAAAAAATAAGAAGATAGTAAAATCCATTTATTGTGATATAAAAACATTATTATTATCGTTCTAAATAAATGACCGCACGCCTATGATACGTCATGAAATTACAAAGGACGCGCCGACCAAAGGTTTTTATGCTATTTCAAGTGACTTCAGATAAAGTATACGAGTATATGGCTTGTAATTCGACAGTGTACCAGTGAATATAATTATTTCTTATCTCTCTCATTTTTGAAATTTAGCAAATTTGTATATGTAATTTCCAGAATGGATAAGAAAAAGTGTATGCGCAACTAATTTCTAGCTTTGAATCTCACATAAGTGTATTTGAGACAGGAATCCAATGTAATTATCATCAACACGTACAACTTACAGCTTAGACCTCCAGTAATGCCATCTCAGAAGCAGATTTTACATCACATCAGAGCCAAAGATTGATAACAAGCCTCATGACGTTTAGGCAACACGTACAACTAAGTGCTATGTAAATGACTTGTAGACGAACCTACATAATGTCAAAAAAAACAGCATAATGTCAAAAAAAATCGGCATAATCTCACTTTTCAAGATACGTGATACCCCTGCCGGGCTGGTTATAAAAATTCAGAAACAGGTCTTAACCATGACGTCATTGTTAGGTAAGAATTCGTTTGGTGAGAAATAGGTCGACCTTGAATTTGAACCACCTCCAGAAGAATTCGCTTATAGCCAGCTGACCTGGTTTGGACCTGTCCATTCAAAGGGAGTAAGGTACAAATCTCTTTTTCTTGATAACATTGAAAGTATCTTTTATACCGCTACACCAATAGGCTGTGCTCCTCAGTGCTCTCCTCCATGATGCTGCCGTCCATTGTGCCTGTCAGACAGTCCCGCTTGACTTCGGCCTCTCATCCCAACCGTGTGGAACCCCCGTACATCCAGAACTAGCCGATACGACCGCTCCATTGTCCCTAGGATATCAAGATTATGATACAATCTATAAAAGGAGGAGGTCTACTAACCTTAGGCAATTCAAAAATCGGGTTAACAATTTTTTTGCGATCCTCATAGCAGCCGCGGTGCCCTGGCATTTAGGCGCTTCGCTGCGCGGTTGCTTTGGCGTAAAAAACATTTTTCAAACATCAAGTCGATTATTGGAGTATTCTAGAAGGAGATTAACATGACAAGTTACACTCAAAATTACTTATTTCTCAATCGTTGTCAAAATTGGCAGGATTCAATTTTAAATGACATTTATACTTCTCGCGGTTTTTGGAGGATACATTATCAGTGCCATACGAAATAAGTAGGCAAAGTGACTAACTAAACCATGCAAACGAAAACTGCGCTCTACGCAAGGCGATCTTCAGCGATCTTTTGCACATACGGATTGAATAAAAATACTGCAATAACTTTGATAAAAACTATGGATACTGTTCGTTAGTTGTATTTTTAGGTATTGGTTTGTTTTATATTCCGAAGATCATCAACAGGTAAACTCAAAATGGTACCCCCCATGTTAATACTCAGATGTTGACGAGAAATTTTTTGAGATGGTTAGACAAAGCCCTTAATAGTAGTGGTGGGGAGGCGAAGCCTGGCAACGAGGCCACCTTTGACCCTTTTTGCCGACCCCATTGTACCACGAGACAAAGCTAAAGAACGTATGTGTCTGAGTTTACACAAACATTCGCCCACAAAGGCAGATTGCATAATTATGTATGTGTTAATGGATGGATGCATTAAAGGGATGCCGGTAGTGTGTAACCCGCCGAAAACCCATGAAATGAAGTAGGTATATGTACTTTTTTTATTACTTACCTACGGAGAGAAATGCCACCTCTCAATAAAAGAAACCAAATATTCTATGTATTTTTAGTAGGACAAGCGACGGAGTTCAGTATTGTAATATGACGTAAGATTTCCAACCAAACTCCACGTTCTTTAATTTTCGCCTTCGATATCCGGGATTTGCGAAGATCAATTCTAGCAGGATTTATTTCTGATTGGCCGGATTTATTTCAGGAAAGTTTAATTTCCTGGAGTCATATATTTTCTGTGTGTTTGGCATCTGAAAATACACCTGAGTAGGCTTTTTCCTAGAACAATGATATTTAACAGAATTCATCAGATGATGTATGCAATTGTATTGTATTTTTTTTTTGAATTAGAACGCGGGTCATTTTATAGGTAAGAACAGATTGTGCTCCGTTTCCGTGCATTCTACCGCTTGACGTCTGTTCAACCTCAGACACTCTTGGCCAGCCATTCATTCAATTCAAATTCAACCGCCGACGGGGCATGCTCTCTAGCGGTGTCATTCTGTTCCACGGCAACTCTCGGCCTCACGTTGCGACAAGAACACAGACGTATTTCTATTGGGAATTAATACATCATCCACCATATAGCCCTGAATCAGCACCAGCAGACTTTCATCTTTTTCCGAGCTTGAGGAATTTCTTGGTGAAAAGTCCTTAGGAAATTATGAAATTTTGGAAAAAATAGTTACTAACTAGCTTAACAGTCAGGCGGATCTGTCCTTTGATGACGGCACGAACTGACAAATGTTCATGT
Source organism: Acanthoscelides obtectus (assembly GCA_963669975.1). Taxonomy (NCBI): domain Eukaryota; kingdom Metazoa; phylum Arthropoda; class Insecta; order Coleoptera; family Chrysomelidae; genus Acanthoscelides; species Acanthoscelides obtectus. The sequence goes on from CAVLJG010000001.1 coordinate 34,379,116, forward strand.
TAACTCTGTAGAAAAAATACTCATATCCTAGCTTGTGATATGATTTACGTGCATGAATAAAGTTTCTCTAGCTTCATTTCAAAACGGTTCTTTCTTAAGAAATGTCCCTCGTATATTATATCAATAAGCTATATAAAAATGCCCGGCGCATGGAACAGCTATGCTATTGCTATAAGAGTGTGCCATTTCAGGTTTTTTGTCAATTCAATTCAATTTGAAACCTTCATTTTATATAGATTATGTTACATATGGTGCATCTGGCTCATATATAAATACTAAAAAATATCTTGCTTCTGTATATGTTCAAAATATACATTTCTCAGGAGAGAGTCGAAATACGACAAGGAGGATAGGGGGCGATAAAACCTTTATAACGTAATATAATAATGCACAAGACACCTGAATTTTGGAAGCTGGACCTAGCATCGCTGGCTGATTCTCGGTGATTTTAAGAATTTTTTTTGTGCTTCTAATACAAGCGTGTCGCCACACTGCCCTTTTGTAGCATTTCCATAAGTATGTCGTATGGGATGCACTAGGGAAACTTCGCAGCTATTATTATATCCTCTTAAGGACCTCTCTAGTGTAAACATGTCACTTTTACGTGTGCGTGGGAACACATCTGTAAGTTTTTTTTTTAAATTCGACATATGTATAAACAAACATCTTGGTCTACCTCATATCATGGACATCAAAGACAGATATTTTGTGCTATTTGGCAGCTAATGAGCATGGTTTAGGCAAGGCAACAAACGAAAGCTGAGCAACTATTTTCTATCCAGAATATACGGCCTATCGAGATAACATAGCACGAACTGCCATCAACCATAATCGACCACTGCAAAAATCAAACAGCACGCTGCTTGAAGGCGAGCAGACCGTATTGACTATACTACCAGAATCGGAGGCATCTAGCGGCCACAGTGGCAACCTGGAAGTCAAATGTGAACTGAGCTCCAGTTCCAGTCAACGAATCTGAATATGTTAAGAGGAGGGCAGCCAATATGTTTACACTGCTCTGTTTATCGACAAACTTTTACCATACTTTTGATTAAATTATCTAACAATGCATCCAAAGTGACAGCGTTGTATCTACATTATAACAATACTCCCAGTTGCGAAGATCTACCTTCATTTGGCTTGTGCCACCTTTTGCAAATTATGTAAGAAGTACCATGTCTTGAAATCGTCTAAAACTACAGTTATACGCAAACGCTAAAATAGGAATTTAATGACAGAAGTGTCTTTGATCCGTACTACAGACTATGAGAATTAAGAGACAAACAAATCATTGACTAGCTTCTCCTATTTAGTCTGAATTTGTTGGTTCCAACAGACAGAATGCTGTTTAACTCTCGCAGTGGTCGTTTTCGATCTAATTATTCTTGTCGAAGCTATAAGAAAGGAAAATTTCAACTTCATGAACACCTTTTTTGAGTGTTAAGAATATTGTGCTCATCCGATTTTTGTATTAAGTTAAAACACTTGCAAATGAGTTATCATAGTATGTTTTTGGTGCCATATGTTGTGTGCATACATCACGAAAAAACATGACACTAAGTTCCGTCGGTTTGTCTGTCTGTCGCTCTGTCTGCCCGCTAATCCTTGGCACCTCTATACTTAAAAAATACTGCTCGGATTTTGATACCGCTGTCTCACAAAGTTAGTACTGACCCAAAGATGAAAATACTTCATTGATTTTGAAAATCGGTCCAGTGGCGGAGGAGCTGTAGGCAAAAAATGGAGAAAATAAAATCGCTCAAATTCGGTTTCTTGATTTTTCAGAGACTTGCTCACTTTTTAATAAAATGTTGAGGGATGGCATTGTAGGAGCTGGGAGAGGGGAATTTTAATTTCTTGATGATAGTGTATCCATTCATAAACAATACCCAAAAATCCTATGTTGACTGAGCCTGTGGACAGTTTGGACGATTATCGTTTCTGAGAACAAAAGGTATGTTGTGCAGTCCAAGCCAGTTTTGGGTATCTCTTGAGTAATGGCATGATGCTAGGTCTGGCCAAAACATGATATGGTCATTAGCATGATGTTCGTGGACAGACTAAAGCAACTTGGAAAGGCAGTTATCAGTATAACTCTGACTATTTAAATCAGAGTTCCCCAAACTTTGTTGTGTCGTAGACCCCTTGCCATGTTTTTCCGTGTTGGGTAGACCCCCTACTTACCTGATATTGATTTCCTGTAAATTTCTAACTGTAGTGAAGTTTAGTGTTAAAAACTTAAAGTAAAAACACATGTTAATTTATACATTTATTAATTGAATTTAAATTAAGACTACTCAAAATAAAATTTTGTATCTGTTATGTAAAGTATACGTAACATTAAATAAACAGGTCTGACCAATAAGTGGCCGCATTGGGAATAAGTGCACGCATTGAAAAAAAATAAGAGGGATAAAATAAAAAAAAAGTGCAAAATAATTAAAAAAAAGTTTTTTACTTAAAATAGTACAATAAGCGAGTTCGTTTATTAATTATAACATAAACGTATGTTCTACAATATTTTCACTGTTAGTTTGATTAAATTCTGCTTCTTATACGTTTAAGTTATCTAAAAATAGGCAAAAAATTAACGAATTTTAGTGTGTGCCTGCCTATCCTTGAATTATCAGAATAATTTAAAAAAAATATATATTTTCTATAAAGGGGGGTTCTTTAAAAGAGTAAATGCGGGCACTTATTCCCAATGCGGGCATTTATTGGTCAGACACCAATAAACATAAAAGAAACTATAAATAAAATAATATAAGCAATAAGTCAATATTTTTAGTGAGAAGGATGAACCTGATGCTTTAATAATAGATTATCAACATTTGGCGTCAATTTTGTAAGGGTTAATCTTAAATCTCCTCGGCTAATGATGTCCATTCTGTTTCTTTCTTTCGTTAGGAGATTGGTAACAGCGCTGAACCCCCTTTCCACTAGGTATGACGATGGAAAGGAAATTAAAAATTTCCTCGCTATATTCCATAATACCGGATAAGTAACGGGTATGCTGTTTTGCAGCCAGAATTGCTGATATCCGTTTTTAAACTGAACCTTAAGTTCTTCGTTTGTACTTAGTTCAGTCAGTTCCTCTTGTATTATGACATTCGTTTCTTCTATGTCACCAATGGATTAATTATCCACGGTGGTATTGCCATAGTCAAAATATCCTCAAACCTAGATTCAAAATCTGAATAGAGGGCATTTAAATGTTGAACGTAAGTTGAAACATCGTCTTCCTGGCAGCTTGTCTGTGACAAATTGGGGAACTGAGAAAATTCGCCCCGTCCAATATTTTGCTTCATTAGCTTAACTCTTGCAAGGAACGCTGATAAGATGGACGTTGTTTTAATCAAATTTAAACTGTCGCCTTGTAATTGCAAATTAACCATATTAAATTTTGTAAACAAATCTGTTAAATAGACGATGTCTGTTTTCCTCTTCATTAAATTTTCTTTTAAAATTTTATCTTTAGTATCCAGAAATTCTAAAGCCTTTCGACAGCCAGCGTACTTCAGTGTGAAGGAGTAATTGATGAAAGTGTTCGACATTTTCTTCACACAACTGCGCAAATAACCGCGTATTCAACGCGTAGCTTCGGATTCGGCTTACTGCATCAATGACTAAATGAAGTGATTCATGCAATCTAAAACTCAAATTTTTAGCAACTAAATGTTGTCGATGGATATCGCAATGTATTGCTAACACCCCTGACACATTTTGTTTTAAATAGCTTATAAATCCACGATAACGTCCAACAATGGCAGGTGCTCCATCTGTAGCTACTGATGTTATATTTGATAAAGGAATTTCTTTCTCAATGAAGTAGTCCTTCAAAACATGAAATGTTGATTCACCTTTAGTGTTGGTTATCAAAGTTTTTGCGAAGAGCAGTTCTTCGTAGATTTCTTGATTCATAATAAAACGAAAATATGCCAATAATAATGCTGCATTATCAGGTAAAGTTGACTCGTCCAGTTGTATAGAGAAATGGGTCGTTTGCAAATAATTACATAAGAAGCTTTCAATATCAGAACTCATTTCATCAATACGTCTTTGAACAGTATTGTTGCTTAAGGGAATTCTTTTAATGATATCAGATGCAGTTTTTAAAACCTCTTCAATAACTGGCAAAATTAACTTCTCTCCGATAGTATGCGGTTTTCCGGATTTTGCTATAAGTAACGAGATATTGTAAGACGCCCGCAAACCATGATCATTTCGTTGTGACGTCGAAGCGAACATTCCGTCCAGTGTAGGTCTCTTCTGAAATTTATCTTTGAGTGTTTGAAAGTATTTCAAATCTTTCTCTGTTTTATCAGGGTGGCATCTTCTCAGATGATCTTGCAGTTTAGATGTTTTCATAGCGTCATTGTCCAAAACTTTGTTATATAAAAGGCACATAGGCGATTGTTTGTCCGGCAATGATGGAATGAAGCCAAATTTCAAATAATCAACACTGTACTGTCTACATTTCTTTTTAGATTCGGACTTGGCATCAGGCATCTATGGGCAAAATTAAATTATTTAAATAAGACAGAAAATCCAGCAGCTGTATATTAAAAATATATTTTGATTTTTCCGAAAACATTCCATAATTCGAACATCTTCTTGCAACAATTAGCTCGAATTACGGAGATTGCACTGTAATTATATTATCGATTGGTAAAACTTTCAAAAAGAAACTATTGAGGAGTACTCGTGTAATTTTGCATGATTGAATATTTAACTACTAATAACTAAAGTCATGATTGGCGTAATTTATCTATCTTTGCTAACTACGAGTACAAAACTAAAATTTAATAAAAAATAATGTACTTACTTTTCTCCAGCACTCTCAATCAAAATAACACTGACTCACTATAATTTGTGTGATATACTATCTGTTTATATTTTTTAAAATATTTTCTTAGCACTTTCCTTTTCAAGATTCAGGAAACGAATAAACGTATTTGCCCACATTCGTATTTATAGAGGGAGGAATTGAACAAGTCAGTGCAAGGTACGACTCTCAGGTTTTTACAAATTCAAAATGTATTGCTACCACAAAGCGAATACCAATATCCTACAACTTACACAATTTTATAAACATATATAATAATTTTTTTACTTCATAGGTACTTTTATAAATAATGTATATGTTTTGATATTATAAGATAGTATGATGTAAGTAAATAGATACTATCAGCGTATGTGTTGAGATCCACTATCGTGGACCCCCATATTCATTTCATGGACCCCCAAATTTTTTTTCGCTGACGAAGACCCCTTGCAGGTTGTCATAGACCCCTAGGGGTCGATATAGACCACTTTGGGAATCAATGATTTAAATCTTCACCCCTCACTCTTCCCACAAAATGTTGGGATACACCCGTGTTAGAAATTGTGCACCAGACAAGGATTTTATCTCCAAATTTCCCTTTATGTTTCTATCTGACATAGTCATGGCGTTCTTCTACGTTCTCTATATAAAATGTGTCGTTTCCATTCCTCCTCAATTCCAGCGATATCGTACCCTTAGAAGATCTGTATTGACGAGCCAGTCTTCTTGTTGGCGTTCCAACCCGATTTTTTGTTCTTCTCTCCAATCTCTCTGACCTCTGTGCAATAAATGCACGTGGTCTTCCACTTTATGGGACATTCAGACATGGTATTCCCTGATCGCACTCCGCTATTGTCCCATAAATGATTCTGGGTGAAATGTTTTCATTCTGGAATATTCCACAGATTTCAGCGTTGTGTACCCGCCTAATCAGCTTGTAGGTACTTCTTCTTATTTCTAATTTATACGGCATCTCAAAGCAAAAGCTTCAAAATAAATAGATGTCAACTGACAGTAGTTAAGCAATCTTTTGTTCCCAAAGACAACTTTATATTATTTTGTGTTTGTTAAAGTTAAAGTTAATGATTTTTTTGTTAAAACTTACGACATATGTTATGATGAATTTGCAAGCAGGCAGCCAAATGTCTGCCGACTAGAGACTGGTCGTATAGACCTTATTTGACTGACTTGAACCAACTTATGGTTATGACAACGTTGCGTGTGAAGCGCAGAGCCAACCTGTTTGATTTGGCGTGTTGGTGTTACCGCTACTGCGTATTTTCTAATAGCTATTTTAAGGTGAAGTTTTTAGATTCGTAGTGCATCGTAGGTCGCAGGTTTTCGCATCCGCAATCGATTGCCATTAAACTTTCTTCCGCTGGAAAGTTTTTTTCGCTGAAAGCGAAAGAGATTACACAACCATTGTTCGCCATTTCGGTTGGAAAAACTATTCGAGAACGAGAACGCTTCGAAAACTGCTCCGCGCCGCAAAACCGCTTTTCGACAGAGATGCACGTCTGAAAGTTATGATGGAGGGCTTATGGACGAAGGATGAAAAATAGAAAAATACCGGGCTAGCGTTAATAGGTCTTTGTGTACTTCGGGAAGGGAGGACCCACAGAGATAATTTTCAACAGAAAAGTTGTGACAGGGAACTTATGGACGAATCAGACAAATAAGAACAACCCTTCAATGTCGAGGAATAGAGTCAAATGATTAAAAAGAGCAAGATGAATAATTGAGTAGGTAAAGGCTAAATCATGAATCACCTAAATAAGAAATAACCGCTGAATGTATGTATATAAAAAGATACCCGATATACTCAACCGTCCTCAAAGTTGATCAGCTCCAAACCTATATTTTCAATAAATTTAACGAAATTAACAGTGTGTGCATTATAGTGTAATTTTTTCAATTAGAGAAGCTTTGCAGGTATTTTTTTACCTTGGGTTTGTTAGAAAATTAAGCGTGATAGCATTCCCAGTTTGGAATCTCCAGTGTTCGCGACAACTTTTTGACGTGAAAAAATATTTCTGAATTATTCAGCATTTAAAAAAGCATGCACTATTTTTTAAAGTCCTTCAATTTCATGTTCAGTGCATGGTGTCTGTAAAAGTAGATTTGGACTTCGAAGGCTTCAGATATTCTTTGTCTTTGTTTTTCATGGATTGGAAAAACATAGACTGACACTCTTTTGAGAGGCCACATCATTTTTGGATTAATGTCTGTAGTCCAAAAAGGCTTTTAGCGTTTCGCTCAAAATTGTTTAAATGAGCAAAATTTTCAAATTAGTACAGATTAAACTGCATTTATGTAAAAATACCTACATATAATTAGAAAAGGTAAATATGTATAAAATGTAACAGTCCTCAAACCTATTCGCTCCCACGACACAAAATCGACACTTAGCTCAAGCCCACTTATTATTGAAAATTTTGGGTATCTAGCACAAATATCAAAATAGCTCCTAAGAAACTCGGCAGTACCCTTTAAGCCCCTCAATATGGTTTCTGTCACAAAATCTGTTTTTAACTGGCATTTGCTACTTGAAAACTAACTTCCTACCAAAGTCTGTAGTAGAAAAGCTAAGGACTAAGTAGAAAAGCTAAGACAAATCTATAAATGTCCCCTCTTATCCGGCGCTGTCGCAGAATCCATGTCTTGTGCATAGGCTACCCTTCTGCCAAATTTAATGTTCATAGGTCAAACAGATTTTGTAACTAATGTGTGTGAATTTTTCCGCTGCTATATACATCTGCCCTCAGCTTGCCTTAATTCTTGTCCCAAAATTCGTTCTGAGCTAACAAAAAGTACTACGCTACGTTTCGTGTCCTAGGTCAAACAGTATGTGACTTAGCCTGAAAAGTGATAAGATTCCCCGTGGGAATATTCAACCCCCTCATACCCCGTAAAGGACATAATTTCTGCAATTCTTTGTTGAACTTCTTTATTTCAAAGATGACATTTTAGATAAGCCACACTCCTACTTCAAGGCTGTCCCAATTTACTCCAAAATGTTAACCCCCACTTCATCTCTTAGGAGTATAATTTCCAGAATTCATTTTTACCTGCCTACTTACATTATATTAAACAAGCAAACATAAGAAACACATCTATTATATCTCTAACTTATATAATAGTCACTTTTACCCCCTATCTAAACTCCTAAAGTTCTATTTTCACAACGTCCATCTCAAAAGTCTAATCTGCATTTGTGCCCAAATTGATCGTAATCGGCCAAGCCATTTTGGCGTGAATACGGAACATACAACTGTACATGTACACTTTCGCATTCATAGTATCAGTAGGGATAGTGAAGGTTCCCAAAACCAATGCAAATGATTCGCAGCGGATTCGTAATGGAGAATTCGTAGCGAATTTCATGGCAGGTTCTAGAGTAAGCCTCACACCAAACCGAATAGAATCGCAATATTTACGTTGTGCTTTCATATATATAAAAAAAAGAATGCTAGTGAAGAAAAAAGAAAATCAAATAGTTTCTTTGTAATCCTAAAAAAAATGTATATATCATCGGATGGATAAGAAGCACTATTGTTCCTTGCAATGGAAGAACATAATTAAAGGTGGAATAATCTTTATTACTATCTAAAAAATGGCGTGTTTACCATAGTGCGAATCTCTCATTGGGAATAAAAGAAAATGGATTCACAGCAACGTAGAAATACAAGAAACCATTCTGTATATTCATTTTTCAATAACAGTTGATTGTGTTTCTCTTCTTCTCTTTTCTATTTAGACCTTATCCTTTTTGAGAACATGCTTACAGTCTTCACGGAAAAAGTTATATAATATGGGGTTCCTTTTTTGCTTTTCAACGTTGCGAAATTACTGCAAATATAGCAAAACACGCAGCTGATTATGAAGTTCCCGTGCGGATAAATAATTCGAAGAAAATCCCACTAGTTCGAACTTGTGTGTTTTTGACAGTGCAATATGCTGCGAATCGTGTGTGGTGCGAATATTCGTACATATGCACTACGATTTTTCCGCATTGATTTGGGGGTCATTATAGAGGACCGTTCACTTGTCTCTAATAGACAGTGGAGAAAAAAACTTCAGGTATTAGGTAGTGATTATACTATTGTACAATTTAACCTAGAAGTAAACACTGTAGTATATGTAGTAATATCCAGAGATCGCTACAAGTAGTGCTCGTGTATCGAGTATTAATTGATCTAATTTGTATAACAATCGGCTTGCCCATTTGTGCTGGTTGAGGCATGCATGACCACAACAAATCCATTATATATTATGTATATAATGGATATGTATATAATGGATTTGTTCTATTATATATTGCAAAAACAACAGTGTTCATATTTTTTATTTAACTGACCCAATGGAAATGTAACCCTCCACCTCTATAAATGTACTGTACTTTGCTAGTTAGCAAATTTTTAATTGGTTTCGACCCGTAACAACCAATATGGGCCTATAGCTCGCTGGCGAATTGAAACTACTGAGCTTTAGGTTCGTTACCGAACAGCGTATAATTTGGATAGATATTTAATAGTATCAGCTCATGTTAAAAAAAAATTTGTTAGTACAAATATCAGAAAAATCCGGTTCAAATACCAATGTAACTGCATATATTGGAAAATGTGTTACAGTTTTGATGTAATTCAATCCCGATATTGTATGAGAGGTGAAAGAACAGACAGAAATTTTCCTAGTTATGAAACAAAAGTTGTACGATTTTTTTGATAATTTTGTTTTTCAATACAATCTTCCCTACACCAAAGCACTTGAACCATTTCTCTCCCAGTGCACCTATACCACTATATAAAAATGTTCATCTGAGTCAACGTATCACCTCCATAGATTTTTCTTCAGTAATCTAAAGAGCTAAAAGTCAGACAGAACGAAGTTTTGACTATACTCGTATAGAGGATGATCTATCTCAACGAAGCTGCATTCGTGCACAACTGGTCTAATTTTGACAGCCTTATGCGGTCGCATTAGCATGTAGCAGAAACACCACTCGATTAGAAAAATCGAGACTATTCTGGTGGACTGCTCTACATAACTGTTTCAGCATGTTTGCATTGACGTCCGCATTTACTGCTGGCCCTTTTGGCATATATGCCACTGATGTCTCAAAAAACTGTTGCCTTCAATTTTCCAGCATAGGATTGTGTCCGTTTCCTTTTGGGGAGTGGATTCTGTATTTGTCTCAGGATCCCTGTGATGCACAATTTGTGTCAAAAGATCAGAATCGTTGGTCAAAGTTTCCAAATGGCTTTCTGACACTTGCAACCGCACAATTTTTGTTCAGGGGTCAACCGTCGTAGAACTCACCTGGCTAATACCTTACTAACGTTCAAATTGTCATGAAAGATGGTTATTACGCTGATATCCAATATGTTCAATGCCACACGACGATCTTCGAGAACCATGGCTTCAAATGCTTAAGTCATTTCATCATTTATTGCTATTTTGGGTCTTCCACTCCTGGAGGCGTCTCCTATGGATTCACGCCCCCATTAAAGCTGTTTGATCAAAATTTTAGTGTGTATTACGATGGCGCATCATCCCCATAGATGGCAATTATTCTCTGAAAAATTATTTTCGGCTAACGGCCCTCTTTTGACAGACATCTTATGGCACTACGGTACTCTCATGTCTCATTTTTCTTCACAGTTCTCTTTATAAATTGGAAACTGATTATCAAAACTAGCTCAGATTTTGCAATTAAGATTAAAAAGCCAGAAATAAATTTAGTAAGTATCCCTAATGCTCTTTCATTGCAAACATTTTCTCGATGGCACTATTATATTCCAATGCTAAAAAGGTCTAGTAACTTTACAATGTTCTTGTAGGAAGAATGTATCCATAAAAGTCATTGCTTTTAGAAAAGCTGCTTACGTCACAAGGAAGAGAATTGAACCTTATATTACTGTGATTATTACATTTTCTCTTTGAATTTGTGAAACATGATAGTAACTAATAGGTAGCCTTTGAGATGACACATATGATGTATGGCAAATTAGTATACTAAATGCTCAAATGCTCGGTTGGAGTTGAATTGAATTGAATTGAAATGACTCTCTTAAAAATTTAACATGTGTTACTTATAATGTTATTAGATTATTAGATGCATGTCAGTGACAAAGATAATTAAAGTTGATTATTAATTTTGCTTTTTGTTACCGATTGCAGCCGCAATAGAAAGAAAAAACAAAAAAACAAACAAACAACATTAACAAATAACATTACAATGTAATGTTTAATTTACACGCATAAAATTAGAAATTAAATATCATATTCACTTATTCTGTCAACCGCTGTCTCAAAACCCGGCGTCGTCAATCGCATTTTATAAAAGTTTCGACAAGTCACAATATGAAATCTGCGCGCACCCCCGCCGCGCTCCGCTTAACTTTCATCACTTAGAAAACCTACCAGACGCGGATGAGCATATGTACATGTTTTGTTGAGAAATCTGTTTAAGTGTGTCAAATTATTGTGTCTCAATGTTAACAGGTAAGTTTGTGTATTTGCAAACTTCAGTTACCATTTTTATTTAATTTACTAAATTGTTGATTGAGTGGAGACGCGTTCACAGATCGGTCATTGGGACTACTTTGCCGCATCACAATCAAATCAACGTGGCGAAATAATTTTGAAACGACGAATTTAAGTACCTAATATTGATACCAAATGTATTAAAGATAACTATTATAACGTCAACCTGCCTACAAAAATATAAATCTCCCGGTGGCCAATATGCTGTTGAATACACTACTACATGTAGGTATTTTGCTTATTTGTTTATTACTTATTTGTTTTATTCTTATAGGTGCAAAATGGCACCGAAAAAAGTAAGTTTTCCTAAGATTACGTTAAGTTTGGATTTACATGCATAGAAAACGATGAGTTACAATTGTCACAGTGAGTGATATGTATGAAAGTTTTAAGTAATGATAGCATGAGGCACAATCGCCTTGAAAGGTATTTGAAGCAACAACATCCTACTCTGGTTTTGAAGACGAAAGAGTTTTTTTCTTCTAAAGCAGAATCACTCAAGCGGATGAGACTGGATAAATCGGGAAGTTATCACACAGGTGTATCGCAGCATCTCAAAGCTTCATTTCAAATAGCTTTTATGATAGCAAAGCAAAAGGAACCTCATACTATCAGTGAAGAATTAATAAAACCATGTGTCCTAAAAGCCACGCAGATAATTTTAGGAGAAGGTGCGGAGCAAAAAATGAAGTCTATTTCTCTTTAACAGTCAACCGTAGAATCGATGACATTGCAGCAGACATAAAGTCACAAATAATTAACAAAGTTAGCTGCGATGAATCCACCGACATCGTTAATTGTGTACAGTTAATAGTTTATGTCTGTTACATCGGAGGAGATATCATTCAAGAAGGGATTTTGTACTCCCAATCTTTGACAGCAGGTACTACATCTGAAGATATGTTTAATTCAATATCAAATTTTGTTGAAAATAATGATTTAGATTGGAAGAAGCTCATTGGACTTTGCACAAATGGCGCACCTGCAATGATATGTGTTCGATCGGGCTTAGCTAAAAAGCTCAAGCAAAAAAATCCCGCAATGGTTAGTACACATTGTGTTATTCATCGGCAAGCTTTGACTTCCAAAACATTCCCTCAGAAATTACGCCAGACCTTGGACTCGGCTATAAGGATTGTAAACTACATCAAGGGCAGCTCTTTGAACAGTCGGTTATTTTCGTTACTTTGCGAGGATCTCGATTCTGATCACAAAGTTCTTGTGTTCCATACAGAAGTACGCTGGCTGTCCAAAGGCAACATGTCGGCTCGCCTTTATGAATTGGAAGAAGAGGTTGTCACATAACCTTTTGTTTTACTATTTATCATTTATCCGTAATTTGAATTTCTCTTCATTGATAATAGAGAGCTCTTTCCTGGGCCAAACCCTTTTCAATGATTTTCTGTTGGCAAATTTAATAGTTTATTGATTGTATAATTTCACTCGTATTATATCTTTCTTCTCTGTAGTTTTTCTCCGTTAGATGGTTTCCTATAAAACATATCTCCTTCAAGGTCACTCAAGATACCTTCTTCGAGAACGTTACGTGTTCTGCGTGATTCGCTTTTCTGTTTCCGTTGAGGTCGTGGTGCAGGGGTCGTTTCGTCGTTTTCCGGACTTTGGAATGTTAGGCCCCAAGCGCCCATTCATTGACTAGCACCCTTTTTGTTGTGTAACTTAAGTTTAGTTATTTTGGTTTGGGTGCTACGTCTTCCACTTTTTATGGGATTTTGACCTTCAGTGAAACAGAAGAAAATCATCATCCTTTCTCCTCCAGTTAGTTGCATCTTGTTGCAGTCTTGCAAATTGGAAGCCATCCCCTTGAAAAAAACCCTGTTCACATCAGGGTAATTCTTTTTCTTGAGTTGAAAGAAAAATACGACTTCTTGACAATTTTCAAAGATTACACATTTCAATGGAAGTTGGCTTATTTGACTGACATATCTGACTCATTGAATGAGCTAAACTTGAAACTTCAGTGCAGAAACAACACTATAATAAGCAATTATGATTCAGGGGTTCATATCAAAGCTTCAACTTTGGAATCAAAAAGTGTCTTCTGGAAATGCTATATCTTTTTCTCGGCTTTTTGAAGCAACTAAAAATAACATACTGGACGTACATTTAAAACCTGACATAAAAACTCATTTGCAAGCGCTGGAAGACGAAGTTCGCCGATACTATCGAGACATCAATTCAGAGTCACTAATATGGCACATGACAAGAAATCCATTGATTGTCGATGTGTCACAATTACCAGAAGAAGTTCAGGAAGAATTTCTAGAAATGAAGGCTGATTCGTCCATGAAAGATGACTTTTCACATTGGAGAAATTTTCAAAAGATTGCCTATTAATTCGACATTTGCCTCTCTTGCTTTTCGAATACTAGTTCCTTTTTCTTCAACTTACTTTTGTGAGACAGGCTTGACTGATCTAATTTTAATCAAAACTAACCAGCGAAATCGTGTTGATATCGATAGCGACCTGATGATAGCTCTGGCAAAAACAGAGGCTAGAATCAACCAACTGGTACAGAACATGCAATCTAAAGTGTCTCATTGGTACCTACTCTTATTTTATTCAAGTTTTTCGATAACTAACATTGGTTAGTTTATTTAAACTTTTAAAGTTTCTTTACTAGAATTAAAATAAAAGTCTTTGTACCTATATCATGTGTTTTTTTTTGTATTAATTGAAAAATTAAATGAGGGCATGTAAATATAATTTATAGTCCGGGGAGCCTCAACAAAAAAAAGATTGGGAAACCCTTCTCTAGAGGATAAACTTATGTCCCGCGGTGTGAAATTGGCGATGGGTCAAATAAGTAAAATATTTATCTAAGACCATCAAAGGTCAAAATGGAGTAGCTTTTATGAAGAATTGAGGATACATAATATAAGTTACTCAATCGCCTTAGATTTTCAAAGAAATCCTGGATCTGAAAAGTGAAATATAACGCCTAGAAAACCTGATCATAAAGTGGCTGCCTCGTCAACCACGGTAGCTGCTGGGAAAAAGCTAGGCTATTTGTTTAGGGCTAAGAAGTACTTTTCTTCACATAATCTCATCACAAAGTACAAGGTTCAGAACCTCAGATAATGCTCACAGGTGCTGCCGGCCCGATCAAATTCTTCATGCTTGATGCTGTATAGAGCAAAGCTGACCGACTGATCGATGATTTTTCTCTAACGGACAGTCACGGACCTTATCGCAGTCCTGACTATGTCGAATCTCGTACTTGAGGATTAGCATCCTCCTTGATGCCACCGCTCATTGCGCCTGCCAGGCGAACCCGCCTGTCTTCGGCCTTCCACCCTAAGCATGTCGAACCTCGTAGATCCAAAGGTGGTCGGTACGACCGCTACCTTATTCCTAAGGTTTCGAATTTTATCAACAATCTTCTTGAGTATGCTTTTCCCAGTTTCACTAAACTTCATAAATCGGATGAACAAAGTGTCCTTTGTGGCAGTCACGGTGCTTCTGTATAAAGAAATATTTATTGCTCGATCGTAGATAAATGAAGTGAAGTTGAAAGGGTAAAATGGGGAACTTTACCAACCACAAATCCTGCGTACGTAAGTGTTAACGTTAGCCTCATTTATCACACGCAAGTGATTGACTTGTATTAATGACAACTGTCGAATAAGTTTAACGTTTACCCATGTGGTATCTGTGATTGCCACTCTCTACTGACACGGGTTATTCCGAGGGTGGTTTTTGCTTCTGCTCAAGCTTCTCCAGTCGTAAGCGTTCAGAGTTTCAAGTATATCCTTCCTCATACTTTTTCAAAAAATCTACGTATCTGACCTCCCACCAACGCACTTATCTTTCCACCGTTTCATATCGAGGTTGTTAAGTTGGCAGTTACTGAATACAGCGTGTTCTGAAATTTCGGACTTTCCTTTTGAGAAACCACTATGTTTAAACAAAAATGATGTGCAGCAAAAACGTAAAATGGTAATTGAAAAAAGTGCTCACTATTGATTTCAAGTACTACCATGTCACTTGTTTTACTCGTAAATAATGTTGCAGTTGTCGCCGTTCGATTCAAAATTTTTTTAACTTCTTAAACTTTAAACTTTTGCACTCAGAAAAAAAATACAATCAAACCAATTAAATTATTAATTAGGCCAATTAAAAAATTCAATTAACTATGTGACAGATAATTAGCGTAATTGAACTCCGATTACTAAAATAGCTCACTTGATTAATGAAACTAGTTTAAATAATCCAAAACGCAATCGATTAATCAAATTTGCTAACCGTTCACTCAGTTCGAGTACATTAGTTTACTCAAAATTGATAAACTATCAAAATTACCTACTCCAAGTAAAATATTTTACTTATATCTATTTAACTGTGTTTAATTAGTTTAAGTTAAAGTATTTGCCTAGCCTTAATGAAGTATTTTATTTAGATTTAAAAGTATTTCAATTGATCACCATACTTGATCCACTTCACTGCTACTATACTAACAACGGCCACGTTAGAATATGAGCTCCTCGCGAAAATCGCAAATGAAACTGAGGAGTTCGGAGCGCGACACCGACATTGCGCCTCTCGCATACTCCCGATCATTCTCGAATGAAGGGCAGAGTCCCGCAGACTCCGCGGTTCAAATAAACAGTCTAAGGGCCGATTTCACCAACATTAATATTATGGACCAATGAGAAAATACCTTATCGAAATGCAATTTGACGGAAGCTGTCAAAGGTCTCAGAATATCAGTGATTTCTATTAAAATGTTGAGTAAAATCGTGAAAATTCGACTGTCTTATAAACAAGGCCACTTTTTGATTCCAACATGATGCTTTTGTACAGAGAAAACAGGACATCTTTCATGTATTTTGATTTATGTTATAGGTGTACATTTGACCATCCGTTATCCCCTCAGCGAATGGGAATGGGAGAAATAATAGGTCGATTTTCTAGCTGTTAAATTTGGCAGCAGGTTGGGTCGTTTGTTCATTCATGGCAATCTCGAAATTTGTTAAGTTCAATATACTGTGTGTATATGTGATCATTATAGCTACACATACCTGTTGAATTGTGCGGATTTGCAAGGAAATAGAATATAAAATGTATTCCAACCAATTCCTCATCTCTCTTTACATCATAGTAGTAAACATTTGTTATAAATTCTCCATCCTAAAACACCGATATGTGTAAAACATGTTAATCCCTACATCTCCGAGGTGCATAATGCAATTATTGTAGACATAGACCTAAAATTATTAGTAATTACTGAAAAATAAGAGCTAAAAAGAATTATAAATAGTGATAAAATATTGGTGGTTAAGGTTTTTGACTGGCGACTGGTGGGGATACAATATAGGGATGGCGACGATAGACGAAACATTGATGTATCGAAAACGTCGATACATCGGACGTAGAACATCGATCTTTACGCATCGATGATTTCATGACGATATATCGATATCGAGAGGAATCATAAATATCCGTAACCGTATACCCCGAGTCTATCCTTGACTGTGCTACCATCTCTAAGCGAGAACTGGTAGCTTCGAAATTGAAAGGCCAGAAAGCTATTTAGGTGTTTAGTAGTATTTGAATATTACCATTACAGATGAGCACTGAGCCACTGAGTGGCCACTGAGCACTGTAGTCTTTTCTTCATTCTGTACTTCCCCAAGGGATAGAATAAAATAGACTGAAAACAGCGCGTTTAATGATTTCAGTTCTCAGAGAAAGATTTTCCCCTGCCGGCCCTTGACATCGTTTCGAAATATGAAATTCTGGAAACGCTATAAAAATAAAAATGAATACACAAAGCCTACTTACCTATTTCAGACAAAAACAAAAACAACTGTCACATAACGATTGTCACCTTGACATCATTCTGCAATCTGTCAAAGTACTGATGGGCGTGCCTGCTGCACGGTATTCGGTATCGATATTCGATAAAATATTTTTCTTTCTACCATAAATGCGTGGAAAAAACAAAATAAGAAGAGATCTAAAATAAGGAGTTATTGAAGGCCTAAAATAGCCAGGCGCTAATAATTCCTGGCCGTATTTGAATATCTAAGCAGGCACAGTAAAACAAAAATAAGACTTGGAATTGATACAGTTTATTTCGACAGTTGGCAGAGTTTGCTCCACTGAGACGAAGTGTTGACGGATCCCACAGAATTATGTGTCACTTGTCGTTATGGTTAGTTTTAAAATATCAGGAGATAATCAGCTGTTATTCAAATCAGTGTATATGTTTTGTGATTCAAATAACGTCTAATATAAATATAACCCAGAATATGTACTCAGTGAAAAAAGAAAAATATTGCAAATTTCTAGTTGTTCTGCAGGTTTTAGGTTTGCTGGTAGCTCTACGACATATATTTGGGTATTTCTTAATCGCTGTGAATATAGTGTGGATGTTTGTTAAGTTCCTGAACAACGAAAAATATTCAACTTTATGGATGTATGGATATTAAAAAACCAGAATGGTTTTGTGGGAATATCAATCTAAGGTGCCATAATGGTTCTGATGAACGGCAAGTAAATGAATGAATGTTTGGAAACGAGCAATATCTATGAACTTTTTGGTAGAGCCAGTCATCAAGTAGGTGCTTAATGGCTATCTGCAAGAGGTTTATAGGAAAAAAAACACCCAGTAGATGATCTTGAATCAGTAAAATCACATATCAGTTGAAGAAAATAATATAAACATGAATAAAAAATCAACAATGGTAATTAAATCATGAATTTTATTCAAAAATGTTCAATAAGCTGATGATGTTTCAATGACAAGATGTCATCTCATACTTTGACAGTATTTTGTTTTCAACATCTCATAGCTATTGGTTGCTAAAATTTGTTGATTGGAACTTGAAGCTCATGCGCTGTATTTGACAGACTCTTACCCTATAGGTGGAGAATAACGGACTGTTCTGTTGGTGAAATTGGCCCTAAGTGTTTCTATCAGAATCTTTAGTTGCTTGAAATGTACCTTATCTTTGAACGGTTTAATGAAACAGGTATATGGTTTGCTATGTTCAAAGCAAATTACTGGTCACAGAAACTCAGTTTATTTAAGCCGAATAATTTAGTTATACTCGTATATAATAATATATAAATGAAAGAATCATTACCGGAAGTGCATTTTTTTCAGAACAACTTTAATTGACCACGTTTTCTCAGTGTGGGGTTGTCTAGGTCTTCTACCGTATCCACATCTCTGCACTATGTAAACAAACTTACCCTGCTTGGGATGGAAACATCGGAACGATCTAAATACACTGGTGGAGTATCAGTAGAACTTAGAAGACACTCGCTGTAAACTATCAAAATGATAACTTAGTTACTGCTTTAGGAAGATGCCAATTTTAGGTTTTAAAATCCGATTGTAAGTAAGCTATGTTAACCTACACAACGAGCGGCACCTCAATTTGACACTAACGCAATTTTACCAGGATGCAGGGTTAGGCTCAGCTCACTGCGAGTTTTTCGGAACTTTATGTCTCCAGTATCTCAAAACTTTGGTTTACCTGTTGCTAGGAAAACTTGCTTGCCAAGCCTAAACGTCCGTAAACGAAAGTCCCAATTTTAACGCCACCCTGTGTAGTATTTCTCATCATGTTCTACCAATTATTTCTGTGGAACTTCAAAACTTCCCATAACTACTAGAAAGTTAAATAACTTCTAAGGAGAGAGTGTATAAGCGCCGACATGTCAAGCAAACTTATAAAGATCCTTGCAAAAAATAAACTTAGGAACTAACGATGGAAATCAGTGACTTGTCCGCAAAAAGGAGAGTAGGACTTTCCATTTAAGGGCCTATTTACGCTTGAAAAGTTTACTGGTGGGAAGTACTTCGCACTAGGAAGCTAATCCAGAAGTAAGGCGGCTCGTTGGCATTGGTGGGTTTAGACAGCAGCGAGAATAAATAGCTAAGTGAAAAAAATGGAGTCAAGTAGATGACTTAGTATTTTTCGCGCATTGATATAAATTCATTGAAAATTTTGTATACACAACAATTCTAATAACGCAAATTATGGGAAATGCCTGGATGTATAACCATGTAAATTTTCTATTATGGCCTAAAGTGGTCAGGGAGTTGAAATCGTAGTTTGCGATTTTAAAAATATTCACTCCACAGAAAAAAAAATTAACCACGTGCTAGAACCATCAGAAACCCAGAATATAAAAGTAAAGGTTCCTGAATCCGAACAACTCTATATAAAAATCTATAATAAAAATCCGAGTGATAGTTTCCTAGTCTTACAGAGGGACCAAATCTCAACCAAACAAACAACAAACAGATCGACTGAAATAAGTGTCATGTTTATTCGTGATTTACATGTCAAATAATATTCAAAAGTATCGTAATTTTTAACAAAACATGCTGCTTTTGGCCAAAGACAGCCAACTGTGGACAGCTGATTCATGTTTTTCGGCGCATCCACATGGCCTACGCTTAGTCTTTGGGACACGAACTAAATAAAGCATAGCAACTATTCTCTATCCAAGGTATGACACCGCCAGAGTCGTCAGCCTTTTGTGGCCGGAGTAGTGACTGGGATATCAAATGCGGACTGATAGCTGCTATACAAACACTCTCGCTGTTGTCGATTCTGGTAATGGATAGTGATTTAAAATGTTTCTGGGCTCGCATAATGAAGGCGTTGGTATCAGAAAACATTGCTTTCTGAACTGCTAGACACTCCCTATGAACATATGCACAACTTATAGCTAGTGTAAAACATAATTGTCCTTTTACAGCGGTTTGAAGTAGACGTACCTCATGTTATCTTAGAAAATGGAAAGCTTCAAAAATATGCACTCATTAAACACTTGCATAGTGAAAGATTGAACGGAAATTTTTTTACAACGATATAGTTTTAGATAATACATAAGTGACTGCGTATGAAATTGCAGTAGCTTTGAGCATCCAAAATGAACTTGAGTTTCCTATTACAAAAAAATGAATTAGTGTCTTTGAAGCTATCGCCAACTTGAGTAGCGCATTGGTTAACTTTGGACCAAAACCAAATTCGCGTAAGACTTTCCCAACAACATCTGAATCAATTTGCAAAGGCTAAAACTAATTTTACGCATTGATTTATAATTATGGATGAGACTCTGATCCCAAATTGCCACAACAATCCACATACTCTACTACTCTGAAGTAAGCAAATCTATGGCATCCATTTTTGGGAATGCAAAAGGGAGACTTTTGATGGTTTACCTGAAGACTATCAAAACTATGACAGTTTAGTATCATTATAATCTTCTCGATAATCTAGCTGTAAAAATTCGGGAGAACGGGTCAGGCTTACAAAAGACTTTGATGATCTTTTACCCATCATGACAATGTACCTGCTCAGAGAAGCGCACTAACAATGACAAAAATCAGTCAATCACATTGCTGCTCGTCACATTTAGCACTTTCTAACTTTCACGTTGCGAAGGAGTATTTTAGCCATAAATGATGTATTTCAAATAGGTTCCAGAGAATCACTTCAGGAGGGTATGAATCAAATAGCAGATAGCTATAAAAAAATGTGTTAAGCTTTATTCAGATTATATTGAAGAATAAACGTTTTTCCAGATATTGTTTCATGTAGAATCCAGAAACTGTTCAAGTCGCCTGATATAGTGCAGTTTCGTGTATTTTTAGAGCCGTGATCTTCAGTATGGTATACGTTTTATAGTAGCAAAGATATGAAGAGAAGTACCTTTGATTTTGCATACTGTTTATTTATTGACAGAATGAGCAATAATCATTGTTCGTGGAATGGAAGATTAGCATACTAAGTCAAAGATGGTAGCTTGGCGAGCATTTAGTGTCGCCCTAAGTGCAAGGTGCCTATGGAGTTAAGCGTCATGTCTCTGTCAATAATGAATCGGGTATAAGTCTAGCAAAACTTGTTTGTGGAGTTTGGTTTTTGTATGCAAATTAACTTTTCTAAATAGAAGAGCTGTTTGGAAGTAGAAAATGAATCTGTAGCGTACAAAAAACCAAAACAAAATACGGCTCTGACTATCTGGGCGTTGACAGGTCCTTCAAAATCATAGGTATTGCGCCGATATGGGGAATTTTGACATATTACTAGGAAATCAGCTGTCATTGTACCATGATGGATACCTGTGAAATAGGGTATATGTGGTTTTCTGCTACCGGGGTCGGGTATTGTCTTTGGGGGCCAGTATCTCTATCCGCTTGTTTGGTTTCCGTTGCTTGTCTCCAATTAATAGACCTATATCGTACTGATGATTGCTAAAAAGCATGAAACAACGTTGTATAACATTGGTTATGGTCACAGGAACGAAACGCAAACATATAGATCATGTATCAATAACCTTGCTTGCTTGACACATACTATATGCGACAATTTGGATGATTAGGTACAGGTTGTTGTTGTTGATATGGACATGGAAAAGGCATTTGATTGAATAAATTCAGGCATCCTATTGAAAAACTGAGTTTCTTTGGGTTCTCTGACGATCTTGTATCATTGTTT
This sequence comes from Acanthoscelides obtectus, assembly GCA_963669975.1. Classification (NCBI taxonomy): domain Eukaryota; kingdom Metazoa; phylum Arthropoda; class Insecta; order Coleoptera; family Chrysomelidae; genus Acanthoscelides; species Acanthoscelides obtectus. Next base: position 34,400,969 of record CAVLJG010000001.1, read on the forward strand.
AACTCTTATCTCTTCAATAGCAGACAATATGTTGAATATGAAGGATACTGTCCACCGCTCATTAGGCCTACTTCAGGAAATTCCCAGGACTCAAATCTAGGACCCTTACTGTTTCTGTAATACATAAACGATCAAGCTCTTGACTTCCATTGATCAAAATTATTGTAAGCAGACGAGTTAAAAACTATTGCTCAATAAACACTATCGATGACTGCCTTGTCTTGCAGAATCACAATATCTTCATGGTCCCAAGCTAATCATCTCAACTTAAATGCTGACAGGGGCTGCGTTGTATCTCACAAGAATATAGAATAATTAAATTTTTTAATATTACCTTGGAAACTTAGGCCTTACGCGTCAAGATCAAGTTGACGATTTAGGAATTATCTTTAACCAAAAATGTTTTTTCTGGCCATATAGATACTAGTGTTTCGACATCTAATAAAATGTTTTGGTTCATCATGAGAAACGCTAGAGAGTTATTTGTCCTCGTTCTCAAAATTATATAAACGAGTTATGTACGTAGCAAGTTATAGCATGGTATATGATTTGGTATCCACACTGTGCAGCACTTATTAATAAAATCAAACGTGTTCAGAATTTTTTTTAAATAACTGAGTTTTGCAGTCTAATGAAGGAAAGTTTGTTTCTGTGGACAATAGGCTCATTTTTCTATCAACATATTTTAATATATAAAATTTTGTATAAACTGGTTCATAGGAATATAGTATGTGAATTTTTGTTAGGTAAACTTCGAGAGTACTTTAGTGTGAATGTGCTTAACTAAATCATCAGTTTCAATCATTTGTGACAATTTTAACTTAATAGGTAACGTCTGTGAAACTAATTCCTCACCTATGCTTGGTTACAAATCAATTTTGCAGATTACTTTTCATATGTAACTTTTTTTACTATTCCTTTGTTACTTAATTGTTTATATTTATACAGGATGATTCACAAGTCGTCACCAAAAATGAAACATCACACACAGGACCGCATTTTAAGGGGGGTCTTTTATGTAACATCTTTTTCTCGAGCGCTTCATTAAAAAGATACGGGGTATTGAAGTTTAAAAATAAAAAACAGTTTTTTTAATATCTTCAAAACCGTCAACTCGGATAAACTAAAATTTGGCATGTGGATTGTCCACATTCAAAATTCTTTACTCCAAATTAACGTGCACCAGTGGCAGAGATACAGGGGATTAGTGGCATTATTTTTTCAAATAAAAATGGATCGCTATTGCTTTTTTTTCGAAACGCGCAATTTTCCGAATGCTACTTTCAATTTGCTAAAAAAATCACTCTTGTGTTTTTTCCTAGAGTGCACTGTTTTCGTAAAAATAAAAATTAAACAAATTAGATTATTCATGAAGAGCCGGGATACAATAAAAGATAAAATAGGAGGCCTTAATACCAACTTGACGTTTCATGGGAGATAGTCTGTCAATGTTATGTGTTATACGGTTGTTATTTTTACTACTACCACTTTTTTTTTTTTGTAAAAGTCAAGTCAAAAGCTTCTTTCTTCAGTGTTGTGAAATGTAATGATGAGTACGTGGATATTATTTTTGCGTACGGGTTCTGTAATGGCTTTAGCTGCTTCTCGGAAGTATCAACGTAGGTTTCCGAACAGACGCCAACCTACCCCAAAGGTTCCTACGCATTCATTTTTAAGAGTTCGGCAATATGGAATTAGAGACCATGGTGTCTGGCATACTGTTCAAGAGGAACTGGAAGTAATTAATTTGGCGTTGGATGATACTAGTACATTCACTAGGCGCACTACAGCCATGTTCCCAAAGTATTACGTAGAGAATTTTTAATCGAGAAGTTTTACATCCTTACCATCGGCAAAACGTGCAATGTCTGCAACCCAGCGACGAAGTGCCGAGAAATTTTTGTATGTGGTTATTGCAAATGCATAATCAAAATGCAGGTTTTATTAATTTGATTTTGTAGTCAGATGAATAGCTTTCTAAGAGGAGTGGAACCTTGAATTCTCATAATGAACATACTAGGTCGTTAGAAAATCCCCGTTCTGTAAGAATCCACTCGTTTCAACACAAATTTTATAGAAATGTCTGGTGCTGAATTTTCAATGGTCAACTGCTTATGCACGCATTGCCACAATGTTCAAATGCAAACTCATACTTAGCAACATAGTACGAATATGGTATCAGCACGACGGTGCCCCACCCCATGTTCGTCGTGACATAACAGCATGGTTAAATAATCATTTTAGACAATGATGGATTGGCAGAAACGGACCCGTACATTGGCCTGCGAGGTCTCCTGATTTGAACCCCCTGGATTTTTTTTTGTGGGGCGCTCTTAAACAACTAGTACCATGCTGAACAAATTAATACAGTTGATCAGTGACAAGAAAGAATCGATAATATGTTTCATCAAATTCAAGCCACAACAAATTTTGCGGAAATACGTTTTTCTTCATTAAAAAGATCCCGCACTTGTATCCGTCAGAATGGTGGTCTTTTCGAATATCTATTGAAATAAGGCTTTGATTATTTGATTTTTTTATTTTTACTAGAACAATGCACTTCAGGAAAAAACAACACGAGAGTAATTATTTGTAGCAATTTGAAGGTAAGATTCGAAAAATTGCTTTTAGTAAGTTGACTTTTGAATCTGGACAATACTTACGTAAATCCACATATCAAATTTTAGTTTATTCCAGTTGACGGTTTTGAGTATATTAAAAAATGTTGTTTATTTTTAAACTTTAGCTCTCCGAATCATTTTAATGAAGTCCTCGAGGAAAAAATGTTACGTAGAATACCCCCCTTAAAATGCGGTTCTGTGTATGATGTTTTATTTTTAGTGACGACTTGTGAATCACACTGTATAACATTCGTTGTTTTTTCTCTCTATGTTCGCTTGGTTTTAAGCATCGCCTCTTATTGGGTGCTCACCTGCCTGCTGAAAATAAATGTCAACCTATTTATCTATCTATAACCTATTCTGTCTGTGTAACAATGTTTTTATGAGTTCAGGAAGGATCCTTTGACATACTGCGTCCATGACAAATCGTTGCTCGATTCATTAGTAGATTAGGATTCCAGAAAATATATGTTCCGCTTTCCCACAAAGTTGCCGCAGTGAAATGGTGCAGAGCCCAACGCTGGCGTTCCAGCGGATTCTCCCTTCGCTGCTGCCACTAGCGCTATCCCGAAGGATCAGCAGGAGAACGGGAATATTTATTAGGCGAGCAATCGGCCAATCCGACGCTAGTTTTATGCGGAAACTTTCCTGGGAAAGTTACGGGATGTGCGATGTTTGGCAGTTTTGTGGAGGTAACAGACTTGTTTAAGTACATATTGCAGGCGGGGGAACGTTTTGATGGATTACCTACTAGAACATATGTTACGCGCTCTCCGCCCTGTCTTCGAAATCAGTGGCGTAGCATAAGACGTTTCTCAAAACGATAGCCTTTTTCAAAATACAACTAGCAACAACAATATATTCTATGCTTATCCAGGCCACAGCTATGTTCTTTTCTTGGCTACTATACAGTGTATTGCGACAACAACCTGAACGGTCCTGCACCTCGCCGAAATCGCGAAAAGCCAACATTATAATAATTTTAAGATGACACCGCTTAAAACCAGCAAAGCCAAGGACCGCCTGTGGTGGACATTCCCTCCCCTGAAAGACGTCCAGCCGGCACAAAGCGACAACCGAACACAAAATCATATGTTGTTTTGAATGAAGCAGACACGTCCCCGTCGCCCATCGTCATGAAAACGATAAAAAAACGCGAGTCGGTGAAGACTGTTATCGCAATATACTGGTTGTCGGTTATACAATATCTGGCTACAAATGCAGTATCTGTTCATAGATCGAAAATGTCGAAATGTTACTTCGACACCTCAAGGGCACAATGTTGTTTGTCTTGTGAGAAAATATGGGGTTGTCCAAAACGGACGCAGGAAAGTAAACGCATATTAAAACAAGAAAGATTGATATTCAAATCAAGTTGGGTACTTTATTTTGAAGGTTTATTTATACCATTTACGTATGAAAAATAATATCGCTCAAATGTTCACCACGACTGGATTTACAGACGTCCACGCGATGGTCGAAATTTTCAATGACATTTTGCAACATGGTCGGTTCTATGGCATTTATCTCGGCAATGATGTTATTTTTGAGTTCTTGGAGGGTGGCTGGTTTGTTGACGTAGACTTTGCTTTTCAAGTATCCCCATAAAAAGAAGTCCAAGGGAGTCAAATGGCACGATCTTGGTGGCCATGGCACATTTCCTCACGTGATCACCGAAGAAGGACTGCAATCGATGGATATTGACGTTGGTTGTGTGGCATGTTGCACCGTCTTGTTGGAAATAAACATCGTCCATATCCATTCCTTCAAGTTGCGGCAAAAATTAGTCCTCTATCATCACGTGATATCGCTCAGAATTGACGGTAACGGCGTCCCCGGCCGCATTTTCGAAAAAGTAAGGTCCGATGATGCCTTTTGACCATAATGCACACCACACAGTCACTTTTTGAGGATGCATCGGCTGCTCTTGATACTCACGGGGATTTTCGTTCGCCCAGATGCGGCAGTTTTGCTTGTTTACCGTCCCATTCAAATTGAAATGCGCTTCGTCGCTGAACATGATTTTTGATGAAAAATTGGCATCAATTTGGCGGTGTTCAATGAGATAATCTGAGAACGTTCGGCGCGAAAAATGGTCGGCCCGACGCAGCTCTTGTGTCAATTGGATCTTGTAGGCGTGTACATTCAAATCCTTATGGAGAATGCGGAGCAAACTGGTTCTCGAAATGCCCAATTCTTGGGATCGACGCGTTGTTGATTGTTTCGGATCGTCTCTTACACTCTCCTTCAAAACAGCAATATTTTCCGGTGTGCGAACGCTCCTTGGCCGGCCAGAGCCTGGCAGATTTGCCACAGAATCTGTTGCCTCGAATTTACGCACCAGACGACCGATGGTTGTTTCGTTTGGGCGGTTGTTGCGACCGAAATGTTCACGAAGCGCGCGAAACGTGCTTTTTTATTTTTGCACCATTTTTGTAGTCCTCTTGAATAGCTTTAATGCGGTCTTCAATCGAATACGACTCCATAGCGATCAATGGTAAACATTCAACTAACAAAATGACATTTCGGTGACAGAAAACAAAGATGGCGTCTATGTCAAATTGACGATTACTTTCCTGCGTCCCTATTGGACAACCCTTTAATATAAGACACAGTTTGGAAAACTAGAAACCATAAGAAAAAACCTAGAACTGAACCGCTTATGGTCAACCAGTCGGTTTAAATTGCATCTTTCCTGTAAAGATACTCAAGCAATTTAGGTCACAATCTATAGAGATATTGGAAGCGTGGGCATATCCGCAATAAAGCCCCCCTCTCGACGTCTGATACCTGCTTTTGTAATCCAACACCATTATGTTACTTTCTGACACATCATGGCGATAGAGGCGGTACTAACTATAAATTATCGCTATAGGAACTGAGTTTGCGATTTTTTGGTGTCCTTGGTATTCCAAACGCGTCCTTCTTTGACATCACTTACGTTTACAGCACAATTCTTACGATTTATACGTACATATCGTCGGTCTCCGCACGTACCGGCGTAACTAACATTTTACAAATTTTACAGGAGAGCTAGAAAACGAAAATCAGCAATAAATGAGATTGAAAGTGACATACTGATTTTTCAGTCTGAACGTTGCTGTTTCTTTTTGTTAGACTAAAGTGATGTAGAACCAGCTTTAACGCAGAGGCGTAAATCTACGTATTTAAGCCGGTACGTGAAAATTGTTTTCGGAATTTTATAACTTAGGCAATTTTCTGAAAATATTAATTCTTAGCAGCGAACTGATATACAGCTACGTCACTTCGTGAAGTCAGAGACTACAAAAAATCTGTGAAATTACGGCGTAACTCGATTTTAGATTATTTCTCATTTACGCCTCTACGTGCGGAGACCGACGATATATACGAGTAATGCGGCTTATGACAAATCTAAGTCTGAGTACCTAATATACTAACTGACATATAAATCCGAACACCCAGTTTAAATGGTTTTATTTTAATAACATTTTGTATAAGTACTTAATGAAGCATAATAAGTAAATGATAAAAATTTCAAAATGATTACACTGCTTTAAAGCCCTGTGACCTTTAATAATGTGTGGATGCACCCTGATGTGCTACGCATTCTCCATCGCGCCTAGGCATGCTTCTGATCAGGTGGTCAATGTCCTTCTGTGGTATCTCATTCCAGGCAACCACCAACTCCTCTCGAAGTGCTTCTAGAGTCTGAGGAGGACGTTGCAAATTGAGCAATCTCCTACCCATCATATCCCACACGTGCTCAATTGGGGATAAGTCGGGAGATCTTGGTGGCCATGGTAACAATGTGACATCATTCTGTTGAAAGAAGTCTATTGTGACTCTTGCAACATGTGGTCGGACATTATCTTGTTGGAAAGTTGGATCTGCCAGGGTGTCAAGATAGGGTAAAAGATGGGGTTCTAGAACTTCGTGGATATAACGCTGCGCGTTCATGTTACCTCTGATGAAGATTAAAGGTGACCTGGAACCATAAGCTATAGCACTCCAAACCATAACTCCAACAGTGTGATGAACATGTCTTTCAACAAGAAACTGTGGATTCCTCCTTTCACCACGTCGCCTTCTAACCCTGGCACGACCATCGTGCATGCCTAAACAAAATCGAGACTCGTCGCTAAAGACAATACTGTTCCATTCCTGATCCCAGAGTGACCGTTGTCTGCACCACTCAAGGCGATTACGTCGGTGTTCTCGAGTTAAAGGGAGGACCCAGTGTGGCCGGTATGAAAACAAGCCAAAACTTCTCATTCGTCGGTAGATACTTCGCATGCCAATAGGTCTTCCGTGTTCTGCAAACCATTCATTTGCAATGGACCTGGTAGTGGAGAAACGGTCCCTTAAGGCCAATATTCTTAGGCGGCGATCTTCACGGTCTGTTGTTCTACGGCGGCGTCCAGTGCCCCTTGCGCTTTGCGTACGGTCTTCTCGAAGCCATGCCTGACAACACCTAACCACAGTGTCTACACTTCTTTGCACTCTAACTGCAATTGCCCGAAAAGAAAGTCCAGCTTCCCGAAGTCCCACTATTCGGCCCCTATCAAACTCACTAAGTTGACGAAATCGTACAGCTCTCCGTACTCTAGGCATCGTAACCGATCATAAAGGATGTCAAGAACCAAAATCCGCCAACGTTGATTCTTTACTGCGGCTGAAATATTCATTTTTAGAGCGTTAGTGAATTAAAAAAAGCAGTATAAAAACCGGAATGTCCAACTGATAAGGCTGATAATGTTTTCACTTGTTATTTACAGTAAGATAAATACATTCACCAACTTTTATTAAAATAAAACCATTTAAACTGGGTGTTCGGATTTATATGTCACTTAGTATATATTATATATACAGATTGCACTTGAAAAGTGATTTATGTTCTGGTTGTGGCCCTGGGGCTGGTGTTGCAGTGAAGCACTAAGTTAGATGAACGCCTTAATTTCAAATAGACATTTATAATATGTTCACCGGTGCGCCTGTGGCCTGTCCAGAAAATGCATCAATCGATGCTCACATCCCGCATCTCTTCCCACGTATGTGTCTATTAATGTTGCTATATTTAATTCGTTTAAATCACAGAGCTTCTGCACTACACGTGAATATGTACAGCCCTATATTCCTGTACTTGTTTCGCGCAAACTTTCGTCATCAAAATAATTACAATCTAACAATATAGTTTTTTCCAAAGATTTCCAATATTTTTACATGCGATGTGAGCGCCAATATTTTTCAAATTCTCACTCTGCAACTTCAACACCGTTTCGAAAACTGAGAAAATAACAGCTATGCTGTAAATCTGAGATCGACAACGAAAGTCGGAAGAATAACTGTAACATTTATATTGAATTTCAAAAAATATCTGACTATACCTATTGATACTTTTATCACCTGCTGATATAATAGATGTGCTTGATTGTGTCAGTATTTGAACCAACTACTTGATTTGTTTGATGGGCAGTTCAGAGTCTTACTCCTTAACCTTAGTACACACTAGTAGACCCTGTTGCGCAATTTGTCGATAGGCAGTCTGGAGATGGACTGAAGACTCGATCTATAGATGGTCTATAGATATCCTTCTTTGTCCCGTCTAGCGTCCATACGATAATGTGAACTTTTCGGCCTCATGTTCGTTTTCGCCATCAAAGACATTGTTTTGTGTGGAATGGACTGGGACATGTCTCTAGATGTCGTGTGACGACTACACTGTTGGAAGGTGTGAACATATGTACATTCCGATCGGGAGACTATAGACGTGCGATTTTTGGTTTCACAACAGGCCCGTAGACGGGGATTGGTTTATAGACATGTCTACATAGACATCCTGAGATATATTTCAGAGGTTAACATCGCACAACATGTTTGCTAGTTCTGAGGATTTATGAGTATTTTCCATTGTATTTTTAAGCTGGCATTGACCCGATAAAACAATGGATTTAAGGAGCAATCATGGATTAAATTCTAGGAGCTCCACTGAGGTTGAAGAATTACCAGCCCCAAACATCGTTTCCCCCCCCCCCCCTTCCCCCATCTAGATGAAACCAGTCCTTGCATATCGTGGTCGATTGTCCTTTGTTTTTCATCTAAGTTTCCGTAAAACTAATTGTCTTCCTTTGTATTGACTCATGGGCTTGTAGTACCACGGCATGTAGGTATAGCTGGCGACGTTAGTTGATGTCTCACTAGCACAAGGTCCTCTGACCAGTGACACAATTGTGCCTGCTGGCTCTTTTTGGTGGCTTCTAGTTGTATTTCCCATTCCATCCTCGTTTGCCTTCAGGCTAGACACGTATCCAGATGTGATGAACATATGTTTTCACCTCGGTGTTTTTGATGCACATCCATTTGGGCCTGATGAAATAATAAGCAGATAGGTACGTCGCTCGGGTTTCCAATCCTTCTATTTCTGCTCCTGTTCCTTTATTGCAGATATGCCCACGATTGACCTTTATTGTTGTTCAATCATATATAAACTGATTCCTTCATCTTCCTTTTGAGTGAGCTCTATCACCATGAAAACTGGATAAGATTCAGGTGTTACATGAATGCAAATCTTGATTAAACTACTCAACTCCACAGGTTAGGCTGTGTCATTATCTGCTGAATCGCCATTGGATACAGATACATGCAAACCATGATTTAATCACTTATTCCAACATATTTTCCTTTTTTTTTTTAGGTAAATATATACCTAGGTGCCCTATTATTGATACTTACGGCCGATCGGCGATCTGGGGGATTAGGTTAAGTCACCATACCTAAACAGCATGATTTAACCTATTAACTCCAACATTTTCCCTATTTCCAAGGAAACAGTACTAATACCACACTTGTGGTCTATAAGAGGCCCTGATCTCAAATGGCAAACGGCTGCTTTATATGGCGCATTATGTCTTGAGTTTTGGAGTGTTGACACAGTCTATACTTCGTTATTGTCTCTTGGGTCGCCACTAAGCACAGATAAACCCTGCTTCACCAGTTTCCACCACATTTTAACGTCTACTGAGGTAAAAAGCTGATCAGCAAGTGAGATTTTTGTAATAGTTTGTAACGTCAGCAATAATGAATCGGGTGTAAATCTAGTAAACACTTGCTTGTAGCGTTTTTTTGAATGCGAATCAACTTTTCTAAATCAAACAGTTGTTAGCAAGTACAAAACGAATCTATAGCATGCATAACAAAAACAAAATACTGTAATAGATTCATATATTTTGGGCTTTGGCGCCCGAAGTAACAACTTGATTTCTGGATGATTAACTTTATTATATCTAAAAATGTATATTGATAGTTACTGCAAGGTACCTCGGTCATTCCTCTGCCTAGCGCAGCATTTCCCGTGAGTTATATTACTTGCAAAACCTAACAAGTTTCCAATAACAATATATTAAACAATATGATCTTACCATACTACAATACGGTTCTGTCTACCTGGCGCTAATAGATTCGTTAGAATTGTGTCATTTGTGGATATAGGAAATTTTCAAATATTACAAAATAATCAGAAAAAGACAATACGTACGAAACACGATTTAATTACTTAACCTTATAACGTTTTTCCCTCTTTACAGGTAAACATAATTCCATTAGCACTGTTGTGGTGTCATTGTCTCTGATCTCCAACGACAAACGTCTCTTCTCTATGGCGGATTGTCTGCTGGGTCACCATTGGACAAAGATACATGCACATCATGATTTAACCATTTAATCCCAACGTGTTTTTCGCTTTTTATAGGTTATCAGGGACCTAGCAACCCCATTGTGACGTTCCTGTCTTTGTTCTCAGACGGCAAACGGCTCTATTCTACGGCAGATTATATCGGGGATTTGGTGTGTAGACACAGGCTAGACCGTGAAATTATCTATCAATAATTGTGGGACTCAAAGAGCAACAACTGTCGAAGATCTAGAGATAGTTTTTGATTCTGAGTTAGCGTATGCAGAACATGTTGAGCAAACAGTGGCTGTGGCTTTGAAGCTTTACGGGTCCATCGTGCTGAATTGTAGAAACTTTTGAAATACTAATGTGATCAAGCTTTTGTTCAATTCGCTTGTACGCCCGGAGATATGATTGTGTTATATGGGATCCTTTATATGATTGCTACGCCTTTGCAATATAAAGGCTACAACATAAAGTCTTGCAGTAATTGGCCTCTAAAGTAGATGGAACTTGCCCTGAACGTCAGCATGCCGAACTTTTTTTCATTGCTAAAATAACCGGCTGGCATCTTCGACGAAAGTAAAGCAATATTGTGAATATACAAATATAACAATACTCAGTGACAGATATTTACGTCATGTCAACCATTTGCTTGCAACGCCTACTAATAAAAAAATAAGAGAAAACGCATTTTTCCTTATAATCAAGAAAATAAATGTAACATCCGTTATATCGTTGGATTCGTATAAAAAATTATATTAGACACAAGGTCGGACCATATAAAAAATAAAGTTGATGCTGGTTGATCAAAAACGAACTGTTGGGCACAAAATGTAAAGTATGTAGTGCCGAAAAAGTGCCAATGGAAAAGTTCCATTAGTTTTTTAATATTTCTTGAAATGAATTCATAAACAATGATGAAGTTTTAGTTTCTCCCAAATAGCTCAGTAAGCCATGAAATTCCTCAGCGGCATGTAAATATGCCCCAACGATCGCAACTCTTTCCTAATTTAAACTAAGCTCTATCTCCCACAGGTATTGATATCCCTATGCATACGATTTTCACCTTAGGCACCCTGTATTGCTTATTTTTTGTAGTTAGGCATATGATAATTCACGATTTCTCTTAATTACAATGTAAATGGTAAAACTACTGTTATCAACTGCCGGGTCACGGTTCCACACAGACACATGCTAAACATGACTCAACCGTTTAAGTCCAACGTGTTTTTCGCTTTTTTCAGATAAACAGAGGCCTAGCGGCCCTATTGTGACGTCCCTGTCTCTGATCTCAAACGGCAAACGGTTGTTCTCCACGGCGGACCGTGTCGGGGATCTGGAGTGTTTGCACGGCCTACGCTATCTCAGCATCTGTTGGGTAACCATAGGACACAGATACATGCAAAACATGATTTATCCTTCGTACAACTCCATCCAGCTGATTTACGTGAGTCGAACGTGCACGAAACGGCTTAAAAGGATTTTAGTGTGTTGAGCGGATCGAACATCATTCAAGATTAATGATTTTTTCTGACCTAGCACGTTCAGGACGTTATTTGAAATCTGTAAACAATTATGACAAAAGAGTGAGTTCACACATACTAAATAAGGAAGTACCGCACGAGTATTATGCAAAAAAACTATAAAACGTCGAAAAATGACCTATAAGATGTCATCTTGCAGACTAGGTAGTTTTCAGGGTGCAAACAGTCAGTTTTCATATCAGAGAAGAATTTTGGTTGAATAGCAGGATCGCATCCGTATGATTATGTGTATTGGTCTGCATGTACATAGAATGAGTGATATTTGCTGAATGAGAAACTCATTACTGAATATGCTGCTAATGAAGTATATCTATAAGCTGTTCCCGACAGGTTATTTATATGTTGCCCTTTCCGAATACAGGTTATGCTCAAAGTTATAAATTACGACTTTTTTACGTCTATTTGTTTCCAAAAACTTTGAGAAGAATTACGGGAAATTACCACCGCACCCGCATTGTGTGTGATTACTGTTAACATGTATATGACTTGTAATTCGACAGTGTACAATGAACATAATTATCTCTTAACTCTGTCATTTCTTAAATTCAGCAAATTTGCGTATGTAATCTCAATTAAGTATATTTGAGACAAGAATCCAATGGAATTATCAACACATATTATTGGCACACAAATTCTTAGCTCAGACCTCCAGTAATGCCATCACTGGAGTACACATCACATTAGAGCCACACATTGATAACTGAAGCATCATGATGTTTAGGAAACACGTACAACTACAAAACGAGTTCACAAGTGTCCATCAGCTAGTGCTAAGTTAACATCTTGTAGAAAAACCTACACAATGTCACAAAAAAATAGTACAATGTCAAAACAAAACCACATAATGCAGCATTGCATTGGTGGAAATCACAGATGAGTAGTATAGATGAGCATGGTCAACTAACGCCTTCCTTCTACCAGTTGTTCTCAGCTTCCTCTACAACTTGAATTATGAAATAGACTGGGAAATGAGAAGGCGACGAAATTGATAGTCCTTTTCAACTATTTTAGTGAATAATTGTTGATTAACTTTCGTATCAATTAATGGTTTGATATAATGACACATTTTACATTTATAGATGAAAACTACATTAGACTAAGTATTTTATTATATTCCAAGTAATCAATTAAAATACTCATTTCTATAAAAAGAAAACACTTGACATAAACCATTGATTAGATTCAGTGCTTAAGCCAAATGGTTTACAAGGTTTGCCGCAAAGTAAACAGAACTTTGAAAGATATCGGATACAAGTAGCGCCATCTAGCGTTGAACATGTACATCTTTCATTGAGGCCTTATCAAATTTCATGACAATCGAACCACCGCCATGCGCTTTGCGGGTTCGAATCCCGCCCCAAGAAATTTTTCACTTGGCTGTGGATGTTGTGATTGTCCGTAGGTGGTAGACGGTCGCTTACTGTCGAACGCGGAGGTACCACCCGGCGGATCTCGTAGGTGGAGTCAGAATGTGTGCATGTTGCTTGCACACGTACTCCCTCGCCAGAGTCCATGTTCCACCTTTCTCCTTTACCCCCCTATAGCCCTACGGTACCCCATGGCTGTTTAGGCCTAAGGCTTTCGTGGTAGATGAAGTATAAAAACATGGCACGAAAAACCATGTCACTCATTTTCGTCGCTCTGTCCGCCTATCGTTGGCTCTCCATAATTCGGAAAGTACCGCTCAAATTCTGATGAATTGTTGACACAAGATTTCCGTCGTAATTAATGGTACTCCTCTTCATTCCGCAACATCAACGCGGGTGTTCCCCAGGGATCGATTTTGGCGCCGACATTGTTCCTGTTACATCTTAATGACTTTTCCTGTATGATCAATCCAATCCACGGCTTTGCTGATGCCCACACTCTACATGCGGGCAGGAATTCCGAGTCACAAGCTGATCTCTGTGAGTGAGTTGTAGAAAGAAAGACTAGCAACGACTTCCTCTCTAATGAGAGACCTGGAGGTTATAACTGCTTGGGGACGCAATAATCTGGTACAGTTTAATGCTTCCACAACACAATACTATACCTTGAAGTACTTTTCTCTACATATCCTCCTAACTCACAATACCCAAATACCACCTCGCCTCGAGCATTGCTCATATGTTTGGGGTGCTGCCGCCCCAATTACATTATCTATGCTCGATGCTGTTCAGAGGAGGGATTTCCGCCTCATCGATAACTCTTCTCTAACGGACAGTCTCGAGACCCTTTTGCACTGACGCGCCATCGGCTATCTACGAGTAGTTTCCTCTACCACTTTGTGAACGGACTTTACTCCTTGATGCTGCTGCGCAATGTGCTTGCCAGACAGACCCGCCTGACCTCAGCCTCCCATTCTTAACGAGTTGACCCTCGTAAATCCAGAACTAGTCGATACGACCGCTCCTTTGATCCCGGGGTATCGAGATTGTGGAACAATCTACCCAGCTCTACTAGCCTTGGGCATTTCAAAAATCGGATTAACGATTCTGTGAGCTCCTCATAGCAGCCACGGTGCCTTGGTATTTAGACCTTTTCCTACGTGGCTGCTTTGGTATATACAGGGTGGCGCATCGAAAACGAAACAGACGCATTTAATGGCAGCTCATTTTTTTTTTTTTTGGAAAAACGCTCAGACTCGTCGATTTTGTTTTCGAGGGGAACACAAGTTTGACCAAAAATCACGTTAGCACGTACAGACCCCTAAGCGGGGGTGACACCACCCCTAAAATCTTAAATAGAAAGGGGAGTCGAGTGATACCTTATTTTAAAGGTATTTCAATTCAGGCTGGTATTTTTGGCGATCATTTAGTTGGTCCTTTTCTGTTACCTGGAAAGTTGACCGGTGAAATGTATTTGGAATTACTGGAAGACGCCATAGATCCTGCATTAACAGCCATAATTGAAAATCAGAATGATCGGCGGTACATTGCGAATAGGTTGATGCTTCAACAGGATGGTGCCCCACCACATTACGCATTACGTGTTCGACAATATTTAGATCAGACGTTTCCAGATCGATGGATTGGTAGAAGAGGTGCCATGGAATGGCCCCCAAGATCGCCAGATTTATCACCTTTGGATTTCTTTATGTGGGGTCATTTGAAAAGCAAAATCTATGCTACGCAGCCAACATCATTAGAAGACCTGCGACAAAGAATTGTGAATGAGTGCCTTCAAATTACTCCTCAAATATTGCAAAACGTGCCGCAACGTTTTGAGCAAAATCTTTATTATTGCATGGAGAGTCATGGTGGCTATTTTCAACATTTACTTGTTTAACGGGTCAGTTCATTCTTCATTTATAAATTACTTTGCTGCCAAATGTATCGATCTCCACTAATGATGATGTATTAGTTTTATTTAAGCTTTAAATCAATAAATCTTCAAAACTACTCAACTGAAGTACATTAATTTTATATCATTATAAAGGGAATTGAAAGACCTTTAAAATAAGGTATCACTCTACCCCCTTTCCATTTAAGATTTTGGGGTGGTGTCACCCGGTAGATGGGAGGCACGAGTGACTACCACTGACACTTTTTGAAAGTCTCTTACGGTTTAATTTTTTTGACATTTTCTCATATCTCTAGATCCCCGTGGAAATCCCCAGATTTTCTTTAATTTCTATGAATCAGTTTCACACTCTATCGTATAAAGTCGCGATTTCGCGAAGAAACAATAGAACATGATTGGACTGGAAAGTAATACCAGACTCATGAGCAGATGCCCAGATTCTTCTTGGATCATCACAGATTCTTCATGGCTTGCCTGGATTGCCTTGGATTTCCTTCCAGTGGGATTCAGAGTCTGCTTAGAGGCTCAATTGTCTGAAATCGGAATTGTTATGATATATTTTCCAGTAGAACATGAATAAGGCTAATATGACTATCAGTATATAGCAGATAATCTGTAGTCCATTTATGCCCACACAAAACACAACATTCCAAAAGCAAGATCGTACAGGTCCGTATTTTCCTCAATGGTCTTGGAATAATCTAACAAGATAAATGATTATTTTTATAGAAAGAAGTGCACATACTGTTCACATTTACTTATTCGCTGGAAGTACTTGAATCATAGTCCGAATGGTTGATATTATAAACAGGTTCAATTTGAATATCAATCATATTGTCCAGATCCCACGTCTTTGTTTCGATGTTTCGATTGTATCTTGAAGATGACGGATGTAATATTTCCAATGGTTTGTCGTCACTTTGTTGACAGCTTCGTATAACAAATTTTTTACGTCAGAAAATTTAAATGTTCTTTTGTTTGAAGCCACATATTTCGTCGATAACATTAAGATTGTATTTATATTTGTTAAGATCTGCTTTGACCATATTTTCATTGAAGCTAATGTGTCTTGATAGGAGCCATTGCTGAATTTCTGCCTTTCTTGTGGACATTGTGAGAATTTTTTCTAGTTTTCTAGTGTGGTATGCAGCAGTATCAATTACAATGACCGCATTGACGTCAAGCTTTGGGGGCGTTTCTTCAAACCATCGTTCAAATGAACTCTCGTCCGTTTCTTCATGGTAGTCAGTCGTTTTCTTTGGCTCAAATGCCCATAGGGCAGTGGGCACAAAGCCATCTTCACTCCAAATGTCGTTTTCCTTTTTTCGGAAATAATTATTTCATATAGTATTCAAGAAAACTAATGATAATACAAGCAGAGTATCCAATAGGTGTTGGTTCCAAATCTACCAGATTTAGCTAAGTTTAGTGTAACTAAGTTTTTAGCGTGGGCTCATAAATTCAGTATACTTGACACAATTCTTGCTACACAAATGACGAATTGGTTAGTTACACGGACCAAACGGATTCTATAGGCCAGTTTTTAGTACATCTAAGAAGGCTTGTCTTGCTGATTTAATTGTAGAGTAAGCCCATACTGTGGTTTTGTATGTCTTGGTTTCATCCAAGTAATAAATCTTCCTGCCTTGGTCGCGGTATTCCTTTATAGATCTTAAATAATGTCTTATCCATAAAATAATCTCTTGGCTGTCCATCAAAGTACTATTTCTGCCTCGTTTTCTATATTCAAAATGAAGTTCTTTGAGTAAGCTATAGAATGTGCTCCTTTTGAAAGTAGGTAAGTCTTCATCATTAGGACCTCGGTTGGCCGCGTGGGTCAGAGTGTCGTGGTACTGATCAGCCGGCCGGCCGGGCCGCGTGTTCGAATCTCGCCTTCGCCATGGATGTTGTGTGTTTGTTTTAGGCAGCAGCGGTGGCCGCAGTAGTAGACTCTTCGGTCTCCTGATCAGTCGCCGTGCGCTGTGCGGGTTCGAGTCCCGTCCCAGGAGAAATGTTTCTCTTGGCCATGGATGTTGTGATTGTCCGTAGGTGGTAGATGGTCTCTGACTGTCGAACGCGGAGGTACCACCCGGCGGTTCTCGTAGGCGGAGCCAGAATGTGTACATGTTGCATGCACACGTGTTCCCTCGCCAGAGCCCGTGTGGCGTCCCCCCTTTCCCATGTATCCCCCATAGCCCCACGGTACCCATTGGGTGCTTAGGCCTTAGGCCTTCGTGGTAGTTGGAGTATAAAAAAAAAATCACTATTAACCTCCTGCAATATCTTGTCTACGGTGGGAAGTTCCTGCCTCTCAAAAAATTGATGGACTTTGCGTCTAATGGCATTTCGATCAAAGTTATCAACTGCAACCAACAGCTTCGTATAATGCAGCGTCTTGTGTGGTGGAGGCAATTTTTTATATTCTTTAACAATGTTGAAAATTGTCTTAGGGCATAAGCCTGTGCTCCAAAATTTCGCTCTTATGAACGTTAAGGACAATTTCTTTTGCCTGAACATTCAAATGTCTCTTCTTGTCACGTTTTCAGGGAGGAGACATCGCTGAAGAGGAAGCATGGCTGAAGTTTTGGGAGATATTCTCAGTTTCATCTGCTGTATCCGTAGACGACATGAATATGAACAGCAACTGCCGGCGTCGGCGTGCCGGCGATACCCCAACCTGAGTTCTGTCCTGTCGAATCCTGCACCTTATCGTAGTTTAATGGCCGAATGACCAATATTTATTGCAACGCTCAGGCGGCTGCCGCTTTGACGCGCTGCATTTGTTATTCCGGGGCGTAAATGGACTACGAACAGGGTATAGACTGAGTACTACTCACTTACAATGGTTGGTGGTGACAGCAGATGTATAGTGGATATCCGCCAAATAAAATAAACCTAGAAAACACCAATCTCTAATTTTCAGTAGTAGCCAGAATAAAATTACTAGTTAATTTCAAACAGTTGCATTTTTAGTTGTAAACGAAAAAATAATTACGTAAATAAAAACACTTTTCAAGACGGTTCCATTCATCTTCCATTTTCTCATTAGTCAAATTGCAAATGAAAGCAAGCATACGTAAGATCTCTTTTGTCGGGAGCTAGGAGCGGTTCTTCAGCATTAGAATGCACAACGAACGAAAAGCAAGCGTAAATAATTACAGGATAAGTGTTGCTAATTCTCCTTTCTAGCGAAATTAGTGAAAAGTGTCTGAGTAAGAAGCAAATTAAACTAATGACGTTGCTGAGGCGCTGTTGCTGTGAAACTACTGCAGGATGGTGTACAAGAAAATTCGAGCTGCCGCTCTATCAGGCTTCGACACCGTTCTTTCGCTTAACGACTTATCTGGAATATGATAAATCTGAGGGTAAATCTCGGATATATGGGGTATTACAGAAAAAAAAATATAAACCGGGATCTGTTGCCTAGATACGATATGTTTAAGCATTGTGTTAGAAATTGTATGCTGTTATCCTTTGCAAAAATTAATGATCTCTTCTCGTAGTCCCAAAGGTCCGAAAATAATCTTTTTCTTTGTGTGTATTTTTCATCAGATTTTCAGTGCTGAGGATCTTAATTACTATCGTTAGAAACGATGAACTTATTCTTATTGTTTATACCTACTCTAAGCCCCAAAGGTCCAAAAAAGATCATTTTTGTATGTATTTTCCATCAGATTTTCAGTGGAGAGCATCCTAATTACTATTATCAATAACAACTTATTCTCATTGTTTATAGAGCAATAATATATAGTACGTTTGGCGACGCTGTTTTGCACGGCTAGTAAAAGAAAATCTGATATCTCTTTTGAGCTATGCTAGCCTATATCTGTGGCAAGAGATAGAGCCCAACATTAGGTCCAAGTTCGCTGAACAGCCGATCAAAAAAGACCATCTTTCTCAAAAAAGTTTGTGTCAATTAGAAATTTGCAGAAACCGTTGAACATTGTTCAATGTTGAGCACCACAAAGGTTTTCACTTTTGTTAATTATTCCAGATTTACTGTTATACATTTTCCGGTTGAAAAGTAAAGAAAGTCGACGACTTTTGATGTTCCTTTTTGCAGAAACCGTTGAGCATTTTTCAATGTTAAGCACCACAAAGGCTTTGACTTTTGGCAATTGCGACGACTTTTGAAGTTTTTTTTTTCAGTAATAGAAAATTGGCCAGGTAAAGTCTTATTTGGATGGTAGTTTCATTCCCTACAACTTTTTTCGGAATACGCAACACAATTCACAGCTATTGGAATATTATAGGAGCAAACAAAATTTTTTCCAACATAGGCTACTAGTCTACTTGTGCGGATAGTAAGATTACCGTCTAAGCATCGTGAAAGCTTGAAACTGTTAAGGAGGCGTCACCGATCAGACCCATAGCTCTCGTCTGAACATTTTGCATATTAATCAGTATTGTTCAATCTATTAAAATGGTAATACATCTCTTACTATTGGAAAATATCTATTGCTTATTGCATGCGAATGATTTATATCACTTTTCCTATTTTCCCTGATAGCTACTTGCACCATATGTGGAGAAGTAAAATCAGTTTCTTTTTTCGTCGACGCTGGTGCCATCCATATAACAAGTGCTTTACTTAGGTCAGGCATAGTTTTTTTTTCAAACAGCCATATTTTGCTTAATATGTCAAACAATTACTTGAGTGCGTGTTCTTAGGTAGCCTTAGCTGACATTTTTTGTGCTTTGTCTTTTAAGGTATACTACTCACGTAAACATTTGTAGTTTTTCTTCTTATCGCGTTTTTCGCTTCAAAAATTGCTTTTGCATCATATTACAAATCTTAGGAGGCACCCAGCTGATAAACACGAAAAAGTAATGAGTATCTATACCGTAAATTTGGAATTGCGGAAATACGCGAGAAAAATCCTTTATGAGTTATCAAAATAAATTGCATGTCGTGAATAATTATGAGGAAACTATAAGTGAGATTTTTTCTGTTAGTTTAAAAATATACCTCAAAATACAGGATTCGGCATAAATTTCAGATTGATAAGTGACTACAGTTCCCTGTAAATCTATAACCCATTAGGAGACACTGGTGCTCATTCCATGAAGGACTTTTAAAAAATCTTTGCCTATAAAAATGCCCTGCTCTCTACAGGGCTATTCATAACTATATAGCAACAAAAATATGCATCTTTTTAATTGAACCATTGATTCATATATTTCAAGCAATTAATAGGGTTTGAATCGCTACTTCCGAAGCTAAGAAAAAAGACAGTCAACCTTAACCAAGAGCAAAGGTCCTACGGACCGCTCTGACAGACAGTGACGAATAGACAGTCAACTTTGACAGCTTGTAAGTCAGTCATGTTTACAGATGAATTAACAAACTTTTCGTCGATCTGAGCTCCATGTCTCACAGTTGTTAAGCTGTATGCGTTATAAATGATGTTTATAAAAACAAACTATACTATTTCTCAAAAACAAAACATTTGGCCTACAACCTGTATATTTCTACAGCTTTGGGTTGTTTTTCCATTAGCTTTATTTTGGTAAGAAATTACACACCACATAGAGTGGTTTTTATTTATTTTAAATTATCATATCTGGGAAACTAGCAAATAACTCAAAAATTTAGTAATTTTTCTATACAAAAAGTGTATAGAACTCCTATGGGTGGAGAGCAACAGTCGCGAAGATTCAAAACTAAGTTAGTTTATTGCTGTAAACACATGAAATTCGTGGTGAAATGGTTCCATATCAAAATCTAGTAGAGCTGCGTGGATTCAAGATTAAACATATCATCTGATTAAATAAGACAGCACTCCTGAAGTCGCCAACTTCATATATTTTTAGTGAAATACTACTTATTTTTGAGTTCTCTTGGTTGGTGCAATGAGAAGGCTAACCCAAAACCGTAAAAATATACGTGGTCCGGTGATATAGCTTTCGTTTGTCACACCACACCTGTTTCATGCTATTTGGCAACTCTTCAGTAAACTATAGGCTTGGTCTCGGTAGACATCAAACGGGAGCTCAGCAACTGTACTCTATTTAGACTATAAGGTCTATCGAAGTAAGACAGCCCAAAGTGC
Source organism: Acanthoscelides obtectus (assembly GCA_963669975.1). Taxonomy (NCBI): domain Eukaryota; kingdom Metazoa; phylum Arthropoda; class Insecta; order Coleoptera; family Chrysomelidae; genus Acanthoscelides; species Acanthoscelides obtectus. Next base: position 34,422,120 of record CAVLJG010000001.1, read on the forward strand.
CATCTAGTACCAGAACCAATCACCACGGAAGTGTATACATCTAGCTGACTGTTGGAACTGTATTACAGTCGCATTGTCGACCGAGTCACCATTGTGGCCGCTAGATGGCATCGATTCTGGATCTATTTTATCAGGTAACCAAATAAGTTCGTGCGGTTGCTGTATATCGCACATCGCCATGGATGTTTTTGATCGATAGCGATTGTTTGTTACCTGTTGTCACTTCAGTATGAATACTTCTTTTCTCACACACATGAAAATTGTTACATACCTAGTTTTAATAATTGAAAATGGCGGCGAATAAAACAATAATTCGAAGTTGTTTACTGTATGAGTGAGTACAAACTTGGTACAAAAGCTGCAGCGGTGGCGCGAAAAATATGTACCGCATTCGAAGATGATGCCGTTAGTGATCGAACAGCACAGAAGTGGTTCAAAAAGTTTTCTTTGGAGATCTCAGCTTGAGCGATGAACCGCGCTCAGGGAGGCCAAAGGTCATGAAAAACGAGGATCTTCGACAGGTTGTGGACGCAAATTCCAGGTCAACGTGTCAAGATCTTGCAGAAGTGTTCAGAGTGAGTCCTGAAACTATTTGCTTGCATCTTCATCAGCTAGGAAAGACGTGGAAGTTAAGCAAATGAACTGACAAATGATAACAAATTAAGTCGTCTTACCATTTGTTCAGCAAACATTTCACGCAACGCTAACGAACCATTTCTTAATCGGTTATTAACCTGCGGCAAAAATGGATCTTGTATTCGAATTCTAAGCGTTGGTATCATTGGTTGTCGTCTACTGATTCGGTACTACATACGCCCAAGGCTTCCTAGCACCCAAACAAGATTTTGTTGTGTGCTTGGTGGACAGCAACTCGAATTGTCCATTATGAGTTTTTGGAAAGGGGTCAAACCATCACTGCTAACTTGTATTGTGAGCAGCTTCAACGAGTACAAGCAGCACTCATCCAGAAACAGCCTTCTTTGATCAATCGGAAGCAAGTGATATTCTTGCAGGATAACGCCAAGCCTTATACCGCAAAGGTGACCCGAGAAAAAATTTCTGAACTCGGCTGGGAGACGTTACCGCGCCCTCCACGTTCTCCCGACATTTCGCGCAGTGATTATCACCTTTTTTATCTCTTGACAACTGTATGAGGCACGGACAGTTCACAACTCGAGATGGTGTAATAAATGCAGTCCGCCAACTTTTTTACTCCAAATCCAGGGAGTTCTACAATACCGGCGTACAAAAATTGGTTCCACGTTGGCAAAAGGTCATTGAATGTGATGTTAATTACTTCGACGAATAAATACTGTCTTATTGTTTCTCAATAAAGGTTTATATTTTTCTACTAAAAACCGCACGAAATTATTTGGTTACATGATAGATTCGGTGTACTCGCCATTGAACAAACTAGTACTGTAGCTTTTGTTCATCCGACAACAAGCTGTTTTGTGCTATTTGGCACCTCTTCATCATGGTGTAGGCTTGGTCTCGGTGGACAATAGAATAGAGTAGAGTTGTTTAGCTTTCGTTCATTGTAAATCGAGATCAAGCCTACAGCTTGTTGAAGAGTTGCCAAATACCACGAAATAGCTGTCCTTGGTTGGCCGCCTCTGATCGGATGAAGGAAAGCTATATTACTAGTGGTGACCAGGCTGACAATGCGAACTAGGATACAGTCCGCTTGATGTTTTCGCTTTCGTAGTGATTGGTTCTGGCTACTTCAATATACGCGGTATCCCATTTGAATTTATTGAGAAGAGGGCACTTTATAAACATCCTGCATATATTAAGGATGGAATTTAAAAAGAAGATTAAAATTCCAAAAACTGCATGCCCGTTTTTACGGAAAGTTCGCTACTCAATCTGCAAATATGACTGACTGCAGTCAAAGTTGGTCACTTTTTTTTGGACAAAATATCTCGTAGCCTCAGATTCAAATACCATAATATGTACAGAGCATTCCATCCGAAAGAATGTGTGTTTTTTTCCACGTAGATATGAATTAACCTGTAGAAAGCAGCATTTTTCCATGTAAGCGTATATTTGCCCACAGCTTCTCACACTGCAGACACCCTTTATACCCAAATAGCAATAACTTCATGTTTATATTTTCATCCAAGCCATTCTGCGCTCAGCGACCTAAATTTGTTAAAAAATTACAACTTTACCGTAATACTCTCAAAGCCAACCTCGCGTCCTCCCGGCATCGCTCCGCAATTACTTGTCACCGCATTCTTCTTCAACCGTTTTGACAAAAAAATTGATTTTAAAATGTAAGCACTGAAAAAATTTAGGAATGAAAAACATGCGTATCTACTCATTTTGTTAACGAACAGTGAGGCTAGTATGTTCCAGTCGTGTCATGTTATACTGCATGTCTTGAATCTGCCAATACGGTGGACCTAGAGAAAGCATCCCGAATGCCCTTCAAGTATCAGTGCCTACAGCGCTTTACACCTTCATGCCGCAAGACATAAATACTTCACGTTACACCCGCAAAAAATAATTTCTTCAACTTGATTTTTTGGCAGTGAGGTAGTCTTATATCAAGAATAAAACAATACATGCTCACGAAATTTTATTGATAAGTAATAAAACAAAATAATAATGTGTTGGGTGACCCCGCAGCTGAATACACTCCTGTATACATCTGAGCATCGACAAATGAGATGATCGATGTCTGGTTATGGCAGCATATTAAAAGCATCTCTTCGTGGATTAGCTGTGGCAGATGGTGCAAAGTGGATAGTCTCCTCCCCATCATATCCTACACCTGTTCCATGGGACTTAAATGCGGTGAACGGGGTGGCCACGGCAAAACGTTAACGCCTGCTTCTTGAAGAAAGTCCGGAGTACGATGAACAATATGGGGACGCGCGTTGTCTTGATGAAAATAACGGCCCCCTTGATACGGCAGTAAGGTGGTTTGTAGGACATCATCAGCATAATGCGCAGCTGTCAAATTGTCTTGAATAAAGAGAAGGGGTGATCGGATACTATAGGCATAACCCCTCAAAACATCACACCAACAGTTCTGTGTACATGTCTCTCAACAGCAAATCGCCGTTCTCCACGTCGGCGTCTCACCCTTCTGCGACCACCGTGCCTACCAAGGCAGAATCGCGATTCGTAGCTGAAGATGGCATTATGCCATTTTACCTCCCAATGTTGTCGTTCTCTGCTTCAGTTTAAACGTTGACGACAGTGGTCCGCAGGAGGCACTAACCGTGGACGGCATGAAAAAAGTCCAATGCCCGAATTCGGCGATAAAGTGTAACCATTGATCAGCGATCTGACACATACTAGCAAAACGGTCTGAATGCTCTGTTGACACCTCGGTGGACGAGTTGGCTTTCTTCGTGTTCCTCTACTTTCTTCTATTAACACACAACACACACGCATTACCGTCATTGCAGTACAATTAACACGGCGACCAGTTTCGCGATAGGATAAGCCAACGTCTCAATAGGCAATAATGCTACCCCTGTCAAAGTCGCTAACATGGTGAGAATTTGAACTTGAGACATTTTGTTATGCTTAACACTAGTAAATGAAAGGGCAATAACTAAAAATATCTGTACTACTGAACTCGCAGAAACTCTTTCCTTCACAAAAACTAAGAGATAACATTTTAACAAAGGTAAACAAAAACAAAGATAAAACGTTGACATTGTTGCCACATCAGGCTTGAAATATATTCATTATGTTGTCAAAAAAACAAGCTTAAGACATTATTTTTTCCGGGAGTAAGGCACCGAGTATATGATCGCGTGCAAATGTTTGAATGTTGGTGAATGTGTACTGTACAATATACTCGTACACTATTGCACACCCACTATTTATTATATACTGAAGTTGTAGAAAAAAGTCGTCTAGTGTTTTACATGAAGAAGAATAGTACATAAAGGATCAGGGTCAATAAGCAGGGTTTCCAGCCCTGAGAATGGCTCAACTTTCAAGTGGATCGCATCAATGAAATTTCTTGCATTTAAATATTTTAGAACATAAATATGTTTGTTAAACTTTCATCAAGACTTTATCTTCTGAAACAAACATGTTTGCTTTACAACTCTGCAACTATGACCATTTGTAGACAGTGCTGTTTTGTGGTTATGAGCTCATTAGCAGCTCAGCAATGCGGTATAGGTCATAGGTCTAGTCTTGGAGACCAACGAGAAGCAAAAAGTAGCGGAACTAGGTTGACTCTATACTTCCCACGCCACGTTACCATCAGTCCATAAAGGATCACCATTATAAAACAGTCACACCGATAGACAGTCCAACGGATATGATTGACATGGTTGTTATTTACGGGTCGCATAACAGCCAAGCCTCAAAACTTTTGGTTTTCGCAGATTGTACATATCATATAAGACACAAAAAACGTAATATCATATTCAATTCGACATTTAAAATTTTTCGCGTTTACAGTACCTTTCCTCGCCAGTAGGTGTGGAAAGTAAAATCAACATTCTAACGGTATCGCCAAAAACATTCGTTGTTATACTTATTGTAGAGTTTAGTTAATCAAATTCTCCCTATTTCTTGGCCTATCTGCAGGATCACGACTTGCATAATTGTATCCATATGTTGGAACATTTCTCTAAAATTTTAAGGAAAAATGTATGGGGAATCTATTTTGTATGAAATATGTTTATTAGGTGCGTAGGTTTGCTGGGGTTGGGAACGTACAAATATCCTAACATCAAAAAATCGAGGTTTACTCCAACTTTTTTTAATTTTTATTCGCCACAACAAATTTTCTGAAAATGATCGGTAACCACGGAAACGTCAAAAAAAAAGCTTTAGTGATATCCGTTTTTTGTCCGTATTTCCATTGCCACTGAACCGATTTTGTAAAATCTACAAAGATTTTTCGTCCTTGACATAGTAAAAACCTTGTATGGAAATTTCATTCAAATTTCGAGCAGTACTTTTCAAATTATCGACAGGCCGACAGACAGACGCAAATAAGTGACGTGGTTTGCCGTGATATACGTATCATATAGCATCCAAAAAACATTTTCATTTTTTTGCAATTTCAATTCTTCCTCGACACTGTGGCACGGGAAGTAAAAAGTGGGTTTTGGTATTTTAGATAAACTCAAAATATTGTGCGCAAGTAGGTTAGAAATCTGACAATCACCACCTACCAATACCCATACGACGAAGACGACAACGCGACCCTTTCGTCTTCTGGCTCATAACTGTTCGACGTTCAGCGCTCTGCACAGACATGTAGCACCGCATCACTACCACAGTTGACTGTCAAGTGGTTGGAATGCCAAGTAGTCACAGAATTAGACCATATTCGCTTATTTGCTTCCCGTTTCTCTATCTCCAAGACCAAACTTAGGCCCTGTACTATACTGATGAGTACAAAGCAGCGCTGCTTGCGGTTGGTAATCGTTGCATAGACCGAAAGCAGATATACCCATTTCAGCTGACTGCCATAAATACTTAGTATTTCGACCACTCATCGGTGTGCATAGCAAAAGAGGGTTTCCCTGACATATTCATCGTATGCGATTTTCGTTAAAAGTTCAGATATTTTAGGATATTTCACTTTGTAAATAATATGAGTGTATGGTCTCAATCTTTCTACTTCAAATCTGTAATAAAGCACACTAAGATACAAAACATAAGTAAAACTGCCTTGTACTTCTCCACTCCGCTCACAATGAAAACTGAAGTTCCGACAGATCTATACAAAGGTGTAATGATGCTTCAGTTTTATTTTTGATGAAAGCGCAGTCGAGCAAGACTTATTCTTGTTTGTAACATATATTACCGGTAATCTGTATAATTCAGGTATTCTATACAATATCTAGCCAATGTATAGAATACCTGGGTTGCTCAGGCAATGTATGAAATGATGAATATTATTATCCATTACATACCTTACCTAAGGATTGTAGTACCTGCTGTTCCATCAGCAATGTGTGAAATTAATCTTGGTTTAAATTAATCAATGTTAACCGGCATACCTCTAAACTGACGGTCAAATCAAACAAGTTATATTATTTAAAATCAACTTCATTAAAATCAAAAGCTTTTTTTACTTTCCTGCAGAGATTGTGGTGTGGGGGTCGTTTCGTTAACTTCCATATTCTGGGATACTTTACACCCAAACACCAGTTTATCGAGTAGTACCCTTTTTATTTGCTACCTTACGCTTAGTTGTTTTGGTTTGGGTGCTACCCCGTCCATTTTCTTATGGGATTTTAACCTTCGGCTTGGGAAGGCATGGCTATTCACACTTCTCCAGTTTTGGAGCTGCCTTGCAGTTACCTAGGTATTGTATAGAGTACCAGATTATACAGGTGGCCGGTAATATGTATACGTTTTGTGTGTAGGTGTGTTTTATTATGGATTTGTAGTAGAAAGTATTACGACCACGCGCTCGTATCAAAGTACATAGTGAAATATCCTTGAAAAATTATGAGCTTTTGGCATTTAAAAAGCAATCAAGTACTAAAATGAAAAGAAGAATACATATGATCTAAGGTATGAAAAAGTGTAAGCTATTTGTGAACCCCTCTTATAGACACTGACTGAAATGTAATTTGGGACTAATAATACATTTTCAACCTCTGCTCACTGCACTACTAAGATAATAGAACTTGATAGAACGTGACTAAGAGCCAATTTAGCTTAGAAGCAGCTTCCAAGATACAATCTTTCATCATTTAAATATTTTCATTCATTTCAGTGGATTCAGGAGTATTTCAGCACACAGGTCATAGGCGGTACCGTTAGCGTGGATACCTTCTTCTTACTTTCATCGCTTTTAGTAAGCTACAACTTTTTCCAACACGTGGAGAAACGAGGAAATATCAACATACTCCTTATGTACATATACAGGTGAGGAGAAATGGAAAGTGGCTAAAAAGGTGTCGATTTTGTTGACATACCACATATAAAAAGAATTCAGGCCCTGTTTTTTATTCGCCCGATCACGTTTAAGTTACCCCAAGGTTACTGATGATCTCATCAAAATCAGTTCAATAACGCCAAAGAAATTCGACACGAAATTTTGCGTGCTTTGTTGTCCGTAAAAAATGAGGCTTTACACTTTTTTCTGGTATAAATACATACCTTAGCCCATTCTTCCTACCATTCCACTATGTCCACTTCTTCATGAAACACAAGTCAAACAGGTCCATGCAATTAGTCAGACAAGTTAGACAAGGTTTATCTGCCTCACCGATAGTGACCGTCCATCTGGCAACGATGCCCCTTCCCATATTGTCAGAGGCGGCATCGTACAAAGAAGGAACGCCGCTGTACGAGCAGAACAATCAAGCAGATCGTTACGTCCGGCGCTGAGCCCAGATAGCAGAAGGAGACGCATATCTGAAAAATTCTCAGATTTAACGACAATTGTATGGGGAAACCTATGATGTATGTAATATGGCTGATAGGTGCGTAGAATTACTGGGGCTGGGGGCGTATAGTTATACTAGTATGAAAATTGAGATATACCCTTCTCCATCCCCACATTATTTTTCATCTCTAACGTTTTTTCAAAAATGATCATGATACATAAAAATTTCATTGTAATCCTAGCAGTACCTTACAAGTTATAGACGGGTCAAGGATTAGCAGACAGACAGACCGACAGCAAGACAGACAACAAACCAGCAGATCAACATGAAGACCGACAAACAGACAGGCAAACCGAAATGAGTGACATAGTTTCTCGTGATGTCATATAACATTTAAAAAACATATCTCATTTTCTAATTTTTTTGCGAATACAATACTGCCTCGCGCAGCGACGTTTTTTTGTACACCACAGCAGCCGCGCAGGCAGAAGAATAATTTTCAGGACACCACAGCTGCTATGAGGAGCTTGAAAAACTTCCGATTCCAATTTTTTAACTGCAAAGGTTGGTAGAACTGGGAAAGCCCTCCTCATGCAGATTGTTCCGCAAGCTCCATACCGTAAGAGCAAAGGAGCGGTTGTATCGGCCAGTTCTGTACGTACGACTTTCGACACGGCGGCAGACAGATCTGAGGAGAAAAGCGCGCTGCTGTAGAAGAGAGCTAGATCGCTGACAAACCACCGGTGCGAAAGGGTCCCAAGGCTGTCCGTTAGAGAAGAGTCATCTGTTGGACACTCCTCCTGTAAACAACTTCGCGCATGAAGTAGGAAGTGAAACGAAGAAAAACCAGTCAAGACTAATAAAATCTTTTTCGCTTGCCACGACTGCTCCGATTTTCCATAATACGGAGAGAAAATTTTGATTAGGGTAAGCTTTTCCAGGACGAACAAACCTCTCAATTAATTTTCAGCTTTGATTCTTAATTAACAATGCCAACACGCTCTTTCATCCGTCGGATTCTTTCGTTTTCCTCATCCCCTTCCTTTCTTCTGACATCCCACGCAAATCAGCGAAGAAGTATAATCGTGACAAATTTTGAAAATGAGATCTACGTTCTTTTGATGTTTAATGAGAGGCACATCACGAACAACATGTCACTCATTTCCGTTGGTATGTCTGTTTGTCTGTTCATCCTTGTACCCTCTGTACCTTGGAAAGTAGCACAGATACAAGTTTGTTATTACTGTGCCAAAAACGAAATAGCTCTGTTCGTGTTGAATATACATATATCCAGTGGTGGATGAGCTACGGGTAAAATACCAAAAATATAAAGTTACTGAAATGTCGCTTTCTAACGTTTATAATTTCTCTGGACATTTCTTGAAGGGGGGAAATATTGGTAGTGGGAAGGATCTCTATTATTGGCTTAAGTATACTGAGTGACACAAACAGATATGTTTATCCAATTTTAATAATTTTTGGCGTTTATGGTCAGTGTTCCTTACTAGTAAAATGATTAAATTTTCAGCTTGATTCGTCAACTGACTGCAGAAGCTGGTTCACTAATGTACGCAGCCACCACAAACACTTAACAGAAAAACCTGATCATTTTATCACTTGTTCATGGCAAGATAAATCGATATGAAAAAAATTCTTGAATTCTAATAAACAGACGTAGGTGTTTTACCTTTTGTGACACTGAGTATATATTTACAGGCTCCAAACCGCAATACTACATACCTATTAGATATATGTCACTCATAGATTTTCCGGTATATTTGTCCTTAGGCTTAGAAATAGAAGAATAACCTGACTTGAGCTGACAGCTGGCGAGGTTCCCTTCTCGCGTAGGAACTTGCAACAATGTTAGATGACCAGTACCATCGAAAGGACAGAGGATAAAATGATAAGATTGCTTTGGGGACTGGGGACTAATTGACCTACTTTATTCATTTGATTCCTTTGTTATGTATGTTCGTAGTTAGTTAACTTTTTTTCTGAGAGAGGTTAACATGGGCTGTTATGAACCAATGACACCATTGCTTGGGAAATGCGGAGTCTACATCTTGATGCCATTTTTTCTTCTTCTCTTCTTTTACTTTCTGATTTTACTTGGCATGTGGGTAACTAGATCTGAGAGGTTGACCTACAGCAAGCAGTGGCGGATAAATGAAAATTAAAAGAGAGTTCAATTGGTTGTTTCAGAAAGGTTGACAACCTAAGACTTTCAGCACAGCTTGGATAACAATCCGCAATAGAATTCTCCTGTCAATATCAAAAGCGGCCGCCATTTCGGTAGAGAAAACCGCATGTTAATTCCCCTAGTACAACGATGAATCAGGTTTTAGCGTTCAGTTTGTTTGTCCAAAAAGCGACGAATTATTGATGACTATTTATTCATGACTATTTATTTAAGAAAAAGCTTTAAAATAAATTTGTATTGGTGGAAGTATTTCCATTGAACAGAAAAATGCTGCTGCAATATTCTCAATCAATCTTCAATGTAAACACTGGTAAAAACACCAGGCAAACAGAACGTTCATAGAATCACTAGAATATCCGTGTTTTTGTCGCGGAAAAAATTGAGAGCAAACCACCAGCAAAGTGACAACCAGCACAATCGAACCTGATACCTCTGACGACTTCTCAGCCAGGACGCTTCTACGTACAGGGCGAGTTTTTAATGTGTAAGCGATCTGTAGATCCGATATTTTGAGTACCTAACAAAGTTAGTTATAAAAATTGTAGGCAACTACGAGCCCCTTCCCACTTCAGTTGGCCCAACTATTGAAATCTTAGTTTTTTTTTCTTATCAAACACAAATAATAAAAATGTAGCAGGGCGTTATAGGTTTAAAATATTAACAATGAATATTTTGATAATATATAGTAGAAAACACCAACTTTATCACTCCCTAATTAAATTTACAACATAAAAATAACACATGTTGCAATTACAGCATATCAACCTATTTTCATTTCAATGCAAAATAAGTCTATTACGCATAGGTGGCTGTGAAAAATAAAAGCCATGACAATTGTTTTTATTAATCACAACCGTCAAAATACGTTTAAAATAGTTTTGGGTAGTTAAGGTTTTCAAAATGGATAGAGGGAAGGTTATTAATGAGAAAATTCGGTTACTGAAAATTAATTTTTTTAATTCTGGGAAATCAAACTCAAAAATTGCAACGTTGTTAGACTTATCGCGGTACAGTGTGAGAAATATTGTTAGAAGATATAACGTAACTGGTTCAGTTAGTATTAGGTCACGATATGTGAAAAAAAGTAATATCACAAATGCCGTCCGAAGAGCATTAAGAAGAATAATCGTGAAAAACAGGCGTACCAATTATTTACAATTAAGTGCTCTGTGGAGTGACGCTGTTGGCAGGAGAATTTCGAGGTCCACAACTTATAGAGAGGCCCACAAACTGGGATTTAGCACTTGTAAGGTAAGTTTTCTTATAAAGAAAAGTGAAGTAAAAACCCTAAAGTGGCACAACTTGTTTATAGGCCAAAGAAAAGCCACTATTAACTCCACTGCAAAAGAAAAATCGGCTTAGATGGGCTAAAGAACATAGGCAATGGACACCTCAACAATGGTATGCAATACAATGGAGTGATGATACCCGATTCGAAGTTTGTGTTGGTGTCAGTCGCAGTAGAGTTATTTGCAAAAAAATGAAGCATTCCATGTTGACTGTCTGAAGAGAAAAGTGAAATTTCCAGCATCTATTATGGTTTGGGGCAGTATGTCATCAAAAGGAGTAGGAAAACTTCATTTTATTGATGGAAATGTGGATACAAACAAATATTTGGCAATTTTAGAAGAATCGCTTTTACCAGTGATAGAAGTATGTTTGACATCCGGCCAAGACTTTGTGTTTCAGCAAGATGGTGCAGCGTGCCATACCTTCAAAAAGGCTATAAAATGGATGGAAGAAAATAATGTACCACTTTTGAAATGGGTTTCTAGCAGTCCAGATCTGTCACCTATTGAAACTTTGTGGTACGAGATTAAAAAGGTTCTACGACAACATCCTGCTCGTACAATCACCGAACTGAGACAGAAGCTTTAAGAAATATGGGTTTGTTTTACACCAAATTTTTGCCAAAACTTGGTTAACACTATGCACCAAAGAATTTCAGCCGTAATAAAAAATAAACGTGATATTACCCACTGGTAATCTTTCAATTGTTGCTTTGTTAACTTTGCGCATTTATTCGCACATTGTTTATTTGTTCAGATGTTCTATTAGTTATAGGTCTAAGTGATTTGAAAATATGTATTTTTTACGACTAGAGTGTATCTAAGATGTTTTTGAGAAAATAAATTGTTTTAGAAGTAAATAGTTTCGTCATGTTTAGTTTATAAAGGCATATTTTGGTACAAATCTTGAAGTCTGCCAACTGAAGTGGGAAGGTTTGTCAACACATATCTTTTTTTAATCGAATATCCTCTTCACTCATTCTAAACCCTAACTATACACATACCATAATTCAGAGTGGTGAACCTTAGAGAGACTTAACCGGAGGCTTTCATTTAAATGTTCATGTCGTCTCAGAATAAAATCTGAGCATCTATTCGTTCTTACCAAACAATGGCAGATTAGCAAAAGTAGCAAATTGCTACGGGTCCGGCACGGGTATTATGTAAAAAACATATAAAACGTCAAAAAATCTGTAAAATGTCATCTTGCAGACTAGGTAGCTTTTAGGGTGCAACCAAACGTTTGCTCACTGGGATCGTTAGGAGCGTGGAGCGTGTATCTATGGAGGGCTAGATCTACTACACGCATTGTTGGTTGCATATGTTTTGTGAAGCCGAGTAGTCAATAGTTTTCATCTCTGAGAAGAAAGTTGGTTGAATGGCAAGATCGCATCTGGATGATTGTATTTATTGGTCTGCATATGTATAAAATCAGTGATATTTGCAGCGCGAGAATTGTTACTGAATATAATGTCAATGAAATATATCTATTAGCTGTGCCCGACGGATTATTTATATGTTGTCCTTTCTGAAGACAGGTTATGTTCAAAGTTATAAATTACGGTTTTTCATATTATTGGCATACAAATCCTCACTATGCATCTTTGTATTGCTGTTACCTCCAGTAATGCCATCTTTGAAACAGATTTTACATTACATCAGAGTCAAACATTGATAACGAAGCATCATAACATTTGGGCATCACGTACAAAGTACAAAACGAGTTCACAACGTAGCCAACAGCTGGTGCTAAGTTAACATCTTGTAGAAAAACCTACATAATGTCACAAAAAATCAATTAAATGTAAACAAAATCGACATAATGTCACTTCTCAAGATACGTAATACCCGTGTTGTGCACCAACGCTTTGTGACAGGAAAAAAGCATCTCGCTTGGGGAAGAGATCGCTGATGCAGCCGCTACCCCTTTCACCCCACTCTTCAATCGCCCCTTGACACTTTAATACAGTTTGTTCCAAGAACTGCGTTGGCTTGATCCAGTACCGTTACCAAAATAGAATTATTTCAAACAAATGTTACTGCTGTAAAATATAAAGTGATCAGAATTAATTTTTAACGCACGACACTGATAATGTTTTCACATAAACAGACCACGCAAAACACACATCCAAAAGCTAAAAAAAAGCGTAATTGCAACACGTTACAAAACTTACATTACGAGTCTATTCCTATTTGAGAAGTCGCTGTTTGGGAATCATGGAATATGACTTATAAGCTATCAATCTCAGTGTTTTTTCGTACAAAATATCCCATAGCTCCATAAGTAGCACTACAGACCCTATAGTGTGCTATATCCAGAGTCGTCCTTAACAGATGCGAGGCCTGGAGCAAAACATTTTTGCGATGCCTTTTTTTTCATTTTTGATGGAGTCATTTTATGTCAAAACACACCAATTATTTACGTTAATCTTTTTTATGTGCCAGGGTTGATGTCTGTTTTTATTTTTGATGTAAGTATACAATATTTTACTCTGTGTAAAGAATTGATATAAGAAAGAAATATGATTTATGACTATGTTCTAAACTCATCCACTTTAATCTTTTAAACGATGAGTCATTAGGAAAATTATAATAAAAGTTATTTCTGCCAGAAAATAAATAAATTCGTATAAGAAATCTTTTTTTGTGGTGAATAATCAATCATACACATATTACAAAATATTCATATTATTTGCACATACTATTATTTGTTTAGTATTCTTAAGTGAAAATGTTGCATATTGTTTAAACTTTTGCTGAGTAGATTCTAACATAGGCTCATCTTATCCCTCGAACTCAAACATTCTTCTTTTCTTTATATGTCTCACTTTTTTGAACTTTGGCTCTACACCCAGAGTTTCACTAAGTTCTCTTGCTATCAATGTAGCCGCCACAAAATTTTCAACTCTGAATTTCTGAACTAGCCCTTGAAGTAAATGCCGCACAACTCCAAGGCAGCGCGCCGGCAAGCGTGAGTCGCCCACCGCCTCACCGGCGCGGGGTTTGGGCAGTTGTCACCCCGGACCCCGCCGTCACTATCAAACGATTGGAATATTTTATCACGATTATCCCCTTCCTGGGTTTTGTAATTAATCAACAATTTAAAATATTGCGACAGTAATCAGACAGGTATCTTAGGCACATCTATTTGTACATTTTTATATTATTTTCATTCAACCAAAGCTTGTTACTTATTTGTAAGCGCGAGGCCTGGAGCTCCACCCTAAAGAAGGCACTGGTTTTATCAAAGTTTTTCTTGTGAAGAGGTATTTCAAAATATACCTACCAAAATAATCATTCAATCAATCGAACAATACATGTTTGTGTTATGTAAATATGAGTCACCCTGTGGAGAGAGGCACATTTTTCTAGTAATGAGCGTACAATTTTTATAATTAACTGTTTTAGGTACTCAAAATATCGGAACTACGGACATTGAGTATCCCAGCCTATGAGGGCAATCAAATTTTTGTTCGAATTGAGATACGCATACCCTCTATTTTTTTTTCATTTAACTCTAACAGCTCAAAAAATAAATACTATTGCGATCGATAACCCGTTCGTCTTTCGGTCAAATTTTGGATTTGAAAGTTAATAGGGAAACCATGTATGGGTTCCAAGAACTAATTCTTACTCGACAAATAATACACTGCTTTATTTGTGCAGCTTGTCAAGTGTAGGAAGATGCGAATTTTTGAATAATGTCACGCCTTCTCGGTGCGCAGTAGCTAGCGGCTCAACTCGCCGGACGAAGCAGTAGTCTCTTGTCGCGTCTAGACTAGTTACCGTACAGTCAGGAGAAAGATTCTCAGGCAGTGAAACAACTTTATTACTTATCATCTGTGAATTTTATGTATTGTTACGAGTTGGTAGTTTGAATATATACAATTTTACGCTATTAATTGTCGCTATTGTTTCCTTGGTGACCTATGAGATTTACTCCTTTTTAATGGATTTTAAATCCAAATTACAACGTAAAGTTTTATCAGGACAAACTAGGGAGGTTTTAGCAAATGTTATATTCTTTATGCAACGAGAATCAGAAGGAAATAAGCCTCTTAAAGATTTGTAGTCAGTTCAGGAGCGTACAGCCATGGCCACGGGAGCTAGTCTATCGACTATTAGGAGGATATCTCGCGAAATGAAATCTGTTGAAGGACATCTTTTCCGACACCAAACAAAAAAAGACGACGGGCCACTCCAAAATCTGATTCCGATTTTTGCATAACGGAAAAGAAGGTTCCAACTTTGTGGCGCATACACAGGGAATTTGTTCAAGAACACAATTACACTGGATCACATGCAACTTTAAGGAAACCGATGAAGACAATGGGATTTCGTTGGAGGAAGGCAAGAAATAATAGAAGACTTATTATGGAGGAACCAGAAATTCAACATCTCAGGAGAATTTTTCTGAGAAGGATAAAGGAGTATAGAGAAAAAACTCGTCCTATAATTTATATGGACGAAACATACATCCATACATCACATACGCATGAAAAGAGTTGGAGCGATAATACCAATGAGGGCCTTCACAGCCCAGTTTCAAAAAGACAAAGATTCATTATTGTGTATGCTGGTAGTGAAAATAGTTTCGTGGAAAATGCATATCTGAAATTTAAATCCTATAGTAAGTCGGGATCATATGAAAGAATGACTAAGGCAAAAAACATACATTTCACTGACATGTTGAAAATTGATTTGTATAGCCTTATCGAGATGCATGAGCCAGCATATATGACTTATGAAATAGAGAGAATAATGACTGAAAAAAGTCATTCTGTTTAGAGATTGCCACGATATCACCCCGTCTTGAACCCAATTGAGTTGGTATGGGCATCTTTGAAACAATATGCGGCTGAGAGAAATGTATACTTTAATCTCAAGACTGTCGACAAAGTTTGCGACGACTTTTTCTCTTCTTATCCCACAGAAGAATGGAAGAAGCGATGTGAGCATGCGAAAGGTTTTGAGAAGCAGTATATGGTAATGGAACCAGCACTCGACGCAGTTGTGGACCAAATAATAATAAACCTAGACGAAAATAGCGATAGCGAAACCGAAGATTTAAGATTAAGTAGTAGCTGAGATTCCGATTCCAAACTTTCAGGATTAGATCATCTGTAAAACTTCATAAATCTTTAAAATATTGCCAACTGTATCTCCTACGATGTTAGTTTTCTGACCTTACTTTTCATTTGATTGCATATGAATTGAAATTATGGACAATTAAAAATAGAATGAGTATCAATCAATTTCAGTCTTATAGCAATACTTATTTTATGGAATAAATTGTCTTGCTGTCCTTTTGACACATGGCAACAATTTCTTTTAAAAAAAGCAGACCTCACATAAGACGTATTCCATTATTGAAATTATTTGATTAATTTAGGACGCAGACTGTACCACTCGAGATCAAATGGCACGTGCTACCTCTTTAGCTCCGAATGCGTTCTCCCTCTCTCGTGTGCGCAATCCCAGCAAATCCTCAAATCTCTTCCTACATTTGACGAGCTGTAACTGATATTTCTTAGATATTTATCATTAAAAGAACATTATTTACTGAATTTTATTTTCAATGATTTATTTTTGCAGTCAGGATATACCTGCATGTGTTTTTGTACGCAACGTGATAAAAATTGTTTTTGTTCCTCATCAGCAGTGATTAAGCCGTGGAAGTTTTGCATTAACTTGACTGCCCTTTTTTGCCGTATCGTTCACTGCTCTCAGTCTTTGCGCGTTATTCTTGGCATATTCAAAAGAATCATTACGTGGCCATGAAGTTGGACACTCGTCAATTTTGACGAATACCGACCATCGAAGCATGGTCTTGTACGTCCGACCACAGACAGTCAACCATGGACAGATAATTTGTGCTTTTTGGCACCTCGTCAGCATCGTCTACACTTGGCTTCAGGTCAACGAACGAGAGCATTGTAATTAACCTCTATCTGAGGTATAAAATCTATTGAAACCAGACAGTATAAGGTACCATCTATCGCCAGAGTCGCAGTTGAAGCTGGATTATTTTAACAGTTAGCATATTATATCAAAGCAGTAAAAGAAGACAAAGGAAAATTTATTCGTCAGACTTAACATGAAGTGGGCCAGACGGTCCTTATTTCGATGGGATGTAGCGTTTACCGTGGGCCGAATTGGCAACAGTTTTTATCAGAGTTTCCTCATCTACGTCGTCGTCAGAGATAAGACAGTGACCCCATCTGTCAAATTCCATAAATGTTCTCAGAACTTTTGTAACGCTGCTTTTGAAATGATTTTGTCAATTGTTTCGTAAGCCTTCATTGCGTTTAAAAAGCATCTGGTTAAGTGCTTTTACCGCTAAATTCCTTTGCAACCACGGTTTCACGTATGTTGTCACGATGAACAGGCAAATAATTAACAAAGCTGCCTTATCCCTATGAGAAAGTGTGAGCTGGAAACTCAGCAACGCTATTTTTAATGAACAGATTGCTCTGGCCATCCATCGATCTTGATGCATGGCGCCTGGCGGTCGTACCTTAAATTTTTTCTCTGTATCTCTGCCAAAGAATATGTTTGAAAGTTCTATTAACTCTCGATAGTCGTCTCTAGCAACTTCTTTGGCCAATTCATGTCGGTAAGATTCTAGCAGCTTGTTAGTCTATGAAATATTCAGGCATGATAGCTTCTCAGTATAAACCTGTATTTTCTCGGGATCCACACCTCTCCAACTTTTAAAACATTGGAAAGTCAGGGTTTGTGATCACTTGGTCGATCTTTGATTCAAACTCGCCTTTTAATACCAATTCGTAGACGTGATGGCATTTCTTTATGAGGTTTCTGTTCGAGAAGCACGCAGATACAGTCGGTGCGACCCGTATTTGAAGCAGTAGTATCACAGCAGATAATCTGAACTATATTTTCAAGATTCCAGTCAATAATAGCTTCCCAAACTGCCTGGAGAGTTATCCAATGTTGGCACTGCAATAAGTTGCGCACTATTTTCATACGCTATAACAATCGGTAGGCGTTCTTTTTTAGACTTGCAGTGGACAGTTACAGTATCCGGTACCATACTTTGGAAATCAAGCTATATAGCTTCTGGGCGTTCCTTTCGCTTTTTCATACGAATTCTTTGAATGGATGTCTTGCTTATAAAAAATTCGTCAGTGTTATATCCAAGTACCCCGATGGTTGCTTCAATAATAAAAACAGCATTGCTAATATTTAACCCTTAACTACTGTAGTGCAGAAAGTATAACGTCATTAATGTGGTGCGGTCTCAGTGACCGCAAATTATTAACAACCACAATAACAAAAAATAAAATATTTTGCGTGAAGTAAATATTCAAGGCAGAGTATAATGAGGCCTGAAATAAGGCATAACATATAATGTTTACCATGATTTATTTAGAAAAACAAAAACATCGAACATCATTCATTTCGACATATTTTTATACAAATTCCTTATCTTAGTTAGCTATACAACAAATTAGCAACACATTCTGAAATATGAATAAACTGGGCACTGAAACATAAATTAGTTTGAGTGATAGCTTGAAAGGAATAAAAAAATACAAGGGGTGAAGAAGTCAAAGATTGAGTTTACAATTTTTACAAATTGATTGACGCACACTCCAAACAAGTAGGCTCATAGCACATTTTACATAAATAAAAAGTTTTTATTTTAATTCTTGTTGGACAAGTATAACATGTATTTCTTTTTTCTAATTTTTTCTCCGAAACATCCTCTTCAGCACGGTCAGGGAGTGATAGAATTCTACGAATTGTAGTCCGAATGTCACTAATATCAAGTAAGTACGACCAGATCGCATTCTGGTTGGTGGTCTACTATCTTGCAAAGAATATTGAATTTCCAGGTTTTGAATTATGCGACGTATAGCCAGCTGAGACGGTGCAACATGACAACCATATTTAACCTGAAATGTTCTTTGACTAACGACAAAACTTCTCGATCTTTGATAGAATATTGGGACGATTTCCGAACGTTGAGGTAATGTTAACTTGTTCATGGTTAGATCGCAAGCCTTACTGAACACAAAATAACTCAGCTATCGAAAAAGTATATCCATAAACATAATTCACTGTTAAATGTGCCTATATAGTCGCGCATCATAGCGAGCAATTGTGACCATGGGTTGGGGAGTGGCGCGTGAACTTTCACAATTGAGAAATGATACAAACATTCAACAGCAGTGTATTTTTATTTATAATTCAGGCAAAAATCGCATCTATAATTTCTGAGAGTATCCGAACCTGCGCACTGTGCATGACACCAGGATGCACAAAGTACACATCGATACCATAATTCCATATCCTTTCCAACTTCGCTGCAAATAGTACAAAACTCGTTTGATAGGAATGGTGTTTGCTGAGAAGTTACTTCGAAACTGCTATCCAGATCGTCTAGCTCATCATCGTCGCAGATGTCTGATAGAATTTGTTCCGCTCTTTTTGCCTTTCACCTTCTGTTCATGCTGACTATTGAAGCATTTTCCCACAGTTCCTCTCTCTAGAGCTCTCTGCTTCCTTTCATTAGATATCTTTTTTCATTTTGTTTCCTTCCTTTAGTCGCTTCCGTTCTTGTGCTTTTTTTCCAACTTCTCCTTCATGGATGTACTTGTATTTCTGAATGTTGCTTCTCTGGCGTCTTTCTCTTCTTTTGATATATTTTTTTGGTTTTCACCAGAGGATCCATGGTGTAAAACGAATAATTCTTTGAAATTCCTGGCTGTGGATCCTTGTGATCAAGAAATGGACTCATAGATGTACCTATCAGCTACCGGCGGATCTCCACTATTTAATTGGGAGCCGGTCGGAACCGCAGCTTCTACAGAGGCTTCCTCTACTAGAAAACTATTTGCTGGATTCGCGGGAGCAAAATCCTCTTCTTGAAATCTATCAGGGTTCAATGGAAATGTGCGAGTGGTTCTGAAACCGGAAACAGCTTTTTCAATTTTGTCTACTTGTATAAAAGCGTTGTCGAGTAGTTCTGTGACATCATATTCCGTAATCTTTTGATGACCAGTAGTAGAGAGAAAAAGTTCATATTGCCTGTAAAGTGCGTTCTTCAATGGGTAACATCTAAGTGCTGGAGGTTATCCGAAGTATGAGGTGGAATTGTAACCATGTGGATATTCTTCGCTTTACAGTAGTTATAGGCCTCAATCGAAATATGACTGGTATGATTATCCAACACCAAAAGAACAGGATCATTATCGGTGGGTTTTATATTCCTTTCAAAATGCTGTAGCCACTCCACAAAAAGGTCGCAATTTATAATTGAAGGAGCGGCATTCTCCTTCTGGGATATATATGTATGAGCATAGGAGGTATTTTCAGCAACATTTACGGAAAAAAACACTGTTATGGCCCTTCCCCTCTCTCTAGAAATAGCGGCACCCAATTTTTAAGCCCCTATTGGTCCAAAGACTTTTGGACATTTCTTCCGGACTTTTGTAATACCAGTTTCATCTATATTATACACTCTGTTTGCTTGAAAGTTATGTTTTTCTATCAGCTTTCTGAGATTAGAGTAAAACGTGTCTACAGCGTCTTTATTGAATGAAGCAATTATGTTCAAACTGGTTCCTTCAGGCTGTCGAAGTGAAATCTCTATTCAGTAGATCCACGAAGTGGCGTGGCACACTTGGGGCTAACCGTAAACGCGCGTAATTTGAAATAATGAGCTGCGCACAATTCCCCCACCTTCCTCCACACAAAACTTTATTTTCAAGTGCTTTGACATTATTCAGGTAAAATTAGAGGGTATGCGTTTTTTGGGACACCCTAATGGACATATTACATTACTGATTAAAGATTCACCATGTATGTAGGAGCATCCCCGTTGAGAAGTCATTGTCAGAAGTATCAGGTTGGATTGCGTTGGTTGTCACTTTGCTGGTGGTTTCCACTGTTTTTTTTTTCGCAAGAAAGATACCAAAATTCTTGTGATTGAATGGAGGTTGTACTTGTTGGCTATTTTTAGCAATGTTTACATTGAAAATGCGATGGACTGATGATATCGCAGCAGCCTGGAATACATTTATTGTAAATACTTACACCATTACATATTTATTTTGAAGCCATTTTATAGATAAGTAGTCACCAATACTCCGTCGCTTTCTTTTGGACAAACACCCCTTTCTATCATCGAATCGCACAAACTACACTAGATCATATCGAAATATTATCGTTTAAAGACTGCCGCTGGCATGGCAAACACCGTTTTCATCGTTGTACTGAGGGAATTTACCTGCAATTTTCTCCGCCGAAATGGCGGCCATCTTTGACACTAACAGGAGAACGTCATAGCTGATTCTTATCTAAGTTGTAAGTCTAATCATATTAGACGAAAATACCCTTGGTTTGCGAAATAATTGTTAAGTCTGGTTTTACTGCTGCAAGTTGTTCAAGGGGGTATTCAAAACATGGACGCATGAAATGGATACACCAATTTTTGTAGGAAAACTTTTTATTCTACAACAAAGAATGAGAAAACGTGTGTTTTTGGGATTCAATCGAAAACGTTGGTAGGAACAAAAAAGCTCTTTCGATAAAAGATTTTTAGGTGTTTATGAGATCTACAAAATGAGACCACATGTGAAAAGATCCGACTGGTAGCAAAAAAGTTATGGCCGCAAAATGCAGGTTTTGGCACTTGTTGGTAATGCGACGATGGTTTCTCGGAGATACTTGAAGCTCTTCATATTTGTAGGATACATACTTCTAAATAACCACAACAAAATTAGAGTCGATTGGTGAAGTAGTTTTTGAGAATTTCAAATTGTTTGTCTCAAAACACCTGTTTTCCGACCATCACTACTAGTTTATTGAGCAATATACAGGGTTACTCCAAAGGACATTTTTAGCAAAATACACTAGTTTACCTTGCCGATATGAATCGCAAACCATTCCGGAAGATAAATGCTATTTCTAGGCAAAAAAAAGGATGGGTTTTGTTTTTATTCTAAACAAATTCAAACATTTCGTATTTGTAAATAATTCGCAACAGAAGATGATGACACATTCGCTTTGTTTTAAAATGTGTATAGTAACGTACGTTTTTCGAATATCCTAGCGCATTTGTTCAATTACTCATAAATACGAAATGATTGAATTTGTTTACAAGAAAGAAACGTAACCTTTGCTTTTCGCATAAAAGTAATATTTATCTTTGGGAATGGTTTGTGTTTCATATCGGCAAGGTAAACACGTGTATTTTGCTATAAAATGCTCTTTGAGCGAACCCTGTATATTGCTCAATAAACTAGTAGTGATGGCCGGAAAACAGGTGTTTTGGGATAAAAAACTAGAACTTCTCAAAAAACTGCTTGACCAATATACTCCATTTTTGTTATTGTTATTTAGAAGTATGAATCTTTGGGATTTTAAGAATTTCAAGTAGTTGCGCGTCGCATTACCAACAAGTGCCAACACCTGCATGTAGCCGCGTTTTTCAGCCATAACATTTTTGGTATTAGTTGTATCTTTTTACGTGTAACCTCATTTTGTAGGTCTCATAAATACCTAAAAATCTTATACAAAAGGTTTTTTCGTTCCTGTCAACACTTTCGATTGAATCCCAAAAAACACCTTGTCTCATTCTTTGTTGCCAAATAAAAAGTTTTCCCACAAAAATTGGTGTACCCATTTTATGCGTCCATGTTTTGAATACTCCCTTGAACAACTTGCACCAATAAAACCAGACTAAACAATTATTTCGGGGAAATTTGCTAATATGATTAGACTATGTGGTTTCAGTATGTCTGTGGGCAACAACATTTTTTTTAGGTATGTGAGGATAACCTCACCACTATTCATAGTTGTTGCTGGGTATGCTACTGTCACGAAACACTTTGGATCTGGACCCAAGTGGACGCAATTCTGCGAGAGTCTTCTAGCTCCTTGCCAGAAATATTGGTGGAGTGCTGTGCTTCACGTACAAAGCTACGTCAACCCACATGCACCGGTAAGCTTTGAAAAACATCTAGCAGGTCTAACAGTATATGTTATCAAACAGCTGCAGTCTTATATTTTTGCTTTTCACTGACGATAAAGCATTGTAATCTGGAAAAATTTCGAAAACGAGATATTGCATTTTTAGGATATTACATGACATGTACGGCTATAAATTTATCACCCGTCTAACTTTTTTTATGGCGGTTGTAGATAAAAGTAATAGGATCTAATATAAACTTCTTCATGTAATATTTTTTTTGTATACCGGGTGTCTCAGAAAAGTGCTATCGAGTGAAGTTTTATTTTTTAAGTGGAACACTGTATATTTTTAATGAAAATGGCGGTCCTTTTTTTATTTCAAACATATATGGTTTGTTAAATTTATTTTAGCGACTAGATGAAAACCGGTTCGAACTCGGATACACATGAGTAAATGACACACGAACTTTAAACTTTTCGGCAACCGAATGACAATACGAGGGATGTCTCTTAAGTTTTGCATATAGAAACATAGTATAGGCCGCGCGGATCGAACGTCAGTACTGAATCTTAACCTCACTCTTTATTAAACTTAAGTTCAAAGTTTCACAACAATACGTGCAGTGTTCTCACTCCAGTGAATTTTTAAGTGTCACCAAGTCATTAGAGCTCAACCGAGAACATTTTCGCGCCATAATTTATTACAACTTTCAGAGACAATTATCGCAACAAGAATGCCTTGCTGAGTCACTGTCTGTTTTCGTCAACAAAGCGCCACACCAATCGACAATTTCCCGTTGGCATGAAGAATTCAAATGTGGACGGGTGGGTCTTAGCGACGATCCCAGGGTGGGTGCACCAAAAATGGCAGTCACCCAGGAAAACATATCGCGAAATTGAGGCGTCCTTGAAGATCTCAAAGACCTCAATTTAAAGAATTTTACATGAAGATTTAGGAGTAAGAAAATGAGTGTGTCGTTGGATAGCCCACCTGTTGACTGAAGAGCAGAAACCATCCAGGGTCAATTGGTGTCAAAAAACGCTTGACCGTTTCAATTCCGGAAACTCAAAAAAGGTGTACAGCATTGTTGATGGTGATAAATCGTCGATTTATTGTTATGAACCAGAAAATCATCGACAGTCGTCTGTTTGGGTGTTCCAAGGTGACGAAAAGCCAACAAAAGTCATCCGTTCTCGAAGTGTTTCGAAAAAGATGGTCGCGACATTTGTGTCAAAAGCGGGTCATATTGCAACAATTCCTCTTAATGAGCAAAGAACCATTACTGCGGATTGGTATACCACCATTTTTTGTTGGAGAAAAGTCATCACCGAGCTTCGAAAAATCAACCCCGAAAGAAGAATCCTCCTCCACCAAGACAATGTAAGCTCGCACACAGCCTAAAAAACAAGGCAGTATTTAACGGAAGAATACCTGGAATTATTGGTCCATCCTACATATAGTCTCGATTTAAATCCTAACGATTTCTTTACTTTCCCGAAAATTAAAAACAGACTGCGTGGTCAAAGGTTCCAGTCATCAGAAGAAGCAGTTGACGCTTTCAAATATGCCGTTTTGGATCTGCCAGCAAACGAGTGGAATAAGTGCTTCGAAAATGGTTCTAGCGCATGCAGATGTGTATTAATCTTTGTAGAGAATACTTAGAAAAACAATAAAGTCATTCAAAACTACATACGGTGTTGTTTTTTCTTTGCATAGGCAAAACTTAAAAGATATCCCTCGTAAGTATGATAGATCATATATATTTTGAACCAGAAGAAAAGGGAGTACCGTTTCCCTGAAAAAAATACAACATTGTTCGATGGCACATTTCCGAGACATAAAAATATTCCATGGAAAACTTCATATTAGACCCTATAACATCCTTATTCAACTTATTGTTCTAAAAAGCCATATAATAAAGATAGAGGGGGTCAACTGATAGCCAGAAACCCTATACATCATGAAAAACCATGACACCCTTTTCCGTTGATCTGTCTTTCGGTCAATCTATGTGTCGGTCGGTCTGGGCGCTAATCCTTGGCCTGTCGTTTATACACAAGATTTCTAGTATGCCACTAGTATGGTAAAAAAGCTTAATTGTTTTTTAAAACCGGTCCTCTTGAGGCTGAGCAAAGTGACAGAAGAAGAAATAAATAAAAATTGCTCATGTTTCTCTTTTTCACTCCTGAACATTTCAAATTGGGAGTTAGGGGTTGGTGGGGATGGTATGCCTCAATTTTTTGACTTTAGTATATTTATATATTTCCAATCTCAGTAATTCAACCTACCTATTACCGGAAAAGAAGATAGCATCAAAGCACAGCGTGGAATAATACGTTTGGAGGGGTCGCAGTGGTGATCCCAGGATTCATATTGATTGAACGAAACGATATTAACGAGGGATTTTTATCCTCATTGGGGCAACATTCACTCATCCCAGATGCGTACGACATCAAAGGGTACAAGTTTAATCTCAGCTGGTTACGTAAGGACGTTACGTTTCGAATTTCCGATGAACTTCGAACTGTACGAGCAGTTGCCAGTAAAACTCCTTTCTGCATCGTCTTGTAAATATTGCCATTGACATCCGTTTTCTTGATATTCTGCAGCACCGTTCTTGGGATTACTCCGGCTTATGATAGAATCATTGGGATAGCATCAACACTGTCCATCTTGCATTGTTGTTTGATTTGAAGTTCGAGCTCCCTATACTTCGCCATTTTTTCATTATGCTTTGTATGTAAGATGAGAGTTGTTTTACTCAGTTTCTTATTGACAACAATTATATCTGGTCTGTGTCTCGTGTGCTGGTCGGTGAGGACAGTGCGGTCCCAATATAGCTTGCATTCGTTGTTTTCTAAAATGCTTTGCGGTGTGTATTTATAATAGGATGCCATTCTATTTATCAGCTTGAAATTGTGAACTAGGTCTTCGTGTAGGATTTTGGCCGCTATGTCATGTCTTTCTTTGATGTCCGTCGTGGCGAACGCCTGACACCCTCCAGTCACGTGTATAGTTTCAGAGTCTGAGCATCCGAATCTGCACCTATTGTTGTGTTGAGGAATTTTATCCGTTGCGATTAGCTGATCCAGTATAGCCACAAGAAAGCCTTCACTCTCTCGAAACATTTGCCCAAAAACAAGCTAGTTGTTTGACGCCCTTATGTCAACAGTCTCTTGGCTCACCTCATGAACATGCCTTCCATGTAAATAAAGGCTTTTCCATCCAACGTTGCTTTTTTTCCTGGTGATAATTGAGATTCCATATCGCTAAGGCTCAAGGGTGTTGTATTGCCCATAGCACATATGAAACGATGCAACGATGCAACTCAGAGTGTTCAGCTTTTTCCATGAAATAGGAACTTCCTTTATATGTTGTCTCAGCTGTTTTTCAATGTCCATCAACCCTCTTCCTCCTAGATGACGAGACAGACAAGCGTTCTACTGCGCTGCGAGGGTGAAGGCTGTTTGCCTTTGTGAGCAGGGTTCTTTCTTTTCTTTCTATGTTTTCGACATTGGTTTTACTCCACTGGACTGTTCCAAAAGAGTATGTATTGTCAAGGTAGCACAGGCATAGGTGTTTATGGCTTTGAATAGATTTAGGACCATTTTCGTTTTCTGGTGATCAATCTTACGGGCCTGTGCCATATCATTATTATTTTTATTATTTCAGTGCGTCATACAGACTTGGTACCTGACAGACGACATGTTGATGTTCTATTGCTCACCGGTAGTGTTGATACCGCTATGGAAGTCGCCAATCTACGGCATGCTGAACTGGCTTCTGATCTACATACTTTCCATAGTTGTCAGCTTCTGGTTAGCCTGGGTGCATGAATATGATGGTGGTATGCCTATGACGTAAGTTAGCCCACCTCAATTTCTATAGTCAAAGACAAAAAAAGAAAAGCGCCTTTCCTTAAAAAATATTTCAGCGGCACATGCCCAATATGTCACCTCCAAATAGTACCTATGGGTGTCCGGTAGCAGGATTCGGATTTCAAAATCCAATGTTTTCGTAACCGTTAGGCAGAGGAGAAGGGAAGGAGATGCGCCAGCTTTGTCAGTCATATGGGTTTTCAGTCACGATGTCGCATTGGACGGGAGAACAACGCTAGTTCGCAATCGAAACATATTTAAAGGTGAATGAATCGTGAGCAATTGTTTGTGGACAATTTTGTTCACCGTACAATATTCGACAAAAGCATGATGCGTGGGTGCGGAGATTCCGAGCAACAGGATCAGCAGCAAACAACCCGCATCTAAGCTCTTAAAGAAAATATCGTTCGACAAATTGGTTAAGGCTTTCGCGGCCAATTGATAAACTGCTGTCTTGATTCGGGGAATTTCTTCCTAAGGTTTCGCTAGCACGAGTGGCAAGCTTCTTCAGAGGTCCTACCATTTCCGATTCTGGATGTAGATAGTCGACTAAAATATCGTTCGCTAGGTTAATGCTATTCCACAATCACGTCTGCAGCGAGTAGCACGAAATACTGAGGCGAGATTTGTCCGACGTAATGGTCAACATTTAGATGACATGATTTTCAAGAAACAAAATCCGCACTATTCTTCTTTATAATAATTATCGAAATAGATGTTTACCTTTTTTAGTTTTTTTTAATCTAGATTTCAAATCCGAATTCTGCCTCCGGATACCCGAATAAGTGTTTTCATTCTTCAAACGTAAAATTTTGCGCCAAAGCTGAGACGCAATGTTTTATGCCCAGTTGTACTGCCTTGCTAAGGTCGAGTTAAAGCCAGTGTGGACCGGCGAATCATGTAGTACAGCAAGAGCTTTTGTATTAGGTATTCACATTGCTGTACGAATACTTTACGTTCAATTCGGGTGGAACATCTTGGTAACGGTGCTTTTTTCAATGTTACCAACATACTCTCAGTTGAGTGAGATGACCGGCTGAGAGCTAGGGTACGATCTCTGTCTACCTCAAATTGGTATCTTCCACTGGTAAAGAAATGCAACGCAGGCAGTTTCTAGAAAGGTAGTGCAACATTCATATAAGCGTCTGTTTATTACATTAGCTGGATGAGTTTGCTTTCTTTATTAACACTATAATAGACGTTAGAGACGTTATTTTATAATAAGAGCATCAGTATTTCATTGCTATTAAATGCATTTTTTGGTTAGTCTTGCGAGTACAAGTATTATTTGCTTGATTTCTTATCACGTGCGATCTAAAAGGTACTGGCAAAACTGGCTTTAGCATATTCTACAAATTTTACAAACTCTGTTTCTTGGACGGTATAGTTTTACACATTTTATAACAAGCTTCAAGAATTCAGAGCCATTAACTGCCTCAAATCTCAAGATTTCAATATTTCTGAATAAACGCCAGTAAATTGTCATGCCATAGGAACTGAGAATTTATTCAAAAACTACCACAACATCGTATCAATAACACCCAACATCCTGGGATATAATTAAAAATGCGGGCAGCGATACTTAATAGTCGTCTTGAAGTCGACAGGCGATCTAAAAAATGCTAAGCATGAGAAACAGGGATACCATATTTTTACAAGCACATAGAAAGCAACTACAATGATGTCAAATTACTTAAAAACGCTTTGAAGAACGAGAATACTGGCCCTGATCCACAAGTTCAACATTTTTATATTTGAACTAAACACTTGGATCTTGAGTGGAACTTGGTTATTTAGTTTTTAGAAGTGTGGGATGGTTCAAGAGAAATACAGTGACATTAGAACTGTTACACCCAAAAAAAAAAAATTTCTTGATGATGATGAATGAAGTAGTCGTACATCAAGAACGAAACGATAACATTCTCGCGAGATTTTGTTGACAAGTAATAAGAAAAAATATTAAAAATGGTCGATGTTTGGTTGTGGCACCGCATTCCAAGCAACTCGAACTTCGTGGATTAGGTGTGGCAGAGTCTATGGCGGATGGTGCAAAGTGGATAGTCTCCTCCCCATCATATCCCACACATGTTCGATGGGATTTGAATCCGGTGAACTAGGTGGACACGGCTTCTTGAAGAAAGTCCGTAATATGACGAGTAATATGGGCATGTACGATGTCTTGTTGAAAAAGGACGTGTGTTCGGCCCTGAGGATACGGCAGTAAAGTGGTTTGTACGACATCATCAACATAACGCGTAGCAGTCATATTGCCTTGAACAAAGAGGTGATCGGCTACCATAGGCAATAGCCCCCCAACAGCAGCGGGCAGCAGCAGCAGTAGTAGACTCTTCGGTCTCCTGATCAGTCGCCGTGCGCTGTGCGGGTTCGAGTCCCGTCCCAGGAGAAATTTTTCTCTTGACTATGGATGTTGTAATTGTCCGTAGGTGGTAGACGGTCTCTGACTGTCGAACGCGGAGGTACCACCCGGCGGATCTCGTAGGCGGAGCCAGAATGTGTGCATGTTGCATTCACACGTGTTCCCTCGCCAGAGTCCGTGTGGTGTTCCCCCTTTCCCCTGTATCCCCCTATAGCCCCACGGTACCCAATGAGTGTTTAGGCCTTAGGCCTTCGTGGTAGTTGGAGTATAAAGAAAAACATTACTCCAACAGTCCTGTGTACATACCTTTCAACAGCAAATCCAAATCACGTCATTCTCCACGGCGGCGTCTTACCCCTCTACGATCATCGTGCGTACCTAGGTAGAATCGTGATTCGTCGCTGAAGATGACATTATGCCATTCCAGCTCCCAATTTTACCGTTCTCTGCTCTAGTTCGAACAGAGGAACCACTAGGTTAGCTAGGTTTCTTGTGAGTGCATCAATAACGATACTCCACTGCGACTCTCTGGTCTATTATGACTCACACCTATTTATATTTCCCCCAGTAGCTCCGACCTCCTGAGGAGGTCGATCAACTTGTTTGGAGAAATATCCTTCAGGTCTTCTGCACGGAGTACTATGTCTCCAGGTATGTTTCATCTCCCTCCATGCACAGTCTGCACTCAGGCTCTTCCACAATGCCCAGTCCTACTAGAGTCTGTTGCCTTCTTTGTCAAGATTGGTATAGTTGCCTTAGCATGGGTTAACCCTGCTAATCCCTCCCAGTATTGATGGATCTTTCTGTCCATCTCTGCAGAAACTATTTGTTTAAACGTATTGTATGCGATCCCAATCGCTGGCTCAGGCTCTATGAAGGGTGTGCTGAGGAAGCACTAACCGTGGACGGTATAAAAAATTCCAAAGGCTCGAATGCGGCGATAGAGGAGTGTACGAGTAACAGATCTACCTTCTTCTCCAAACTATTGGTCAGCGGTCTAACGCGTAGCAGCAAGACGGTGTCGACCAGTTGGCCTTCTTCGTGTTCCTCTACCATCTTCTATCCACACACGATACGCACACGTATTTCCGTCAATGCAGCACAGTTTAAACGGGGGCCAATTTCGCGATAGGACAAACCAACATCTACATAGGCAATAATTCTACCCCTGTCAAAGTCACTAACATGGTGATAATTTGGACGTATTAGAACTCGAGGCATTTAGTTATGCTTAACACTAATAAATGAAAGGTCAACAACTAAAAATATTTGCTCTACTCAGCTCTCAGAAATTGCTTTCTTCACAAGAACTAAGAGATGACATTTTAACAAAACTGGACAAAAACAAAAATAAAACTTTAACATTGTTGCCACAGAATACTTTAAATATAGTCATTATACTGCCAACATAAACAATAAATTATTTTTTCTGGGTGCAACCCTTCTAATGTCACTGAGTATATAATTTGAGGTCGCCCTTAAAATACGAATACTTTTGCTAAGCTGTTGAGTTATAAAAGGCAGTGCAAACGGGCTTTGGCGTAGCTTAATTTCTTTGCTCCTGTGTTTTTCATTGAATGTGAGCCTTACCTGCCCCATGAAGGTCAGACTTCCCTCAAATGTTAGAAAAATAACCTTTCGTCTCTGACATGGTTTCACAGGAAATGTATGGTTAAGATCTATCGGTATTTGGAATAAAGGTGAAATCCTAATAACTGCTCATTTGGCGAGAAAAAAGAGGATTTAAGTGAATCGTATTTCTATGTTTTTTATACTTGAGCAACCACGAAGGCCTAGATACCCACGGGTACCGTGGGGCTATAGAGGGATACAGGGGACGACACACGAACTCTACCGAGGCATGCGACATGCACATAATATGGCCCCACCTTAGAAATCTGCCGGGAGGTGCTTTCATGCTTGAAAGTTCGATACCTTACCTCGGACAATCACAACATCCATAGCCAAGAGCCTTCTCTTGGGACGGGATTCGAACCCCACCCCACGGCGACTCATTAGTAGACATATACAGGGTGTTCAAAAAATATACAGGGATATTTTAGAGGGTGATTCCTTGTTAAAAAATATAAAAAAGGCTTTCATAAGCATGGGTCCGAAACTGCAGAGTTTTCAAGATACAGGGTGATGAATTTAACAAAATCTTTTTTTGTTAATATCGTAAAAAATATTAACTACGATTTTGTTGAAATTTGGCAATATCACTTGTTGTATCAAGAGGCTAATGTAGCTCTAGGTGGACTAGAATTGTTAGGTCCAGTGACGCCCAGGGGGCACCTTAGCGAATATTATTGTCAAAAAAATAAATGCAACTGCCTTTTTTATAACTTTAATATTTGCTGTTTGATTAAGCACTTAATAATACTTTGCCTCTTGTATTTTTTCCGTATCCTACTTCGTTTTCGAGAAAAAAAATAAAAACCGTTTGATTGCATTTCACTGGACAAAATTGGTTTATTAACTTTGCTGAAAAAATCAGAAGTGCATGGAGGTTTGACATTAGCGCGTCAGTACCAAATTTCAACAGAATCGAGTAAATGTTTTTTAGCATATTAATATTTTTTTTTTTGTATTTATCACTCTACTCCTGGAGAACTATGCATTTCCGGACCCATGTTTATACAAACTTTTTTTCATAATTTCTAACAAGAAATCACCCTCTGAAATATCTCTGTCTATTTTTCGAACACCCTGAGTCTACCACTATGACACCATCCTTGCAAAATGATTGGAAACCACCTATTTCAGCTACCACAGAAGCAATTTTGTTTATGCATAGAATCTGCAGACTTTAACTAGCGGTATAGCTATTTATACCGGATGTTTTAAATTCGACTTCCACCATTGGGATCTCGGAAGCGGTAAGAGATACGAACTGAATTAAGTGGGTGCAAAGTTGCGCATGTAGGTAACTTAGGAAGTTTTGCAATTCTAAGAGTCTAAATTTTACTTCCTACTACACTAGGCGAAGAACGTGATCGCGAAAAATTTCGAAAACGAGGTACTACATTTTTTAGATGTTATATATGTCGGCGTCAAACGTTGAAATCCGTCATTCCCTGAAACGCCTAGTCGGTCCTCGTATTGCCGGCAAATACCGTAACAGTGACTATTACAACGTTTGACTAAGCATCTCAGTCAGTCCCCGTAATGACTGAACAAAGTCAGTCAAATACCGTAACTACCACATTAGCTTCGTTGCTTCGTCAATACAGTGTTGCTCCACTGCAGTACATAATACACAAAGTACTACATTATCGATAATATTAAAAGCATAATAATCAAGCATGCGTCAATCTACAAGAAAAGAATAGATTAAAGCGTTGTCTTTATCATTACATTATTGTGAACATTAATCAAAGTGTATTAAATTAAGAAGAAATATCCTGAACCTATTAAAAGAAATGACAAGCGAATAAAAGTTAAATAGAATTATCTTATATTTTATATTATTACAAACATTATCTCTTTTTCTATTTCATTTTTTTTTCTAGAGTTATACATATTCACAATACCGCAGCAATACTGCTGGCGAAACGTACGTCGAGGACGTGTATTGTTGATATAAGTAACTCCAGCGTGGATGAATTATATATTTTTTTAATCTAGTATTTATATACGAAATCCGGCAACAATGGATGCTGCTGTTAAGCAAGCCTATGTACGCTATAATTTAGGTTAGGTTCACAAAATTATAAAAATTGACTCATTTAACTCATTTGTATTCCATGGTTTGTTCTTATTCACTCTGTCATAGTATTCACTTAGTTCCTTGCAATACGGGGACTGACCAGGTATTGCAGGGATTGACGAATTTCAGCGTTTTACACCGACATCACGAAAAACCATATAATTCATTTCCGTCAGTCTGTCCGGCTACCTGTCTATAACTTAGAAAGTACGGCTCGTGCCAAACACGAGAAGAAAAAAGCCACTAAAACTTCATTTTTTGATGTGTCAGAGGATCCTGATGACTTTTGAACAAATGTTTAGGAGTAAAAAATTGGAAGATGAGGGAGGGTGAATCACAACTTTTTATGTTAGTACTTAATTACACTTCCAAGCTCGGTAATAGTACG
This sequence comes from Acanthoscelides obtectus, assembly GCA_963669975.1. Lineage (NCBI taxonomy): Eukaryota > Metazoa > Arthropoda > Insecta > Coleoptera > Chrysomelidae > Acanthoscelides > Acanthoscelides obtectus. Next base: position 34,455,239 of record CAVLJG010000001.1, read on the forward strand.
AGCCTATTGGATATATTTAACAGGTCATACATTTCCCAGTACATTCTCAGCCGACGGATCGCATACCTATCGGTCGCATTTGCCTTGCGCCACATGGTCTTCACATTACATCCATGGTAGTGGATGCGAGGAACTTATAAGAGTAGGTAGCAGATTAGTGTATTTTAATAGGGTCAGTTTATTTCATGAGGTATCAAACATTATTGGCAAATAGTTCCAGTCCAGAACTCAAAACAAATGATGCTACCGTGTACGGACACCGTCATTGCTGAAATTTAAGGTAATTTATTTTCATGAAAAGCCCAAATAGTGGACGAATGTTTCTGACAACATCCACGTCCTTTGATGGCATTGCACCTCATGGGAAATTGTACTAAAAGTTGTTTCGATGGCTAGGGAAGTATTTGACACGATTATTGAATTAAAATTCAATTCACTTGTGCAAGAATCCAATATTGCGTCTATTAGACAATATGATTTTAAGGATTGAGCACAAAAAGCGAAACGTCATTTAAATTCTAATTATGAAATCTTGTGAAGGAGAAAAAATAGCAAGTAGCGCATCTTTCGAAGTTTCATGGTCTTAGTTACTTAAATGCGCAATTTTGCCCCCATTTAATTGACTTCGTATCTCATGTCGTTTGCGAGATACCAATGGTGAAAGCCGAATTTGAAACATCCCGTATATCGTTACAAATGATCTCACTCATTCTACCGAAATACTGCGCTATGAGGGATGTCTTTTAAGTTTTGCATATGGAAATAAAACAACACGGAAGGTAGTTTTAAATGACTTTATTGTTTTTCGAAGTATTCTCCACGAAGATTAATTAATACACATCTACATGCGCTCGAACCAATTTTCGAAGCACTTATACCACTCGTTTACTGGCAGATCCAAAACAGCATTCTTAAATACGTCAACTGCTTCTTCTGGTGACTGGAACCTTTGATCACGCATTCTGTTTTTACTTTTCGGGAAAGTAAAGAAATCGTTAGGACTTAGATCGGGACTAAATGGAGGATGGTCCAATAATTCCACGTTTTCTTCGTTAAATACTGCCTTGTTTTTTGGGCTGTGTGCGAGCTTGAATTGTCTTGGTACAGGATGATTCTTCTTTCGGGGTTGAGTTTTCGAAGCTCGGTGATGACTTTTGGCCAACAAATGGTGGTATACCAATCCGCAGTATCGGTTGTTTGCTCATTAAGAGGAATTGTTGCAATATGACCCGCTTTTGACACAAATGTCGCGACCATCTTTTTCGAAACACTTCGAGAACGGATGACTTTTGTTGGCTTTTATTCACCTTGGAACAACCAAACAGCCGACTGTCGTTTATTTTCAGTAAATCCACGATTCATCACCACTAACAATGCTGTACACATTTTTTGAGTTTCCGGAATTGAAACGGTCAAGCGTTTTTTGACACCAATTAACCCTGGCTGCTTTCTGCTCTTCGGTCAACAGGTGGGGTATAAAACGATAAACTAATTTTCTTACTCCTAATTCTTCATGAAAAATTATTTGAATTGAGGTCTTTGAGATCTCCAAGGACGCCTCAATCTCGTGATATGTCACATGTCTATCTTCAATGATGAGTTCGCGTACAGCATCGACGTTTTCCTGGGTGACTGCCGTTTTTGGTGCACCCATCCTGGGATCGTCGCTAAGACTCACCCGTCCACGTTTGAATTCTCCATACCAACGGGAAATTGTCGACTGATCTGGCGCTTCGTTGCCGAAAACAGATAGTAACTCAGCAAGGCATTCTTGTTGCGATAATTATCTCTGAAGGTTGTAATAAATTATGGCGCGAAAATGTTCTCGGTCAAGTTCCATTTTTCCAATGACTTGGTGACGCTTAAAAATTTACTGTAGTCAGAATACTGCACGTATTGTTGTGAAACGTTGAATTTAAGTACTGACGTTCGATCCACGTGGCCTACTATGTTTCTATATGCAAAACTTAAACGACATCCCTCGTACTATGATGTCATCATACGGTAGGCCTGCTAGACGATCTAGCCAGGCTTCTGCCTCTCATTAGAGCTCTGCACATTGAGAACCGGTAGATTCGACCGTTCCTTTGTTCCTACAGCGTCGACATTGTAAAACAGTCCTCCTGAGTCTATCTCTTTCACTTTGAGTAATCCAACAATGTTTGACCTACAGTAACTTCAACTAGCAACCTTACTACATCACGAACCAATCTAACCGGAATGGAGCGAACAATAAAATTATTGAACCCCAACTTGCTTTATGAAGGAAATACAGCCATTTATTGACGAAGTTAATGGGAGCAGCGGTGTGTTGCGATTTCTTTATCAAGAAACCGGGCGAACTTCCGGAAACGTCGATAGCTATTTGTGAGGTTTGTGCGGCTTGTTGTACAGAACATAAAACTCCAAATAAAGTTTATTGACATGTTTTCAATACGCTGCGCTTACCGCGTCTTGGGAGTTTCCGGATACCAAGTTTTATGCCCGAACTTCAAATTCGCCAGATTCGAGAAATGAGACGAGAATGATGTTATTAAGTCCTAATTTGGTCTCCTCAGATATTTTATCAAGAGGGGCGCTTAAATATGTACCCTACCTTTTCAAACAAAATTTCTAATTATTCAGCCAAATATATATTTGTCAAAATCCATAAGTACGTTATAGTAATCTTGTTATTCAAATAATAAAAATATTTAAATATAAAAAAATGCAACTCCAATATTTATCTTAACAATGATACACCCTGTATGATTGTGGGTATCTCAACAACTGAATATTCGGTATGCAATAACGGTTTTCTCTGAAAAGTTTTAATTGGACAGTAATCTATGGTAGGACAACCGAAAACATCGTTCTGACTGTTCAAAGTCTAACTTAGTACTCTCACTATTTATTACAACACTTGCAATGAATTTATGACAAACTTATAACATGTCGACTAGACTATGTTAACACATCAATAGTTGCCCGTAGACTGTCCTTCTTCTGCCGTCTCTCTATATTTATTCCCCTATCGACGAGTAGAGTAATATTCCAGCGTTTTCCAGGCCTATTCTTGAACTTCCATGGAAGTGGTCTAGATGGCAGAAGATTCATTTAAATGACGCTGATTGCTCTCGAACGTGACTCGAAGCTCCTTAATGAGGCTGCAATCGCTCACACACACAGCCGTGCAACTCGGACTGCCTAAGCGACGTATATGGACACTAATAGAATTTTCTGGTCGATGTATGAGGATGTATTGCTAGTACCCAGAGTTACGATTATGATTTATGGCTTATCAAAACAGCCGTATCTATTCAAAACAACTGATGAAGTTCTTTTTGCTTTTGTGCTGAAATCGCCACTACTCAAGACATTGCCTACATCAGGGAAAAGGGACGACAAACATCACAAGTTTCTTTTTAAATTTTATTTTTTTAATAGATTTTTGCTCATTGTCAGACTGTAGTATATCAATATTCTTATCATACGATGGACTGAAATGCGTCCAAGGGAAAAAAACTTTCTACTTCAAAAAACGTTACCTCAAGCCGTATTTCTCCTGTTTTATATGGTGTAAACTCTGATTTGATAATTTTCCTTGATCGCCAATATCAATTTCTTTGTGCTAATCCTACGCCGTCCATAAAGTGAGTATTTTCGCACAATGGTAGAAAAAAGATTTTTCATACTGTTTTTCCATGACGGATTTAAATGGGCGTCTTCCATGTCCCTCGAATATTTCATTAAGGAATGAAAGAAAGCTTATAAATTCTTCTCATTATATGGTTTTGTCCGCTTTCTTTGAATAACCATAATTATTGAAACAGAAACCAGAAGCTCCAATTTTATCGGAGTTTTGCTTTTTTGCTCTCCTCAGTATATACAATATTGCACAGCAATACCACTTCCTATTTGTTATGCAGGCATTTTAGCTTTTCCATTTTCATAGAGAGATGAAAACACTGACAACTGCCATTTAAAAACAACAATCTACAGTTAAATTCTTCCAAAACACAGTACTGTACTTTGACCAACAAAAAGAGTAATAGCGCTTATCCGGTTTCGACTGATGGCCGAGTTCTGCCAAAGCGCCGTTTATTTCGGCTGATCGGAGTCCAGATCACTGAGGACTTGATCTGGCGTGAACACATCTCGTCGATAACGGCAGCTGCTGGGAAAAAGCTAGGCAATTTGTTTAGGGCCTCCAAACTCTATATAAGGTCAAAAAAAGAGTATTCCTCACAAGTTTGGGGTGCTGCCGGCCCGACTACAGTATTCATGCTCGATGCTGTCCAGAGGAGGGCCGCCTGACTTCGACCTCCCATCGCAACCGTGTCGCACGTCGTGCATCCAGAACTTATCGATACGACCGCTTCTTTGTCCCTAGGGTGTCGAGATTGTGGAACATTCTACAAGAGGAGCCTTTTCCTAGTTCTACTAGCCTTACGCAGTTCAAAAATCGGATTAAAAAAGTTGATTTGGGATCCTCAAAGCTGCTTCGGTATAAAAAAAGCTCATCAAAACTTAATACATTTTCAGCACGTGCGCCTCTGGCCTATAGTAAATGACAGTTTCCGTTCTATAGATTGATAAATAGTGTCGCCCACCATCATTAGAAGGACGGCCTGTCAATTAGCCTGAATACAAGGTATTCTTAGGCTACCGGCAGTAGCGCCCTATGCTAAATGGTATAAATAGATACTGTAGCGTCTTTCTGGGTTCTTTTGGGTGTGGATTAAAACACTGGATTCCACAAAAATAAATGCACTAGTTTATTTAACTTGATAGGACATTTATATACACCCGTACTTATGTCTGACTAATTCTTATGTTGCGATTGACTGCACTCTGCTCTGCTGCTCTACCGTTCTCCGTAATCTGTACTCTCTCCTCCATCTCCCGGCCGCCGAGTTATATAACGTATAGTCCCAATTGCTGCTTTGAGAAAGGCCGGGTGAACCACAAAGCGACATCTAGAATATTGGAGGTTACTTCGCGTCGATCTAGAAGGCGATCCACTGCCACGGTCCCCCCAGACGCCGCCAGGTGGCTTGTGTGAGACACACCCAACAGATGGCGCTTATTTGTCACAATACATACTGAACTGAATACTTGTTTTCCATATCTGCAACCCTGACCAACGGTTTTTCATGCTGATCGATGTAGGTCTGATCTTGTGGAGACAGACAAACGGAAAGCAAACAATCAGGTATGGTCTAGTAAAAAATTCAGTATAATGTACATAGTATCAAAGTATCAAGCTTTGCTGTCTGTCTAAAGTATAGTGCGTGTAGAGCTTCTGCGCATGTACACGTGAACAATGTCAACATAACCTTCCGCATGCTCTATTTTGATCAATTTATTTACCCAACAAAACAGTATTTTCAAATACTACAAAGGCTGCACCACATCCTATACATACAATATAAAAGAAAAGCACATCAAGCCTATGTTATGCACATGTTTGGTATAAATCCATTTCGCTGTCTTAAAACAGCTTCATTAATAGAATTTCAAAGTTCTTCCCATTCCATCACGTCAGCAGTAGCTCCCTTATAGTGTATCGTTGGGAACAACATTATGGATCACTAAGCGCCTTATGCTCACTTGAACGCCTTACTTGACCCGCTTCACAACTTCTACACCGACAACGGCAACATTTGAATACGATGCTCCTCGCAAATGAAGTTAAGCAGTTCTACGCGCGTCACCGGTGCTGCGTCAATCATTCACTAATACTTGCCAAGTCTGCGATTCCAGTAAACAGTTTAACTGTTTTAAATAAAATATTCAATTGTTTCAAATGTACCTTTCCTACATAAACCAAATAACCTAGACTAATTAAACAGTTTAATCAAACATACATGATCTGTTATTTCTAATCAAATTATTAATTATACTAAGTGACATATAAATCCGAACACCCAGTTAAAATGGTTTTATTTTAATAAAATTTTGTATAAGTACTTAATGAAGCATAATAAGTAAATGATAAAAATTTCAAAATGATTGCACTGCTTTAAAGCCCTTTAACCTTTAATAATGTGTGGATGCACCCTGATGTGCTACGCATTCTCCAACGCGCCTAGGCATGCTTCTGATCAGGTGGTCAATGTCCTCCTGTGGTATCTCATTCCAGGCAACCACCAACTCCTCTCGAAGTGCTTCTAGAGTCTGAGGAGGACGTTGCAAATTGAGCAATCTCCTACCCATCATATCCCACACGTGCTCAATTGGGGATAAGTCGGGAGATCTTGGTGGCCATGATAACAATGTGACATCATTATGTTGAAAGAAGTCTATTGTGACTCTTGCAACATGTGGTCGGGCATTATCTTGTTGGAAAGTTTTATCTGCCAGGGTGTCAAGATAGGGTAAAAGATGGGGTTCTAGAACTTCGTGGATATAACGCTGCGCGTTCATGTTATCTCTGATGAAGATTAAAGGTGACCTGGAACCATAAGCTATAGCACCCCAAACCATAACTCCAACAGTGTGATGAACATGTCTTTCAACAAAAAATTGTGGATTCCTCCTTTCACCACGTCGCCTTCTAACCCTGGCACGACCATCGTGCATGCCTAAACAAAATCGAGACTCGTCACTAAAGACAATACTGTTCCATTCCTGATCCCAGAGTGACCGTTGTATGCACCACTCAAGGCGATTACGTCGGTGTTCTCGAGTTAAAGGGAGGACCCAGTGTGGCCGGTATGAAAACAAGCCAAAACTTCTCATTCGTCGGTAAACACTTCGCATGCCAATAGGTCTTCCGTGTTTTGCAAACCATTCATTTGCAATGGACCTGGTAGTGGAGAAACGGTCCTTTAAGGCCAATAATCTTAGGCGGCGATCTTCACGGTCTGTTGTTCTACGGCGGCGTCCAGTGCCCCTTGCTCTTTGCGTACGGCGTTCTCGAAGCCATGCCTGATAACGCCTAACCACAGTGTCTACACTTCTTTGCACTCTAACTGCAATTGCCCGAAAAGAAAGTCCAGCTTCCCGAAGTCCCACTATACGGCCCCTATCAAACTCACTAAGTTGACGAAATCGTACAGGTCTCCGTACTCTAGGCATCGTAACCGATCGTAAAGGATGTCAAGAACCAAAACTCGCCAACGTTGATTCTTTACTGCGGCTGAAATATTCATTTTTAGATCGTTAGTGAATTAAAAAAAAGCAGTATAAAAACCGGAATGTCCAACTGATAAGGCTGAAAATTTTTTCACATGTTGTTTACAGTAAGATAAATACATTCACCAACTTTTATTAAAATAAAACCATTTAAACTGGGTGTACGGATTTATATGTCACTTAGTATAACTACTACTTGAGCTGGTTCCAGAAAATGCAGTTTAATTGAACCGAATAATTCAGTTACTTAGAATAATAAAAAAAATACTATTAATGAAAACTATTCTATTGACCATGTTCCAACCATAATGAGCTATTTTGTAACGTGAACTTTGCGGATAACTACACAGCGTCGAGCTTTCAAGGTCATAGAAGTTGTTCATATTCATAGTAATTTTAAGGAAGTTGTGTTGATGTGTAGCATCAAATATGATGTGCTCCAGTCCCGGAAACGGAGAAAAATGCAGTATCAGAGAGTAAATATAATTATTTTTGGGCGAAGAGGTATATTATTAAATACGGTGAGATGATTCTTGGGCACGTCCCTAATAACGAAAAGAATGAGGGGTATGAAAGAAGTGCAAATAACACGAGCGTCTTGGATAGATCAGGCTTATTGACCTCCTTTTGATTCAGTGAGCAGAGGCTTATTCGATACAGTACCCAAATTATCGTTGCAAGAATAATTAGTTAGGGAATGCGCAAAAACGGCCACACTTTAATACATCATTGACGTCACTCCTGGTTATGACAAGAATATTTATATCTAAATACCAACAAGTGCGAGGTTGTTAGTTATACTAGGAAAAAACCTTCATATTTTCAACTAACATATTGGCGGTGCGTTTTTTGATAGACGTGATACAATAGATACACGATATTTATGTATTCTTAATGACCGAAGGATGACATCTCTCCATATTACTTTAAAAGTTTCAGAAGCTCTTAATTCATACAGTTTGCTTGTTACGAATTGTAGGCAATTTCACGACATACGGGCTCTGGAGACATTATATTTTGCGTATGTGCCTAGCAAATTTGTATATGCCAGTATTACATGGAGCCCGTATTAGCAATTTTATATATACGAAATTAAAACGGTTCAAATATGTTTCCTTAAATTTCTTTATGTGAAGTCTGAGGGACTTTATTCTGAGCAAGAAGTTAGCAATACCAAGCTGTATGGGTATTTTGAAGTTCAAAGCTTCAAGTTCAGAAGAAAGGTTTCATCTGCAATACTTCTTTTCAAACTATCACTTGGCATGGAATGACTCACTACCCCCATTTTCTTCGCGCAATTAAGTCACTTTTAAACCATCTAGAGCAACGTTTTGGTCAAATCACCTGTGCATGATATGTGTAAAGATGTTAATATGGTTCGCTGTCCGGTGGCTGACCAAATTTAATCATTCGAAAACGCAGGTTATCTATTGTACTAAAAAACATAGCGGCGCCCCGTCTGAGGTTTCAGTGAATAAAACTCGGCTGCCATGGGAAAGTTTTGCTAAGTATCTCGGTGTCACTCTTGACAAGGGGATGACCTGACAGAAGCTCACTGAAGCGTTAAAAACTAAATTCCAAATCTCGTTTCGGCAACTCTACGCTATGCTATGTAGAACCTCAAAATTTGGCTATACAAGATGGTTATTAGACCAGCGATCACTTACGCAAGTGCGGCTTGGTGTTAACTCGACAAAATGCATTTGCGTAGCCTGCAGGTTTTGTAAAACAGAACCTTGCGTACAATCACTAATGCCCTATTGTATGTCTCCAATGAGACCCTTCACAGATACCTTCACGTCCCTTACCTAGAGGACTACATCAAGCAACAGGCGAGGCTACGTTATAATCAAGCAGCCTTTTGTTGCGCGAGTCAGCAAGTTCGCAAGCACACAAGGCCGCGACTCGCACTATGAACAACCTATCCCTAAATTAATTTTAGGATCAATTTAAAATTGCCGAATACTAGTTAGCAATGCCAAGGCATCCGTCAAATTGACGCACTTCTTTCTTCTTTGCTCTCCCTCCTTCCTTCCTTTCTTTCTTCTTCCCTTCTTTCTCCCCGGCTGTGTCTGGTATTTGGACAACCACACCTGACAGATCTACTGACTTACAAGACTTTAAGCAAGAGCAAAGGTCCTACAGACCGCTCTGATAGACAATGACGAAAAGAGATGGCTTATCAGTACTCAAATTGATTATCTTTTTTCCAAACCCTGTCGTAGACCATTAGTTTATTTTATTCTTGTTTTGTTCATACGGAGGGGGTTAATCAGTATTACGGTATAAGTGGAAGCCTTGTAAAGTGAATGAGATATTACCTCTCACAACAAGCCAAAAACTGTGTACTAAAAATTTGCACATCAGTGGGCATCCCTCAGGATATCTTTGGACCTTTTTTATTTATAGTTTTTGTCAACGATATATCATTAGACCTTGATTATTACGCTGAAGCATTAGTATCTCAACATGATGATGACGCTAGAATTCTGGTAACTGTACAAATACATCGAGAATAGTTAAAAAAAATCGTTTTTTACAATAAGGTTCCGGAATGGTTTACAAAAAACAAACTCGTGTTAAACGCAGAAAAATCAAATACCTTGATATTTAAGTCCAGTCATGGCAATTGTATTCTGCCTATTAAAATAGCCTTGACATAAACAATACAGGGTGGCGCATCGAAAACGAAACAGACGCATTTACTGGCAGCTCATTTTTTTTTAAAAACGCTCAGACCCGTCGATTTTGTTTTCGAGGGGGAAACAAGTTTGGCAAAAAAGCACGTTAGCATGTGCAGCCCCCTAAGCGGGGGTGACACCACCCCCAAAATCTTAAATGGAAAGGGGGGTCGAGTGATACCTTATTCTAAAGGTCTTTCAATTCCCTTTATAATGATATAAAATTAATATACTTCAGTTCAGTAGTTTTGAAGATTTATTGATTTAAAGCTTAAATAAAACTAATACCGGGTGCGCCAGAGAAACTTACTTATTTGAAAAAATTCCCGCGCGGTGAGCTGGGCGGGTAGAGGGGCGAGAGGCGGCGCATCTGGAGGGGGAAGTTCCCAAGTTTATTTCTCGCTCCAGTCAGTTGCCATCATGCTCTGGTCTAGAGAACAGCGGGCCTTCGCAGTCGAGAGCTTCTTTTCTAACGGTCGCTCAGTTGTTGCTACGCAACGTGCCTTCCGCGCTCGCTTTGAAATTCCTCCTCACAGACTCGTTCCTGGCCGTAATTCGATTCTGTCGTGGGTTGACTCATTTCGGGAGTGTGGAAGTGTCGCTAAACCCAGAAATGGACTTCAACGGACCATCAGAACTCCGGAAAATGTCGAAAGAGTGAGGCAGTCAGTTGTGCGTTCTCCCCGGCGTTCGGCTCGCAAACACGCAGCTGCTATGGGAATTTCTGACACTACTGTTCGACGAATTCTCCATGAAGACCTCCATTTTCATCCCTATAAATTGGCTGTTGTTCAAGAATTAACTGGAAGCGATTTTGTTGCCCGTCAAAATGCATGTGAAATGCTGGTTGACAACCTGCCTGAAGACGCGGTCGTTTTTTTCATTGACGAGGCTCACTTCCACATTTCCGGCTGCGTCAACAAGCAAAACATGCGTTATTGGTCTGGTGTGAATCCACGTGAGCTTCACCAGAAGCCACTTAACTGTGAGCGAGTTACAGTCTGGTGTGCGATGTCGGTAATGGGAATAATTGGTCCTTATTTTTTTGAAGAAAACGGACGCGCAGTTACCGTGAATGGAGCTCGTTACAGGAACATGATCGAGGAATTTTTTCTTCCGAGACTCGAAGAAATGAACGTTAGGAACGTGTGGTTTCAGCAAGATGGAGCCACAGCACACACCGCACGAGACTCGATGAATTTGTTGCGACAACATTTCCCCGACCGCCTCATCTCTCTCAGAGGCGATCTCCAATGGCCGGCACGATCTCCAGATTTGACTCCCTGCGATTTCTTTTTATGGGGTTATTTGAAATCTCTGGTTTATGTCGATCGACCACGGACCATAGCACACCTCAAGAACAACATTCGCGACGCCATTGCCAACATACCGATTGATATGCTGCAAAGAGTGGATACGAATTTCAAAAATCGACTTCATCAGTGTATGCGCAATGGAGGTCGCCATTTATCCGATGTCATTTTCAAGACTACATGAAAAAAAAATTGGGATATTGTATTCTCGAATAAAAAAAAAAATAAAACAATAATTGAAGTAATTTTGTTTTTATTGACCTTTCAAATAAGTAAGTTTCTCTGGCGCACCCTGTACATCATCATTTAGCAGCAAAGTAATTTAAAAATGAAGAATGAATTGACCCGTTAGGCAAGTAAATGTTGAAAATGACTCTCCATGCAATAATAAAGATTTTGCTCAAGACGTAGCCGCACATTTTGCAATATTTGAGGAGTAATTTGAAGGCACTCATTAACAATTCTTTGTCGCAGGTCTTCTAATGATGCTGGCTGAGTACCATAGATTTTGCTTTTTAAATGACCCCCCTAAAGAAATCCAAAGGTGATAAATCTGGTGATCTTGGGGGGCCATTCAATGGCACCTCTTCTACCAATCCATTGATCTGGAAACGTCTGATCTAAATACGAGTACTGTCGAACACGTAATGCGTAATGTGGTGGGGCACCATCCTGTTGGAACATCAACCTATTTGCAATGTACCGCCGATCATTCTGATTTTCAATTATGTCTGTTAATGCAGGACCTACGGCGTCTTCCTGTAATTCCAAATACATTTCACCGGTCAAATTTCCAGGTAAGAAAAAAGGACCAACTAAATGATCTCGAAAAATACCAGCCCAAACATTTAATTTTTGTGGCTGCTGTGTAGGAACCTCATGATAAATTCTGGGATTATAATCAGACCAATATCGGCAGTTATGACGATTTACTACGCCATTTAAGAAAAAGGAACACTAGTCGGAAAAGCAAGTGTTGAATAGAAAATGTTCATCGTTTATAATTCGTTCACTCATATCTTCACAAAATTGTAATCGCCCATCAAAATCGTCTTCATTAAGTTCTTGTACCAGGTGAATTTTATACGGATGAAAACTATGGGCCTTTAAAACCCGTTGGACAGTACGTCGACTAACACCACACACAGTCTACAATTTGCGGGTACTTAACGTAGGATCTACATAAACTTGCCCTAAAACCCCCACTTCTATTGCTTCGTTCCTTATGGGATTTTCAATGTTGCGTTTTTTATTGGCGACTGACCCAGTTTCCCGAAATTTAAGTACAAGTTCTAGATCATATTTTCGATGCACGTTACTGTTCTCATGTGGCGCATAAAATATTTCTGCAATTCTATTAGCGCACTGATTATTTCCGAAAAATATTTCGATAATTTTAACTATTTCTGCTTTGTAATAAAGCGTTACAAGTTATTTTAGCAACAAAGTTTGGTCAAATCAATCGCAATCTATGTACTAAATTCCTATTTAAAATAAGTACGAGATATTTCCTTACCTGTCTTCAAGAAATAACTTTTTGCCACAAAAAAGCGCTCCAATAGCTATTTTCAACAACAAAATGATAAACAAACCATGGGCGTAGTGAAGAAAAGCATTTACTTATTAAGTAAATTTTTTTAGTCAAATTTCTTCTGAAAGTAGTACAAACTAATCTGATGTACCTATTAAAGTCTGCTTTAAGCTTTAAATCAATAAATCTTCAAAACTACTGAACTGAAGCTCATGTATTTTACATCATTATAAAGGGAATCGAATCACTTGATCCCCCTTTCCATTTAAGACTTTAGGGTTGGTGTCACCCCGCCCAGGGGGCTGCACGTGTTAACGCGATTTTTGCCAGACTTGTGTCCCCCTCGAAAACAAAATCGACGGGTCTGAGCGTTTTTCCAAAAAAAAAACTGAGCTGCCAGTAAATGCGTCTGTTTCGTTTTCGATGCGCCACCCTGTATATCTTAAATTGCAGTATAACAGAAAATTTCTTGAAGTACACATGGATGAAGCGCTAAAATGGTCGAAAAATATAGAACAGAAAATAAGTTAAGCAGTGTAGTTACACGCCGCGGGTTTCTCGATTTTGATGCTCTAAAGATTATCTGCTATGAATCTATCTTTAGATATGGAATAATTTTTTATGACTAAGATTTATAAAAATCTTTTATCTTTATCTTCATAGTCAAAAAAGAACTGTATGCTTAAAATGTCACAAAAAGAATCATTTCAATCAAAATTTAGATCTAATATTTTAACTAAAATCACAATTTATTTAAAAGGAGTCTTACTGTTCGTCTTTAAAAATCGACCTTCGAAAGGTATTTACCAGTGGGTTACTATAAACCTAGAAATAACAAATCAACTATATACAGGTTGTTTCAAATGGGATTTCAAAATAACATTGGAACTTTTTCTCTTCTACAAGATGACATAATTAGAATTTCAATATGACGTTTCGTCTCTTGTCCTCCAGCATTAACTTTATTTTCTCTAATGGATTTTTACCCAGATCAATAGAGTTTCGTTTCTGATTCCAATATTCAATGTATATGTCTTACATTGACATTGCCAAACCTAATTTATTCCTGAAAAACAGAAGTTCCTAGGTAGGCCTGGAAATTATCAGATTTCATGTGTTTCATACACCAGACCAGACCTCAAACTGAACATAGCAACAGTGCTTGGAGGACTGAGAAAAAGAGGATTAAGTCGAGCAGTGAATAATGTAGAAATAGAAAAAAGTCAGGCTTTGCCTGCAATGTAACGGACAACATTTTGACCATCTGCACTGATTTACCTTTGCTTATTTATGATTATTCTTGTTACAACCATCAATACAATTTTCATTTTGTGTTCAGGTTTCACTATACCTTTCTATTTCCTCACAATTTCCATCCAACGACAAATTCATGGCCAACTAAGGAATGAATCAATGAATTTAGCTCTGAAAAGTCCAATTAAATGTACAAAATTTCAATCCGTCCATATGAAAAAATAAAGTTGGTGATGGAAGTCGAAAGAAAAAATATCGGATTGAAAATTTGACTACGCCATCTTGTACAGAACAATAGGTAACGATGTAAAAGTGGTTTTAGGATAAATCTGCTATGCAAAACAAATGACTGATAATTTCAAGGCCTACCATCTGCTTTTCTTGGAATAACTAAGTTTGGGCAATATCAATGTATATCATTTTTGGAACTGAAAACTCTATTCATCTGTGCAGAAATCCAATATGGCGTCCATAGGGAAAAAATAAAGTTGACGCTCGATCTTCCTATAGAGGAGAAAAAGTGCCAATGTTAATGTGCAACTTATACTTAATAAAGTCAGGGAAAAATTAAAACGATTTTATGTTTATTACCTAAATACGCGCCCATTTAAGCGACTTCGTATCTCTTACAGTTTCCGCGATCCCAATGGTGAGGATAGAATTTGAAACACCCTGTATATATTAGTCACCGTTTCTTCAAGAGAAAAGTACGCACATGCTTATTGGATTTTCAAGTTACATGATACGGGTACAGGCAATTCAACACATTATTAGGGATACAGCGGATGTTTCCACTACAAAATTTAATCACAACTTCCTACCACAGACTGTATATACGTATTTCATCCCAAAAGTTCTAGTTAACCAGCTTAGCAGAACTTAAGTATTGTTTTATTGTTGGTGTCTCCTGTAATACTAGATAGGTAGAACTTCACCAAGTTTCTGCTTAAAGGATCGCATTTGGTAAAGTAGGCGAATATAAAACAGGTATCAAATAACTGGTACTATAAATAATAAAAATCAATTTCACGTTCAGTGGGCAAAAATTGTATCGCTATGCTTTTCCAACGTCCATCCGGCTACACATCTACAAAACAATTTAAATTAACAGTTTTGAGTACCACATAATCCCAACATACCACATGCCCGAATGTTTCTGTAGAAATTCTCTTCATTCCGCACATTTTTCAATCAACATCCCGGAAGTAGACGTGGTAAATTCCGGGGATGCCCGGAGTAATCCTCTAGGCATTCCTAGATAATATCATGGGGATTGTAATATATGTGGTCATTGTGATCAATTTGCAATATGCAATATCTGATATATGACAGAGCGAGAATTCCTTGATTCGACATCAACGGAGGGTGTTGCAACTTGCAAATTACTTAGGAGGGTTCAAGTACCAATAACTGACACCTTACTTCACAACAATCATATTCAAGCAAAGAACGAAGAAAATCTTTGAGATATAGATGTTCCGGATTCTTGTAAAGAAATTGATAAGCAGCGATCGAGATATCATGAAAATTGTTATCTTTGCTCTTGGAGGGCCTGTAAGTCCGTCAGGTCTAGTCGCAGAATAATCGAAAGCAGAAGTTACATTCCCGCAAAATAATGCATACAGGGTGATTTACAAGTCGTCACCAAAAAACATCATACACGGGACCGCATTTTAAGGGGGGACTTCTATGTAACATTTCTTTCTCGAGTGCTTCATAAAAATAAAAAACATTTCTTTTAATATCTTCAAAACAGTCAGCTGGAAGCTGGAATGAACTAAAATTTTTTATGTGAAAATCTTGTCCACATTTAAAAGTCTTTACTTAAAATTGACGTGCACCAGTGGCGGAGATACAAGGGATTAGTGGCATTATGTTTCTAAATAAAAACACTTCGATACGCTTCAATTTGCTACAAATAATATACTCTTGTATTTTTTCCTAGAGTAAACTGGTTTCGTAAAAATAAAAATAATTCAAAATATATAATCAAAGCTTTATTTTAATCAATGTTCAAAAGATCACCATTCTCACGGATACAAGTGCGGCATCTTTTTTTGATGAAACGCCTTATCTATTCTTTCTTGTAACTGACCAGCTGTATTAATTTGTTGTTTAAAAGGGCCCCACAAGAAGAAATCCAGGGGATTCAAATCACGAGACCTCGCAAGCCAATGTACGGGTTCGTTTCTGACAATCCGTCGTTGTCTAAAATAATTATTTAACAATGCGGTTAGGTCACGACGAACATGCGGTGGGGCACCGGCGTGCTGATACCACATTTGTACTCTCGTTGCTAACAGAACATCATCTAACACATTTTCTACGTAATTCTTTAGAACAGCCAAGTATGAGTTTGCATTTAAACGTTGTGGCAATACCGCACCAGACATTAAAGGTTTCAGTCTCCGTAAAAAACGATTCGCCTGACCACAAAACCAAATCAATAAAAGGTAAGGATGTAAAGCTTTCCGATTTAAAATACTTTACGCAAGACTTTGGGAACATGGTAACTTGGCTGCAATCCGCCTAGTAATTGTACTAGGATCATCCAACGCCAAATTAATCACTTCTAGTTCACCATGAAAGGTATGCCGGACACCATGGCTTCTAACTCTGGGAAGTTTGGCAATCCCATATTGCCGAAGTCTTAGAAATGATCGCGTAAAAACCTTTGGGGTAGGTTGGCATCTGTTAGGATTAGAAAATCTACGTTGATACTCCCGTGAAGTCCTTAAAGCATATCCATTACAGAACCCGTACAGAATAATACTGGCGAACTCATCACTACTAATTCCACTCAAAAAAAAATCCACTTTTGAGCTTGACTTTTACAAAAAAAAAATGGTAGTAGTAGCGATGAAAACCGTATAACTTTGACAAACTATCTTCAAAGAAACGTTGGGATCAAGGCCTCCTATTTTATTTTGAAAGTAATTGTATCTCGGCTTGTCATAAATGATCTAATTTTGTTTTTTTACAAAAACAGTGTACTCTAGGCAGTGGCGACGTGTGACTTTTCCTAAACTGTTACCAAAACCAGATGTGAAAAATCTTATTACAAAAAGTTTATTTTGAACCCCCCAAAAAATGTTTTGCTTATTTTAGGTATTTTATTTAAACTATTTTCAAATTAAGGTAAACATTCCTGGACTGAGCGTCTGGGGCACTTGATATACCGATATGCTATGACTAATCCAAGCCGTCCAAAAAAAAAACAGTCGACGTTTCTAGATGGAAAATTTTTGACCATTTGGCAATGAATGTTAACAATTCCCTGTAGTTTAGTTATACGTTAAATATAATACGAACACAAGTAATTCGATACTTGCAAATATCATTAATGGGTTACTTGTACCTGTTCGTTCGAATAAAGAAATTCAACATTTGGTTCAATGTCTGATAGCTTAAGTCTTAGATCGGGTTCTGCATTTAATCTATTTCTGTACTTATCTTTGAGGTAAGTGTATGTTGAAAGTCCTTTCTCACACAGATACGTTGTGCAGAACGGTAACAAAATGTTCATGGCTTATTCTGCTAAGATAGGGTATTTTTTACATTGAGCCAGAAGTCTCTTAGAGAATGATCTGCAAAAACAGCTTTTAGAGAATTGTCAGAGGATAAATCAATGAGCTTTTATTTTCTCAATAAAGATAAAACAGTGTTAGAAATTATATCTTCTTCAAAAGGATTGCGTATCCAGTTGTGTGATCCAGGTTCATCTGCAGGCATTGATTCCAAAAGCTGAACTAGCATTGCTTCTATTATATCATGAACATTGAAAAGGGTGATTCCTGGACCTTGTAAAGACATATTTAGTTCATTTAATTTAGAAAAAATATCGGCCAAGCATGCCAGTTTTTGGAGCCACGGAATGTCGGATACAGAAGCGGACAAATGAAATGGATGGTCAAAAAAGTACCTGAACTTCAGGCTTCAATTTAAACAAGCGGGTCAAAACTTTGCCACGAGAAAGCCACCTAACTTCTGTATAAAGTAATAAAGAGACGTGGAGACTCCCCAAGTCCTCACAACGTTCACGGAATAGACGAGACAGCACGGGACTTTATAAAATTCACAACTTTTACAGCTTCGCTTAAAGTACTGGCTAACTCTGCAGGAATACGCTTACAAGTCCAATGTTTGCCTATGAATACAGCAGTGAGTCCATTCTATATTCTCGCTGATCTTCTTTATTCGTGCAACAAAACCAAAATATGTTCCAGTCATTGATTTTGCACCATCTGTGCATACACCTAAGCAAAATGACCAATTGATTTCATGTTTTTCAAAATAGTCTTTGATCAGATTAAAAATTGTTGCACCAGTCGTATAAGTTTCCAGTGGTTTTGCAAATAACACATCTTCTTGAATGGAATTCTAAAAAATATATCTTACATGCACGAGCAATATTGCACACATCGGTCGACTCGCCAAGCTGAATAACAAAGTAATTCAATTTTTTTCTTTTCAAAAGTTCGTTAAACGTTCATTCTCCGTGACACTGTGCTTTTTGATAAGGGCACAAGGTCAAGCATACACATTGCGATGTCTTTAGTACAAGGTCCGAGCAAACTTTCTGCCACTGTATGAGCTTTTCCAGATCTTGCGATTCTGTAACTAACTCGAAATGACGCTTCAAGAGCCATTTTACTATCTGCGTTGAAAGCCGATAAGAAAGAACAACTACATTTCCTATTACCTTCCAATTTCCTTTTAAAATATTCAATAGGTTTATCCTTATAATCCGGATGTCTTGTCTCAAGGTGCCAACGAAGGAGCGATGGTTTTAAACTACTCTTGGCCAGGACTTCATTACAAATTTCACAAAGCGGCTTAGGTTCTGACTCTTTCCCGGTGAAATAAAAACCCGTCTGCAAATAGTCAGTGTCGTATTTTTGTTTCTTTCCTTTTTTCCACCATGCCCGTCTATTTTCTCATTTTATTCTGGCGAGAAGGTACCTCACTTTCAATATCGCCACCCTGTGTTGGACCCAAATCGGGAACCGAACAAGAACCAGTAGTTGATTGCTCATCTGGCTTTTCGTCAGAGTTCACAAAATTGCCCGTTTTTGACCAACTATCAATCTTAAATTTACAGAATATGATTATATTTATTTAATTTCACGTTCAAGATGCGTACGGCTCACAAAGCGCGTTCGACTGTACTCGTACTTCCGTGACTGCGACCTTTTTATATCTGCAAACGTTATTCTCGTTCTTTCCAGTGCATTCTCAGAAAGGTCTCGTTGCCCTCGATTCGCCGAAGTAGAACTCTTGCCGGATTGTTGTAGCGGCGGTGTTGCAATATTGAGGACAAATTGCGCCATTACCATAATTTTTTCGCGAACCCCCTTCATATGGCTTGCGAACACCTAGAGGTTCGCGAACCACCGCTTGAGAAACCCTGCTCTATACTAACCGATCACTAGACTGAGAGTACCGTCTCGCCACTGTACTCGTTACATGTAATCAAGGCATAAGCGACGAGTTTGCCGAGGGTGACGAGTGGCGAGGTTGCCAGATGATCGTCACTGACGCGTTATCAAATAGGTGGGGACTATGGACTATTTGATACATTTAATTGTTTTGTTATTCATGTTCGTAGAAAACTTTCTCGCAAAGGGGATAACTTGTGCCGAACATAACCCTTTATGAACTCATGACAGCTTTGCGTGGGAAGTGCATAGTCAACCTACTTGACGTATTTTTCCTATTAACGTGGGATATTTCTTGTTTCAGGCCTCTCGTACGGGAAGGAGAGTACTTTCAAAAGCACTACATCGCCCCTCACGCTAGAGCCGCCCCTTACATACTCGGTCTACTGTTCGGTTACTCCCTCTACAAAACCAGGAACCAGCCGATGAAGATCAAACCTGCCATGGCTTTCGTAGGATGGGCTTTTTCAGTGTTCTCCCTACTCTCCGTTGTGATGATCGCGCACATGTTCCATGTGGATGACTACGTTTACAATAGGACGTTTTCCTCTTTGTTTCTGTCATGTAGTAGATCGGTGTGGACTGCGGGATTGATGTGGCTGATATTTGCTTGTGTCAACAACTGTGGAGGTAGGTCTTCAACGTATTGCAATACCTATTGTTACATAAGCGTATTTATATGATTTTTGTAAACATATTTAAAACATACAAGTAAGGAAAAAACCGGGGCGTTTATCCATTATTCCACATAAGAGCACGCAGCTTCATGTGGAATGAATATACTGCCATAATTAAAATTGGACACTAAAGCGCAGTTAGTAAATTATACTTTACTCAAGAACCTACGAGGTCTGTAAATAAACTGATGAGACTGATCTTTTATTCAAATATAATTATGTACTGTGACCCTTAAAATAACTTTCCTGCTGAAGTCACACAGCGCGTTCTTTCACTCCTCATAGCGGTTCTGGAACTCCGATACTGGAATAGCCTTCAGCTTATCGGTTACAGCCGTTTGAATGTTTTACTCTGTCCCAATATGAGTTTCCTTGAAGTGATTTTTCATCTTCGGGAAGAGAAAAAGTCACAAGGACTCAAGTCAGCCAAATGAGAAGACACAGGAATGTTTTTACTGGCCAAGAACTCGTTTATTGACAGTGCTGTGTAACAAGGAGCTTAACGTGATGCGTTACCCAGTTGTTTTTGATGAACGGTGGTGTACATCAAATCTAACTCTTCCCTGATCATTCTAACTGTCAACCGACGATCTAAACGCACAAGATCCCGATTTGCCGATATTTATATCGGTTCTTGAAGATGAGGGCCTTCCGCTTCGTGGTTCATCTACAATCGACTCTTTCCTTTCTAAAAATGCCATAAACCACCGAAAAGCCCGAGCTCTTGACAAAATACTATCTGCCTAGGCCTGCTGAAGCTTAGCAAGAGTTTCCGCTGCACTGAGCTCAAGTTTGAAGCAAAAACTGATAGCACACCGTTGCTCGAAATTGATGTCATTTTTAGCACACAATATACTCATATAGTATACAGGGTGTTTCAGTTTATTGTTGCATAACTTTAAGATTCGATAGAACTTTTAAAATTAATGCATAAAGTCATATAAACATGGGTCGAAAAATGCGTGGCTTCCGAAATACTGGGTGTTTAAATTTACTTTTTAAAATAGTTTTTTTTAAATATTTCGAACAATATTTGATGTATAACAGTGAAAATTGGTATACAAGGGTTTTTTGGTACGAGAAAACGAACCATGTAGTTTTACTGTAGCCGCTAGAGGGCGCTCTCTACTGTACCTGTAGTGTGTTAAAATGACCGAAAAATTTTTCTTAGTGCAATTTTTTGCTTTTTGAATAAAAAAACTGATGCTTCGCACTTATCAACATAAAAAAGCTCTTTTGTGAATTTTCGTTACAGTTAGCCGTTTTTGAGATATTTCGATTTTTAGGGTTCGATGCATTTTTAATTATTTATGATAAAATAACGTTAAAAAGTCAGTATCTCGATAATTTTTAGAAGTAGGCTGTGCCTGCAAATATTTTTGAAATTGAAAGCAGAATAAGGTTAAACATCAATTAGTTGACAGTTAGTTTTGTTGTCTGTTGAAACCTGAAACGTTTTTTTGCAATTGTGAATGCACGAAATTTAGTTTCTTTTACATGTTTTTTTTTGTAAGTTTTATAAAAATGCCATTTTCATTCTCCAATCAAGAGTTAGCGAATATTCATTTTGTGTATGGCTTTGTAAATGGAAACGCAGCAGAAGCAGCCAGAGAATACGCACGAAGATTTCCAAACAGACGACATCCAACTCGCTCAGTATTTGTAAGAGTGCATCGCCAAATAATTGAAAATGGTTTTGGAAATCTCCAAAGGGATCAAAACATAAATGTTCGTCAGCGCAGATTTACCCGTATGATTCTGCGTGAGTTTGATAGAGATCCGACCACAAGTGTTAGGAGAGTTTCTGGTGCCTTGGGAATTTCAGCAAGCCATGTTCACCGTGTTCTTAGAAATGACCATAGACGTCCTTACCATTTGCAACCTGTGCAAGGACTACAGCCAGGAGACGGAGAACGAAGAATCACATTTTGTCAGTGGATTCTTGATAGAACTGATAATAATAGGGAGTTTTTAAGTAACGTTTTATGGACCGATGAGTCATGCTTCACTAGACGTGGAGTGCTAAATTTTCATAATCAACATATTTGGTCGCATGGAAATCCGCATGCAGTTCGGGAAAGAAATTTTCAGCATGAATTTAGTGTGAACGTGTGGATTGGTATCTACCGTAATCGACTATTTGGACCCTACCTTTTGCATGCAAGGTTAAATGCTGCTTCTTGGAATTTTTAAAGGCTGAACATGCAAATATGCGGGATGATGTTATGTTAGATTCAAGAAGATTGGCCTGGTTCCAGCTTGATGGTTGTCCAGCTCATTATTCGAGAATAGTTAGAAACTGGCTGGAAGAAAATTATCCAGAAAGATGGATCGGCCGTGGAGGACCAGTCGCCTGACCTCCACGATCTCCTGACCTAAATCCATTAGATTTATTTGTGTGGGGATTTCTAAAAGAAAAAGTGTACCAGACTCCCGTAACCACAAGAGATATGCTAAGAGACATAATCAGGAATGCATGTGATGAAATAAGGCCTTATTTGAATAATGCTATACCACGTTCGATCATTCGTAGATGTGAATTGTGTATTGAATAATTGGGTTTACATTTCGAGCAACTACTTTGATTTTGTGTTTGTCCTAACTATCGAATAGCATTTTAGTTGTAAATAATTAATTTAATTTGTTAAAAATAATATTGGAAAATTAAACAAATTAATATTCTGTTTTTTTGTTTATTTGAAATAAGGAATTATTGCTGTGTTTAAAAACACAATCTAAACGATCGTCTTAATTACTTGTAATGCCCAAATCGCAAATGTAAAAAAAAATATTATTTTCCCATAAATAATTAAAAATGCATCGAACCTTAAAAATCGAAATATCTCAAAAACGGCTAACTATAACGAAAATTCACAAGAGAACTTTTTTATGTTGAAAAGTACAAAAAATCATTTTTTTATTCAAAAAACAAAAAATTGCACTGAGAAAAATGTTTCGGTCATTTTAATACACTACAGGTACAGTAGAGAGCGCCCTCTAGCGGCTACAGTAAAACTATGCCCATGGTTCGTTTTCTCGTACCAAAAAACCCTTGTATACCAATTTTAACTGTTATACATCAAATATTGTTCGAAATATTTTAAAAAAACTATTTTAGAAAGTAAATTTAAACACCCTGTATTTCGGAAGCCACGCATTTTTCGATCCATGCTTATATAGACTTTATGCATTAATTTTAAAAGTTCTATCGAATCTTGAAGTTATGCAACAATAAACTGAAACACCCTGTATAAGGTGATTTGTGGTGCTGATTTAGAATATGGCTAAAACGTCGCAAACATTTTATAAATGTATAAATTATAAAAAGGACCTTTCTCTCTTCATAGGCTATTATGTAAAAAAACTAAAAAACGTAAAAAAACGACGAAATGTCATCTTGCAGACTAGGTAGTTTTTAGTGTGTAAATAGTTTATTCCACTAAGTGCCAATCGTGGTAGAATCCAAAAAATTTTATAAAATTTCACAATTTTTACATAATTGATGTTCCATTAACGGCACGAA
Organism: Acanthoscelides obtectus; assembly: GCA_963669975.1. NCBI lineage: Eukaryota > Metazoa > Arthropoda > Insecta > Coleoptera > Chrysomelidae > Acanthoscelides > Acanthoscelides obtectus. The sequence goes on from CAVLJG010000001.1 coordinate 34,478,775, forward strand.
TGCAGTTTTAGAGCAGCCTAAATATTAAATAAACACTCTGTATTCCATTAGCGCTTTTTATTCGTAGTCAGATCGTTCTCAGACTTGAACATATTTGATTAGCATATTGATAGGCCAATCGAAGTAGATAATCAAAGTGCACACACTCCCGCAAACGCGTTTTTATTTCTCTCTCAATATTGACATTATCAGCTCGTTATATGTTTCATTTTTCATGGATATAAGGAGCACTTACCAATTTGTGAAACATAGAGATGACCACAATTATCCAACTCGCCATATGGGTGATATGACAGACTTCCCACCACGGATTTATCGAAAACCACTGATTAACAGAAAAAAAGCCGAGATACGTCAAAAGATTTGTCAGGGGGGACAACTTTTTAACCGAAAACTACTTCACCTCCTCCTACCCTCGGCCCCCCAAAGCCATTTCCTTGAAAATTTTGAATGACATGGGATATCGAGAAATAGCTTGTTTCAAAGGTATTTCGAAGTCATTTATTTTGAGATTTTGAGAAAATTAGAAAAACCTGTATTTATCTAAATTTGTTCAGATTGAAAACAAGAACACACGAAAATATCACTTTTTATTCCAAAATGTTGCCTGTTAGGGTTTTCAAATCTACAATTCGTTTATAGTTTGAAACGGAAACAACCAACATAAATAGCAATTCAAAAGATTACACGTGGCAACAATTAAATAACAACCCGAATTTTTTTCCGCACTCTTTTCATCAACACAGATATCCTAGGCGAACTATATTTATTGTTATACCTATTTAGTTATTTGTTGCTAAGGGAAAGAAACAATTTAATTTGCTGTCAGTGACAATCTAGAGATAGTGAAAATTAATTTATTGGTTCAGATTTTACTTCCAAAATGGCTTACACACTAGCGAAAGAGTTGAAATGATTCTAATTCATGGTGCCCAAAATCAATGTGCTTGGCAAACCGCTGTTACGTTTAACGCCACACAGCCTGGGAAGGTAACTTCGCACAGGTATGTTTTGGACCTTTTTACTAAATTTACTCACACTGGATCTGTTGCAAATAAAACACGTGATCATCGGAGAGTTTTGGATGAAGCCGCTCAGGTTGAAACTTTGGGTCATTTTGAAATAAATCCTGATACTTCATTTCGCAAAATTGTTGCTGCGACTGGTATTTCATTAGGCTCTGTACACACAGTTATTAAATTCCATCAGTTTCATCCATTCAAAATAAAAATATTGCAGGAGTTAACCGAAGATGATTTCAATGTGCGAGTTGAGTTTTGTGAACAAATGACTGCAACGATTAATGATAATACCATTCATGTAAAGAATATCTGCTTCAGTGATGAATACACATTTTATCTAAATGGATTTGTTAATAAGAATAACTGAAGGTATTGGAGCAATGCAAATCCAAATGCTTTTGTAGAAGGGCATACCCAGTACCACCAAAAAATTAATGCATTTCAAGAGACATTTATTTGGATATGTTGAAGCTGTAAACCCTATACTTGATGAGGCTGAAATATATTTCCAACAAGATGGCGCTTCTCCTCACTATGTTCTTCCGGTTCGGCAATGGCTAGACGATGAGTTTCCAGTTAAATGGATAGGGCGAAGAGGGCCTATAGAATGGCCTGCCAGATCTCCTGATTTAGGCTTTTTTATGGGGTCATTTGAAATCTATGTCAGTCAGGAATTTGAGCATCATCATATATCATTGTTTGGCCAATAACAGGCAACATTTTGAACGATTATTGAAATAAAAAGTGATATTTTCATATGTTTTTGTTTTCTATCTGAACAAATTAAGATAAATAGATTTTTCTAATTTTCTTGAATAAGAAGCTACCGATTTTGAAAAATCAAACGCTTTGAAAGGCCTTTCAAACCAGCTATTACTCGATCCCCTTGTCATTTAAAATTTTTAAGGGGATGACCCTGGGGCAGAGAGTGAAAGGAGGTGAAATATTATTTGATTAACAATTTGTCCTCCATGACAAACCTTTTGACGTGCCTCGGCGTTTTTTCTTTTAATCAGTGGTTTTCGATAAATCCGTGGTGGGAAGTTTTCAAATGAAGACCCAGTATATATTTTTACATCGATGAGGTTTTTCAGCAGAACCGTATTATAGGCAGCGATACATGGCCTTTTCTAGTAATTTGTATATATTGCTTAATAATGAAATTTGACAAATAAAACCAATTTTAAAAAACGCTTCTGGCTTGATATGGTATTTTAATTTTAAAAGACTGCAATGTCGGATACCCCTCTCAGATTATTTATAATGATGTACTGGGCTTATGTGGTTTTCGCAAGAAATGGGGTTAGTGGCATATAACTTAAGCAGAATAACCGCATTAATCATATTTTTTCATTGTTAGTTATTGGAAATTACACTTAAGCTAGGTCACATACATATCTTGATTTTGCATATCTTAATATCTTTAACATACACAGTGAAAGCGCTGTACAGCAAATATTTTTAAAGGGAAAAGTAATTATCAATCACCCGATCAATCCTTCCATAAAAGTGGGATACATACAATTTTAGAGTTCTACTTTTTCTAATCGTCATTGTCCGTCAGAGCGGTGCCTAGGAATTTTGCTCTTGGTTAAAGTATTGTAGGTCAGTACATGTGTCAGGTCTGGCTGCCCAGATACCAGACAAGGTCATGGAGAAAGAAGCGAAAAAGAATGGAAGGAAGGGGAAGATTTCCAATATTTTCACATGCGATCAACACCAATTCGAAAACTGATAAAACAACAACTATGCCGTAAATCTAAGTTCGACAACGAAAGTATAAGAATAACTGCAACATCTAATTTGAATTTCAAAAAATATTTGACTATACCTATTGATATTTTTATCACCTGATACAATAGAAGTGCTTGTCTATAGGCAATCTGGAGACGGTCTAAAGACACGATCTATAGATGGTCTATAGACATCCTTCTTTGTCTGGTCTAGCGTCCATACGATAATGTGAATTTCTCGGTCTCATGTTCGTTTTCGCCATCAAAGACATTGTTTTGTGTGGAATAGACTGGGATATGTCTCGAGGTCCCTCCACAAAGTTTTTTTTTTCAGTTAACAGAGCAATGAAGTTTTTTATGTTTCAATCTTTAATAGATATTATTACACTAGTTAATTATAAATGACACGTACTTCTTTTGTTCTCATACATTAAAATTATTGCCTTTCTGAGGATTACTCAGCATTTTTCATGTTTTTTTTAAGCTGGCATTGACCAGATAGAACACAATGGATTTAAGAAGCAATAATAGGATAAATTATAGAAGTTCCCCCCCCTAGACAAAGTCCTAAATCCGCTCTTGAGAATAAACGTATTGATTTACGTGAAATATGTTCAAAATACGCATCTATAGGCTTCCAGTAACAATATTTTTGAAAAAATGTGACAGATGGCTTTTAAATTGACCGATTCAACTCCAGTATACAGGGTGTTTCAGTTTATTGTTGCATAACTTTAAGATTCGATAGAACTTTTAAAATATATGCATAAAGCCTATATAAAAATGGGTCGAAAAATGCGTGGCTTCCGAACAACAGGGTGTTTAAATTTACTTTCTAAAATAGTTTTTTTTTTAAATATTTCGAACAATATTCGATGTATAACAGTGAAAATTGGTATACAAGGGTTTTTTGGTACGGCAAAACGAACCATGGGCATAGTTTCACTGTACTACAGTTCCTGTACTGTATTAAAATGACCGACATTTTTTTCTTAGTGCAATTTTTTGCTTTTTGAATAAAAAACTGATTCTTCGCACTTTTCAACATAAAAAAGCTCTCCTATGAGTTTTCGTTATAGTTAGCCGTTTTGAGATATTTCGATTTTTAAGGTTCGATGCATTTTTAATTATTTATGGAAAAATATTTTTTTTTACATTTTCGATTTGGGCACTACAGGTAATTAAGATGATCATTTAGATTGTGTTTTTAAACACAGCAATAATTCCTAACTCCAAATAAACACAAAAAACAGAATATTAATTTGTTTAATTTTCCAATATTATTTTTAACAAATTAAATTAATTATTTACAACTAAAATGCTATTGGATAGTTAGGACACACATACAAAATCTAAAGTAGTTTCTCGAAATGTAAACCCAATTGTTCAATACACAATTCACATCTACGAATGATCGAACGTGGTATAGCATTATTCAAATAAGGCCTTATTTCATCACATGCATTCCTGATTCTGTCTATTAGCATATCTCTTGTGGTTACGGGAGTCTGGTACACTTTTTCTTTTAGAAATCCCCACACAAAGAAATCTAATGGATTTAGGTCAGGGGATCGTGGAGGCCAGGCGACTGGTCCTCCACGGCCAATCCAACTTTCTGGATCATTTTCGTCCAGCCAGTTTCTAACTATTCTCGAATAATGAGCTGAATAACCATCAAGCTGGAACCAGGCCAATCTTCTTAAATCTAACATAACACCATCCCACATATTTGCATGTTCAGCCTTTAAAAATTCCAAGACGGTCGCCAAGACCTTGCAGGCAAAAGGTAGGGTCCAAATAGTCGATTACGGTAGATACCAATCCACACGTTCACACTAAATTCATGCTAAACATTTCTTTCCCGAACTGCATGCGGATTTTCATGCGACCAAATATGTTGATTATGAAAATTTACCACTCCACGTCTAGTGAAGCATGACTCATCGGTCCATAAAACGTTACTTAAAAACTCCCTATTATTATCAGTTCTATCAAGAATCCACTGACAAAATGTGATTCTTCGTTCTACGTCCCCTGGCTGTAGTCCTTGCACAAGTTGCAAATGGTAAGGACGTCTATGGTCATTTCTAAGAACACGGTGAACATGGCTTGCTGTAATGCCCTAGGCACCAGAAACTCTCCTGACACTTGTGGTCGGATCTCTATCAAACTCACGCAGAATCATACGGGTAAATCTGCGCTGACGAACATTTATGTTTTGATCCCTTTGGAGATTTCCAAAACCATTTTCAATTATTTGGCGATGCACTCTTACAAATACTGAGCGAGTTGGATGTCGTCTGTTTGGAAATCTTCGTGCGTATTCTCTGGCTGCTTCTGCTGCGTTTCCATTTACAAAGCCATACACAAAATGAATATCCGCTAACTCTTGATTGGAGAATAAAAATGGCATTTTTATAACACTTAGAAAAAAAAACAGGTAAAAGAAACTAAATTTCGTGCATTCACAATTGCAAAAAAACGTTTCAGGTTTCAACAGTCAACAAAACTAACTGTCAACTAATTGACGTTTAACCTTATTCTGCTTTCAATTTCAAAAATATTTGCAGGCACAGCCTACTTCTAAAAATTATCGAGATACTGACTTTTTAACGTTATTTTATCATAAATAGTTAAAAATGCATCGAACCTTAAAAATCGAAATATCTCAAAAACGGCTAACTATAACGAAAATTCACGAGAGAGCTTTTTTATGTTGAAAAGTGCGAAGAATCAGTTTTTTTATTCAAAAAGCAAAAAATTGCATTAAGAAAAAAATTTCGGTCATTTCAATACACTACAGGTACAGTAGAGAGCGCCCTCTAACGGCTACAATGAAACTATGCCCATGGTTCGTTTTGTCGTACCAAAAAACCCTTGTATACCAATTTTCACTATTATACATCAAATATTGTTCGAAATATTTAAAAAAAACTATTTTAGAAAGTAAATTTAAACATCCTGTATTTCGGAAGCCACGCATTTTTCGACCCATGTTTATATAGACTTTATGCATTAATTTTAAAAGTTCTATCGAATCTTAAAGTTATGCAATTATAAACTGAAACACCCTGTAGACCACATTGACTGCCATATCAGTCGACATTTGAAAAAAATATTCTCCAAAAATGCTTCTTTATTACAATAAGAAACCTGGTAAAGTTTATTAGCTTTGTATTTTCTTCGTTTGAAAAAAGTACCAAATACCTTAAAACGGTTCTCGCACTATAAGTCTATTATTGCTTAGTCCAGTAATAAGCAAAATGATCCTTCCGGCAATATAACTAGACTAATAAACGTAGGGAACAGTAAACATTACCAAGCTGTAATCGGCTGCGTCCACGGCCAGAACCCTAGGAGGCAAATCCCAGTATTAGCATGATATACAAATTTAGGGAATTTGTGTACAGGTAGAACGGCTGGTGTTTTTGGGTTGATGCCTTTCTAATTGTAAGATCGATCTTCGCCATGTGGTGAAACCCCAGCTCCCTAACAAATGCCCCAAATGCCCGCGATTTGCTCGATTCGCATAAGGTCCGTTCCGTCGAAATGGCCTACTAAATCAAAGCATCCGCAAACTGTGTATACTAGAGTCGCAAGGGCGGGTGATACGACCTTATATTTTGTAACGTCGGTAGCATTAGTAACTCAGGCTTTGTGGCTTTCGAAGTAGGTGGGCTTTTTACTTCCCGCACTACGCTTGATAAAGGATTATGTTCGACTAAAGTTTAATAATAATAATAATAATAATCTATATTCCAAATTGTACAATGACATTACAAAAATTGTATAGCCACTACAAAATGAAATGTTGCGTCACTGTCACCATAACTATAGTAATTTACCTGATACCTTTTTTTTGTGTTACATGGTTATTTATCTTAAAACAGCTACTATCTTATACTATTACAACTCCCATAGAACTCATATATTGTATAAGGCTCTGACTGTACTAGAAATTGCTTAATAGTCTTTCTAAATTTATGTAAACTGTTTATGTTTTTAATTTCATTTGGTAGATTGTTAAAAAAAATTTAAACACATGTAAATAGGGCTTTTTTCTGTGGACGATAATCTGTGTATTGGATAAGTAACATTGACTGTTCGAGTCTCATAAACAGTTTGCACCTCAAGCTCAAATAAATTTTTATTTTTGAAAAAAATATAAGACACTCATACACATAGATGGCATACACAGTCATGATTTTTTCAGTTTTAAACACCCCCCTGCAAGTTTCATTGAAATTTAGTCCCTTTAGCAGACGTACAGCTCTTTTTTGAACAAAAAAAATTTTTGGAATAAAACTATTGCGTCCTCAAAAAATAATCCCATGCGTTAGAACACTTTCAAAATTTGCATGGTACAATATTTACATACTCGTATTATATAGATGTCTTGATATCACCCTAAAACCATAGAAAATGGAATAGAGCCTCTTCAGCAGTTCGAATACATGTGTTGTCCAATCTAAAAATTCATCAATATAGATGCTTAAGAATTTTACACTTTCACTCAACTGCAGTTGATGATCATCTATATCGATATATTGTATCTTGACGACTTTACTCTGCTTAGTTCTAAATCATGTTGCATCAGTTTTGGATTTATTCAGCAATAGTTTGTTCTCAGAAAACCATGTATTCACACTTCTGAATAAGAGATTCCCATTAGCAGTTAGGTCCTCTACACTTGTCCCACCCAACACTAAATTTGTGTCATCAGCATAGCAGATAATTTTATCCTTGCTATGATCACCACTAGTAACAAAACAGAAATAGTTTAAAAAAACTACAAACAAAATGGGCCCAAGTATACTACCCTGTGCTATGCCGGTTGAAGTCAACTCAATGTTTGACTTGCAAGTTTGATCTCCTTTAACAATTTCAACTCTCTGTTGTCTATTATAGAGGTATGACTTGAACAATTCTAGCGCAGTTCCTCTTACACCATATCTTTGTAGCTTTAATAACAATATGTCTCTGTTGATGCAATCATAAGCTTTGGATAAGTCCAGGGAGAAACCAACCGCTAAGTTTCCGTCCTCTAATTGCTTAAGTACTGTTTGAACAAATTGAAAGATTGCAGTATCTGTTGATGTAGGTAACCTTGCTGATGTGTATTAAATAAATTACAGTCATTCATAAATTCTAATAATCTCTTACTGATGCCTAACTCGAATAATTTTGAAAAACCTGTTAAAATATTGATTGGCCTATAATTTTCCAATTGCTCTGGATTACCTTTTTTAAAAATTGGTTTTATAAGTTTGAGAGCAAAGTTAGCTATAAACATGTATAACAGAAACATAAATGGATCAAGTTAGTTAAATGGGCCCATACAATTAGTTCACAGTCCCCACCCATTCGACAACGTTGCGGCTTAGAAATGTGTCCCCTGCCCTACCAACATTACTGAATATCTGGTAACGTTGCTATGACTAATCTGGCCGCTCGCCAGCCAACCATAATATTATTACTCGAAACCCACGCGCATGCGTTTAGTTTATCTCTTTCGCACGCGCAGCGTCACTCACAGACAAAAATCTCGAGAGACGATTGACGAATCTACACTTTTATGCTTTTAGCTATGAACATGTATAGCCGAAAAATAACTGGACACCAAGTCAGTTAAATAGGCCCATACAATTAATAATAATAATAATAATATTTATTACCCTCATTAAACAGTATATACAAAGTTTACAAACAAAAAAAGCCTTAAGAGAGTGAAAGGTTACATCAGCTTGCCACTTAAAGAAGCAGCTACTAGAATAAAAAAAAACAAACAAATTTAAACCGTTCTATAGTAATACAAATGGCTATTAAGACATTTATAATTAATAATGTTTTAATATTAAGAAATATAGCGAAGTAAGTCGAGAAACGGAAATTTAGAGTGAGAAGAGAAAGCGAGGGGAAAGAGAAGAAGGGAAAAGGGGGAGTAGGAGATGTGTTTTCTATGATATTTGAGATAATCACGTTTAAGGTTCCTGTTAAATGTAGCTACCGAGAGAGAAAAATCTTTAATTTTGAATTTATTTACCAAAAACTCAATTTGATATGAGAATGATTTCTTAAATGATTCTTTATTGTGTGATGGTATTGTAATCAAATTCCATCTTCTAATGTTTAGATTATGTACATCAGTCCGGTAACCAATTTGTAAGTGAAGATCATGGGGGGTTTTACATTTTGTAATCTTATAAAAAATGAAGTAGAGTGCAAGGTACGCCTCTGAGCCATATTTAACCATCCCAGTTCAGGTAGTTTGTAGAATACTCTTTGTCTACCCCTTATGCCAAATATCAGTCTCAGACAAGAATTCTGAGCTTTTTGAACCCGTTTTAGTTCCACACTATCATGGAATGGGCCATATACCATATCACCAAGTTGAAGTGGGACAACACTATAGCTTCGCAGAGCGTCCCCTAGGTTGAGCTTAATATTATTTTCTAAAACGTTTCTGTAGGAATCACTACAAAACAATATGGTCATCGATACTAGGGTTTATCTTTAACAAGTGACAAAAATCCCGAAAGACGATTGACGAACGTACACTTTTATATTGCGCATTAGCGCGTATTTTGTCATTAGTTTCGTTAGTTTGTTATCTGGTGTGTTCCAAATAAGACTGTATGAAATATTTATATATATATATATATATATATAAATAATATGTATAATTAAAAAAGCAGTGAATTAAACATTTAACAATGGAGTACTGTGCTGTGGTAGGTTATTCAAGCAGCAACAAGAAAAGCGAAGACGTTTGAAATTCGCGCTTATTCAGTTTTCCAAAGAACAAACAAGTTTACAAACAACGGGTTCTGAAGTGTTATTAGCAACACAAATTTGATGTACAAACCGCAAGGATACATTCGAGGCATTTTCTGGAAAGAGGCTACTGTTAAGGAACTTTGGAATTACCTAAAAATAAATGCAAGTTGAAAAGTGATGCAGTATCTTCCCTTCATTTGATGAAATCACCAAAGGTACAGACTTCTCGCAGTGTACGAATGGATAGAATTGATGAAGTCATTTATCCACGCTAGTTAGTTAAAATACAGATGCCAAGCATCTTTTTTTAAGATGTAATATGTATTGCGGATGTTAAATAGAAATATAATAGAAAAATCCAGAATTGGTAAGAGATAGATGATTAAAATTGTAATAAACTCCATATAATAGTTTTATTAACACCTACCCATAAAAAAGATTAAATAACCATTTACACATAACATTTTATACAAAATTATAAACATGCCATATATACTGTATCTTGTTCTCCATACGTTTTTTCTATAAAAGGTTAATATTTATAACAAATTAATATTTTAATTTATTTAAGTGTAATAATGAACACATCGAAAACGGTTTAATATATATATCATATACTCTTATACTATATCTTGCTCTCCTACTTTTTTTGTATAAAAAGTTAAAATTTATAACAAATTAATAGTTTAATTTATTTAAGGGTAATAATGGAGACATCGAAAACGGTTTAATTTCAAAATTCTAATTATGTCATCATGTAGAAAAGAAAAAGTGGTAATGTTATTGTCGGATTTGTTTGAAATTTGTAGATAATGTGGATGCTTGAAAACTTTTGTTCCGGACTAAAGTAAAGAAAAAGTAAAAACGATTATTTTATTATATATTTTTATAAATTCTAGTAAATACTGCGCATTTCCAAACTATGCAAGTTCAGTGTTCACCGTGGTGGGATGTGATATTTATTGACCGAGAGGCTTGGACGTCAGTAATTTATTACTGATGCATAATATTACGCAGAAATCCACTGGTGGTACGGACCACAGTAAATACTGATCGTGTGATGTACGCTTTATCGTGTGCGAGCTCCCAAAGGCGAGGTTCGAATTTGAAATACACGTAACATGTGCTGTTAACAAAATTAAGTTTATATCTAATATTAATTTCAACCAATTCTAGTTTTAGCCCATCTAATAGATATTGATTTAGCTTGTGGAGAACCCTGTACTTGCATAATTTAATTTTTGTAAAAAGTGTACTCTCTATTTAATTTTTGCCGAGCTATCGAGAAGGGGGGCAACTGCCCCCTCTTGCTGCCCCCCTGGGTACGCCCTTGCTTCATATGCACGCTAGCGTGCCAAGCTCTGTGATAAGGCAGCTTAGCAGTCCAACTGTGCCTTTACTACGCCTGAGAAAAAATTTTACTTAGAAAGTATGTGTTGGCGCCAAATCTCCCATATATCCCAACACACATTCGTCATTCCAATTTATATAATTATTGTTGGAAAACGTCACTGAATAATCGACTTTCCTCGACGGGAAGCTGACGGGCATTATTGATGGAGTCTCGAAGACAAATGGGATAAAATGAAACCTGACTTGTCAGAAGCCTGCAGCCTTTTACCATCAATACCATAATGAGGAATCTGATTAATGTTACTTTGGGGGAGAGAACCCCACCGTTCGGTGTCTTTCTGTTTCGTCGCGCTTTGTCCTTTATCTGCCAGATATTAATATTAAAGTATATTTGCGTTTCGTCCGCGCCCAGTAAACTTTGTCGCAGTACCAGTGCAGGAAAATATATCAAGTGCATCCAAATGAGTCAACGTATTCGCTCAATCAGTCATTGATTACTATCAGAACCCTGCGCAATACTGTCTCAATCCTTCTATTTTAGAGAGATCTATGTTTCAAATTCTATCCTCACCATTGGGCTGTGGGAAAACGTAGTAGATACAAAGTCTCTCAAGACGGGGGCAAAGTTACGTATTTACGTAATTAATAAAATGCCTCTTAGAAAGTTTCGAAATTCAAAGTACTTCGGGGAAGTCGGGATTTTCCCAGAATTGTTTTAATTTTTACTTGACTTTATTTGTAGTGGGATTTTAAAATAAATTGCACATTAACAGTGCCACTTTTTATCTTCTGTATGATGGCATAATTATAATTTCTTGTCGTCTCATATCATATATTGACATGGCCAAATCTCAGTTATTTCAAAAAAGCAGAATTGACCTTGAAATTACCAGACAGTCGTTTGTTTGGCATACCAAATTTATTCCATAATCACTTCTAGTTTTTCCTGGCCCTATTTAGATGAGATTCCAAAATACACAAGATGGCGGTGTCAAATTTTCAATTCGACATCTCTTCTTTCGACTTCCATCTCCAACTTTGATTTTTCATATGTACGCTATATTATTATTAATAATAATAATAATAATAATAATAATAATAATAATAGCTTTATTGTCCAACAGTTTCCCATTTATAGGACAATTTATAAACATAATACAAAAGCAAAAAGAAGCGAAAAAAAGCGAAAAGAAAACAACAAATGCAACACAGGTATAAATTTGTAACAAGAGCTATTGGTCCGAATAAGCCTTAGCTGCCTTTAGCAGGTAATTAACATTTGTCGTAAATATATCACAGTAACATCCAATTCTGTTTAAGTTAGAGCACATTACATATAACGGTGACTTGAGAAGAATGTTTGTCCTAGCTCTAGGAAGCCCGAATATTTTATGATTGCAAGATGCAAACGTTGGAGTACGAAGCTTGATCTGTTCCAGGATCATGGGGCAATCAATTAAATTGTTGATCATTTTGTAGCCAAATATTATTGAGGCACAGTACCTACGTTTTTTCAAAGTCAACATGTCTAAGCGACTACATAGTTCCTCATTACTTGTACCTCTCTCTGGATATGTCCCATCAATCCTAAACAGAACAAACTTCATAAACATCCGTTGTACTCTTTCAATAGCTGAGCTATAGCATTCATAGTAAGGGCTCCAAATAATACTACAATATTCGACTTTGGATCAACATAAGCATAATATAATAGTTTAATAGACTTTATGTTATGAAAATTCCTGCAATTCCTTACTATGGAACCATAAGCCGCCAATGCTTCTGATGCTTTTTTATTTACATGCTGACTAAAAGTTAACTTTTGATCATAGATTATACCTAAATCACGTACATCAGAGCATCTTTCTAGCACAGACCCATCAATAGAGTACGGGTATTCGCAACGTTCACATTCAACTGAGTCACAGAGGTCATTAATAAATATTAAAAACAGTAATGGTCCGAGGTTGGACCCCTGAGGAACTCCAGAAGGTGCCAAGTAGGTCTCAGATTGGAAGCCATTATAGCTAACAAATTGTCTACGATCGGATAAGTAAGATTTCATCAACTCCGTAGCATTATCTGTGAAACCAAGTGCAGCTAACTTATTTAATAAAGTTTTGTGGTTAATTTTATCGAAAGCCTTCGAAAAGTCGGTATAAATAACGTCAACTTGCTCATTACTATCAATGGCTTCCGAGAGGTACTGCGTTATTATAAATAGATTTGTGGTTGTTGAGCGATTAGCGACAAATCCGTGTTGATGCAATGACAGCTGACGCTGGACGGCAGTGTAAATGCGACTGTACAAGACTATTTCAAAGACTTTCTAGAACATGCATAATATAGAGATTGCCCTGAAATTCTCAAAATTTGACTTATCCCCACATTTAAACACTGGACAGACCTTAGCGATCTTCCAAATATCTGGAAATATTTTTGTTATAAGACAAATATTAAAAATCCTAGTTAGAACACCAACAAACACTTCCACACAATCTTTGACTATAAAGGACGGGATGCCATCTAGACCAGATGTCATATTATCCTTTAGTGATTTAATGGCCTTCCTGACTTCATTTTCCTCAATTGGATGAAAATCGACAAATAAATTACTATGATTTAGTGAGGCATTATTATGGGGCTTGTGAGTGGCATAGACGCTGCTGAAAAACTCACTGAATGCGTTTACTATATCCTGAGGATGATCTATAGAATTATTTTGAAATTTCATTAGCCCTGGGATTCGTGATGTGTTGTTTTTGGAGTGAACGTATGACCAAAAGGCATTGGGGTTAATTGTTAAAGAATTCTGGATATTTTCAATATATTGATCATACGCTGATTTAATCTGGTTTTTTATCAAGCGGCGCAAACGTTTGAATTCTTGTAGATCATCAACAAAAGCAGACCTGTTGATTTTTTTCCTAAATTTAGCTTTAAGTTTAATGTTCTTAATAATAGCTGAGTGAAACCAAGGCGGGTATATTGGAATTTTGTACATTGATAATAATAATAATATCTAATAATAATAATAATAAATGGCATTTATTCGTCACACGATTACAAAATAATTAGCTTAATAGGAATAGTGACGAAAAGGTGGAGTGTCAGCTTATGCTGGTTTTCAGCCCGACCTAAAAAACATTGACACGAAGTTTAAGAAAAAAAAAGTACCTAGATTCAGATGGCACAGCTCACAACATTGACCACCAATAAGAGAACGCTTAAAATATTACACTTCTCAGAAAAAGGAAACAATCAATTATCTTTGGATATGCGTAAAGTGTATTTCTAGCCATCCGGTTGCTTTAAACTCATTTTTAACCTTTTTTCAAAATTGCTTAGGCTATATTCTTTATACTCACTTGACAAGCAATTACTAATATATATACTAAGTGACATATAAATTCGAACACCCAGTTTAAATGGTTTTATTTTAATAAAATTTTGTATAAGTACTTAATGAAGCATAATAAGTAAATGATAAAAATTTCAAAATGATTGCACTGCTTTAAAGCCCTTTGACCTTTAATAATGTGTGGATGCACCCTGATGTGCTACGCATTCTCCAACGCGCCTAGGGATGCTTCTGATCAGGTGGTCGATGTCCTCCTGTGGTATCTCATTCCAGGCAATCACCAACTCCTCTCGAAGTGCTTCTAGAGTCTGAGGAGGACGTTGCAAATTGAGCAATCTCCTACCCATCATATCCCACACGTGCTCATTTGGGGATAAGTCGGGAGATCTTGGTGGCCATGGTAACAATGTGACATCATTATGTTGAAAGAAGCCTATTGTGACTCTTGCAACATGTGGTCGGGCATTATCTTGTTGGAAAGTTGGATCTGCCAGGGTGTCAAGATAGGGTAAAAGATGGGGTTCTAGAACTTCGTGGATATAACGCTGAGCGTTCATGTTACCTCTGATGAAGATTAAAGGTGACCTGGAACCATAAGCTATAGCACCCCAAACCATAACTCCAACAGTGTGATGAACATGTTTTTCAACAAAAAACCGTGGATTCCTCCTTTCAACGTCGCTTTCTAACCCTGGCACGACCATCGTACATGCCTAAACAAAATCGAGACTCGTCACGAAAGACAATACTGTTCCATTCCTGATCCCAGAGTGACCGTTGTCTGCACCACTCAAGGCGATTACGTCGGTGTTCTCGAGTTAAATGGAGGACCCAGTGTGGCCGGTATGGAAACAAGCCAAAACTTCTCATTCGTCGGTAAACACTTGGCATGCCAATAGGTCTTCCGTGTTCTGCAAACCATTCATTTGCAATGGACCTGGTAGTGGAGAAACGGTCCCTTAAGGCCAATAATCTTAGGCGGCGATCTTCACGGTCTGTTGTTCTACGGCGGCGTCCAGTGCCCCTTGCTCTTTGCGTACGGCCTTCTCGAAGTCATGCCTGACAACACCTAACCACAGTGTCTACACCTCTTTGCACTCTAACTGCAATTGCCCGAAAAGAAAGTCCAGCTTCCCGAAGTCCCACTATACGGCCCCTATCAAACTCACTAAGTTGACGAAATCGTACAGGTCTCCGTACTCTAGGCATCGTAACCGATCGTAAAGGATGTCAAGAACCAAAATCCGCCAACGTTGATTCTTTACTGCGGCTGAAATATTCATTTTTAGAGCGTTAGTGAATTAAAAAAAAGCAGTATAAAATCCGGAATATCCAACTGATAAGGCTGAAAGTTTTTTCACTTGTTATTTACAGTAAGATAAATACATTCACCAACTTTTATTAAAATAAAACCATTTAAACTGGGTGTTCGGATTTATATGTCACTTAGTATAGTTGGGTGCCCAGTACGAGAAACTACGTGTGAACAATGCTGTCTAATGCCGCGGGTTGAGTAAGATTCGTTTACTCCTAGAGGATCTTTGATCATACTGATAGAGGAGGGTTGTCTTTGAATAAAGATAATAGGAGAAGGGTCTTATGTACCAGAGATAGGCAATGCAGTTACCGCAGTTTGTTCACCTTATACCATCCCGATTACTCAAAAGCGCTACTATTATGATCAAATTTACGGATTCCATAAGAAAATATAATGCATGAGTTTTGTATCATCTGAATCCGCTCGGCATCACGTTGTAGGAGAGCAGGTCCATAAACACAGTCACCGTAAGATAATTTTGGCAGGGTTAGGGATTCGCAAAGTTTAAGATTGAGCTGAGTTGACAGGACTCTCCGACTCGGGTATAACTGACGAAGCAGATTGTTTAGTGAAGCGTAGCTTGCAGTCAAACCAGAAACCAAGGTTCTTGCATTCGTTTACAGAGGATATGTCTTCATTATTCACCATAATATTAAAGCGATATTGATTTATTTAACGATTCTGTTTGCGCCCAAATAAAATGCAGCAAGATTTGCCAGCATTCAGTTTTAGATTGTGAGCACTAAATATGTCAAAAATAGAGTGCAGATCTTGATTTATTTGATGTTGCCCAAGCATATAATCATCAGGATAGAAGCTGTTGTAAAGTTGGGTATCATGGGCGTAATGATGAACGACTGAGTAGCTGGCGGTTTCTTGAAAATCACATATACAGGGTGTCCGCAAAGTTGGGGTTTTCCTTTACACGACGTGTAGATTTTGAAAACATAAGCAATTTTTTTTAGTACCATATACACCAATGTCTTAGGGGAACCGAGATAAAGGGCTCTGCAACATCAAAAATATCTGAATACCGTCCTGTAGCCGCGACCCGGGACATCACCGATTGGTACAAGGTCTCAACCCGATGGCAGAACTGGGTCGGTGTCAGTGTGTCAGGTCAGTATGCAACCTTCAACCGACGGTTACGGTCACGCATGTAGAGGTGAACGAACCCGTATAATCGATTCCGTTTCAAAAAACAACAAGCACTAGAGACGTGGCTAGAGAAGTGCAAGTATCAAAAACTAAAGTGTGGCAAACGCTGCGTGAAGAGGGGCTGTATCCGTTTCACGTCCAACGTGTACAAGCCCTTCAACCTGACGATTTTCCAGCAAGAGTGCGGTTTTGTGAGTGGTTGTTGCATCAACATGACAATAATCCGGACTTTTTGAAGTGCATATTGGTGACAGACGAATCTACGTTCACGCGTAATGGGGTGAATAACTTTCGCAACACTCATGTTTGGTCAGTAGAAAATCCGCACGCTGTCCGTCGGGCACATTTTCAACAAACATTTTCGGTGAATGTTTGGGCTGGCATAATAAGAAAATTAAACAGGACAAAAATTACAAATAGTCTTCAAAGGAATACGAAGAAGAAGAAGATACAGAATATCTTATTTGTACGGAAACATTTCTACAGTCTAATTCAGAAGAAGGATGGGTGCAGTGTTCAATGTGCTATCATTGAGCGCATCATGAGTGTGCGGAATTGACGATGATGACTGCGATCCATATTGGTGTGACTATTGTATTGATAATGCAAAGGTGAAGAAAGTGCGTAAACAGTTAGTAGATGACTTGTAATGTACACTCATTTTTCGTTTTGAATACGATTTTTTGTGTTTCCGCTTTTTTTTATTTTGTAACTTATTACACATCGATTTATGTTTATTTTTACTAAATGCTATTTGTTTTTGCTCAATAAAGTAATTTGGGTTTTCGTTAATTCGTGTTTTATTAAGAGTAAACTCTTAAAAACTAACAAGAAACAGGGATCATTTTTCCTTACCTTAGGGGATCATTTTGCCCACCCTATCAGGGTAAAATGATCCTTTTACAAACACCTGCACTACATCTCCCAAAAAATTAATTAGCTGTTAAATCAGAAAATCGATAAGGACATATTTAAGGACAGTAGACTGACATTCCAAAAAAATATACTAAATTTTTTTCTTTTGTATACGTTGCTTTTTTGCGCCTTTCCACCTTAGGGAGATCATTTTGGGCCACCTTCTCCTACAGATGACACTAGGATATACAATGTGACAATGAATTTCGATGTACTTCGAGAATACCTCAAACTTATTGGAATGCGGTCAGAACTAAATATCACGAAACGCTACGTCCCTCAGCTGAGCAAGAATAATCCTAAGTTTAAGTACACGATTGGAGATTATTCCATCGAGGCTGTTACAAGCCATACATAACTTGTCTGTCAGTTAATGACCATCCGAGCTCGTCGGAACACATCACCTCAAAGTCCAAGCGGCTGCTGTTTTTGATAGAAAAATCATTCAGTACCTACTCCTTCCTATACAGAATCTTCGTACGACCGCCGTTAGATTTTGAAGGTATGAGATTCAAACATCGTTCATGATAGGAAGCCGTTCAGAGTCGTGCCGCCCGTCTTGAGCTCTTTGAGCTGCCTACTTTTGATGCTAGAAGACTGCGGGGGAGCTCGTCATCGCTTGTGAAGTGCTGCAATAATTATTTGGTGCTGACATGTCGCACCTGTTGCGTCTGTCATCGAATAACCTCAGACGACATGCAGAGGGAACCCTTCAACGCTTTCTGCCTAACCTAGTGTTGGAGACATGGAGCAGACTTCTATTTTATGTAATGAACTCAACAACCGTGAACAGTTTTGCAAACAATTATCATAGACACCGCAGTGCGTAACGTATTGTTCTGCTTTTCAGTGTGTCTTCAGAAGTGTTACCATTCTCCACTTGTATTTTTCATTTATACATTTATACCGGGTGTCCGCAAAGTTGGGGTTTTCCTTTACACGACGCGTAGATCTTGAAAGCATAAGCAATTTTTCTTAGTACCATATACACCAATGTCATAAGGGAACCGAGATAAAGGGCTCTGCAACAAAAATATCTGAATACCGTCCTGTAGCCGCGACCCGCGACATCACCGAGTGGTACAAGGTCACTGGCTCAACCCGACGACAGAACTGGGCGGGGTCAGGTCAGTATGCAACCTTTAACCGACGGTTACGGTCACGCGTGTAGAGGTAAACGAACCCGTATAATCGATTGCGTTTCAAAAAAAAAATAATGGCACACTCATATACCAATAATGAACTCGTTGATATGTTGTTAATTTATGGTGAATGTCTTCAAAATACTACAGAGGCTTCGCGAGTGTATGCAGATCGTTTCCCTAGACGACATCATCTAGGGCCCCACAGATTTGTGTACCTGGTCCAGAGGGTCAGGAATACGGGCCATTTGGAGGAATTTCGAGGTGGGCACAGTGGGAGGCCTAGACAACCACGAATGGTGCAAGTTGAGGAAGAACTACTGAATCGCGTAAACGAGAATTGCTCAACAAGCACTAGAGACGTGGCTAGAGAAGTTCAAGTATCATAAACTAAAGTGTGGCAAACGCTGCGTGAAGAGGGGCTGTATCCGTTTCACGTCCAACGTGTACAAGCCCTTCAACCTGACGATTTTCCAGCAAGAGTGCGGTTTTGTGAGTGGTTGTTGCATCAACATGACAATAATCCGGACTTTTTGAAGTACATATTGGTGACAGACGAATCTACGTTCACGCGTAATGGGGTGAATAACTTTCGCGACACTCATGTTTGGTCAGTAGAAACTCCGCACGCTGTCCGTCGGGCACATTTTCAACAAACATTTTCGGTGAATGTTTGGGCTGGCATGGTGAACGGTATGCTCATTGGACCATTTATTCTCCCAAATTGATTGGACGGGATGCAATACCTAGTCTTTTTACGCAACATTTTGCCTTCCTTGTTAGAAGATGTGCCATTAAGTGTAAGACAATCAATGTGGTTTCTGCACGATGGTGCACCGCCCCATTTTATACGCGAAGTGCGTGAGTTTTTAAATTAATTATTTCCGAATAGGTGGATCGGACGTAATGGACCCGTAGCGTGGCCTCCGCGATCTCCAGACTCAACACCATGTGATTTTTTTCTTTGGGGAGAAATGAAACGCTTAGTGTACAAAACTGAAGTGCATACGGTTGACGTCTCAGAATTGAACAAGCTGGTGCTTTCATTCGGGGGAGGGACTCCATTCTCAAAGCCTGCACCGATGCTTGGCTACGTCGTGCACGCACCTGCGTTTTTGAATCAAACGGCGATAACTTAGTACGTTTACCTAAAAACTGAAAACGCGGCAATGCCGTCATATTTGTTACCTCTGTTCGTGGTCTGCACCACCGCCTGCGTCTGCTCGGTAGCGCATCAGCTGATTTTATTTTCTGTTGGAGCGGTATGATTTCGGGCAGAGACGTACTTAGCCCTTCTCGTCAACTGGAGAGTGAGTACTTTTTCCTTTATTTTTTTTAATTGGTCGCCCTCGTTTCACTACACATTATCTTTGTTATTTCAAGGGTAGTTGTTTCTGAAAAGGACAACCCCAACTTTGCGGACAACCTGTATACACTATCAAGCATTCTGCTTTTGAGTTTATAGTACTCGTACTGAACTCAAACTTGCTATTTAATAATAATGAAGTAGCTGAACAAAACACCTTGTTGACTATTGTGAAGATGTGTCTAATTATCATAATACTATGATTATTAAAAAATGATATTTAGTCAGTAGGTTTTGAAATTATTAGATAGTTTTGTTATTTGTTTTATTATCAGTCAAGCATTTGTTTAGTGTTTATGAAGCAGACCCAGCTAAGCACTTCCTATTTCCAATTTTGATGGTGCGATATTGCACATATCATGACACGAACTGATTTCACGAAACATCGAATGTCTAAAAAGAAATCTTTCATATTATTCAAGGATGTAAACATTGCAAATGGTATAATTTTAAGAAACTGGTAGAAAGACTCCAGAGTAAATTAAAGCTTCAACGATGTTGTTTGTCATTTGGATGATATTAATTTGCATCGCAGTATGTACAGATTGTCCGTCGTGCCAAAATAAACATTATTGTAGTCCATAAAATGGCAAATCAGCTGGATGTCCTGATGTAATCTAATATACAAGTCATGAGATGTCATTAGCAAGGCCTTGTAAGGAAGAACGAGGTTTTTTTAAATAACTGAAGGTTCGCAATGCCGATGTATGACATATGTACATTTTCGGGATCAGAATTAAAAACTCTACCCACCTCCAAATTAAAATACAGTGTCCATAAGAAAAAAAATAAAGTTGCTAATGGAAATCAAGAAGCGTAACATCCCTTTGACATTTTCAGTTATTTCAGCGGGAAAAAGTAGCAACGTTAATGAAAAATTTGTGTGTAAATTCTCCTTCAAGTAAAGTCAGGAAAAATAAGAACTTTTTTGAGGAAATTCAGTTTTCTTGTCTACTTTCGGAAATTCGATCGATTGCAAATATGTCTACGTGGATTTCTTATTTATCTAGATACGCAAACTTGCCTCCATTTAACCGACTTTGGCTCTTGTGAGAAAGACCCATTGAGGATGTAAAAAAACACGTTGGAATAAGATAGTTCCTTCGCTTTAAGCGGTATGTTTCGTTGCTCAATGGCGCATCTGCTGTACCGCCTGAATCGACAGCATCTAGCGGTCATAGTGGATATCCGGCTATCAAACATGATTTGAAAACTTTACAGCTCCAACAACTGCTGTTCACTCTCACAGTGGTGGTTCCTGGTAACAGATAGCACTTTCCGCTGTCTTATTTGGACAGTTCTTATAGCGCACAATAGAGAAAAATTGCTATGATTATAATGATAACAATTTCAAAATTATTGCACTGCTTTAAAGCCCTTTGACTTTTAATAATGTGTGGATGCACCCTGATGTGCTACGCATTCTCCAACGTGCCTAGGCATGCTTCTGATCAGGTGGTCAATGTCCTCCTGTGGTATCTCATTCCAGGCAACCACCAACTCATCTCGAAGTGCTTCTAGAGTCTGAGGAGGACGTTGCAAATTGAGTAATCTCCTACCCATCATATCCCACACGTGCTCAATTGGAGCTAAGTCGGGAGATCTTGGTGGCCATGGTAACAATGTGACATCATTATGTTGAAAGAAGTCTATTGTGACTCTTGCAACATGTGGTCGGGCATTATCTTGTTGGAAAGTTGGATCTGCCAGGGTGTCAAGATAGGGTAAAAGATGGGGTTCTAGAACTTCGTGGATATAAAGCTGCGCGTTCATGTTACCTCTGGTGAAGATTAAAGGTGACCTGGAACCATAAGCTATAGCACCCCAAACCATAACTCCAACAGTGTGATGAACATGTCTTTCAACAAAAAACTGTGAATTCCTCCTTTCACCACGTCGCCTTCTAACCCTGGCACGACCATCGTGCATGCCTAAACAAAATCGAGACTCGTCACAATACTGTCCCATTCCTGATCCGAAAGTGACCGTTGTCTGCACCACTCAAGGCGATTACGTCGGTGTTCTCGTGTTAAAGGGAGGACCCAGTGTGGCCGGTATGAAAACAAGCCAAAACTTCTCATTCGTCGCTAAACACTTCGCATGCCAATAGGTCTTCCGTGTTCTCCAAACCATTCATTTGCAATGGACCTGGTAGTGGAGAAACGGTCCCTTAAGGCCAATAATCTTAGGCGGCGATCTTCATGGTCTGTTGTTCTACGGCGGCGTCCAGTGCCCCTTGCTCTTTGCGTACGGCCTTCTCGAAGCCATGCCTGACAACACCTAACCACAGTGTCTACACTTCTTTGCACTCTAACTGCAATTGCCCGGAAAGAAAGTCCAGCTTCCCGAAGTCCCACTATACGGCCCCTATCAAACTCACTAAGTTGACGAAATTGTACAGGTCTCCGTACTCTAGGCATCGTAACCGATCGTAAAGGATGTCAAGAACCAAAATCCGCCAACGTTGATTCTTTACTGCGGCTGAAATATTCATTTTTAGAGCGTTAGTGAATTAAAAAAAAAGCCGTATAAAAACCGGAATGTCCAACTGATAAGGCTGAAAATTTTTTCACTTGTTATTTACAGTAAGATAAATACATTCACCAACTTTTATTAAAATAAAACCATTTAAACTGGGTGTTCGGATTTATATGTCACTTAGTATAGTACATTTAAAAATTTTCTTCTGTATGTCCGGTTCGATTTGTTACCAGATTATTATTTATCGATCAACAGCGTGTTATAAAGCGTGTTTAACAGTCCACGCTGTCTATGTGGTGTGCGTTTAAACAGATTCAAATCGAAATTCAATTCTGTTTGATCAGATATGAACCAGACGAGAGCATGATACGGCAAACGGTGTGTCGCCGGGTACTAATGTATAATGGTATCATACAAATGGACATATTTAGGAAGTTAATAGTGTTATTCGGTCAGCTGGAATGATTAATCGTATCGTACTGTATCGGAGCATAGGGGATGATCCGAAGTGCAAGGGCAACAGTGTTGCCATCCACCGAGTACAAAACAATAGCAGTCGTCTATTTGTACTATCAGAAAAAGTTATACAGAAAACAAAATAGTTATGCATGTAGCTGGGACGTTAAGGTAGCATTGACACGGCAAAAGATATAAACTGTGAATAGTAAGGAGGTGTGACATTATTGCCCGAACATGTTTATATCCTGAGGGGCATATTCAATGGACGAATGATCTTGAGATCAATGAGTCCAAGCACGGAACGCTGACTCAAGTGTTATTGAGATATAGTTGTAGTCCAGTAACCCTTTATATATCTCCATCTCCCTCATACATACACAGGCAACCTACCCCTGGGTGTGAACGTTTGTTCGGTAAGCTCAAAGACATTCGTTTTTTAGTTGTGTCTCCGTTTCGAAAACTCGTTACGTATGAGTGCCCATCAATCATAATTGTCAGAGTGACAACTTACTTGGCATCGGCGTCCAAACAACAAAAGGAATTCGCGCGCATTGCTCAAAAGCTTTACTGTCATTTTTCAACAAGCAAGGTAACAACTCGTACGCAATCACAATCAATGATTCTTCTCTAACAGACAGTCTCGGAACCTTTTCGCACTGGGGTGCAGTAAGCGAACTAGCTCTCTACTAGTGCTACACCAATGGGGTTTGCTCCTCAGAGCGCTCCTCCGTGATGCCGCCGCGCGATGTGCCTGCCAGACAGACCCGCCTGACTTCAACCTCCCATGCTAACCGTGTCTAAATTTGTAGATCTAGAACTGGTCGATATGACCGCTCCTTTGTCCCTAGGGTGTCGAGATGTGAAACACTCTACAAGAGGAGGCTTTTCTCAGTTCTACTAACCTAAGGCAAAATAGGATTACCAAAACTTCTTTGGGATCCTCATACCAGCCACGGTGCCCTGTATTTAGGCATCTGCCTACGCGGCTGCTTCGGTGTGGAAAAAAGAAAAATGACCTCTGCCTCAGCCTCCACAAGAAGACAAATCATGTCATCATAAGCATACGCTTGACGACTGGACGATTGTAGACGGCATCGGCATCGGGAAATCTAGTAGTACAGCAAATGCTTTCACTCCAGAATTCAATCACAACTTCCTCTTGCTCATGTCTAACAATGCAAAGTTTCCCTGAAATGTAATATTTTTTTACTGTTACATGTTCGGTAGTGCATTAGATTCGGTTGGAGAACTTCGATAAAACAAGAGCGCTGGACTGTAGAGGCGCTGATTCTATTTTACGCGCAAACATAAACATTTCTGGCGGCCATACAGCGATAAATAGAGTAAGGCACTTTCCGGGGAGAGCTCCTGCGTAACGACGAAAGCTATAGCACATACTTGGTGGTTAGAATTCAGACTTTTCTTGGTAATTTAATGAGTTTTCGGATTGTGGTAGCGAGAACTGTATAACGCACTTAGATTTTTCGAGAATCTGCCCATGCGCTAACTTATTTGAAACTGTTCGGCAAAATTTTAAAATGAAATATGGAAACGAAGTTGCATAGACTGATATTTCCGTTGTAACTGAGTATACAGGGTGGGCCAATTGTACGTTAATGGAACATTGTAGATTAACACATGCTTTCGAGTTCCATCACTGGATATGGTGAGCAGCCGTAAACGCTAAAAATTAGAAATATTTTCACTTGAATTAAATTTATAAAGAGTGATTCATATCAAAGTTGTATTTCTTAAATCTAACCCCCGGTAAAAACATTATGAAACATAAGGGGCTGTGACTTTGAAGTGTCACCAACCATAGAATCCACTAACTTGAACCAGCAAAAGTCCAAATGTTTTTAAGCCGGTATTACGTATCTTGAAGACTGATATTATGTCGTTTTTTTTTGATATTTTATTGGTTTTTTGTGACGTTATGTAGGTTTTTCTACAAGATGTTAACTTACTACAACTTACAACTCGTTTTGTAGTTGTGCGTGTTGTCTAAACGTCATTATGATTCAGTTATCAATGTATGGCTCTGGAGGTCTAAACTGTAGGTTGTATAGTATAGCTAGAAGGAAACGGCAAGATAAATAAATAAATAACATGGGTACATAGTGCTAATAATTTGTGTTGATGATGATTCCATGGGATTGTTGTCACAAAAGACAGATTCAAAGCTAGAAATTAGTTGCGCATCCACTTTGTCTCATTCATTCTGGAAATTACATATGCAAATTTGCTGGTTTTAAAAAATGAGAGAGATAAGAAAAGAAAATCCCTGGTTGGTGACCGAACAGGTAAGAAAATATGCTACAGACAGGAATATTTATGAAACCGAAAAAGTTGCACGCAACGCTGGCGCAGAGGCGATTTCTTATAGTGCCTCAAAGTTTTTGAAAACACAAAAAACAGGAAATTTTTTAATTTATAACTTGGGACATAATCTCTTTTCAAAAAGGACAACATATAAATAACCCGTCGGGTGCCGCTCATACAGGATGTTCAAGAAAAATAGATACTCTGATTACAAACTCGCACAATTTATTATAAAAAGTCACAAAACATTCTTAAAAATATGGATACGAACAGGAAGATAACACCTAAAGCATATGCTCGAAGTGTCCACCATCCGCTCGAAGACAGGCTCCTTCCCTTCTCTGCATATTGCGGAACACTTTATGTAATACTGCTGGTGTTATTGCGTTAACAGCCTCTCTAATATGCGCTTGTAGGGTTGAAGTGGGTGGCTTCTGGAAAACCCTGTCTTTGATGTAGCCCCATAAATAAAAATCTGGAGGCGACAAATCAGGGCTACCTGGTGGCCACAATGTTGGCGAAATAATGCGGTCTCCAAAAAATTCAGTTAGGAAATTAATTGTCGAACCAGCGGTGTGAGCTGTGGCCCCATCCTGCTCAAACCAGCAATAACGTTCCTCCGGTTTCAAAGACGCACTAAACAATTCGAGGATTCCTTGATATCGCTCCACAGTGATAGTTTCAGTAGAGATGATAGATAGATAGATAGATAGATAGATAGTTTATGGTCTTATTAGATCATGTTACATGATATATTTGAGGGTCATACATGCGTTTGAGCAAATATGCCAGAAAAATACTTATAATAATTATAAAATAAATAAGGACATTATAATTACAAAACATTTTTACAGGTTAAATCACATTATAGGTACAGCGCAAGAATCGTAATGTGTTCAATCTGTAACGGTAAAAATATGTACATATACAGCGACTTTTTATCACAAAAAGTGTTCGTCTAGCCGGTAAAAAACATTGAAGCTGATACAAAGAAAAGCGGTAGGAGAATCTGTTAGAAATACATAATATATAAACACAATAAACATCGAGCAGTGAGGACAAATGGTTAAAAGCTTAAAAAGAAAACATACATACTTTCGTTAAAACTCGAATAAAAAGTGAAATTAAAATACATTTACTCCACGATAATAGACAATTCACTGATAACGAAATGATTAACAGCTTAAAGGAATTTAAAAAACAGATACTTTCATGTGTTAGTAAAACGCATGTAGAGAAGGGTCCAGCAACTCGTGCGCGCGATACAGCGCACCATATCCTAATCTTCTGAGGGTGTAACCCTCTTTTCACATAGGCATGAGAATTTTCTCTTCCCCATAGACGGTAATTCTGTGCATTTACATAAACGCCTAAGTGCACCCAAGCCTCATCAGGGAAGAAGACTGTATCCAACTGAGCCATACCTTGGCGCACAAAAGAATTAAACCAACGACAAAATTGTGTCCGACGAGCGTAGTCTGGAGGTTTCAATCCTTGTCGTATCTCAATTCGATAGGGTGTACAGCTTCAATTCATGAAGTACTGTGTACACTGCCAATAGACATTGCGCTGACTGCTACCCCCGTTCGTCTCACCAGTGTATGTTCATTCTGAAAACGGTCGACCACTCGCTTTATCGTTGTGTTGTGCAAGCTTCGTTGATCACCGCACTTCTCCTGAAACCGTTCCCGCACGATTTTGAACGAACTCGATCGAAAATAATGTACCACAATAAAACTCGCTTCTGCTGCAGATAAATCCTTCGTGCATACCATGATACTGACGACACTGTTACCGTTTGCTTCGAAGCTTGCGGCACACGTTTATGAAGGTGCGGTGTTGCTGTATGCGCGATTCGCATTTCCCAATGTTTTATTTCATCTCTTTATAAGCTCACGAAGTCAGGGTATCTATTTTTCTTAAACACCCTGTATATACATATACTTCATTCGTAGCAGATTCAGTAATAATTTTCTCACACATAATCATCCAGATGGGATCTTGCTATTCAACCAACTTTCTTCTCCGAGATGAAAACTGCAGACTACTTGGCTTTAGAAAACATATGCCGCCAACAATGCATCTAAACTGAATCCAAATTCAAGATGAGATGTAAATAATAACAGTTAGCGCGTGATCTCTCTGTAACAGGTGGGGACAACGCCTCTTATTGGTCAATTCGCCATTAAATTTCAAGCGACCGCCTGGCGGAATAATGCGCGGGGGCAGGGGTAGGGCAGGCAGAGTTGCACTCAGGCCACCGTCCGTCGCGTGTATCACTGCGTGTTCGTGTTTTGGTATTCACCTTGCTTGGTTGTTGCTGTTGTTGTTGGTAAGTGTATTTGAGTAATTTGTCAAGTTTCTGTTTCTGTTAAATACTGTCATATTTGTTTTACAACACGTTGGTGGTAGTCCATCATTCGGAGGTAGCCCTGAATGCGGCCCGGTACGCCGTCCTTGCTTTTGACAATCACGCATCCATTCTATCTTGGGTGTAAATACACTATAGATGAGTCATTCCTGTATAGATGGTAGCTCACAGTGGTCATAGCGAGCAAACTTAAAATGAACTATTTGCACCCTAAAAACTACGTAGTCTGCAAGATGATATGTTATTGTTTTTTTTTACGTTTCATAGGTGTTTTACATAATATGCCCGTGCCGGAGAATGCGTTACGACAATTTGGAAAACTTCAATGCAACGTAGCTTGATTTTTTCAAATGGATCTACCTACTTTTTTATATATATTTGTCCATAACCCTTTGAAAGAAGTTCTTCCAGCAGCTCCTGAAATTCAGGAATGTACCGAGCTAATGGTGATGAGGTGATAAATTTCGAAAAGCTGCTCAATGTCATCCACATTCACTCTACGCGTTCGCCCACTGACTGCCGATATACCAACTGCCAGTGTGATATGTCATCCTCACCATATAGGATCCGGCATAATCGACATTTAATCATGAAATCTGTGTAAATTGCGTAAGGCGCTTGTGAACCGTAATGCTAAATCGATTTCAATTCGCTGAACACCGCTGAATATGCTACGGAATGGTTTTCTAGAATACAGCCGGGGGACGAAAAGTAGAGTGCTCCGAACGTTCAACGATGCAGGGTTGAATTGAAATCCTGGAAGTATCTAAATTGTGCATGAAATGGGGATACTGTGTTTACAGGGCATGCAGAAAACTGTGGAAAGTAGAAACATTTTTTATCATACTACACTGAGAAAACGAGGTCAATTAGAGCAGTTGTTCCGGAAAATGTCCATTCTGTGATTACTCTTAGTAACTGAATTATTCGGTTGAACTAAGCGGAATTTTCTGGAACCAGTTTAAAAAGAAAATATGAATATATTGAGCTAATTTGCTTGAAAATAACAAACCATGTACCTGTTTTATTAATCTGATTAATTAGTTTAGATAATTTAGTTTGTGTAGAAAATGTGCACTTAACACAATTAAACCATTTATTAAAACATTTAAACTGTTTATTTGAATCAAGACTCGGCAGGACTCGGCCCTTCATTTGTAAACGATCGGGAGTATGCGACAGACGCAGTGCCAGTGACGCACTTCGAACTCCTCAGTCTCATTTGTGATTTTCGCGAGGAGCGTCCATATCCGAAAGTTGCTGTTGCTGGTGTATTAGCTGCGAAGTGCCTCAGTTATCGCGGTCAAGTGAAATGCTCGAACATAAGGCGCTTGGTGACCTACAACCATGCTTAGAATATTTCTCGCTCCAAATAAAACACTGTGTATAGGGGAGTCGCCGCTAACGTGATCGAATGGGAAGATCTTTGAAAGTTTATTAAATCAGCCTTATTTAGGTCAATGAATAGCATTTATACTAAACATGTGCTTAACATAGGCTTGATAAGTTTTTCTTTTATATTGTATAATGTGTGTATTGCAAGTGGAGCTTCCTGTTGGTGTAGACTTTCTAAAATTTTAAAATATCCTAGTTTGTTTTAAAGTGCTGTCGAATTCATTTATATATGTAAATACGTTGAACGCGGGTGAGTGCAATATTGTTTTATTATAAGAAATGAAATTACAAGTTTTGTACACATGATGAAGTACCTTATTCACTTTCAGGTATCAATTTCCCTAAATTCTGAATTTAAAATAGAGAATCAACTATCAAATCAAGTTCTCCATTTTTTTTGATATACAAAATTTTTCAGAGCACAATTAGGTATAATATACATCATTCAGTAAATTGCAATTTGTTTTTTTAAATTCCAAATATTATCCAATTAGATATCCTTTCCAATCTAAATGAAATAATTTATTAAAACTAGGCAAACACTTTTAGCTGAACTAGTTAAACAAATTTATTATATATAATTGAATTTTGTTACTTGGAGCAGGTAAACTCATTTTATTAGTTCATTAATCTTAAATAAACTGGTGTCATCAACGTAAGTAAACGGTTTACTAAATTTAATTTTTCGATTGCGTTTTCTTTTTATTAAACTAGTTACATAGATCACAGTAAACTATTTTAGAAATTGGAGTTTAATCAGATTAATTAAACTTGTTAGCTGTCAAATAATTAATTAATGTTTTAATTGGCCTAATTAAAATTTTAATTGGTTTAATTAATGTTTTCTTTCGGTGTAGTGGGGAAGTGTTGTGATAACATGAAATTCCAAATTCACCTCATTCATAAGTGAAGCAACATTGTCAGAAGTTAAATACGTATTTGTTGGCCTGGTTTTTCATACATGCGTGCTGATATCGAATGTCGGTTTGAATTACTTCAGCTTGTGGATATTACTTAATGGTAATAACATTTACCCGATTTGAGGTTAGGAACAGTTCGAGCTTCAAACTGACAATTCTCTTTAGACTCCTGAAAACCAGTCCTCTACGGCAGATATCACCTGTTGATCACTTAATTGATACTTCTTTCGCCGCTGGCGAGGAAGTATTGTAATCGTGAAAATACCGAAAATACTATATTTTTGCATGTTTTATGACATGTACATCACGATAAACCAAATCATACATATTCCTCCACCTGTTCAATAATCTTTGGAAAGTACCGTTCGGATTTTGATGAAATTTTCACATAAGGTTATCTACTATTATGCTAAGGATTAAAAAGTTTTCCATTTTTTGAAAATTGGTCCAGTGGTGGCAGAGCCAAGGTCAAACAACTTCTTTTTTTGACGTTTCAGAGGCTCCTGATCATTTTCAGAAAAATATTTCTGGGTTTGGGGTTTGTTGGGGGTGAGGGACGGTATATCTCAATTTGGCAGTATATTTAAGCGCTTCCAGCCCCGGTATTTTCGACGCACCGTTAGTATTGTATTGCATACATGCTAGATGTCTCCGCATACTTGCACTTGAAGCTTACAATGATGGAGAAGTATCTTCAACATGCGTCTCTCTCTGGGTTGAATGGTCGCCCCATGAGTGTCATTCCAATACTGCCACGCTACCGAGTCTGACAAGTGGATTCATCGAGCGGTGACGAATGGGGGATGGGCGACGTTCTCAGATGGGCGGTACGATCGGTATGGGATATCGGACAGGGAAAATATGTCAATGCACTGATTGTATTGGTCTGTCTGACTGACTTGGTCCATTTTATTTCTGTTTGTTATCTTCATAACTAACTAAATCATCAAAGGCTCTAACTTGTACCGAACATCATCCTTTGTGAAATGGTGACAGCGTTGCCAGTCTACTTGATGCAATTTTTTTTCAATTAATTAGATTCTCTATCAATTTTGGAAATAGTATGAAATCACTGGAGGCCAGATCTGGATAAATTAAATTACCAATTTAAATCTTGGTTGCCGTTGGGCAGGCAAGAAATGCAGCATGTTAGGCTGAGAGTACTATCTTGTTAACTTTCTCCAACGTTTCTCTTTATAAACAGCTCACAATTTTGCTACACCGTCCACTTGTTCCACCTATTCGTATTTTTTTAATAGTCTGGTCATTAGCATTACAGGTGGCCTACACTGCCGCATTGGTTTTCACTAGTGGTAGCAGATAGATATTTCAAGAGCTGTGATTTAGTAAGGAATCACTAATCTCCACTGTTATCAAATACCGTGAAAAAGCGTGACATGGTCACGACGATCGAGACCTAGGTGCTTCACGAAAACAGTGAAAGGCATCATCGTATGAATGTGCACGAGATGCGCATGCGCGCCAATCGTTAAGGTCGAGACAAAGAGTAGTTATATAAAGAGAAGACAAGGGAAATGACTCCAAAGGCATGGCGTCCTCAAAACAACTGATGGCATCTAAATACTGTTCCCATTTAGTCGGAAATAAATGTGTTGTTGCCAGATAGATAATCATTTTCGGATGAAATCATTAACTTGTAGTGAACGCATGTTTTGTTCAAATTTTGATTTTACATTTATTCATGGTGGAGATATTTATCATCCACTTGAAACCTACAAAATATATTTCCAATTCAACAAAGCGCAAGAAGCTGTTCTCAAAACCTGTAAGTTATCTTATAGTCGTTTAACTTTTAGGGCGCTACGCGGAATACTACACGACTTCGTTTAGTAGTAAAAGAAGTATGTCACCTGGAAATTGCTCTTTCGACCAGTCGTCGGTCTATTTGACATGGTCGCGATTTATCTAGGCATCCTGGCCTTACCACTATAGAGATATTTATTTATCTCGTGTGACTTCTTGACATAACACCCAAAGACTGTACAAAGAGCTGAACTCCTCTCTGCTTAGTATAAATGTAGCGTTTTATAAATATTTTATGGCAGCTTGGCAACACCGCCTCGGTAGACGGTCCGCACTTAGATCGCTGTTTTTATTTGTAAACCAGTAACAGTTAAGGAGCCTACCGCAAAGTTTTGGTAACATCGTTTACTGCTTTGGAATTTTAAAAACTTATCAAATCTTACGTATTTTGATGCTAAAAAGCGAAGTTGGCGAGTTTGTGTGGTTAGTTTTTATCGTATTCTATCGGTACGCGATGATGTAATAATTAATTTACGATCCGCTTACCTACTACAATGCCGATGACTCTTATGGTCAATGGGGCCGACAGGCGAATTTAAGGGCATTCCACCAAATATCTTAATATTGGTTGAAAATCGTATATTACGGTAAGATTGCTATAGCCTGTAAGTGACATAGTGCCTTGCAGGCTTTGGTAGTCGGCTCCATGCGATTTTATCGTGGCTTTTTGCTCAGGACATCAGTATACCGACAATCTCGTCGTTGTGTGAAAGTGGTGATCACTTCACGGTTTTAAATCACTGATACAAAAAAGTGACCATATCCCATATGACATATATTTAAAAATAACGACAGCGGTCATCTCTAGTTTTCAAACCCTTGTACGCTACCAAAATCTCCATATCACAAGGAACTACACATCCTCGAACAGACCGCACAATTCAGTGGGGACCATAAACTTTTTCGCGAACATTTTTCCGCAACTTTTGCCACGATCCATTTCTACTAAAATTTTTGTTATAATTAAGCCAAACAATACATTACGTCAAAATACTTTGACCTAGAGCCCTAATGTTTCGATTAAATAGCTTGCTGAGATTACTTTTTTTACTTCAAACCTGATTATGCCTTTGAGTGCTCCTTGGTGGAAGGATTCCAAAGAAAGTCCCTATCTTAGAAGTGACATGCTTTCATGGTTTTTATTTCACTTTCAGGTGTCGTTAATACTATTCTGTCTCTACCTATGTTCAAAGTACTGGGGCGATTAGCATACAGTGTTTTGCTGATACACTTCGGCTTTCAGACTGCAATGCTGGCAGCTGGAAAAAACCCTACCTATTTTTCGAACTTCATGTGTGTAAGTATTGAGATAATCTTTTCAACCATCAACACATTCTAAAAGATGTCCGACTCAGTTAAAAGTCGTAGGTGACCTGAAGTAGTAGGACGTTCCAGGTCATCCTTGGAACCAATTTTTGTTTCAAGTAAATCGTTTCCGGGGAGGTTGTCGCTGAAAGTTTCAGAAACTAAAGGAGTGATAAGTATGTAAAAATTTTGTAGGTTGCTAATCCATCGTCTTCAATTTAACCAATAAATTTCCTTTGCTTAAAAGTAAGCCCTATTTCACGAGTATCAATCAAGTCTTGACGTCTACTGAGGTGAACAGCTGATATCAGCAAGTGATATCTTTTTGTTAGTCTGCATGGTTGACAATAATGGATCGAGTGTAAATCTACTAAAACTTGTTTGTAGCGTTTTCTCTGCAAGCAAATGAACTTTTCTAAATAAAAGAGTTATTAGCAAGTACAAAATGAATCTGTAGCGAGCAAAAGATCAAAACATGGCGATTGCGGATCCGTCAGAATTATGTCATCTGTCGATATGGGGAATTTTGAAATATCACTAGATAATGGATACTCGTGAAACAGATACATAGTCACAAAACGTAAAATACATTTGAAAATGGAAAAACTACATTGTTATTCAATTTTCAATTCAATTTTTGACTTCATGTTATGAGATATGTGATGTCCTCTATTGGGCAATTGAAAAGATTGATTGAAGAGACTAAAGCATAATAACTTATACGTTATTCCATATAATAGGCAAATGATTACATGTAGGCACTTAAGTCTGCGAAAACAAAAAGTTCGCCAACTTTGGCCTAACAGACAAGGTAAAAATTGACTTTAATATAAAATAATCTTAAAATGCTATCCGGGATTTTCTAAAGCAAGGCTTAAGCTTTAATTTAAATTTTTGGGACCCCAAAAAATATGATTTTCAAACGAGCTTTTAAGCATGGAGTACGAGCCTTTTCCCACTTCAGTTGGCCCAACTGTTGAAATCTTAGTTTTTTCTTATAAAACACAAATAATAAAAATGTAGCAGGGTGTTATAGGTTTGAAATATTAACAATGAATATTTTGATAATATATAGTCGAAAACACCAACTTTATCACTCCCTAATCAAATTTGCAGCATAAAAATAACACATGTTGCAATTACAGCATATCAACCTATTTTCATTTCAATGCAAAATAAGTCTATAAAGCATAGGTGGCTGTGAAAAATAAAAGCCATGAAAATTGTTTTTATTAATCACAGTTGTCAGAATACGTTTAAAATAGTTTTGGGTAGTTAAGGTTTTCAAAATGGGTAGAGGAAAGGTTTCGATTACTGATAATTAAATTTGTTAATTCTGGGAAATCAAACTCAGAAATTGCAGTCCAGATTTGTCACCTATTGAAACTTTGTGGCACGAGATGAAAAAGGTTCTACGACACCATCCTGCTCGTACAATCACCGATCTGAGACAAAAGCTTCAAGAAATATGGGATTGTTTTATACCAAATTTTTGCCAAAACTTGGTTAACACTATTCCCCAAAGAATTCAGCCGTAATAAAAAATAAAGGTGACGTTACCCAATGGTAATCTTTCAATTTTTGCTTTGTTAACTTCGCGCATCGTTTTTGAGAAATAAATTCTTTTAGAAGTGAATAGTTTCGTCATGTTTAGTTTATAAAGGCATATTTTGGTACAAATCTTGAAGTGGGCCAGCTGAAGTGGGTAGTGGCTCGTATATCAATTTTTAGGGCTTTTCAAACATTAAATCACTTATAACTCGAAAACGGTCAGCTTTAGAGAAAAGTTAATGGCATCCTTGTTTGTTCAGAAGGATCCAAGGAGCTTGAAAAAAAATGTCTGGCCAAAAAATGGATTTATTAAAAAAATATTAAATTAAGTTTGATCTGGGCTACCGTGTATGGGTTTGTTCAATGCTTAAAATCTCGATTAAGAATTATGATTTTTTAGTTCGCCAAGTATCTAAATGAAAGTTAAAACCTTGCTTTACAAGACCTGGAAGAGTATTTTGGAGTCGCGTTTTTTGACATTTTGTTTTTCCCATATCAAATAAAACACACTGTTAGGGCAATATTAACAAAACCAAGACTGTGTAGTGCGTTGAAACCGAGTAATTAAGCTTCTAGATATCTGCAAGCTAAAAAATAAAATTCTAATCAACTATGGCACATTGCTATAACAAATAAAAGCATTTAATGAAGGTAAGGTTATGCAATAACAATCAATGTAGATCAAAAGATCGTTAATCACGCAAACGTGGGCTCACCTTGGATTAAAATGAAGTTGCAAACTGTTTCAGAACTGTATTTTGCTACAAAATCTCATTGGCAAATCATACTTTCATAGCATTGAAAAAAGACGGAATTATAAAAATATCTATTTTATTTTTGGACAATAAAAGCTATTGAGTCTTTACAGTCTACCTTTTAACGATGTCCTTAATGACGATGAACCATAATTACATCATAAGGCATAAAACAAAATATTGATGTAAGCCAGATTGTCAGATTACCTGATTGTTACATAAACATAACCATTATGTAAAATACAATAGAATTTTAACCGATCGATATTGTGACTGTAGTCTGGCAGCGATGAGCGAACAAAGCCCAAAAGTGCGTCGCCAAGGGCGGCCCCGGAACTAACTGATTGGAACGTTCCAGGAACGACCCCAATAGAACTTTCCAAAGATGCCCGATTCAGGGATGGGACGAAATCAAGTGTGCTGTGAGGAAAGAATACGTACCAAGCCGCCGCCAACCACTTATGCTTACAAATATGTACCTATCAATCACCGCCTTTCGGTGCCAGCGTTGCCACCCCTCAGATTGTTGCCGCATGTTATAGGAACTTTCCATAGTTAAGAAATTCTAAGAATACCAAATCCAAGGAATAATTATGAATTAGTCATAGGGACACTTGAGCCCGGGACAATTGCGTATCGTGAGGGAAAAGCGGTATCCTTTGATGTGTGCTGATGGTCCCGCTGGTAGTGCTGCTGATGTTGATGCTACCACTGCTGATGGAAGTGGTGATGCCAAATCACCAGCATTGGTACCAAAATATGTTAAGGTCGCAAGGTGAGAAAATTGTATCAACTTTAACAGTCGTACCAGCAGCACATCAAAGATACCGCCTCCCACGGCCCACAAAGCTCTCCCAGGCTCATGCTTCTAAAACTACTTATTAATTCCAAGAGAATTACTCCGAGTCTACTTGGCAACATGGCTGTGACAATGGAAATTGTATATGGGCGTCCAAATACAACATAAGGTTGGGTATGTATTCCAAGGATACCTTAATCAATCATTCAGCTTAGACATGTGGTTTTGATTAACGTATTCTATCTGAATACTATATTCGCCGGCCGAGATGAAATGAGATACCATAGCGTCATCTATGAGAAATTGCCACAGCTATACTTGTCCTCTCCACAATAATTAGAAATCTACTTTGAAGAGGATAGTACCTGGAATATCGCGCTATAGCTATATGCTCATACGGGTGTCATGGAAGTTGAGACTTTCCTTTCCAAAAACTACTACGCTTGAAATAACAAGGCTAGTGTGTGTTAAAACCGTAGCAAAAAATTTAAATAAATAAATAAATGAAAAAGTACTCACCGTTCATTTGCAAAGAAATTTCAAGTACGGCTCTGTCTCTTATAAGTACTGTTCGAATTTTACGCCGTTGGTAAAAAGTATTGTAAACCGTCCAGTCGTTTTGGTTAAAAAAAGATCTAATAACTATGCCATTTACCATGCAAGCCCAAACGTTTAAAGATGTTTGTTGAAAATGTAACTGACGGACAGAGGATTTTCCAATAACCACACATCGAAAGTTATTCACACATCGTTACACGTGAAGGTTGATCCGTCCGTGAATAATATGAAGTTCAGCTTCAAACCCGGATTATTTCCATATTGCTGCAACAACCTCAAAACGTACTCTTGCAAGAAAATCCTCAGCTTGCACAAAAGAGTACAATTCATCATCCAGCAGCATTTGCCAGACTTGGAGACTTGCACTTCCATAGTTCTTGTTGACGGTTGAATAGCCCTTCCCCAGTTTGCACTACTTGGGGTCGTCTAGGTCTCCAACTGTGCCCAACTTGATATTCCTGCAAGCTACCTGCATCCCTAGCACTCTACAAGGTAAACAGATCTATGCGGCCCCGAATGATAATGTCCCGGAAAGCGATCTGCATACACTCGCGAAGCCGCGGTAGCATTTTGAAATTTTGAAGACATTAACCATAGATTAAAATCATGTCGAAAAGTTCGATGTGCCATTTTTTTAACCGATTGGTAAACAGATGTTTTGTTTACCTACTCTGTCGGCGCCTGGGTTTTGATTCGATCGAGATACAGAAGCGAATCAACTTTGGTTTAGGTTTGATTGATTTTGTGAAACCTCATATCTGGTATACATGTTTCTAGGAAAACCGCTTAGTTTTTCAAGATCTATACGTAATGATTATCAAGAATCTTTTACAGATCTGCTAAAAGACATGATGAATTGACCACGTTGGTAAAAACTGAAAACTTTGTCAACGCTAAGCTGTCACTTTGGTAAAACGAGCCCTCATTCGACCTGAAATTTTTTGTCGTCCTTTCCTCTCAGTAATGCAGAAGTGCGGTGAAGGGTGGCTTTCGGTTAAGTAATGGATTTTATGTCCCCTTATACCCAATTAAATTTTGAAGACTTGACAAAAGCCTTTCAGATTATTTTAAATTCCTTATATAGCACATCGTGTTTTCTGTCTGAAACGTTTATTGCGAATAAAATGCTGAGGGTAACATATGTGGCTTCATTAGGCGGCCATCGAATGATGGTGACTTTTCAGTTGCAAGCCACAAGATAAGTTTCAGATGATACATTACATTATTTTTATTGAGAAGCAGCATTTCAGTCCATGGATGGTTATGCTTCATTAGTCCGACATCACGAATATCATACGTCAAACTACAGAATCATTTGCCCGCGTATATTTAGACGAGATAATTTTACGACCAGCCATGGAGCCTGGACTATAAGAAAGATTCCAGACATTAAGGTCTGGATTGTCAAGGGATCAATGCAGTGCATACATCCAGCTCCTCACTGAGTAGATGGATTGACTGCCAGCGACAACCAGAACTGACTCTGGGCGAGAGGCTCACTGCTCACAATTTTGACAGGCAAAGAAAATGGGTTGAAATGCAACCACTGGTGAAAGGAATAATTCTGAGTAACGTGTGTGATGAAAAAAGCAGTTATGAACGCCAATAATAGGTTTCCTTGCCTGCTGGGTATTTACATACATACAAGCGTATGTACGAAGGGAGATACCAGGTTGAGAATATACCGATGGTATAAATTTTAGCGCTACGCAACCCACCATGACGAAATGCCGTAATGCGCTTCTGAGGTG
This sequence comes from Acanthoscelides obtectus, assembly GCA_963669975.1. Classification (NCBI taxonomy): domain Eukaryota; kingdom Metazoa; phylum Arthropoda; class Insecta; order Coleoptera; family Chrysomelidae; genus Acanthoscelides; species Acanthoscelides obtectus. Next base: position 34,517,411 of record CAVLJG010000001.1, read on the forward strand.
GGATGTACTGCGAACGACTGACGAGCTTTGGTGAGCATGACATTTTTGGAGAGTCTCACACGTCGGGTAGGAAACGCTGATAGAAAGAATCTATCGAGCTTTCCTATCTGAGATTGGCTGTAAAAACCATAAAAGTATTTTTAAGTATTTGTGAAATGAGTTATAACCATTGTCATTCTTAAGTGAAAGTATATTCTTATATGAAGTGTTTTATGATATACCGGGTGTTAGAAATTCGACTGTCATAGCTGGGATCTCACAAACGGTAAGAGATATTTTTTCCTGGCTTCATTTGAGATAAATAAAAAGCACATTCACATTGCCACTTTTTCTCCTCTCTTTAAGATAGCATAAATTGAATTTAAATACCCTCGATCATCAAAGAAAACTGAAGCCCTAGTAACTGAATCGGCACGGGTATTACGTATCTTGAAAAGTGACATATCAATTTTTTTGATATTATACTGGTTTTTTGACATTATGTAGGTTTTTCTATAAGATGTTAACATAGCACTTAGTTCTACGTGTTGCGTAAACGTCATGAGGCTTCAGTTATCAATGATTGGCTCTGATGTGATGTAAAATCTGCTTCAGTGATGGCATTACTGTAGATCTAAGCTGTAAGTTGTATGTGTTGACGATAATTCCATTGGATTCTTCTCCCAAATTCACATTGAGATTCAAAGCTAGAAATTAGTTGCGCAAAAATGAGAGAGATAAGAAATAATTATATTCACTGTATACTGTCGAATTACAAGCCATATACATGCTAACAGTAATTACACACGACGTAGGCGCGGTGGTGTTTGCTCGTAATTCTCCTCAATGTTTTTTGTAATTTATAACTTTGAACATAACCTCTTTTCAGAAAGCATACTCGTCCGACACAGCTAATAGGTATACTTCATTGGCAGCATATTCAGTAATGATTTTCTCACACAGCAAACATCACTGATTTTATAAACATGCAGACCAATACACATAATCATCCAGATACGATCTTGCTACTCAACCAACTTTCTTCTCAGTGACGAAAACTACATGCCACTGGGCTTCACAAAACATATGCAACCAACAATGTGTGTAGTTTAGTTGAGTCATTCCTCCATAGATGGACGCTCACAACGATCCTAGTGAGCAAACGTGGAATGACTGTTGGCACCCTAAAAACTACCTAGTCTGCAAGATAACATTTTATAGGTTTTTTACATGATATCCATGCCGATAAGCATGTGATAAACTGTCATTTTTAAGGCCAACTATGAAAATACTAACTTTTTTGCCAAAATCCAATTGGCATTGACAAAAATATATTCAAATTCTACTTATGCCATCTTGTTAAGGAGAAAATAGGCAATGTTAATGTGCTCTTTTTGTTTTGAAATCAAATATTAAAGAAAGTCAGGAACAAATAAAAGCGATTTTGGGAAAATTCAGGCTTATTCCGTCTCTCTCGGAAAATGCTCGGAATTACAGAACTGTCGCAGTGCCATGCCCAAATGCTCAACTTTGGTCCCAGCTAAGCGACTTCGTTTTCGAAATCCCAATGGTGAGAGTCGAATTTGAAACATCCGGCATAAAGCCATTATTGGTCTAGTAGTATTAGTACAAGCGTGGAGTTATATGGAATGTACTACACATTTTTCACCTGAGAAATCGCCATTATTTGGTGCATTCCTGTAAGGAGTAGCTACATCAATCTCCTATCATGCATGATGCGATCCCAATGCTTCGGTCAGATTTTGATATTATACTTGAATCAAGCTTTTGTTTCAGATTTTCAATGCTCTATCTGATATAGCCATTACCACGGCAGTAGCAATACCCTTCACGTTATTCTTCGAGTATCCTGCAATAGGATTAGTGACGACTCTTCTGCAAAACAGTAAGTTTACATTTTCAATCTAATAAGTTGCTGGCACATGTGATTTTTTTTTTTTTATATCGAAACAGCCGCGCAGGCAGAAGCCTAAATGCCGGAACACCGCGGCTGCTATGATGATCCCAAAGAAATTTTGTTAATACGATTTTTGAACTGCCTAAGGTTGGTAGAACTGGGAAAAGCTTCCGCCCGTAGATTGTTCCACAATCTAGACACCCTCGGCACAAAGGAGCGGTCGTATCGGCCGTTTCTGGATGTACGAAGTTTGACACGGTTAGGATGGGACGCCGAAGTCAGGCGGGTCTGTCTGGCAGACACATCGCGCGGCGGCAGCATGGAAGAGAGCTCTGAGGAGCAAAGCCCGTTGGTGTAGCGATAGAAAAGAGCTAGATCGCCGACGACCCGCCGGTGCGAAAGAGTCCCGAGACTGTCTGTTAGAGAAGAGTCATCGATCAGTCGGACCGCCCTCCTCTGGACAGCATCGAGCATGGACAATGTAGTCGGGGCGGCAGCACCCCAAATGTGTGAGCAATACTCGAGGCTAGGCCTTATCTGGGCCTTGTATAGAGTGAGAAGGTCATGCGGAGAAAAGTACTTCTTAGCCCTAAACAAATAGCCTAGCTTTTTCCCAGCAGCTGCAGCTATTGAAGAGATGTGTTCGTGCCAGATCAGGTCCTCGGTGATCTGGACTCCGACCAGCCGAAATGAATGGCTCTTTGGTAGAACTCGACCGTCCATCGAAACTGTATGAGCGCTAGGACGCTTTTTGTTCGTCAAAGTACAGTACTGTGTTTTGGAAGCATTGAACTGTACAAGATTGTTGCGTCCCCAAGCAGTGATAGCCTCCAGGTCTCTTGTCAGAGAAGAAGTCGTCGCTAGTCTTCTTTTTTCCAGCTCAGCGGCAGAGATCGGCTTGTCACTCTGAATTCCTGCATGTAGAGTGCTGTCATCAGCGAAGCTGTGGATTGGGTTGATCGTGCAGGAAAGGAGGTCGTTGATATGTAAGAGAAACAGCGTTGGAGCCAAAACCGATCCCTGGGGAACACCCGCGTTGACGTTGTGGGATGAAGAGGAGAATCCGTCAATTACGATGGATATCTTGCGGCCAGAGATAAAGTCAGCCACCCATCTGCAAAGCTTTTCTGGGAGGCCGTAGGATGGAAGTTTGCTTAAGAGGGCAGCGTGCCACAGCTGATCGAATGCTTTCGAGATGTCAAGAGCAACGACATGAGCCTCACCATGGGACTGGATGAGTGTACTCCACAGTTGCGTGACGTAAGCTAGGAGGTCCCCTGTGGATCGTTGGTGCCGGAAACCGTACTGCCTGTCACTAATCAAGCTGTGACGTTCGAGGTAGACCAGAAGCTCGCGATTTATGCACCTCTCCATCACTTTACTTATAACAGAAAGCAGAGCTATAGGCCTGTAGTTATACGGGTCGGTCTTAGATCCTTTTTTTGGGATGGGCTGTACATGAGCAAATTTCCAGTTTTCTGGGAAGGTGCCGGATTCATAAGATATCTGGAAGAGACGCGAAAGAACTGGAGCAAGCTCCGCTGCACATCTCTTCAGTACAATGGCAGGAATCAAGTCCGGACCAGAAGCTTTGTTGATGTCGAGCGACAAGAGCACTCGTCTTACGGTCTTATGCCTGAACGTTACCTCCCGCATAGCGTGGGGAACCCTTTGAATTGGGGGAATTGGGCGTTGGTGAGGACGTCCATGGTGGAGTTGGCAGCAAAGATCTTGGCTAGCACTTCCGCCTTGGCCTTTGAGTCGAATAGAATAGTTCCATCCTGACACGTAAGTGGTGGACGGCTACTGTGTGAGAAGTTCTTTTCAATCTGCTTGGCCAGCGTCCAGAAAGACCGACTGCTATTGCGCTGCGACATTACCCTGTGCCTTACTTTTATATCATGCTGGTTTTTGGCATTGCGAACCGCTTGGTTATATTTATTTCTGGACTCGACGTCGGCTTGTCTGTTCTCTACAGTGGGGTTTTGTAAGTAGGTTCTGTGGGCCTTGATCTTCTGCTGGCGAGCAGTGTCACACGATTTGTTGAACCAGCCGTTGGACCCTGGTTTAGGAACTTTCACTGTGTGAGCGATGTATTCCTCCATTCCGACGTGGATAATTTCGGTTATTGAAGAACAGACTGTCGACGCATCCGCGTCAGTGAAACAGACATCTCTCCAAGGAAAGCTAGAGAAGAAGTCTCTGAGCCCCTCCCAGTCGGCATGTCCGTAATGCCAAGTCTTGCGGCCTGTGCGAGTTTCTGCTGCCACAGCGGCTTCTGACCGAAACCTAACCTCCACAACACCGTGATCTGAGTTACCCAGGGGGGACAGGACAGCAGTGCTGTAAGGGGCAGGATGCGTGGTCAGAAAGAGATCCAGCAGGCTACTGGCGTGTGACGAGACGCGGGGAAAAAAAGTAGGGCTCGTCACCAGCTGGGTCAGCCCTTGAGTAAGAGCGAACGCTTCGACTGCACGACCTGCTGCATCGGTCTTATTTGAGCCCAACCAAAGCTCATTATGGGCATTGAAATCAACGAGAAGAACTACCTCTGAAGCGGGGTGATTGATGTTCAGGAAGTCGATCTGGACGGCGAGGTATTCGAGTAGGTCATCCCAGTTATGGTTCGAGGGAGAGCGATAAAGGCAGCAAATAAATTTGGGTGATGTTTTGGAGTTGAGGCGAAGCCACAGAATGTCCTTCCGGTCTAATTCCAAAGAAAGATCCCTGGAGCAGGAAAGACTGCTGCGGACAAAAGCCACAACTCCCCCGTTCTTTCTCAGATTTGAGTGCACCTCGTAGTTTGGGAACTTGAGATGGTTAATCGGTGCAGTCTCTGAGATTTTTGTCTCCGCCAAGAAAAGCACGGCGCGACGATTGGATTGCAGGTAGTGATGAACAGCATCAATGTTGCTGTTGATCCCGCAGATGTTCGAAAAACAAATTTTATCTTCGATGTTGTTCCCTCGAGCCCACCCTCCACCCGGACATTCCGAGAGTGGAGTGAGTTTACGTCCGGAGTTCTTAGTGCTCGAGGGATCCATCATCATTAATTTCTTTGTTTTGGTAGATAACCGACTGCATAGCTTAGGTGTGGAAACATGCGGACATTTATAAGACACCCTGGGAAAAGCTAGCGGGTGGTACTGCCTCGGTCGACTGGTCCTCGTCTACCACCTTCTTTTTACATGTTAGTGATGTTAAATAGACCTAAAGTGGCCCGTTGGCGGACTTGTACCGCCACCCGGCAATCGGTACTGAGGTATTCCTTAACGCGTGCACAATCACTTGGACGGGAAGAAGTTGTATACTGGATACAACAACTTCCGGAACAAGCATTTGCCACGGCCCTCGCTCAGTAGGGCGTATTGATAGGAGGACTGATAGGAGGATAGTGATAGGAGCATGTTGCGTAAATTTGCCTGCAATAGAATCGTACCTAGAAGAAATAAGCGTTTTTAAATTATTTCTTGAAAGTACCCTATTGCAAGTAAACAAGTTATTCTTAACATCATGAAAGCTATAAAGTAAAAAATAAGGAAAAAAGTTTCTTTTTATACTTGAGATTGACTTGTTTTCGAGTCAAGTCAAGCATCTTGAAGATCAAGTCAAGACGTGAATCCCTACTCTGTATGTTACGCAAATAGGATAGATGTAACATACTTAGATATACTACAAAATATATCGTACCTATATTTTTATGAACTATCTAGAATTTGATATGGTCATTATACAGGGTGGCCGATATGTACGGTTTGTATCTTAAATATTTGTGAAATAAAATAAAATACGTCCATTTTTTTCATCTTAATCTTTCTTTGAAACTTAGTAACTACTATAGGTATGAAAGATAATATCAGAGAAGTGTCCGCCTCTAGAAGCCATGCAAACCTGAGCCCTCTTGATTACATTTTCCATTACTTTTTGGTAGGTTTCGGGAGGAATATTTTCAAACGCTTCCGTAATATTGTTTTTCAGCTCTACAGTATTTGGTTTGTCGGCATAAACCTATTCTATCAAAAATCCCCATCACCAAATCGAGAAACGTCCCGGAAATATTGTTCGCAAAAGATTCATTGTTTCCCTAGCTGTGTGACAAGGTGCTCCGTCCTGCTGGAACCACATGCTTTGTAGGATAGATCGTGGGAACTCTCTCGATATTTTCCGGAGTACGAACAGTTCGATCACGGCCCAACCATGGCAAGTCTTTAACTTCACCTGTTTGCTCAAATTTCTGCACCAACTGACTAATGTTGTGGATACTTGGCACATTATTTCGACCCAAATCTAGTCGTAGATTCCGTATCGTTTCAACAATCGACTCATTAAGTAAAACGTTTTAACAATACGGATGCGTTGTGGGATCGTGTAGCGCTCCATGATAAATTGAACACATGTGCTTTAAGCAACTACTACGGTGCCAAAAATAGCGCGCAACTTTAATCAGTTATATATTGGCCGTCCTGTATATGACCAGGCCCATTATTTTATATAATTCTCGAATAAATTGCCGAATACTAACTAGCAATGCCAAGGCACCCCTCAAATTGATGCACTTCTTTTTTCTTTGCTCTCCCTCCTTCCTTCCTTTCTTCTTCCCGTCTTTCTCCCTGACTTTGTTTGGTATCTGGGCAATCAGACCTGACAGACCTACTGACTCACAAGACTTCAACCAAGAGCAAAGGTCCTACGGACCGCTCTGACAGACAATGACGAATAGTAAGCCCATTGTGTTGACCACGTTTTGACGTCTACTGAGGTGAACAGCTAATCACTCATCAAGGAGTGACATCTTTGTATCTGTACTTTTGGCAATAATGACACAGGTGAAACTCAGGTAAAACTGAGGTTCGTGTTCAGAAAGTAGAGATGCGTGACATAGTAAAAAACTTTATTCTTTTATTCTTGCCTGACTTATGGTAGTGATCAAAAATAGGCATATTGCTTGTATCTTTTTTTTGTATGAAGAAACTTTTCTGAATCCCGCCTGTATCTTTACATCATCTCCATGACATAATAGATAATATTGTATTGTCACATTACCGATATTGATATCCGAATCGGTCGATCTCTATTTTTAACATGTTGACTGCCATGAAAAATCGTGGTAAATGTCTCTGGTGCCAACTTCAAAAAGGAGAAGATACACTTTCGCTTGTAAGCTACACCGAAAACCGCTAACTTAAGCTAGGCATGTATGCCACAGCGGTCTTCTGCCATAATAATTATATGCCTATCAACGACCGCTGGCACAGCACAAAATGAATTTTGAAGAAGTGTGGAGCGGTCGCGATGGCATTCAACCTGATAACGGGGCTCCTACAATCACAAGCACCATCTGCTGAGGTAACGGGGGGGTTAAAAGGAAACGAGGGTGGGCTGGCTCTAGACGGTCGTCGGCGCTACTTTAAAAGAGGAAAGGATGACTGCGGGTGCATACCAAGGTACATTTTTATAATAACAGAGCCGGATTTCGATTAGCGATCTAGTCTGTAAATCCTTTCCTATTTTGGTACTCAGCAAGTGATCATTTAGTATTTTTCTCCCCTTGTTACTGTTCGTCGATATTGTGTTGTTGAATTTTTGTGCTGTACTCTTGTTGGTGTGATTGTTCTTGTACCTTTTTTGTCAAGGTTGATAATGGACAATAAAAGCTCATTTTAGACCATTTTAATTACGAATGAAGTGAGTTTAATTCATAATGAGGTCAACAATGGTGTGGAGCAGTTCAACTCTATAATCGCAAAATACATTGGGGAGTAGGCGAATACATTATTGCAAGAAAAGGTCATACCATGGAAGATGTGCTGCAGCTGTAGTGAGCCACAATACCCAGCGGCCTGTCTATGTGGCCCAAATACATTTACGTTCTAAGCTTAGTCCAACCTCGCTTATCGCTAAGGTGGAACAAAGACTCAAACGCAAGAATCTTGAAAAGAAACTCAGGCTAAAAAAAGCTGATATAAAAATAACTAACAATTCGGATAGCAATTCCAAAGAAAATGAATAGTTTTATATCGAATTTTGTCAAAAACCTGACATGAACAACATTGATTTGGAGGTTGCTAATCAAGAATTTTTAGGGGAACTTAAAATAGTGACGACGAGATTTTGAAGATCGAACAAGTCACCAAAATCACAGGACTGTACTTTGTGGCGCCTTCATCGGAGGATAAGGTTGACAGCGTCTCGATGTGGTGAAGTTTGTAGAAGAAGGCAGACAACAAGCTGTAATGTTATAGTAAACTCCATCATATACCCAACAGAGTTTTCTAGTAAGGAAATAAAAAAGGCATTACAAAAATCATTGGACACCGCAGTTCAATATTGTGGTCTGTTTATTGATCGCACACATCCATTTCTCGCAGCATCGCCTCCATCTACCTATTACAGTAGACAAGAAATGTAGGTACTTAATCTAGGTATAAGCCTACCTGTTTATTGCTTTGCAAAAACTACCTAACTGTTTCCTCTTATTTTGACGGCACAAGATATTTTTATGACCCTCGTCCAATTGTTGCCATGTACCACATGACCCTTGTAGACATAATTGTGGTTATTGACATGAATAAACGAATTTGAATTTGAGTTCTTGAATTTATTTTAATAAAGATATCAAATTATTTGAATACATGTTTTCTTAGTCCGAACGCACCGTCGCGCCGCTTGGACTGGCAGGACGAAACAGTAAACGAATTTCGCCCAAAAACCGATTTGTACTTCACAGCTTACGTTTCATTTTTTACTATTTCCAAATGAAACTCTTGCAGCATGCTAAAAACAAAGTCCATAGGGTGCTAACGATTTACTTTTTAGATTTTATCCACTAGGATCTTGTTAAAATATCAAGAAGTTGAGCACAAATAGTAAGCATTTCAACCCACCATAATTCTTGCACAAAGACACAATTTTGTAAAAAGCTCTGATATCACCTTAGGCAATTATGTCCCGCTTATATCCAAAAAAACATTACAAACTGCAGAACAAAAATTGAAGGTAACGGCGAAATGGGTACATTTCACGGGTCATGAAATTCAAATGAAAATACAAGTATAAAATCTACCAAATTATCGTTCTCAAAAACATATTTCCTTGACATATCGATAATTTTAAAGTTCCACGCTAAATTCCCCTATACTTGACTGGAACGATATCCGAATTCATTCTTCCCTACTCTCGGCAGTTGCAGATAGATCTGTTGGCTCTTGGTGTGAAACCTATAGAGCAGGTACCGATTTTTTCAAATCGTGAGCCCATTATTCGTAGGATTTTCGGTACTTAAACTTTCTGTAATCACTGGACTAGAAGCTTCTTAATAATAGATCGTGTTTCACTGATATCAAAGATGCAACATTTAGAATCACCTTCCCCCAACCCCCACTTTTTAAGCAGTACATTTTTCTTATGTCAATGATAAGGAACCCCTGTAACGTGAAAAACGGAGTTTCAGCAATTGTTACTTTTTCTTTTTTGCCTATAGCACCCGTGCCATTTGACTAAAACTACAAAGCTTTGGCATACTAGTAACCCCGTGTGGAAATTTCATTAAAATCTGAGCGGTAACTTCCAAGTTGATGATGAGTGATATAGTTTTTCGTGATGTAGATGTAGATGACTTAAAAAAAATAACATCTCATTTTAGAAATTTTTCGCGATTACAATACTTCCTCGCCACTGGCGTGGGAAGTAAAACGGTTTAAAACTCGATGAGTATCAGCGATCGCGATTATGAGTACATATTTGCAGAACGACTTATCTATGCGATATTATATGAAATAGGGCCACCAAATTATCTGAATACGTCCTTTCTTAGTCCGTACATTGCGCCGCAACGCTTGGGTTGGCAGCACTAAACAGTAGACAAAATTCGTCCAAAATACGATTTGTAGAGGTTTGCGCGCTTCGAAATTGACGCTTTATTATTTGATATTTTAGAATGAAATTTTCATAGTGTGCTGAAAACAAAACCCCACAGGGTGCTATAGAGCCACTTTTTCATTTTTCTCACTAGATTCTTTTTAAAAAAAATGCGAAGTTGAACAGAAAAAGTGCACACTTCAACTCATCATAAAACTTGTGCAAAAACAAAATTTCAAAAAGTGCTCCCATAGCACCATGGGGAATTATCCTCTGAACATACTGAATGAATTTCATTCAAAAATATTGAAAAATGGAGTGTCAGTTTGGAAGCAGCTGAACCCTTGTAAATGGCTTGAAACTCACTGCGTCGGAGCCGCCTTAATTAAAGTTTTTTATTTTTTCAGAAGCTGGCATGACGCAGAAAACCAATCGTATCGACGTGAAGCCATGATATGTATAGTTCTGTATATTTTATCAGGCCTCACTCATATAGGACTATTGTCTGGCCGCTATTGCAAACAAGTATTATATTACAATTATAATTATTACAATATTCTACCAGCATCACAGAAATAAATAATTTCCACGAATTATAACAAATTAGTGAGGGATAAATAATGAACTGTTTGTTATTTCAGGAAATATTCATATCCGATCATCTAACTATAAAATACAGATATATGGGCAAATATTTTCCACTACAGATTAAACATATTTCACCTATTCTGATTCGAAAAATCAAATTCTACTAATTCAAAAATTGAATAAACATAACACATTACGAAATCTATACTTCCCTTTGTTTCACATACTCGAGTTAAGCTCAATGATAACTCGAAAAATGGCGTCTAGTAGATTGACTCTGTAGGGGAAAGTGGTCTGAAATTGCATTGCAGTTGAGATGGTACAGTAGCTACTCTGTACCATATATGTTCGTAGTTTGAAGTCCAGTGGAGCAATCGATGGTGAGGGGCTGAGGGGAGATGCCAGACACAAACACGTCGCTACAAGTTCGTTGGCAGTGATTCATAACAGTACATGCGGACACTACACCCAATTTCACGAGTATCCATCACTGAACAATGACAACTAGTTATCTAGTAATATTTCAAAATTCCTAATATCGGCACAGGACACATAGTTAATTCCGAGGTATCGGTGAACTCCAGGTAGGTACACCCGTATTTTGTTGTACGCTATAGATTCATTTTTTATTTGCTAAATACTTTTTATCTAAAAAAGTTTCTTTGCGGATACGAAAGAAACGCTACAAGCACAATGGCTGCTGATGACCATGACTACATTTCAATTCAGGTAGGAATAAAATAAGGTAAGCAGTTTTTGACTATATTAATTATACTAAGTGACATATAAATCCGAACAGCCAGTTTAAATGGTTTTATTTTAATAAAAGTTGGTAAATGTATTTATCTTACTGTAAATAACAAGTGAAAAATTTTTCAGCCTTATCAGTTGGACATTCCGGTTTTTATACTGCGTTTTTTTAATTCACTAACGCTCTAAAAATGAATATTTCAGCCGCAGTAAAGAATCAACGTTGGCGGATTTTGGTTCTTGACATCCTTTACGATCAGTTACGATGCCTAGAGTACGGAGACCTATACGATTTCGTCAACTTAGTGAGTTTGATAGGGGCCGTATAGTGGGACTTCGGGAAGCTGGACTTTCTTTTCGGGCAATTGCAGTTAGAGTGCAAAGAAGTGTAGACACTGTGGTTAGGTGTTGTCAGGCATGGCTTCGAGAAGGCCGTACGCAAAGTGCAAGGGGCACTGGACGCCGCCGTAGAAAAACAGACCGTGAAGATCGCCGCCTAAGATTATTGGCCTTAAGTGACCGTTTCTAAACTACCAGGTCCATTGCAAATGAATGGTTTGCAGAACACGGAAGACCTATTGGCATACAAGTTTTTACCGATGAATGAGAAGTTTTGGCTTGTTTTCATACCGGCCACACTGGGTCCTCCCTTTAACTCGAGAACACCGACGTAATCGCCTTGAGTGGTGCAGACAACGGTCACTCTGGGATCAGGAATGGAACAGTATTGTCTTTAGTGACGAGTCTCGATTTTGTTTAGGCATGCACGATGGTCGTGCCAGGCTTAGAAGGTGACGTGGTGAAAGGAGGAATCCACAGTTTTTTGTTGAAAGACATGTTCATCACACTGTTGGAGTTATGGTTTGGGGTGCTATAGCTTATGGTTCCAGGTCACCTTTAATCTTCATCAGAGGTAACATGAACGCGCAGCGTTATATCCACGAAGTTCTAGAACCCCATCTTTTACCCTATCTTGACACCCTGGCAGATCCAACTTTCCAACAAGATAATGCCCGACCACATGTTGCAAGAGTCACAATAGACTTCTTTCAACATAATGATGTCACATTGTTACCATGGCCACCAATATCTCCCGACTTATCCACAATTGAGCACGTGTGGGATATGATGGGTAGGAGATTGCTCAGTTTGCAACGTTCTCCTCAGACTCTAGAAGCACTTCGAGAGGAGTTGGTGGTTGCCTGGAATGAGATAACACAGGAGGACATTGACCACCTGATCAGAAGTATACCTAGGCGCGTTGGAGAATGCGTAGCACATCAGGGTGCATCCACACATTATTAAAGGTCAAAGGGCTTTAAAGCCGTGCAACTATTTTGAAATTTTTATCATTTACTTATTATGCTTCGTTAAGTACTTATACAAAATTTTATTAAAATAAAACCATTTAAACTGGGTGTTCGGATTTATATGTCACTTAGTATATATCTACATTCTAGAACTTGGAACACCATATGATCTTAAAGGGCAATGAAACAGCCGTACATGGTGTTTAGAATGTGTGGCAGTATATGACCGAGTTGTTAGAGGTTCGCTTCCCCTAATTAGGTCTGAACATTACTCAGGTAATTCTAACAAGTAGTAAAATAGAAAAATGTAAGTAACTATTGCAGGAAGCCATGAAATGTACAGAACTGCGACAATGCAGTGTTCCTCAATACAGGCATGGGCCAACTGTTGAGAACTCTGCAAAAATCCGAAACGCAAACGTAGTTTATAATTTTTTCAAAGAGTTATGTGCTTTTTATGAATTACGTTACGTTGATGACGGAGAATAAACCAGAAACATGTGTCTATATTATTTTTACAGGTTAACTTACAGCTCCTGGAAAGGACTACGCAACCTGTTCTATTGACATATCATGTAATCAATAAATCCCAGATGTGCTATAATAATTTTCTAATATACTTTTCTGTTCCTGTACTTGTACATTTTATTATCATATTTCCCACCCACCTAAAAATATAATCCTGATTTGTGAACAACAGCTCTGAATACGGTCCCGAAATTCATTATTGCCAACAAATTATCACGAAGAGTCGCTTTTGTGATCAGTGACATTAGAAGTGTTACACCCAGAAAAAACTATTTCTTCAACTTGATTTTTTGGCAATGAGGTAGTCTTATATCAAGAATGAAATGATAACATTCTCACGAAATTTTATTGTCAAGAAGAGGAAAGTAGCCTAATATTGGACAGTTGCCTAATTTTGGATACCTACTGCATTATCTCAAAACCTATTGACAGTTTGCTGTAATTAAGTGCACAAAACTAAAATTTTTCAACATTAAACAATCCTGTGTAAGCCATATTATCTCAAAAAACGTGATTTTTGAGCTGTGTCACTTTTCTCGACAACTGACGATATAGTTCAGTCGTGCACTACTAGGTGGTACCATATAATTACATGTTTATCTGTGATGCAGAGTTTTTTGTATTGAAAGTATTTAATTGAAATTTGGCATGAACGTAATAGAATATTTTTAGAATGAGCCCATGTCTCTCGAAGCTTTGTTTTTTGTTTTAATCACATAACCTTGAACATGAATGTTGCCTAATTTTGGATAGGCAAAATGTCCTAAAACTGGATATCCAAAATTAGGAACCAAATTATATGAGTTTCAAAATATTTTTTCCTAAACATTTCTTTCAGTAAAATGCCTAGCAAAGGACTCCCACATAAAAAATGGTATCCAGAAAGCATGGAAAAAGCCGTAGAGGCAGTTAAAAGTAATGAAATGGGATATTTAAAGGCATCAAACTGCTTCAGTGGTCCAAAGTCAACTCTCGAACTATACGTCAAACGTGGCATATCCTTTGAAGAACAATGCACCCTTCGGATGGGTCGAAAGCCAGTTTTATCAACTGAAATGGAAGAAGACTTGGTACAGTACTGTTTGGAAATCGACAAAAGATATTATGGTCTAAGACTTGCAGAAATTCGCAGATCGACATACCAGCTTGCTACAAGAAATAACATTTCCCATCGCTTCTCAAATGAGACGTCACCTCAATCTGTATTTGAGAAAACCGCAGGGGATTTCAAAAAATAGAATATAATATCAACAGATTCTTTGATATCCTGGAACTAGCTATGGAGAAGATACATTTCAACCCACTGTCGGTTTAAAATCTGTACGAAACTGGCATCACCACAGTATAATCCAAGATTGCTAGAGTCATCACCCTGAAAGGAAAAAAACAAGTAGGAGCCGTAACCGTTTTCAAAAATAAGAAACTACAGAAAGTAGAAGACGAAAGTAAATCTTCTGACTCCTTAGAAGATGTTCCTTATGAAAACGACTCAGATATGGATGCCGATCAAGAAAAATGGAGAACACTGGATACAGTACTCAATTTGCTTCAGACAGTCACATGAAGACTGTGCTGGTAGTAACAAAAAAAAGCTTAGTGTATCCAATTTTGGGAACCTTTTTGTTTTATTTGAAAAGTGCTATTTTTACTTGTGCGTATTTTTTATGTCGGATATGGGTAAAACAAGAGTTTAAGAATGCATCACGTGCTTTTATTTAAATAATAGCACATTTTGGGCGCAAACAAATAATTAGAACAGTTGTTTTTCCTCTCAGAAAATTGAATTAAGGAAAAGTGTCCAAAATTAGGTCACTTTCCTCTAAAAACAAGTAATAATGTGATGGGCGACCACGCAGCTGAATACACTCCTGTATAAGTCTAGGCATCGACAAAATGAGATGATCGATGTCTGATTGTGGCACCTCATTTCAAGCAACTCGAACTTCGTGGATTAACTGTGGTAGTGTCTGTGGTGGATGGTGCAAAGTGGTGAACGGGGTGGTGGCCACGGCAAAACATTAACGCCTGCTTCTTGAAGAAAGTCCGTAGTACGACGAGCAATATGTAGGACATCATCAGCATAACGCGCAGCAGTCATATTGCCTAGAACAAAGAGGCTATCATAGGCAATAGCCCCCCAAGCCATTACTCCGACAGTCCTGTGTACATGCATCTCAACAGCAAATCCAATATCACGCCGTTCTACACGGCCGACCCTTCTACGACCATCGTGCGTACCTAGACAAAATCGTGATTCTTCGGCCTCCCATTGTTGCCGTTCTCTGCTCGACTTCAAACGTTGACGACAGTTGTCCGCAGTTAGAGGAAGCACTAACCGTGAACGGTATGAAAGAAGTCCAAATTCTCGAATGCGGAGATAGAGTGTACGCATAGTAACAGGTCTACCTTCTTCTCCAAACCATTGGTCAGCGATCTGACGCATAGTAGCAAAATGGTCTCGTAGGACTATTTGTTTGAAGCGCCTATCTTGACGCTTTGTGGGACGCCTCGGTGGACCAGTTGTCCTGCTTCGTGTACTCAACCTTCTTCTATCCGTACACGACACACACGCAGTAATGCAGTACAATTAACACAGCGGCCAAGTACGTGATAGGTCAAACCAACATCTCGATAGACAATAATTCTACCCCTGTCAAAGTCGCCAGCATG